>CM042138.1:47708172-47765672 GCA_023376005.1 Doryteuthis pealeii
CATATTTTTTCTGTGTAGCATGTCTTTTTTTCTTCCTTTTTTCTTTATAATAAAAACGGAATGGTCCATTATTTAACTGAGGTGACAACACTCATAAGAAATAAGAATTTGGCGGAAAAGCAACACCCATATAATCAGGATTTCCATTTTTCCATTTTATCTTGGACAATATGAATACTTCAATATGTAAAATGTATAATAATATAGATTTAACTCACACTCCCCCTCCCTCTCCCTCTCGCCCCCCCCTCTCTCTCTCTCTCTCTCTCTCTCTCTCTCTCTCTCTCTCTCTCTCTCTGTGCTTTTTTCTTTCTTTCCAGCATTTGTAAATCTCAAAAGTAAACAAATTAATGCACCAGAGTTTCCGCCCTCTCTGCCCAGGTGTCGCTGGGTAGCCGCTTCTAGTCCTAAATAAAGAAACATCAATATCATCATGGACTGCTGTTAAATCAGGAATTCAACAAGGTTAACGTCCGCTGTGTTTATGATGTAATAACTTCACTAGCAGGACCTGTGGATATATGACAGTATGATACTTTAATTATTACAACGGTGTATATGTCTACTCTAGAGCTATTGCGAATACTTCAATATGTAAAAGGTATAATAATATATATTGAACTCAACTCTCTCCCGCCCCCTTCTCTCTCTCTCTCTCTCTCTCCCCTCCCTCTCTCTCTCTCTCTCTCTCTCTCTCTCTCTCTCTCTCTCTCTCTCTCTCTCTGTGTTTTTTCTTTCTTTCCATCATTTGTAAATCTCAAAAGTAAACAAATTAATACACCATTGTTTCCGCCCCTCTTCCAGTCGTCGCTGAGTAGCCGCTTCTAGTACTAAATAAAGAAACATCAATATCACCATGGACTGCTGTTAAATCAGGAATCCTACAAGGTTAACGTCCGCTGTGTTTATGATGTAATAACTTCATATTTAATTTTGTTGAGTTATTCAGCCTATTAACATTTTTTTCATAATGCTTATATTTATGCCTACTTTATTATTAAGTTGCAAGGCTTTGGTAAATTGGATTAAGATGCATTTAATGTTGTTTGTTTTTCAGCATGCAAAAAAAAAAAAATAGTTTGTCTTTATAGGGATGCAAACAGTTGGTCAGCAAATAAATAAAAAAAACCCAAACAAAACCCGTTGATTTTGTTGGATGTAATGTTAATAGACTTGTCACGTAGACCTGATCGCATATTCATCAATCAGCAACAAACGTAGATCTACCGACTGAAAACAGATCTTGTGTGGGCAGAGAATGAGAATTTAAAAAAAAAAGAAGGTAAACAGGTCAGACTAATTCAATTACTGGAAGAGGCACTAAAGAGTTTGGTACTAAACATCAAAAAGAAGAAGAAGAAAAAGAAGAAGAGAAGAAGAAGAAGAAGAAGAAGAAGAAGAATGGAAGGGAGAAGAAGAAAAAGAAGAAGAAGAAGAATGGAAGGGAGACAAAGAAGAAGAAGAAGAAGAAGAAGAAGAAGAAGAAGAAGAAGAGAAGAAGAAGAAGAAGAAGAAGAAGAAAGAAGAAGAAGAAGAGGCAAAGAAAGAAGAAGAAGAAGAAGAAGAAGAGAAAGAGAAGAAGAAGAAGAAGAAAAGAAGAAGAAGAAGAAGAAGAAGAAGAAGAAGAGAAGAAAGAAGAAGAAGAAGAAGAAGAAGAAGAAGAAGAAGAAGAAGAAGAAGAAGAAAAAGAAGAAGAAGAAGAAGAGGAAGAAGGTAGGCAAGAAGAAGAAGAAGAGGAAGAAGGTAGGCAAAGAAGAAGAAGAAGAAGAAGAAGAAGAAGAAGAAGAAGAAGAAGAAGAAGAAGAAGAAGTAGGCAAAGAAGAAGAAGAAGAGGGTAGGCAAAGAAGAAGAAGAAGAAGAAGGAAGGGAAGAAGAAGAAGAAGAAGAAGAAGAAGAAGAAGAAGAAGAAGAAGAAGAAGGTGGAGGAGGAGGAGGAGGGGGAGGTATTACTAAAACATCACAGTTTACTCATTAAAAATCTAACTACGTTTGAATGAAAGAAATCCACTTCAAACCAATGCCAAAATTTGTTTCTCGGTCTCAATCTTTCCCGAAACAAACACAAGATACAATCCAAAAGTTCAAGGAATTTGACAATGATTGAAAACAGCACCCCCACAAGAAAGCAACTGTACGGCCACTTGCACCCTATCACACACAGGCGCGTGGCATAATGGTTAGAGTCGTGGGAGATGGACTCGTCGACCCGAGTTCAAATCCCAGACAAGGCTGTTTGCATTTTCACATAACGCTAATACCCCTGAGAAAGGTATGAATCCATATATTCTCCCTCCAGCTATGGGTAAAATAGTAGGGCAGACTGGGCTCTTTAACCTTGGATAGGCAACCAGTCTAGGAGAAGGAAAACTCTGAATTGAAAAAACTTAAGATCAGTTGTTGATTGGGTTTGTGGCATTCCTTGTGCACCAATTCATTCCTATCAACTGTGTCAAAAAATGTGGATGGTCCAACTCAAACCTTCACTACTATAAACAAAACACTGTATAGATTGTTCATTGGATGAACCCTCATGAAATCGACGAGAGTCCGTTTCATCACACACACCATCCGAGTAAGACAAACAAGACATACTGGACTCTGCTGGAGAAGCAAGTACGAACTCATGAGTGAGGTTTTCCTGTGAAAACCTGCCACATGGGCACGCCAGCTTGGGCCGTCCAGCAAGGACCTACATCGATCAGCCGTGTGCGGATTCCTACACAGAGGACCTTCCAGGGGCGAGGACCGATAGGGACGGTTGGCGTGAGATTGTCATGGATATCCGTGCTGTCAGCACGACATGGTGATGATAATGATGATGATGAGGATGACGTAATCCAGTGGAAAGAAGAGTTCGGCCCGGCGACCCCTCCAGTGGCCAATAAATAGTTATTCAGATTTTTCAAAAAGCTTCAAATTCTACGCATTCATAGTACAGGAATATAATGGCAAAAGTTAGGTAATATATTTCAATATAATAGCAACGCAAAGGCTTTTGGGTTTGGGAGTTTTTGCACCCCCTTGAAGCTCCGCCCTTGGACAGTCCACCCTCCATCACGTCGCTTTGTTCCACCACTGGGTAACACTTACTTTATAGTTTCCTTTGATGTAGTTATTTACTAGTTATTTACTAGTACACTGTCCTTGAGTTGCTTACAGCAAATAAGTGGTCACCCACTTAGATACTGGGCAAACTGACCGTTGCTTAACTTCGCTGATTTAACTAAGCCTGGCTTAGTCTTGCACACGGGTCTTGTGGTGCTTACAGTACATACACGTCCCATCGTGGTGTGATGGTTAACAAGTTGCGCTTTTCCTCTTTTGATCTTTTCTTTACCCTCTTTCTTTCTCTTTTCTCTCCCTCCTTATTTTCGACGCATCGTCTACCGTCTTTATCTTTTTCTTTCTCTGTCCCTTCTTTCACTGTGTCCCTGTCTTTCTTTCTCTCTCCTTTCGTGCCCTTTATCTTTTCCTTACTTGTATATCATCTTTGTAAATTACCAAATTCATTCTGAGGGAGTCTTTTAACAAATAAAGATGAAATATTGATTGAATCAATTGTCTGTGTCGGTTTATCCACCTTTCTTTTTATATTCTTCACATTTTATCGGATTTTCCTAATCGGTTGTTTACTTAATATACGATACAGTAGCTTTTTAATCTGTGTGAAAAGAAGTGTCTGCTTAGGAATATCAATTATCAATCATAGTATTTCCATATGGAGGAGCTGGTGGTGTAATGGTTATCCTCGTAGAAGGTGGACACGGCAACCCGAGTTCAAATCCTGGATGAGGACGTTTCCGTTTGCCTTCGCGGTAAGACATGATTCCACCTCCTTTCCACAGCTATGGGTAAATAGTAGGACAGACGGGGTTCTTAAGTATTGGTTAGGCAACCAGTCTAGAAAAAGAAAAACTGAATTCTCACTATTTAGTGTTCGTTGATTGGTGGTTGGTTGGTTGGTTGGTTGGTTGAATCTTATGTCAACCATTGGGTTATTTCCAGCCGAAGGCGTTTTTGTTTTATTCATTTTTGTTGGGTATTAAATCTTTTTTAAACATATCTTTTAAACTCATTTTTGGGTTTATTTAACCCATAGATGGGACCCTAACAGGCACTACCACTCCGGGTCAGCTTGACATATGAGTAATAGCAATGAAGTGGAGTGTTGCATGTCATGATTGCTCATCCACCAGGATTTTGTCCTTAAGCATCACGGGTCGCTACCCACGGCCAACAGGTGACTCCATTGGGCCTTACCCCTCTGCAGAAGTGCAGTCGGTGAATTCTAAAGCCCCGGTCGACAGGGCTGTGCGGCATTGGAGACTGATCTTTAAAAAGCATATTTCGCAAGCCATAGTTAATGATTTTTCTTTCTTGTGTAAACCTGGACATGTACTTGATCAAAAGGCCCGCTTAGTGGTTGAGATAGTTGCACATTTCAAAACTCATGTTTCAAATGCAGACTCTTCTACCGCCCTGTCGACTGGAACGTTAGAATACACCGACTGCATTTCTGCATAGGGTTAGGACTCCCCCAATGGGACCACATATTGACCGTGGGTGGCGACCCGTGATGCTTAAGGATAGAACCCAGGTGGCTGAACAGTCCATGACATGTAATACTCCACTTTGGACCTTACTTGGGCTAGACGGGCGGTCGGAGATCTCCTCCGATCAATCAGCTGGTCACGTCAAGCCCTATCACCTATATGATTGCTCCAACCCTATTATCATTATGGCAAGCCCCAACCCTTTTTATTATATAGGTGCTAGAAGGCGATTGCTGAGATTTTCATCTCTTGAGAATGACCTTAAACTCTATTTGATGGTGAGGTTCCAGTTCTGGAGGTCTGGAGAATGTGGATCACTCCTTCATCACCATTACTCTCTGGCCCACTCTGACCCGGATTGGTAGTACCTGTTAGGGTCCCATCTATGGGTTAAATAGAAAAACATGAGTTTATAAACAAAACTAATTATCCATTAAGGATAAATCTATTTCAAAACTTTGTCGGCATTAAATGACCCACTGTGGTTGATATGCCGTAAAACAAACCAAACCAAACTAAACCAAACCAGACTCTTCTAGATTGACAGGTTCTCTCCACTTGGAAGATTGCCACAAAAAAAAAACGTTCTTAGCTTCACATACAATCACATGTCAAGCTAACCGGCTTCACGAATCTGCAGTTGACCCAGGGGTGAATCTAGTTATGTAGCGTTGAAATACCATTATCACATGAAATAATGATGTATAGTATAAATAAAATTTAATTACGGTAATTAATTCTAATTCTTTATCAGTTGATGAAAATATGTTTAACTCATTGAGACACATTTCTTCTTCTTCCGTTTTTAAAATACTTTTCCATCTGGTGAGCAATCCGGTAACCAAACAATATATTAGTAGATTAGAACAAAAAATAACAAATAAACTCTGTGCTCCTCGATATGGTCATAAAAGAGTTAGAATTAAATATGACCTATCTACTAGTTAACTATAACTGTTAAAAATGACTGAAATTTAGTCTTATCTGGATGATGAATGTAAGTATTATATATATATATATATATATATATATATATATATATATATATATATATATATATATATATATATAATACTTTTTTCTAAGTCGAGTTCGCGTGTTGTCTGTGCTACATCGTCATTTAAAATTTCACCATTTCATCAGTTTTCAATTTCTGTGTTTTTCCACATTATTTGCCTCTCAGCTTAAAATGGTGCTTGTCCAGAATAGCCCGCCGTGGTGTTTCACACACACACACACACACACACACAACACACACACACACACATATATATATATATATATATATTGTCTGAGCAGGTATTATTGAAGTACCTGCTTAGTCAATAACTTGCTGTTAAAATACACAACATATATTTTTATGAAAAAAAATATATATGTATGTGTGTGTGTGTGTGTGAGTGAGTGAGTGTGTGTGTGTGTGTGTGTGTGTGTGTGAAAAATAGTGAGAGGATGTGTGTATTTATTAATGATAATATACTGACGTTTAACGTTTCGTTACATTTTTTATCAAATCATCTTTAGGGCGATGTTAAAAAGAGATGTTATGATGCTTCACCCAAAGATCATTTTCCAAACGAAAACATGAAAAATTTTTCACGTTCTATAATCGGTAATATATATATATATATATATATATATATATATATATATATATATATGTCTTCTTGTCTTGTCTTTTGGTAGCATTCACCCGGTGGGGTGTGGGAGTTGAACCGGCTCCATCAAAGATCGGGTATCATGGGAATAGGAAGTACGTAAGCACTCCTCAAAACCTCACACGCAGACACACTTGTTTGCCAAAAGTAACTGCGGATTTCCGGTGCAGATGCATTTTGGAATTTTCTCCAGAGCCTCTTTGGCCGGGTTGTGGGCCTGATACGACTATGTACCAGATCTCTTCGCCTTGGTCGACCCTACAAGAAACTTAAGTTCTCGACAGCATAGCTCTGATTTAAGAGGTCGAGTTTTTCTTGTGTAGTTCATTCGTAGCAAAAAAAAAAATGGCAAGACTAACAGCACGTAGCTCACAGGGTGGCAACTTGAAGATGCGGGATTCAAGTTGGGGTTGTTATCGGAGTCGATATGATGCAGAAGAACCCGTAATCGGCGATGAAGATGTGAAGTGCATCCCTGACGACTATCCTGTACGCATCCATAAGGATGTATCATACAACTGACATTACCATGTTTACACCGTCCTGTCGCAATGACAATATAATGGACTGCAGAAATCAAAAACATTTTTATTAAGGGTGTGTTCTTCTTAGTCGTCAAGTGAGCTTGGCTTACGGTGTATAGACAAATAGTTTTGGTACGAGATATGGTTCATTATCATTTGTGGTTTTCATCTATCTACCACAGATAACGTGGTCCTATTGAAAACCTGGCGGATCATTGATTGGTTAGTTGGTTTGTTGGTTGAATGATTTTACGGCATTTCAAGCTTGTTGGGTTATTTTATGCCGAAGACATTGTTTTATTTAGAACTCAATTTTTTTAAACATATATTTTTTTGTTAACTCATTTTCTTCTATCGAACCCATAGATGGAACAGGATGTGACACAAGATCAATTTTTAAGTAGAGTTTATCAGGTTTGAATTTAGAATTTTCCTTCTCTTAGACTGGTTGCCATAGCAAGTTTTAAAAAAACCCATATATCATACTATTTACCCATACTTTGAGGGATAGGTATTTACCCAACCCATTTGCCACGGATGTGACACAAGATCGCAAGTATAGGGCATCCAGCAAAGATCGAATTCTCTCTTCATTAGTAATGGATCTGCGAGACGAGCTTGCTAATCATGACACCACTATGGGACACCCCTACCTTCCCCAAGAGTATTAGTGCGATGTGAAATGAAAACAGCCTCATCCAGGATTTGGACTCGGGTTACTGTGTCCCTTTTCTACGAGGATAACCATTACACCACCAGCTCCTCCATATGGAAATACTATGATTGATAATTGATATTCCTAAGCAGACACTTCTTTTCACACAGATTAAAAAGCTACTGTATCGTATATTAAGAAAACAACCGATTAGGAAAATCCGATAAAATGTGAAGAATATAAAAAGAAACCGACACAGACAATTGATTCAATCAATATTTCGTCTTTATTTGTTAAAAGACTCCCTCAGAATTAATTTATTAATTTACAAAGATGATATACAAGTAAGAAAAAAAATAAAGGCGGCGAAAGGAGAAAGAAAGACAGGGACACAGTGAAAGAAGGGACAAAGGAGGAAAAAGATAAAGACGATAGACGATGCTGCAAAAATGATGGGGGAGAGAAAAGAAAAAGAAAGAGGGTAGGGATATAGTGAAAACGGGGATGGGAGGGAAAAGATCAAAAGAGGAAAAACGTGATTGGGTGTCTGGGTATCGAAAAAGAGATTGAGGTTGGGCTCGCAGTCGTACATATATTTACCAACCCCTCCGCGCGAGCAGGATGTGACACAAGGTCAATTTCTTAAGCGGGGTTTAACAGGTTAGAATTCAGAGTTTTCCTTCTCCTAGACTGGTCACCTAACCAAGGTGAAAGAGTCCAATCTCTTCTGCTATTTTTCCATAGCTAGAGCGAGAACTGGATTCATACCTTTCCCAAGGGTATTAGCGCTATGTGAAATGCAGCAGCTTCGCCCAGGAATTGAACTCGGGTCGACGAGTCCATTTCCTACGACTCTAAGCATTACACCACGCACCTCCACACCTCGCAGCCATATATAAACGTTAGTGTGCATTATCGAATCTATCTTCATAACTTTCGATTTTATAGATTCTATGATTTCCTTCTTTTATTTCTTTGATTGTGTTGAATTATTTTTGGGTATAATGTGTGCTGAAATCACAACTTATACTTTGGGTATATGATGTGCTGAAGATTACAACTTGTATATATAATCTCTTCCAAAAAGCCCAAACATGTATTTAATTTACTATCTAAAGGCGCTGATAAATTGTCGCACAATTGCTCGCTGGATGTACAGATGAGGACTATACAACTCTAGCCACGGACCAACTGACGAGGATTATACAACTCCTTAACACTGATCAGCAGACAAGGATTAAAACTGACACAACATCTTTCTACTTCAGGAAAGGATCAAACTTTATGCCACAAGGGATCTCCACTGTAAAACTGCTTTACCCACAGCCCTAAAAATGGACACACGAATCGTAACAGATAGTAATGAATCAGTTCAACATTTGGGGTAAGTCATTTAAATTTTTCTAGGGCTTATTTCCCTTCCTTTTTTTTTACTCCTCTTTTTTATTACATTATTACGTAACACAGACTCTAGGATCTTTTTTTTTTAAGTTTACTGTTAGAATGGCGGTTTGCAGCTTTCTAACTCATTTACTTTTCTTTTTTTCCCCCCTTAGAATCATCACAGATCGGCTAAATAACTAGAGAGTAGTTCATCTGTCTTATCACTTCATCTACTTTTTTTTCAACTAGAAAAATTTAAAATAAATTCAAAATATACAAATTTGAGACACGCCATAATTGATCATTCAATTCTAAATTTAAAAAAAATCTTGAATAGTGTAGAAGTGCAAAAATACAGCTTTTACAATTACTTTATAAAAACGTTAGGTTTCATTCACATAAGACAAATCCGCTTTAGTTTTTGTCTCTTAACTTGACGGGCGTAGTTTTTGTGTGTAACTTTAACTTCAAAATAAGCCAAGGTTTTATTTCTTACCTTAACTTCAAAATAAGTCTAGGTTTTTATCTCTAATTTTGACTTCAAAATAAGCCTAGGTTTTATCTCTAATTTTGACTTCAAAAAGCCTAGGTTTTTATCTCTAATTTTGACTTTCAAAATAAGCCTAGGTTTTTATCTCTAATTTTGACTTCAAAATAAGCCTAGGTTTTTATCTCTAATTTTGATTTCAAAATAAGCCTAGGTTTTTATCTCTAATTTTGACTTCAAAATAAGCCTAGGTTTTTATCTCTAATTTTGACTTCAAAATAAGCCTAGGTTTTTATCTCTAATTTTGACTTCAAAATAAGCCTAGGTTTTTATCTCTAATTTTGACTTCAAAATAAGCCTAGGTTTTTATCTCTAATTTTGACTTCAAAATAAGCCTAGGTTTTTATCTCTAATTTTGACTTCAAAATAAGCCTAGGTTTTTATCTCTAATTTGACTTCAAAATAAGAATTTTGACTTCAAAATAAGCCTAGGTTTTTATCTCTAATTTTGACTTCAAAATAAGCCTAGGTTTTTATCTCTAATTTTGACTTCAAAATAAGCCTAGGTTTTTATCTCTAATTTTGATTTCAAAATAAGCCTAGGTTTTTATCTCTAATTTTGACTTCAAAATAAGCTTAGGTTTTTATCTCTAATTTTGACTTCAAAATAAGCCTAGGTTTTTATCTCTAATTTTGACTTCAAAATAAGCCTAGGTTTTTATCTCTAATTTTGACTTCAAAATAAGCCTAGGTTTTTATCTCTAATTTTGATTTCAAAATAAGCCTAGGTTTTTATCTCTAATTTTGACTTCAAAATAAGCCTAGGTTTTATCTCTAATTTTGACTTTAAATAAGCCTAGGTTTTTATCTCTAATTTTGATTTCAAATAAGCCTAGGTTTTTATCTCTAATTTTGACTTCAAAATAAGCCTAGGTTTTTATCTCTAATTTTGATTTCAAAATAAGCCTAGGTTTTTATCTCTAATTTTGACTTCAAAATAAGCCTAGGTTTTTATCTCTAATTTTGATTTCAAAATAAGCCTAGGTTTTTATCTCTAATTTTGACTTCAAAATAAGCTTAGGTTTTTATCTCTAATTTTGTCTTCAAAATAAGCCTAGGTTTTTATCTCTAATTTTGATTTCAAAATAAGCCTAGGTTTTATCTCTGACCTTAACATCAAAAAAATCAATATATGTTTTTACAACACCATTAATGCTTTTCTCTTTGTTTTTGCAGATTGTATTCGCCACAGAAATCATTAGAGTTATCTAAGTACCTGATTCGTGATAAACTCATATTTCTCAGGAGAAACACAAACAAAAACAAAACAAAAACAGTAAAAACAAACAAACAAACAAACAAACAAAAACAAACAAAAAAAATTATAAAAAAAAAAAACAAGACAAAAACAATGGATTAACAAATGGGATATACAATGGATAGATCTGCAAAGTAATGTTCGATATAAGATTCAAGATAAACTAAGATAAGAATAAATGTTAAAAAGTAAACGCACAGACAGACAGACAGACAGACAGACACACACACACACACACACACACACACACACACACACACACACACACACACACACACACCAAATCTTGTTGTATATTATTCACAGTTACCGATTGTATTAGGATAAAACCCCGATTTGACGAGTATCTATGATCTAGAAAACTAAAGCGCCTTCGACAAAATTAATGGCATTTTTCAGCACCCCCTTAAATTCGTTAAAACGTGCTTGGCAACGTCCTTGACAACTAAGTAATGTTTAGTGGAGGGACGTATTATTATATCAAAATATACTTAAAAACAAAACAAAAAAAGCCATAAGCCATTTGTAATAATTTTTCCTGTTTATTTCCTATAATTTCCCAGCTTAAAATTCAATACTTTCAGAGTTTTGTGGTTTTAAGAAAAAAGATTTTGTTGTTGTTTATCATTAGGTACCACCAAAATAGGTCACGTGATCAATTTAGGCCATATTGAAAGAAGAAATGTAAATATTTTTCAACTTTTTTTTTTAATCTCGCAAAAATGAAATAACGAATAAAAAGAGTTGTTACAAAGAAAAACAGTGTTGCAAAGATCAAATTATCCAATTGGAGAAAAAAATACTCACCGTTTTCTGGAAAAATAAGTAAAACAGTTCGTTTTTTTACAACACGGTCAGTTTCTTTATTGATATTTTTTCGCAGAATTCTATATTCATGGTTCTTTTACTAAAAAAACTCTCGCATTTAAACTTATAAAAATCTGCTATAATTATTCTTTATAGAAAAAAGTAAAAATCGTTTTATGTCAGTTCATTTTTTCATATTTCATAAAATAAAATAGGGGGTGGGGAGACCCTTATATATTTTAGGAAAATAACTATTTCAGACATTTTTTTAAAAAGCCTCTAGTCATAACTTGTTTTTGGCTTCGTTAAATTTCAATTTATTTAACGGCGCAAAAATGTAAACATTGTTTTTTGTTCACAATTTTCATTATTTCCGTAAGCTGAAATTTAAAAAAATATATCAGGAGTTTGTTTAATGTTTCTTCTTTCGAATGGACAATACCTTTTCAAGATAATATTAACCTTTATGCAAGTTTCATTGTGTTAAATATAGGGGGGGGGGTAAATTTCACAGGGAAAATTGGTGGTACCTATTCATCATAGATCGAATAAATGAATAAATCTCTAATAATAAATACGAATGCCAGTGTGTTAGTTTGTTAATCTTTTTCAACTGTACTTCTAGAGGCCGTAACCGAACATATCATACTATTTTTGGAATAAGACCTACCCCGTGATCAAATTTAAAAAAAAATTCCGGGTCGAATCTGGACCCGCAATCCTGAATTTTTTTTTGTACAATTTTTTGTACAATAATTGTGAGATGGGTAGGTTATTTTTGTATTTATTTATTTTGTGTTTTATAATTTTATTTGGTTTTATTCAATATTTGTATTTTATTTTGTTTTATTTATTATTCAATCCCCACAAATCTGTATTCAAAACCAAATTGAGGCTTACACAGTTTGTAGATCAAATATAGAGATTTATACTCACAAAGTTTTATTGGCGCTTTCTCGACTGTGGAAGCGATGTTTAGTAAATAAGAATAAAACCATTAAACGATAGATGGGTTTGAAAAATGCTTTATTGTGAATCAACTATATCATTAAGAATTTGATTGAAAGTGTTACTTTCTTTGTTCTCTCGCCACAAGACATCATAAACGTATGAATGTAGCATATCTGCTTGAATGAATTAACCCTAACCCTAACCATAACCCCAAACCTAACCCTAACCAGTGTACGGTGGAGTGTTCTGTTATTTTCCAAATTAGGTTGGCAAAATAAAAACATTCTTAATTATATGTTTGCCTCACTATAAAGCACTGTTCAAACCTATCTATCACTTATTTGTCTTATCTTTTAAGGTATACAAATTTACTGAACACCGCTTCCACGGCCGAGAAAGTTCAAGAGCTCCATTTTATTTACATATATTCTATAATAGCCAAAATCGTCGAAGTAAAAAAAAAAGAATATAAATAAAACAGAATAAAAAGCAAAACAATATTTGTAACGTCTTTCGCATAATTTCTTGTTTACCACCCGGCCTACTGATTATATAATCAGGGCATGAAAATGATGACTTTCGCCTACTACTTAGACAGCCATAACAGTATTTGATTATTAATCGTGGAGGCGAACTTAGCATAATGGTTATTATTCTGCCTTCTCACTTGTGCAAAGAAATCAGGCAGTAGCTTAACCAAACGCCGGCGAATTAACATAAAACAATGAAATAAAAATAATAAAAGACAAAACTCAAGACAGTAAATATAACGTAAAGGTTAGGTACTATTAGCAAATACGTTAATTTCAGAATGAATAATAGAAAAAGTGTATAGAAAAGTTCAATATTCTCAACCAACTTCGGGTAAAAATGATTAAGGGAATGTGGTATATCTCTTTTGAGAGCCGTGTGGATGCGTCTGGATCCAACGACAAACTCGAGGAAAACCGTAGAAAAGTCTCAAATTAAGCGCCAAAATCTGATGTCAGTTGAATCCTGAATTGATTTTAAGGATTGTCTCGGTATATATGTCTGTTTCTATGGGAATTTCGACCAATGAGTCAGAGTTCTGGACCCTGAAGACTGTTTTCATTTCACATCGCATTTATACTCAAGAATATTCTGGCAAATCCATTACTACTGAATAGAGAGTTTGATCCTCGCTGGATGCCCTATATTTGCGACCTTGTTTCACGTCTGTTGCGAACGGGTTGGGTAAATACCTATTCTAGGAAGGGTATGCACCCAACTATTCTCCCTCAACCTATGGGTAAATAGTATGATAGATTGGATTCTTTAAACTTGCTATGGCAGCCGGAATTGGTTTTAAGGGTTGTCTTGGTATATATGTCTGTTTCTATATGGATTTCGACCAAGATCTTGGTGATGGACTTGGTGGAGAAGGGTTACCTTCAATAAAGGCAAAACATGGGCTAAGTGGAGAATATGTGTGTGTGTGTGGGGGGGGGGTACTTTTGATGAAGGCAGAACAGTTATCGTCGTCCGAAATTGAATCCGCGACCCGATTCATATCGCATTATTGTGTTAGTATAGCATTTATTCTAAGGATAATACCAACAAATAAATAAAATAAAAACTTAGTTCAATTCTAAAGGTCTATTAAACCTTAAAACAATGGCTAACAATAGAAATCGCTTTTCTATTTCACTCTACTACATGTCAATATCCCAAATATTTGTATTTTCCATACATTGTGTGCATCGTAAATTTTTCTGTGAATTCTCTTTCGTCATTCAATTAGTATGTATTTACCCAACACCTCCGTCACGGGCAGGATGTGATACAAGGTCAATTCTAAGTGGAAATCCTGCCCGGGGTCCGTGGAAAGGCAGGTTTCATATAATTTCATGAATACTACTATATGAAAATTGACATGTAGTAGAATGGAGGCCTCGTATCATAGATTCGGGTGGTGGTATTGTGTTAGTATAGCATTCAATTCTAAGGCTAACAAGAAGAAGAAAGGAATTAACATTTACTTTAATTCAAACAATTTATTGGACAGCACATGAAACAACAAATACAATATTAAGTCCTTCCTGTATATAAAGTTGAGTTTAAGGGACTTACCGGCGCGTTGGGTGGTCTTAGGGTGATTTCTGGGAGCCCTTCAAATCGCTACCTCGTGGAACTGCTGGTGGAATGTATCTTGCCAGGATTTTGGATATTGCGCCTAAACCTCTGGGCTCATCACGTGATTGGTATATCCAATCACAGAGAGCCTCTCCCTCACTCACTCTATATACAGGAATCAACATTTTACTGACCCAACAGTGGTATCATAGAATCAAGGTGTGAGAATGAAACCCTAACACCGGACCTGCCTACGATGATAACCGTTACGTTAAGCTCGCCTCCATGTCATTGTTTTATTAAATTGCAATGAAATGAATCTTTTTGCCGTCTAACTGTGCATCTGTATTTCATTTGTTTATTCTGCATGTGTATTCTATAATGCATCAGCCGACTTGCATTGCTATTTCCTCCTTTAAATCGACAACAACAATTTTGTAATCATTGAAAGCAAATTCTCTGCATTTTATTCATTTATTTATTTTTCCATGATTTGATTCCCTGTTGTTCGGAGCGAGGAAAATAAAGTTCTTTTCTTTCATTTTCCTAGATTACAGAATTCAATTATATCCTATTCCTCGTTTCTGTTTTCGTTGTTGTGTGCAACGATCAGAGATTATTTTCTATCTTTTTACAGTCAATCGAATCAATTATTTCACCCTTCTTTCTTAAATGACAAACACAGTAATGATCTTTTATTGTTTTACATCCTTTTATAGCCAATCAAATCAGTTATTCCCCCCAACCCTCCTTAAATGGTAGACACGGCAAGAATCATTGATTATTTTCTATCCTTTAATATCTAATCAAATCGGATATTTCTACCTTTATTTCTTAAATGACAGACACAGTGATTATTTTCCATCCTTTTATAGCCAATCAAATCAGTTATTTTACCCCCACTCCGTCCTTAAATGACAGACACAATAAGGATCAATGATTATTTTCTATCCTTTTACATCCAATCAAATCAGTTATTTTCACTTTCTTTCCTAAATGACAGATACAGCAATAATCAGTGATTATTTTCCATTCTTTTACAGCCAATCAAATCAGTTATTTCCACTTTTCTTTCCTAAATGACAGATACAGCAATAATCAGTGATTATTTTCCATCCTTTTACAGCCAATCAAATCAGTTATTTCCACTTTTCTTTACTAAATGACAGACACAGCAATAATCAGTGATTATTTTCCATCCTTTTATAGCCAATCAAATCAGTTATTTCCACTTTTCTTTACTAAATGACAGACACAGCAATAATCAGTGATTATTTTCCATCCTTTTATAGCCAATCAAATAAGTTATTTCCACTTTTCTTTACTAAATGACAGACACAGCAATAATCAGTGATTATTTTCCATCCTTTTATAGCCAATCAAATCAGTTATTTTCACTTTTCTTTCCTAAATGACAAATACAGCAATAATCAGTGATTATTTTCCATCCTTTTACAGCCAATCAAATCAGTTATTTCCACTTTTCTTTCCTAAATGACAGACACAGCAATAATCAGTGATTATTTTCCATCCTTTTATAGCCAATCAAATCAGTTATTTTCACTTTTCTTTCCTAAATGACAAATACAGCAATAATCAGTGATTATTTTCCATCCTTTTACAGCCAATCAAATCAGTTATTTCCACTTTTCTTTCCTAAATGACAGACACAGCAATAATCAGTGATTATTTTCCATCCTTTTATAGCCAATCAAATCAGTTATTTTCACTTTTCTTTACTAAATGACAGATACAGCAATAATCAGTGATTATTTTCCATCCTTTTACAGCCAATCAAATCAGTTATTTCCACTTTTCTTTACTAAATGACAGACACAGCAATAATCAGTGATTATTTTCCATCCTTTTATAGCCAATCAAATCAGTTATTTTCACTTTTCTTTACTAAATGACAGATACAGCAATAATCAGTGATTATTTTCCATCCTTTTACAGCCAATCAAATCAGTTATTTCCACTTTTCTTTACTAAATGACAGACACAGCAATAATCAGTGATTATTTTCCATCCTTTTATAGCCAATCAAATCAGTTATTTTCACTTTTCTTTACTAAATGACAGACACAGCAATAATCAGTGATTATTTTCCATCCTTTTATAGCCAATCAAATCAGTTATTTTCACTTTTCTTTCCTAAATGACAGACACAGCAATAATCAGTGATTATTTTCCATCCTTTTACAGCCAATCAAATCCGTTATTTTCACTTTTCTGAAATCATAGACACAGATACATACACGAAGTACTGCTTAATATTTCCGAGAATTTTACCATGAGAAAAGTTTTAACATATAGTTTCCACTTCGAAGTATGCTTTTTGATCGTATTTACCCAACCCTCAATGCCCTGTCGATTATATGACTCCAGGGGGGTAAGATCCACCCTAAAAGGGGTATCCTGAGTATGCAACTAAACTGTATCTTATGGTGTAGCTCCAGTTCTAGAGATCTGGGGATTGTAGAGTACTCCTTCTTCGCCATTACTCCCTGGTTCCCTCTGACCCGGAGTGGTAGTACCTGTTAGGGTCCCATTTATGGATCACCTAGATCTGTTTAAAAATTATTCGTATTTGAGAGGCTTGTGTAGCAAAAAAAAAAAACTAAAAAAAAAACAAACTATGGAACATGAAGGTAAATATCAATTTAACCCATAGATGGGACCTTCACAGGTACTACCACACCGGGTCAGTGGACCTGGGAGTAATGGCGATGAAGAGGTACTCCACACGCCCCAGAGCTCCAGAATTGGAACTTCACCATTAGATGCAGTTTAACGCCATACCCAGGACATTAAGACCCTCCAAGTACATATATGATAAAAAGAGTTTGGGGTTTACCGTGAGGGCAACAGGGTTGGGACAATCATATAGGTGCTAGGGCTTGACGTGAGCAGCCGATTGGTCGGAGGGGACTCTCCAACCGACCGTCTAGCATATGTAAGGGCCAAAGTGGAGGGCTGCATGTCATGGACTACTCAGCCACCAGGATTCCGTCCTTAAGCATCACGGATCACCACCCACAGCTAACAGGTGGCCTCATTGTGTGAGTGGATTTTACCTCTCAGTCGGGTGGTAAACCGGTTGTCTACTTAGTACCCTATGCTATTTTTTTCAACTTCGCCAAGAGATTTGCTCAACAGGATAGACGATGAAGGGCGTGAAATTAGTCCTCTATAAATATATAAAGGGCAGTTGTGTGTATGTATGGGCTGGTGTATGTATGTCCGGAGGAAACTCTAAAAATAAAACAATTAACTAACGACAAAGTAAATTTATATACACATTAAATATCACCAGTTCTTGCTTTTTGTGCATAATTATGAAGATTTGATTTACATTTCAAGATATCTAAAAATTAAAATATACATAGCAATAGCATTGAAATTCTAATTAAAAATGTCCAGCATTTGTAAATCTCAAAAGTAAACAAATCAATACACCAGGTTTTTTTGTGCCCCTCCCTCTACCCAGTTGATGCTGGGTAGTCGCTTCTAGTTTATATATAATTACAATAACACGAGAGAATAGTGAAAATAAATCGTTGGAACGATTAGTAATTTAAGAACTAGGATGAAATCTACGTAATCGCACACATACACGCATATATACTTATCCATGTATACTTTACATATCTACCCACATCCGAGGGGGTGCTCAAAGGTTCCTGGTCTAAGAACTTATTTTCGAAGCTGACGCCTATCGTATCGTTACAATATCAAGTTTAAAGAGCCCAGTCTGCCATACTATTTATCTATAGCTGGAGGGAGAATAGTTAGATTAATACCGTTCGCAAGAGTTTTAACGCCATGTGAAATGCAAACAGCCTCTTCCAGGATTTGAATTCGGGTAGATGTGTTCATTTCGTGTAACAATACCCATTACACAACATTACACACACACACAGAGAGAGAGAGAGAGAGAGAGAGAGAGAGAGAGAGAGAGAGAGAGAGAGAGAGAGAGAGAGAGAGAGAGAGAGACGCACACATACACATGTGTGTGTGTGTGTGTGTAATGTCAAATATTTCCGTGATAGGATTCAACCGAAACAGGCGAGAACTCAAATGCTGAAAAGATAGTTGGAAGAAAAATATGTATACTTTGGTATGGAAGAAATTTATTGTTGTTATTTGTCAGCATGTGTTTCGACCGAAATTCGCTTACACATACAGTATTCAATTTAAAATTATTATAGATATGAAAATAAGATAAAATAATAGAATGCAAATGTCAAGCACGCAAACAGAAGATCTTCAGGACAGAATGTTTTGATTTAAAAAAAACAAAAAAAAAAAAAAAAAAACGAGTAATACAAAAGAAAAAAATCGAATTTTGGTCGAAACATGAATTTAGTGTTTCTGCCTTTTTTTTTTCTCTTTTAGTGGCTGGGGTGCGATGAGATGAATGTAAATCGAGGAACGAATCTAAGATACCAGAAGAGATGATTCCTAAAGGAATGCCAAAATATATAACAGATACTTAGTTCGTGAATTTGGGATCTAGTGGATTTTGACGTGTCGGCAGACAACAAAGAGATAGAGAACGAAAGCGAAAAACTCAACAAATACCTGGACCTTGCCAGAGAGCTGAAAAAAGTTTTGGAACATGAAGGTGATAGTGAAACAAGACCTAGTTGGGACCCTTGGAAAATGTTGTGGACTAGCCTAGCATACCTTGCGTAGAGGGTGAATGCACTGGTCATGACTATTTATACACAGTTGTCTGTGAACATTGGAGTGATTACTGCAAGGATTACGGAACCATTACGCGAACCATCTACCCGAGGTGTTAGCACTCTGTTGCAAGTTACTATATGTCTGGCGCACATTTAGTTGAATGTACTAGTATACTGAATACTGTATGATCCAGTATATAACATCATCATCATCATCATCATCATCATCATCATGTCGCGATGTTGGCACGGATATCCATGACAATCTCTCTCCATCCGTCCCTATCGCTCATCATTCTCGAGAGGTCCTCTGTGCAGCATCCTGTATCCACACAGAGCTGATCAATGTACGTCTTTGCTGGTCGGCCCACACTGGCGTGCCCATGTGCTGGCTTCCACAGGAGGACGTCACTTATGAGTTCGTCCTTGCTTCTCCAGCAGTGTCCCGCGCGTCTCGTCCGTCTTACTCGGATGGTTTGGTGATATGTGGCAGGTGGCCGTACAGCTGCTTTCTCGTGGGGTGCTGTTTCCACGTCTTGTTCAGGATCACCCACAGCATTCTTGTGCAGCTCCCATCTAGTTTATTCTCTAGTCGCTTCGTTAGGGTCCAGGTGGTGTAGCCATACAGCAGCACTGATACGACAACGGCCTGGAAGAAAAACCTGGAAAAGAGACTGGTTGAATTGGAAATTAGAGGAAGACCAGCTTTCTACTAAGATCACCGGGGGTAATTACAAAAAATCCGTGGAAACCCAAGGAGACAACTTTTTCCAGTGAAAAACTACTAGTTAGAGCTTATGTGAAAAATTCGCGGGTTTTAAAATACTTTATCCTTATTATCTATATATCAATACGCTTGTTCCTTAATCTTCCGTCCGTTATCAACTTTCAACACACTCTGGTTAAAAGCGAGATCGTCCACATCGTCCAAGATGAAATGCAAAAATATAAATCCTGATTATCTGGTATCATTTACCCGCTGGATTTTTATTTTTGATGAGTGTCATCACCTCAACTAAATAATGGACCATTCCATTTTTATTATAAAAAAAAGAAAGAAAGAAAGGAAGAAAGATGTGGAAATATAGGGAGAGGTCTGAGGAGCACGCGTAACCGATAACGCTAATCTGTTTCAATCAAACACAATGAAAAGATGAAAAGAAGGAAAGAAAGAAAAAAGAGTGAAAGATAGTTAAATCAAGATTATCATACTTTTTACATATTGAACTATTTAGCAATAACCCTTAAGAAAATATATCAAACGCTGTTATAATTAAATTATCATACTGTGGTATATCCACAGATTTTGCTCGTTATTATTACTATTATTGTTGTTGTTGTTGTTGCTGCTGCTGTTACTGACTTGTATTTTCTATCTATCTATCTATCTATCTATCTATCTATAACTGTGTTCATCTCTATATTTCTCTCCCTCTCTTTCGATGTCAACCCGTTTAATTCAATTAATCTATACTCATTTCTCTCTCTCTCTCTCTCTCTCTCTCTCTCTCTCTCTCTCTCAAACTGTTTAATTGTATCTATCTCTCAACCTGTTCATTATCTATCTATCTATCTATCTATCTATCATAGGCGTGTGTACAAAAATATGTTTCGAATTAAATATTTCTCAACGTTCCACATTTACCTTTTCAGTACTTCTTGAATGAACCCATAATCGAATATAGCAAAACCAAAAATACAAAACCAAAACAATATTCACTCTACACTGTCATTTTCTGACAAGATTAATTGACTCTTTAGCTGATTAGCCATTTCAGTGAGCTTCTTTGAATCACGGGACCGGATTCTGCTTTGAGGAGTTGAAATCCCAACATTCTGATTGGATAAAATATTGATGACGTAGTACCTATTGATCCGAGGAGAAAAAAAAGGTCCCGGTTGTAAACTAACAAAGAGATGTATCGGTATTCGATTGAATGAAATTTTCCGAACCAGCAAGAGAAACTCTAATGTTTTGCACAGGGCCAACATTGGCACATAGGCCTTAGCGTGTTCACAATTACTATGTGATATGGGGTTTAGGTTGTTAGCTGAGTGGTTATGTAACGTGGCCCTAGAAGCAGCTGCACTGCACTGCACTGGCCACTGCGCTCTGAGGATGGTGATACGTAACGCAACGTATACAAGGACTCCGCGCGGTTTTACTGACCAAAACAAACTTCTTCCTCTCTTCTCTTAGGAGGCAGCCTACGGAGTACTGTGTTCAATATCGCGATCACTCCTAAAACATCTCGCGAGCCAGATCAAAAGAATCTCACCCCTTTAGTCACCATTGAGTCTTGTTTTTGGTGGAATTATTTATACAATTAAACTTTTGTTTATAAACAAAAACACAAGGTCCTAAGTTGGATCGCATGTCTTTGTTTATACCTAGCCAGTAATGGGAATTTAATTATCTCCCTCGGATCGCCAGGGCCACCTGTTTTGACCCTGGCCATCCTCGGATATCATATTTCTTTCAGGTTTTGAAACACCTGCATAGCCAGTATCCCATTACATTATAATTTCTTGTGTTTTCGTTAACCCCAATACGTGTGGTACTTCCTTCTTGTTTGTCATTAGGCTAAAAAGGAATGAAGAAAGGGAGAAGAAACAAAAGACCATGGATACTTTCAAAGTTTTATTCCCAGGTTCACAAGTATTTTTTTGGAGAGGAATTTTCTTCCCGAGCTAGTAATAGTTGTGTTCCAGGTAACGGTCTTCGTCCAAATGGCTGAGGCTTCTTTTTTGGTGCCAGGAAGCCAGTTTTGTTTCTACGCATGCTCAAATTGTTATTCCTGTCTGAAGCCTCTTGGGAGATTGTTATTTTTTTGTATTTATTTATTTTGTGTTTTCTTTTAATTTTAATTGGGTTTATTTAATATTTTTATTTTGTTTGGTTTCATTTATTTTTATTCTATTTGGTTTTATTTATATTTTAATCCTCACAGTGGTCACCCATTTAAGCAACGAGCGGGCTTATCGTTGCTTAACTTCAGTGATCTGGCAAAGAACCTGGCAAAGAACCTGTGCTTTCAGCGTAACTTGATCGTAAGCTTAGAATTGGTTCAGTTACAAGTTTAAGGCGCTTAGTAAAGATTCAATTCATTACTCAATAGTAATTGGTGTATAAATTCGGCCTGTTAAGTATTTCACTTCATAGATATGCTCCGATCGAGATAATTCATATGTTGAATTATTAAATTATTATTAGTGAAACTAGCAAAATAAAAAGACGCCCTACGGGTAATGTAAAAATAATTTTTGAAAGATATTGCCTGAGGGGATGGGAGCTGAAAATTCAATGTCATAGAGTGTGTACCATAAGTATGTAAAATCGTCATATGTATTAAAGAAGTAAAAAAAAAAAAAAAAAAAAAAAGAAAGAAAGAAAGACAATTTGAAATGAAAACAGTTCCGATAACTTTAAATATTATATTAGTATAAAACAATCTATATATAAATATATAACGTCGGGCATCTATTAATTGAAACAATGAGGATTGTCTAACGTTGCATGCTCACATTTTAAGTATATTTATTCTATGTTATGACGTTGGATCATGTGTTGGGTAATGTGACGTAAGCAGTGACGTAATTTTTGTTACAGACAAAAACCGGAAGCGAATCTCCATTATTAATAGATAGATCACTAACTAGTAGTGACCACCCCAAGTAGATTTAACAGTTTTGAATTCAGAGTTTCCCTTCTCCTAGACTGGTTGCTTAACTAAAGTTAAAGAGCCCAGTCTGTCCTACTATTTACCCATAGCTAGAGGGTGAGTAGTTGGATTCACACCTTTCCAAAGGGTATTAGCGCTATGTGAACTGTAGATTCGTCCAGGATTTGAACTCGGATCGACGAGTCCATTTCCTACGACTCTAACCATTACACACTGACTAAATAAGATCAAATGAATATAAATTCAAATAGATTCACGCGCTTCTTCCTTCATAGACTTGACCCAGCTGTAGATTAAATAGTATCACTACTGTTCTTCTACAAGGATAGTTTGACATTAAATGACCTACGAGGCCATTAAAAAAGAAACCAAACAGTCGAATCTTATTAAAAGATTGTTGTAAAGGAATATTCCACACACTCTCTCTCTCACCCATTTGGTCTGACTATAAATATAGTGAGCACGGCATTGTACTGGGTTGGCTTCGAGGATTAGTAGCGTGCATCACTATTCATTGTCTGTCTTATTGTATCTCTCTGCAATAAAATCCCCTATCTTAAATCTACAAACATGTTGACTGGTCATTCCACTCGACTACAACCTTGACTGATTGTATCTCTTTTAAGGACATAACAAAGATAAAAATGAAAAAAAAACAACAAAAAAATAACAAACAAAAAAACAAACAAAAAATGACGAGGAGATGGAAATTACATTGAGAGTCAATGAACTTCGTCGTGTTGTAATGGTTAACAAACTAGTCTGACAGATCAATTGTGATTACACTCAAGTCACGCCGGTTCCTGCTAGATCGATGAGACTTCAATACTTAATTGGGTGACCATCTAAGCAACAGCAGTTACTATAAGCAACAGTGGAATATTCATGATCTCTCAAGTAAACTAGATTATTCTTGCAAACATTACCCGTTAACAGTTATGAATGAAATAGTAGAGCAGACTGTGATATCTGGCCTTGTTATGGCAACCAATCTAGGAGAAAGACGATTTTTAATTTAAAACCAAGAGTATTGAACCCTAGTGTGAGGGTGGCGAGATGTGCTTAAATCATTGACGAGGCTGTTTGCATTTCACATAGCGCTAATACTCTTGGAAAAGGTATGCATCCAAGAATTATTCCTCCAGCTATGAGTAAATAGTAAGACAGAATGGGCTCTTTAACCATGATTGGGCAACTAGTCTAGGAGAAGGAAACATCTGAATTCAAACCTGTTAAAATCCGCTAAAAAATTGGCCTTGTACCACATCCGACTCGTGCGGAGGGGTTATATATATATATATATATATATATATATATATATTATATAAAGAGAAAGGGGGATAGTGGAAGAGGAACAGATGTTATGTTAGTGTATAAAGGAGGTGCTTGTATCGTAATGGTTATTGTCATAGGAAACGGACTCAACGAACCGAGTTCAAATCTTGGACCAAGTTATTTGTGTTTAACTTCGTGCCAAACCCTTTAGGAAAGGCAATAATCTACCTCTTACCCTTCTCCAGATAAATAGTGGGAGAGACTGCGTTCTTTAGCCTTGGTTAGGCAACCAGTCTAGGAGAAGGAAAACTGAATTCAAACCAGCTGGACGCCGGTTAAAAATTGACCTTATGTCATATGCTGCCCGTGGCGGAGGGGTTGGGTAAAACAGACATGTGTATAGAGAACATATGAACTAATAAGTTATTTATAGTCTATCGTTCACATTTTTTAGTGAAGTTCTTTCATAAACGGATCGCTCTCTCGGTGGGGTTTAGAATATGCTGTGTGCATCCCCTGCAAAAGAGTGCCCCCCCCCCTTACACACAAAGGGATGTTTTGGGTATGGCACTAAAATGTATCCGATAGGCCGAGGCTACAACAGTTCTGGGGGTCTAGGGAGTGTGTAGTACCACTTGATTGGTATTACTCCCAGGTCCACTATGACCTGGAGTGGTAGCAACTGTTATGGTCCCATCTATGGGTAAAATAGATCTGTTTAAAAGCTATTTGAATTTCGATTGGACAGAGTGAAAAAAAAAAACTCTTAAGAAACAACTACAGAAAAAATGTAAATATGAACACGATTCTCTAACCTCTTTGCATGAAATAATCCTAGATGGATTGACATGCGGTTAAAATCAATCGGTGATTAACATTTTATGCATGAATGTGCATAAGACTTCTAAAAAACAGATTTTTAACGAAGACAAGCAGTGTCAATATATATATATATATATATATATATATATATATATATATATATATATATTGTGGTTTTGCTAAATGATGTGAAGAACGGGGTGGTGTTATTGTTCATGTTGTTTATCAACCTTGCAGCGTTTCAAAGCATTAACCCATTTCCTACAGCCGATTGGTCACCAGTTTGCATGCGACCAATCCCTTTCATTTAAAATAACAGAACGATAAAAACTAAAATTCAAAAGAGATCTAAAAACACGTCAGATCTTTTTAAATTACTAGAAATGTGACTCACTATAATTATACAAGCGATAATAATACGTCTAAATGTTTGATAAATAACAATTTTTATTTGAAACTCCTTTGTTTTGATTAATTGATTTTAACAGTATGCCAACCCGTCCAGGGGTTATGGAATCGTATTCATTGTACATTCATACATTTTTGTGTAGTTGTTTCTTAAGTTTTTTTACGCATAGTTATATGATATCAAGTATTCCTATCTAATACAAATAATTTGCTTACAGTTGTATAGTTTCAAGTATTCCAATCTAATACTAATAATTATATGGTTTCAAGTAATTATTTCTATTTAATAATGGTCATTTTTTGCACACAGTTATATGGTTTCAAGTAACTAATACTAATCATTAGTAAACAATTATAGGTTCAAGTAATTATTTTTAATACAAATGATTTACAGTTATACATAAAATATTCCTATCGAATCGAATACAAATAATTTGTATGTAGTTGTATAGTTTCAAATATTCCTATAGAATACTAATAATTAGATGGTTTCAAGTAATTATTTCTATTTAATAATAGTCATTTCTTTGCACACAGTTATATGGTTTCAAGTAACTGATTATAATCATCAGTAAACAATTATAGTTTCAACTAACTATTCTTAATACAAATGATTCACGGTTATATGACATCAAGTATTCCTATCGAATACGAATATCTTTTACACAGATCTATTTACCCTAACAGTTACTACTACTCCGAGCCAGAGTAGACATGGGAGTAATGACAATGAAGTTGTACTCCATACTCCCCAGATCTCTCGAACGGGATTTTTTCCCACTAGATGCAGTTTAGTGTTATACCCAGGGCATCCTCTTTAGAGAGCGGGTCTTAACTATCTTCATGGGATACAGTCAGCGTATTCTAAGCCTCGCCGACAGGGTGGTTTTTCATTCGAAGAATTTTCCAGTAGCTTTAATTTAGGCGGAAAATTTCCTTGGGTTAAACCAAAAAACATGAGTCGACTGTTTAATTTAAACTGTCGACTATATATTTATCATAATGGAGTTTCGGGGTCTGTCTGTAACCGAAACTACGTCACTGCTTACGTCCCAATACCTCAGGAATTGCCCAAGTTTATCAATGAGTATTCAATTTATAGGCAAAATCATTAATACATTGAATAACTCATATTTATTAACGATGTCTCTATGAAAATCTGAATTAGATTTGCCTCAAAACAGCCCATGTTATTAGTGCGATATTTTTCCGCGTCCCACGTATGCCGGTTAAACACAAAGGTCCATTTAATGTGGGGCCACCCACGAACCGAAGCTTATGGGATGACAAGCACAACAAATGCGTGGATCCCCTCGGTATTCCCCCTCAATGGAGGTGCCTCGGGCACTGGGTAATAAATCCAGCTGTGCACCTTTAAATCAAGTGGGCAGGTGTTGCTTAGAGGATGGCCCTCTGGAATCACGCCGTTAATTCTATTACCAGTCTAGTGGCCAAAGCCACCGGACACAGGCCCGAAGGCCCATGTTAATAGGATATTTGCTTCACATCCCACGTATGAAGGCGTGACACAAGGACATTTTTATGTGGGCCCGACCACAAGCCGAGACTCATGGATGTTAGGTGCAAAATATGTTGATCTCGTCGGCATTCCCCCCCAAGGGGGCGCCTCAGGCACTGGGCAATAAACCCAGCCCCGTCCCTTTAAATCAAGGGGGCAGGTGTTGCCCGGGGGATAGCCCCTTGGGATTTACGCTGTTAATTATCATTAATAGTCCAATGGCTGAAGCCGGGTTATTAGTGTGTTTAAGATCCTGCAATATGTCTAATTCAATAATATCACTAAGAAATAAAGGTTTACATAATACATGGTTTGGTTAATTTGCATAGTGGTTTTAACAAAACCGGGTCTAATAAATAATTACTTGATGTTATTGATCTCAAATATTATTGTTTTATTCTCCAACGTATTAAAATCAATACTATGAATGATTTTATATCAAAACCAATTAAAATATAATTAAAATCTAAAATTAATCTTTTTATATGCGTTCTTATTTGATTTCGTTAGTCTTTCTAAATTAATATATCTAATTACATTAAAACTTAAATAATTTTGCCCGGATATTCATGCTAGCAATTGAAAAAAAAATAAAACCAGAGAAAGATAAGCACGAAAGAGACACACACACACACACACACACACACACACACATATATATATATATATATATATGTGTGTGTGTGTGTGTGTGTGTGTGTGTGTGTGTATCTACGATTTGTTTTAAGGTTATTAACGAGTTATTGAAGAAACACAACCATTGCTACAATAAGAGTAAATAAATGTTCGGTTGAAGGATGTGTTAAACCGTCAGATTGCATGTTAACGTTTATCTTTTTTCGTGCCTTTATCAAATTAGCTATTAACCAGACAAATGCACACACTGCAAATTGTGCACTGTTATCATGTCTGGCTATCTGCATCGATATCAGTTGCACTCAACATACTTAGAACTGTTTACAGATACCTCCATGTGGCACCACTCCTATAAAAATATAAAAAGCTCCAATCACTACCGTATGCCGCATTGCAACTTGGGAAGAGACCCAGTCTGGTAAGCAGATTCTTTTTTTAAAACTTTCTTTCTTGCTTTTGACTTTTGACATTACTTTGTAGGTATTTACCCAACCCGTTCGCCTTGAGTAGAATGTGACACAAGGGCACAAGTATGGGGCATCCAGCTAGGATGGAACGTGCTATTCCCCAATAAGATAATCCTTGACTTGTTCCTCGTAGATTCCTGCTATAAAATAAACTGAACCTTCATTTTATGTCCGTGTTTTTGCAATAAATGTTTTATTTTTCTTGCACCCGTTATTTTACAATACTGAATATATTTTCTTTATTTAAAAACATTTATTGCAAACATGTTTAAAACATTTATTGCAAAAACACGGACATAAAATGAGGGTTCAGTTTATTTTATAGCAGGAATTTACGAGGAACAAGTTGAAGATTACCCACCAATAATAGATCTACGAGACTAGTTTCTTAATAATTACATCACGATGGTATGCCCTTTCTCTACTCAACCAGTTTGCCACAGGCAGGATATGGCACAAGGTTGCAAGTATAGGGCATCCAGCGAGGATTAAACACTATTCACCAGTAATAGATATGCGAGACTAACTTGCTAACCATTACACGATGATAGGACGCTGAAAGCATAATGTTGTAATGAGCTCTAACCCACGTGTGTCATCAAATCCCAAAAATAGACAAATAACCCACGTGTATCATGATTTCCACAAACATTCCACTTCCCTATTTTTGCCACCCAAAAGCTAGTGAGTATAAATAGACCAAAATCCCAAGTACTAGTCAGTAGTAGTCAAGCAGTCGAAGAAAGACAGACGTTTAGATTCTCCTGACCGAACCAAAAATGTCAATCACAAAATCCCACCACGGTAACCAAGTTTTATCCTCGAAGGAATTTCAGGGCTGACATGCAAGTAAGCATTTAAAACAGGGGTTCCCAACCTTTTTTTTCTTCTCATGACCCAAATAATCATCTTTAAAATCTTGGTGTCCCCCATGTGGTAATATATAATTCTTATAATTTAAAAAGAGAACTCCGTTTGAGCTGAAGAAGCTTAAAACGCCAATACCTTGGTTTAAACAAGCTTCAAAAGAACAAGTCATCTATAAAAAAAAAAATAAAAATGAAATAAACAAAAGACAGAAATAAAAAAGAGAGACGATTTCTATATAAATATTTTTTTCAATTGAACCCCCCCCCCACGTCCTTAAAAATCAAATTGCACCCCTGTGGAGCCTACACCCTACGTTGGGAACCACTGATTTAAAAAGAATACTAAAATATTTACACACAGTGTACACATATAAAAAATAATACTCTCACGAAAACATATTTTGTAACTTATTGCTTATTGCCCAAAATAATACATAAAATACAACGTCTGTTTCAACTCAACCTCCTGTTATTTATTTCAATGTTTTGTAACTTATTGCTTATTGCCCAAAATAATACATAAAAATACAACGTCTGTTTCAACTCAACCTCCTGTTATTTATTTCAATGTTTTGTAACTTATTGCTTATTGCCCAAAATAATACATAAAAATACAACCTCTGTTTCAACTCAACCTCCTGTTATTTATTTCAATGTTTGCTTGTTTCATCCATAATTCATTTCAGAATTAACCTTTTTAGAAAGTACTCGGAAAACCCCTCTGCTACAATATTAAGCTACATTTCGTTACGAACATATTACACCTAATTCACAACAATATTCACGCTACCCCCTTCACAACTCTGTTTGGGTCAGTAAATTATTCCTGTGTGTGGGGTTAAGTGAGGGAGAGTGTTTCTATAATTGAATATAGCCCAGACAGACAGGTTCCGGACCATTTCCAATGTACTACTACGTACCCATAGCTGGGGGGGGGATTGTTTGATTCATTGTTGTTGGAGGCACGTGGTATAATGGTTATCATTGTAGGAAATGGACACCGCGAGGCGAGTTCAAATCCAGTTTGCATTTCACGTAGCACTTATAACCTTGGGAAAGGTACGAATCCAACTATTCTCCCTCCAGCTATGAATAAATATTATTGCAGACTGGGCTCTTTAACCTTGGTATGGCAACTGATTTGAGAGGTCCTCCTCCTTAACTGTTAAAAATACTAGCTCACACGAGGATTGAAATCGTGAAACTCTAGGTCATACCTTTCCTTGCAGCGTTAGTGCAATGTGAAATGCAAACAGATTCGTTCAAGATTTGAATTGAAAGCAATGGTTGTCTTGTGCAATCTTATTTTAGTTGGAAATTGGATAGACATTCAAGACAATTCGCAGTTAATTCATTTTATTTTATTTTACTTTTTCTCATTCGAGGGTGTGGCAGGTCATTGGCATGGAATTCCGTTTATTGCGATACATTCTTTCGTGGCAATTTTACATCATCCGAGACTGGCCGCCCACGACTGGCCAGGATCGCAAAACTGGCCAAACACGCACGTCTTTTTCAGATGAGTTCGACGCATTAGCAGTCGCCGTTGAAACGTTTGAGGTTAACATTCTCAGAAAAAAGAAAAAAAAAACACAAATAAAAAAAACTTTTAATTTTCAGAAAAATTGGTAGAAGAAAGGCTTCTTGTCTAAACTGCGAGTCTCGTGAAGTGGAGTTGCTGATGCAACATATCTCGCTGACCATTGTTCGTGGTAACTATGTTGCTATCCTTCCGTCGGTGGGATGGGTCAAAAAAATTATTATTATTATTATTATTATTATTATTATTATTCCTTTTGAATTTTTCACATCAGCGTTAGCTGATAGTATTTCACTGGTGGCAGAGTGACAACAAGTCTTCTCAGATATCCAGGACTCTTCTGAATATTCTAACCGATTGCAGCAATGCAGTAGTATGGATAGTTTCAATTCTTCCTCTGATTTCCAGATCCTCCAGTCTTTTTTCCAAGTTTATTGGAACCGTTCCAAGTGTACCAAATACAATTGGTATCACTTTAACTCTCATATTCCACAGCTTTTTCAATTCTCTGGCAAGGTTCAGGTATTTATCCATCTTCTTATTTTCCTTCAGCTTCACCGTGTGATCTGCTGGAACCGCAAAGTCCACCAGTTGACACGTTTTCTCTTTTTTTGTTAATCAACACTAGGTCTGGTCTCCTGGCTGGGATAGGGTGATCCGTCTTTATCCCAAAGTCCCAGAGAATGTTATGCGTTTCATTCTCAAGAACAGATTCTGATTTATGCATATAACATTTGTTAGCATATAACATTTGTTGTATGGTCAAACTTTAATTTTTGCATAATTCCCAGTGGATCACCTTCCCAACCCAGTCGTGCCTAGCTATGTATTCCCGTTAGGCTAGTTTGCTACATTCACTTAATATATGATTTATAGTCTCATATCTGTCACCGCATAGTCTACATTTACTATTTTGTTGGGTCTTATCAATTTTTGCTTTGATATAGTTTGTCCTTATGGAATTATTCTGTGCAGCAATTATTAGTGATTCCGTTTCTCTTTTGAGGTTTCCTTTTCTTAACCATATCCAGTTTTTTTCATGTGCAGCCTCTCCGATTTGTCGTTTGAAGTGTCCATATAATTGTTTTTCTTCCCGTTTTTGTTTTATAGTTTTTGTTGTTTTTCTGTTTGTCGATATATCACATCTACTATTGTTGGCTGCTATAAGTAATCTGTCTTTACTCTTTTTTGTGTTGTCTTCGAGTTGTTGGATTGTGGCTTCTACATAGTCCTCTATGTTGGCAAGACCTTTTCTCCCTTCCTTTCTTGATATATATAGTCTATCTCTATCGTCTCTAGCGTGTAGAGCCTTGTGCATGGTCATTAATTTTCTAGTCCTTTGGTCAATCTGTCTGAGTTCTTCTTTTGTCCATTTTAAGAGTGGTCCAGAGTATCTTATAATGGGCACAGCCCAGGTATTAATTCCTTTGATCAGATTTCTCTTGTTGAGTTTGGTTTCTAGGAGTTTTCTTGTTCCCTGGGGTATTCTTTTTTAAATTTTCCTTTCATTTCTGCTTGCTTGATATTGTCCGCTTCTAAAATTCCTAAGTATTTGTAAATTTCATTTTCATCAAGTGATTTTATAGTGTCCTGATTTGGTAGTTGTATTCCGTCCATTAATTTTCTTTCCCCCTTTTTTTATTACTAGCATAGCACATTTTTCAATTCCGAATTCCATCCCTATATCCTGGCTATATATTATAATAGTTTGTACTTATTAATAATAATAATAATAATAATAATAATAATAATAATAATAATGAAAGACTAATTACAGCAGCCAAGAAAAGCATTTGCAACACAGTAACAAACAGAAATACATTAAAAAAATAAAAAACAGAAATGGGAAGAAAAACAGCTGCATGGGTAATTTAAGCGCCAAACTCAAGAAATATCACATCATAAGACCTGGACATCGTTAAGAAAAGGAAACCTCAAAAGAGAAACCGTATTGTAAAAGCAATTGTATCTGGAGCACTTAGAACTGTCCCCAATGGCTTGGATAATAGACTGGAGAGAACCGGAGATCAGAGGAAGAATCGAAACCATCCTGAATGTTAAAATCAGCTAGAATACTCAGAAGTCTTGGAAACTTACTCTCATTCCTAGATAATCCACCAGTTAAAACTGGTGTAAAAAACTCGCACATAATAATAATAATAATAATAATAATAATAATAATAATAATAATAATAATAATAATAATAATGAGGTACAGATAGATTATCTAATCCCAGCCAGGATACCAGACGTGGTATTGATCAATAATAATAAGAGAACTTGTCATCTGGTGGATTTTGCCGTCCCGGCCGATCACCGAATGAAAGTGAAAGAAAGCGAAAAGATAGACAAATACTAGGACCTTGCCAGAGAACTAACAAAACTGTGGAACATGAAGGTGAAGATCGTTCCAATTGTAATTGGTGCCCTAGGAACGGTCCCCATGTGTCTAGAAAAGAGCCTGGATGGACTGGAAACCAGAGATTGTTTACATCGGCTGGAATACTTAGAAGAGTCCTGGAGACCTAAGGAGACTTGCTGTCACTCAGCCTCCAATGAACCACCGGCTAAGGCGGGTGAGAAAAACTCTGATGAAGAGAAAATAATAGTAATAATAATAATCTTATTATAATGGAGATTGTGTGTTTTTCTGTCTGTAACCGAAACTATATTACTAATCGAGTCACAATTAACATAGTTATTTACATCAAAATTCTTCATGATTTTATTTATATTTAAACCTCAATTATTAATAAAATGGCTTCACCTTTTTATTAGTGTTGTCCATATCGACATGATATTTACCGCGTACCCCACTTGTACGGAATTTGCTATTGTATTATATATACAACAAATAGCGGTTTGCAGTGTGAACGGGAAGGCTAATTTGCATATTGATATTAAAAATGTGATTTTATTAAATATGTGCTTAGTATTATTGATTTCTAACTGTTTGGTTTTATTTTAATGAATATAAGCAAAAATCTCTCCAATGAATCTTAAATGAAATCCATTAACAAGAAAAAATAGGTGTAATTTTATTCTTTATTTCCTAATTAACTAAATAGTTAAATAAGTAAAATTCAGCAATGAAAGACGGCAGTGATGGAAGAGTAAGTTTCATTTCTATTTTTCTATTATACCCCACTCTGTTTCAAATCTTTTTTATCTGCATTCTTATTAGACTTTCTAATTTAATATAATATTTCATTACATTAAAACTTAAATACTTGCACCCGGAGGGTGCATATATTTGCTAGTAATAATAATAATAATAATAATAATAGCCTCCAGTGAACCACCAGCTTAGGTGGGTGTGAAAAACCTTGATAATAATAATAATAATAATAATAATAATAATAATAATAATAATAATAATAATTGATGATAGAGTTAATTACATCCAGTAAACAGCTCATGGCTACACTATTTGTAGACGGTGATGAAGGCAGATTTGTAGCAGCTGACGTAATATTTCGAGGATATGACGTCATTGAAAAATATCCCGCTGCCAAATTTAAGCATTGTAATGTTTTTTAAAACCTTTAATAGTTTAAGAAAAAATATATAATATATTTATCAAGGTCATTACAGTGCAAGACCATATAAATGGAATACAGAGATAGGAAGCTGGTTTTGCGTCTGTCATCCAAGGGAGGGATGCCTGCCTATAAAATCAGCTTTGAAAATCCTAATTTTTAGCCTGGAATTGAATACTAACCACAAGCACCAGTGAGAAAAATGCGATGTTTTTTTTTGTTTTTTTTTGTTACCTCGAAACGGACACTTTAAAATATTTCTAATCACAAGAGGTGCGCTTAGCGTAACGGTTAGGGTCGTAGGAAATGGAATCGGTGACCCGAGATCAAATCCTGGCTAGGCTGTTTGCATTTCACTTCACGCTATAGTTTAAATGTTTTCAGATTTAAGATTCTTTGTTTTACATTCAGGGTGTACCATCGTGGTGTAATGATTAGCAAGCTAATCCTGCAGACCCATTACTACTGAATAGCGAGAGCGATCTTCACTGGATGCACCGTACTTGCAACCTTGTGTCACATCTTACCAGTCGGTAATGGGTTGATGAATATATACTAAGCATAGCTTAATCTGTTGGTTCGGGAAAATAAGGTTTAGAAACACTGTAGAGCGCCAAGTCTTTTCTGTTGTAAAACTATTATTATTGAAATCGTTCCCATTAACTGGTCTTATAGATTACAGATTCTAAATTTTTTGTGAAATATTCCCGAGAGTTTAAAAAAAGAAAAGAAAAGAAGAAATTCCTATTGAAATTGAAACCAAATCTCAATTATTAAGTTATGGCTAAGTAGGTTGGACATTTTTTTAAATGTACGATCTCTCGAAGACAAACAGCTGGTCTCTGTCTGTCTGTCTGTCTGTGTCCCTCTCTATCTGCCTGTTTCTGTCTCTCTGTCTCTGTCTCTCTCTCTGTGTCTCTCTATCTGTCTCTCTGTCTCTGTCTCTCTCTGTCTCTGTCTTTCTGTCTGTCTGTCTCTCTCTCTGTCTCCATCTGTCTCTGTCTGTCTGTCTGTCAGCCTCTCTTTCTCTCTCTCTCTCTCTCTCTCTCTCTCTCTCTCTCTGTGTATCTCTTTCTGTTTCTCTCTGTCTCTGTCCTGTCTCTGTCTGTCTGTCTGTCTGTCTGTCTCTCCTCTGTCAAAAGAAGTCGACCTTTTGTTGTTAGTTAGTTGTTTAGGTTTTACGGCATGTCAACCCATTTGGATTTGGTCATTTTATGCCGAAGACATTTTTGTTTTATTCATTCTTCATTGGTATTTAATTTTTTCAACACATTTGTTTCTATTTAATAAATAGAGGGGACTAACAGGTACTACCACTTCGGGTCAGTGTGGACCTGGTAGCAATGGTGATGAAGGGTGCCCCACATTCCTCAGACATCCAGAATTAGAACCTCATCATCAGATAAAGTTTAACGTCATACCCAGGACATGACGACCCTCAACCACTGCCTTTTAGCACATAGGATTGGGATTGCCATAATGACAATAGGGTTGGGGACAATCATATAGGTGCTATAGCTTGACGTGACCAGCTGATTGATCGGAGGCCCCTCTCCAACCGGCCGTCTAGCCTAAGTAAGGACCAAAGTAGAGTGGTGCGTGTCATGGACTGCTCAGACACCAAGATTCCGTCCTTAAACATCATGGGTCACCACCCACGGCCAACAGGCGGCTCCTGTTGGAGGGGAGATCTTAACCCTCTGAAGAGGTGCAGTCGGTGTATTCTAAAACCCCAACCGAGCGGGCTGACGTAGAGCGTTACGTGCGTTGTAATACAAGGGTGAGTCAAAAGTTTTGCAATAATTTCGTACGCGCTTGTTTGCGGTGCCTATATCGAAGCAGTTCGAGCTGTGGTAAGTACTCGCTGTGGTTGGTAGTATCGTGGTATTTGGTGCGCTGACACGTTGTGCATTGCTTCATTCTGTGTGTGACTTGAAAGCAGCACAGAGGAACGAACAACCCGTCCTTCGGGGTGGGGGTCCAGTGAGCTTCGACCGCTGGACCGGTGTGTTGAATTAACAGCATCAATCCAGGAGGCTATCCCCCGAAGGCAATACCTGCCCCCTTGATTTAAAGGGCAGGGCTGGGTTTATTGCCCAGCGCCTGAGGCGCCCCCTTGTGGGGGAATGCCGACGGGATCGACGCAATTTTTCCACCTGCCACCCATGAGTCTCGGCTTGTGGTTGGTCCCACGTAAATAGGGCCTTTGTGCCTGACCTTGTACAAGTAGGGTACGAGGAAAATATCCAAATGAATGAACAACGTAGTCTAATTTGGACACTTATGCATTGTGTGTTCGAACTGGAACATGCAGTATTTGTAAAGGAGTACAAAATAGAAAAGTACTTGATTAGGGTAGATAATATAGCTTTACCGTTGCCTGACAGGAATCAGAGACAATATCTCTACTGTTCAAAGACGAATGGCGAAAAAAGACCGAAGATGGGTTTCTGGAAGTGTTATGTGACCCCCTAAATGCAAATTATCTGTGGAAGATTAGAATTTTATAAGAAAGCGGATCGATATTTACAATTATACAAATGAGAGTTGAATGCGCCATTTTGCTTGCTGTCTTTACAGTGTAAACATGACCGCTCCACTAGCAGTATGCACCAAGGAAGTGACCTGGTTTCTCTAGTTGGAAGGAGTGTCATGGGCTGAAATATCAGAGGCACAATATGGGGACAGTGCACTACTGCATATAAGTGTGGATAGAGAAGTTTAAAAGTAACTGCAGAAAGAGGGGTCAGGATGCGCTTCAACCATCATTAATAATGAGAAGATTCAGCAAGCTCAAGAGATGGTAATGGCGAACCGCCAAGTTATCATCGATGAGGTAGCTTGTTCTCTGCAGATTAGTCATGGTTCTGCCTATCAAATCATCCACAATAAGCTTGGCTTCCATAAAACAAGTGTGGATAATTTTTACTCTCCCTTATACATTTACTATATACTGCAAAAGAGATCTTTAGTATTTATCCACAAAGTTGATATTTTATATACAATTATACAGAGGAGAGTTGAATGCGCCATTTTGCTTTGCTGTCTTTACAGTGTAAATATGACCGCTCCACTAGTAGTATGCACCAAGTAAGCCGATTTCTCTGCTCGGAAGGAGTGTCAGAGGCTGATATTCATCGGAGGCTTTTAGCACAATAGAGAGACAGTACATTACAGCGTAGAAGTGTATTTGAGTGGTTAGAGGGGTTCAAAAGTGGCTGGATAAACGTGGTACACGTAGAGGGAGAAGGACACTTGTCAACCTCTGCTTATTAATTATGGTTCTGTCTATCAAATCATCCACGATGAGATCGGCTTCCACAAAACAAGAGTGTGGATATTTAAAAAAAATCTCCCTCGTATTTTTATATATCTAAAATTTATTGACAATTTGTCTTTTGTGAAATAATTTGTGTTTATATAAGTAGTAGGTCGTCGGGGCGGCCTAATGTCGGTATCAGCCAGACAGCGAGGGAGTCTATCCCTTTTCACTAGTGCTAGACCAAGGAGATTATTTGAGCATCTGAGGTGGAGCGCCACACCTACCATCAGCTCCTTACTTTACCGCACAGATCCCTGTGCTACTCATACGCTGAGTTGGCGGGAGCCAGTATCGAACCAAGAACCTTGAGATTCCTAGCCGAACACTCTACCGACTGAGCTAAACCAGCCCCTTCTTTAAAGTTTATATAAACTTTGATTTTATTTCTCTCATCAACAAATTTGAGGAATTTTGTCAAACTCATGGGTCACTGGATGATTCACTTTACGCCTAAGATCCATCTTTAAAACTGTACCTCCCACTTACCCAAAAAGAGAAGAAACCGTTCCCTATATCTCTGGAATTTATAAGCGTTTCATAAACTATTTTTCTTACCTGTCGACGGGGCTTAGAATACGCTGACTGTATCCCACTGCAGGGAAGTAAGAATTGTCCGCCAAAGGGGGTGTCCTGGATTATGACACTAAACAGCATCTGGTGATGAGGCTTCAGTACTGGAAATCTGAGAAGTGTATATGTCTACTCGGATGGTAATATCTATTACAGAACCCATGTATAAGTCAACTAGATGTTTGAAAATTATTCGTATTCGATAGGAATGCTTTATGTCATACAACCGTAAATATTTTGTATGAAGAATATTTGGTGCTATTCGCAGAATTCCGTCCCGGTCTCCTGCCTTACAAAACGCTAGGTGGTGATAGCTGAAAAAACAACCCTCTCTACGAATGAAGTCCCTAGCTGAAGCGGTGCCTGCTGAAGCACTTAAGGCGTTTTTCCCGAAAAGTTAATGCGATATTTTTAACCATCCAGTCTTTTTTCGACAAGTAAATATAAATATTTTAACCCTCCCCCTCTTTAAAATATTTTAAATGAGGGGGATAAATATTTAATTTACTTGTCGATAAGAATATGGTTTACTTTTAATGCCTTCAAACCACTAAAAAAAAATAATTTGTCGATAAAAACGTCTTCAATCCGCTAAAAAAAAATTTTTTTTCGACAATCAATTACAAATAAAAAATCGAAACATTTTTTTCGATATTTTTATTTTATTTAGGGAGGGTTGTTTTTTCAGCTATCACTGCCTAGCGTTTTTAAGGCAGGAAGCTGGGACGGAATTCTGTGAATAGCACCGAATATTTTCTTGAAGCTATAATTTTTTTTACTAAGGATTATTATCATTATTATTAGATACTTGAAATCATATAACTGTGTGCAAACAAATGATTATTATGAGATAGAAATAGTTGCTTAAAATTGTGTATAGATTATTAGTATTAATAGGAATACTTGAAGCCATACAACTGTATGCAAATTATTTGTATTAGATAAGAATACTTGATATCGTATAACTGTATGCAAATAAATGATTATACAGAAATACAAAAGTACAATTAAAAAAAGGAGCGGTAGTACCTATTTGGGTCCTATTTAAGGGTCAAATATTTGTTTGAAAATTATTTGTATTAGATTACAATTCTTGATACTATATAATTCAGTGTAAATTATCTCTATTATTATCATTATTAATTACTTGAAACTATACAACTGTGCGAAAACTAACGATTATTGAATAAAAATAATTACCTGAAACCGTATAATTGTGTATAATTGTTAGTATTAGATAGAAATAGTTTAATAAGGGCCAAGAGTATCTTATAATGGGAACGGCCCAGATATTTATTCCTTTTATGAGATTCCTGCTGTAGAGTTTGGTTTCTAGGAGTTTTTTTTATTCACCTTTCTTTTTCAACTTTTTCTTTCATCTCTGTTTGCTTGATATTGTCTGCTTCTAAAATTCCTCTCTACTTGAAACTATATAACTATGTGAACACGAACGATTATTAGATATAAATAGTTACTTAAAACTATATAGTTGTGTATAAATTTTGTTGTTTGGTTTGGTTTTGTTTTGTTTTACTGCATATCAACCTCAGTGGGTCATTTAATGCCGATAAAGTTTTGAAATAAATCAATTCTTAATGGATAATACCATTTTTTTATAAAACACATTTTTCTATTTAACCCATAGATGGGACCCTAACAGGTACTACCACTCCGGGTCAGAGTGGACCAGGGAGCAATGGTGATGAAGGGGTGCTCCACATTCCCCAAACCTCCAAAACTGGAACCTCATCATCAGATAGAGTTTAACGTCATTCCCAGGACATGTAGCCCGCAGCCACAGCCTTCTAGCACTCATATTTTAAAAAGGGCTGGGGCTTGCCATAAGGGCAATAGGGTTGGGAAAGATTGTTGTTGTATTAGATAGAAATACGTGAAACCATACAACTATGTGTAAATTATTCATATTAGATAGGAATACTTGATATTGTATAACTATATGAAGACAAATAATTATAGGAAAATTAAAAAAGTACAATTGAAATAAAACAATGGAACATTGAAAATAATTATGATTGTAATCCAAAATTTCGAAATTAATCAATTGTTGGCATTAAATAACCCATAAGGAGTTGATATTCTGTTAAACAAATAAACCATCTAAACCAAACAAAAACCGCCCTGTCGGTGGGGCGTTAGAATGCACCGACTCTACCTCTGCAGAGGGGTAAGACTCCCCCAATGGGGCCACCTGTTGGCCGTGGGTGGTGACCCGTGATGCTTAAGGATAGAGCCCAGGTGGATGAGCAGTTCATGACATGCAATACTCCACTTTGGCCCTATCTTGGGCTAGACGGGTGGTCGGAGAGGCCCCCTCCGATCAATCGGCTGGTCACGTCAAGCCCTAGCACTATATGATTTTCCCAACCCTATTGCCCTTATGGCAAGCCCCAACCCATTTTTATCATATGGGTGTTAGAAGGCGGTGGCTGCGGGTCTACATGTCCTGGGAATGACGTTAAACTCTATCTGATGGTGAGGTTCCAGTTTTGGAGGTTTGGGGAATGTGGAGCACCCTATTCATTACCATTGCTCCCTGGTCCACTCTGACCCGGAGTGGTAGTACCTGTTAGGGTCCCATCTATGGGTTAAATAGAAAAATGTATTTATAAAAAAATTGTATTATCCATTATGAATTGATTTATTTCAAAACTTTATCGGCATTAAATGACCACTGAGGTTGATATGCGGTAAAACAAAACAAAAACAAACCAAACCAAACAAAAAATATGAAATCCAGAAACAAGTACACCTCAACGCAACAGGTTTATTGCATTATATATATATAGTAAGTATATTTTTAAACCAAATTTTATTTATTTAGAACGCATAATGTTAACATGGTTCTTATAAAGACATTGTTTTCAGTATACAGACAGTGAATCACCAAGTTCTAAATTTAAGGTAGATTGAGGGGAGAGGCGATAAGAATTTTTTTTTTAATATTAGGACACGTAGTAAAAAAATTAATTCTACATTTTTATTTTGTAAATAAAGACACAAAGAAGTTTTAATTGTAATGAATAATTGTTATTATAAAATAAACATTTTGCAATTTCAGCCATTTTTATCGATACATCTCATCTTGTTAAAAATGCCTAAATTTGACATTTTATAATAAATATGTTGTTAGGTATTTTCATTGCATGTTTTTATTTTGTATTTCAAAACAAAAACCCAGGAATGATTCAGTTTTAAATGGAATGCATAATTGTTATGATAAAATGAACATTCTTACAGTTCCAAGTGTTTTTATTGACACATAGTTAGCAAGCTAATCTTGAAAACAATTACTCTTGAATAGTGAGTTCGATCCTCACTAAGTGCCCCATAATTATGCCAACTTTAAGATACGTTTAGTTTTTGAAGGAACCTTTCGTGGTATAATGGTTGGTGACTATTGTTTGTGTTTAATTCTCATTGGATGCTCAATACTTTTGACCTTGTGCCAAACTAAGATAAACTTACTAAATGACTTCGTAAATGTCGGCTTGTTGTTAAAAATGTCTCAACTTGACATTTTAATAATTGTATCGTTTGGTATTTTTATTCGACATTTTTATTTATTTTTAAATCAATTTTTTTCCCAAACCTTTAGGCATAAAATAACCCTTGACGGGTTAACATGCCGTTAAAATAAATCATTCGATCATCAATCAATCAATCAAAGCAAATTTGTTCGAGTTATTCATCCAACTTGTCCCGTCATGGATAAGATGTGACACAAGGTCGAACACGTTATTCAGTAGTAATGGATCTGCGAGACGAGCTTGCTAACCATTACACCATGATGGGACAACCTAGCATTCGTGAATCGTACTGAATCTACGGACAAGTTAGTTAGGCTGTGCTCCAAGTTGTAAAAATCATTGCATATTAGCTGTTCGATTAATTGCATTGTCAATACAATTAGAGTGGTACCTTGACTTACGAGTTTAATTCGTTCCGCTCGTAAATCAATTTTCTCGCAAATCAATTTTCTCCATTGAAATCAACACTGAATACCAGACGGTCAAAAAACACCTGCGTTTATTGTTACGTTGTTTATTTATTTCTTTTTCTTTTTTTAATAAGAAAAATATCACTGTAATCTAGTAACAAAAATGTGAAAGTGAAGTGGTCTATTGTCGGTATGCGCCGTACAGCGATAAAATATGTATTATTTGGATAATTCGGACTATTGTCCTCATCTTTATTGTTACTGTACAACATTTCGGCCGATGTGCCCTCCGGACTTCTTCGGGAATTTCTTGTCGGACTCGGGAGCCTTCTCAAAAATTCAGACAGCGATAATGATAAAAAAAAAAAGACTTAGAGAAATATTTAAAGTTAGAACCCATGACACTAAGTGGGGAGGTGTGGTGGACGTGATGTTATATACATTTACCATGTTTCCCCAAAATAAGACCCACCTGCAAAATAAGGCTTAGCGTGTTGTTGTTTTTTTTTTCAGGATGATTTGAATATAAGACATTCCCTTAAAATAAGACCTAGTTGAGAGTGGCAGACAGACGAAAGAAATAAGCATCCTTCACAATCACATCATGCGATGCAAATTCTCGACACCTGAAAATAAACCCCAGTGTTATATTTCGGAGTGAAAATTAATATAAGCCCTGTCTTATTTTCGGGGAAAACACGGCACAACTAGAATATTTCCAGGAACTGAAGATGGCAGCAATGATGGACAGAGAAGTATGGAATGAGGTCTTTGTTGTTTTGGCCTAGGTGGGGAGCCGGCTTAACGAACTTGTCCGTAGAATCAATACAATTCACGAATGCTAGATCGTCCCATCATGGTGTAATGGTTAGCAAGCTTGTCTCGCAGATCCATTACTACTGAATAACGTGTTCAACCTTGTGTCACCAGGGTAGGTCAATTTTTCACTTTTTAAAAATATCGAATTGTCCATTTATGCGAAAGTTGTGTGTTAGTATACCGAATACTGATACCAAAAATTAGATCTTTTATTTGCATCATTGTTTAAGGAAATAACATCAAAGATCACCTACTAAAAATTTAGCCTTCAGAAATCGAGGATTTTTAGTGCATTTTAGTAGACGATCTTTGATGTTATTTCCTCAAACAATGGTGCAAGTAAAAGATCTAATTTTTGGTATTAGTATCTAGTATATTAACACACAACTTTCGCATAGATAGACAATTTGATATTTTTAAAAAAGTGAAAAATTGACCTACCGTATTGTGTCACATCCTATCTGTGACGGACAAGTTGGGTAAATACCTACAATTCACGAATGCTCACAGTCTTTCCTGGTGATAACATTGTTATTACATTGAAATATCTCATGTCTATATGTAAAACCACCAAAAATCTTAGGAAGAGTTCGTTGTGTAATGGATATGAACATAGTGACACGAGTTCAAATCATGGACGAGGATGATTGCCTTTCACATAACGCTAATACCCTCGGGAGAGATACCTATCCACCTATTCTATCTCCACCTATGGGTGACTAGTAGGACAGACTAGGCTCTTTAACCTTGGTATGGCAACCGGTCTAAGTGAAGGAAAACTCTGAATTCCAAAACTCTTGTGTGGAAGGGTTGCGTAAATACATACCATCAAAAAACTCTGTTCATTTCCAGGATTGGAATTTGACTGTGTCAACCCTCGTCACAGGGTTGCCCAGATTTGCCCAAACTTGCCCTAATTTGTAAAGACGGACAAAAAATTCTCATTACTTACAGACAGCTCTTAGTAGTTTTATTTAGGCAATCTTGTTATGATATTTTCATCTTTTTTTACTTCATTTTAGCCAAATATTTGAGAAATATCGAGCTTTTTCAAATCTCAATAACGTTTTTTCCTCTCGTCCAGTTTGAGAGGATTTTGGATATGTTATTGTAGACCATATGTCCTTTAAAAGTAAAGTCGTCGGGGCGGCCTAAAGTCGGTATCAGCCAGTCGGTGAGGGAGTCTATCCCTTTTTCAATAGCGCTAGACCAAGGAGATTGTTTTGGCGTCTGAGGTGGAGTGCCACACCTACCATCAGCTCCTTACTTTACTGCACAGATCCCTGTGCTACTCATACACTGAGTTGGCGAGGACCGGTATCGAACTAGGAACCTTGTGGTTTCAAGCCGAACGCTCTACCGACTAAGCTAACCCGGCCCCTTTTGTCCTTTACTTGGTGTAAATTTTGGCTCGGCCTTTTTTTCCGGGTCGAAACCTATTTCTACTGGACTAGGGCTGTATCTCTCCTTTGCAGCAAAATGGGTCAATATCTGATACATGCCAAAAAAAAAAAAGGAAATGCCGCCGAAATTAAATATTTTTTCTTTTCTGTCTGGCTGATACCGACATTAGTTAACCTTTACATTACTTCTTGGTTTGAATTCAATTTTCCATTCACCTAGACTGGTTATCTAACCAAAGCTAAAGGGTCCAGTCACCATCCCGTCCATGGGTTTAATAGATAAAAAATGTGTTTAAAAATGAGTATATTAACTTACGTTCAAGCCCTAGCACCTATATGATTGTCACAACCCTATTACCGTTATGGTACCACAACCCTTTTATCATAAATGTGCCAAAAGACGGTGGCTAATGGTCTTAGTGTCCTGCGTATGACATTAGATTGCATGAAAGTCTAGGGATTGCGGAGTACCCCTTTATCACCATTACTAGCTTTGTCGGTAGAGCAAGGATCCTGGTTTGATACCGGCCCTCGCCAACTCAGCGTATGAGTGGCACAGGGATCTGTACAGTAAAGTGAGAAGCTGATGGTAGGTGTGGCGTCCCACCTCAGACGCAAAAATATCTCCTTGGTCTAGCACTAGTGAAAAGGGGGTAGACGCCCTCAATGTCTGGCTGATACCAGCACTAGGCCACCCCGTCTACTTTATATATATATATATATATATATATATATATATATATATATTATATTGTCCATTATGCGAAAGTCGTGTGTTAGTATACTGAATACTGATACCAAAAATTAAGGAGTCAGATATACCAACAAATCGTTTAGCTTATATTTTTTTTCATTTTTTTACCCAGGAAATTTTTTAGTATATTTTTACTAACAAATTATTTGCTATTTTTTTTTCTTGCCGTAAGGGTTTACTAATAGGTATAGTTATAGTGTATATATATATATATATATATATATATATATATATATATATATATATATAGTGTGCGTGTGCGTGTGCGTGTGTGTGTGTGTGTGAACATGTTCTTTGCGTGCATTAAGAAATGATGATTTATTTTCGTATAGGTCAAAATTTTAGTACTTGCCAATTTTTTTTCTTCTTCTCAGCCTTTCTTTTTTTTCTTTCTTCTTTTTATTCCCATGAGCCTGGTTTCAATTTGTTCACCCCTTCCGGTTGTTTCGTTTCATTTGGAATCGCTGATTCTGATTTTGCCTGGTCATAAATCTCACCCACGCTGAGTCGCACACGCTATTTTCATACGAAAAGCATTAATGACAAGCCACGCCCCTTTTTTCTTCTCACCAGCCAGTTAAATGTTATATTAATGAGGCATTCACAAAAAAAAAGTTTCACTTTGGTTGTAAACGCCTGCATCCACCCTCATTCACAGCAACTGATTTGAAAGAAAATAATAAAACCATTTTAAACACACATGGACTTTTTTTAGGGGGCAAACCCGACGAACCTGACAAGGAACAGATTAAATCACCTTAATTGGCAACAAACATATTTACGTATCTTCTACGTACACCCTTGTGCAAATTAATTGAAACAAAACGAATAATTCCATTATTATTATTATTATTATTATTATTATTATTACTAGCAAATATATGCACCCTCCGGGTGCAAGTATTTTAGTTAAATTTTATAATAAAATATCATATTAAATTAGAAAGGCTAATGAAACTGAATAAGAATGTAGATAAAAAGATTTTGAACAGAGGGGGTATGATTGAAAAATAGAACAACTTTGAAACTAACTCTTCCATCATTTTCCCTTACTCCCGTCTTTCATTGATAAATTTTCCGAATTTAACTGTTTAGTTAAAATAGGAAGTAAAGAATAATATTACAGTTATTTCTTCTTGTTAATGAATTTAATAAGATTTATTGAAGAGATTTTTGCTCATATTCAATAAGATAAAGCCAAACAATTAGAAATCAATAATACTAAGCATATATTTATTAAAATCAAATTTTTAGGATCAATATGCAAATTACCCTTCCCATTCACACTGTAAACCGCTATTTTGTTGTATATAGAAATACAATTGCATGTTATTAGTATGTAGATATGGTCAATAGTGTAAGTAATGAAAACTATTTTATTAATAATTGAGGTTTAAATAAAAATAAAATCATGGAGAATATGATGTAAATAACAAAGGGGATTGTGACTTGTATGGTAATATAGTTTCGGTTACAGACAGACAAACACACAATCTCCATTATAATAAGATTATTATTATTATTATTATTATATCCACAATCTTCAAGTTTCGTACGCTTCCTTGGAGTAACGCCCATCGCAGACAATGGCTGTAGGACAATTAATCGACAATCGTGATAAAAATCTTATGCAATCCCGGATGATGCAATATTTTTCAAGGCCAAACAAATTTCATCCTAAAATAGATTCATATTACTACACACCACTGCAAATTACCTAATCTGAAGAAAAATAGAAATCGATTACATCCTGTCACTCCGGTGGGTTTAAAACTGACCGTGTTGTGAAAGTATTGAAACTAAAGCAGTTGTTTCGATTAATTGGCACAAGGGTGTTTGTTTAAACATACAAAAATAACTCAAACGCTTTGTAATATTTAGTGACAGGTTTAGTTCAAACGGTAGAGCATCTGTCTCGGTAACCACTAGGTTCTGGGTTCCATACCGGCCCTTGCTAATTCATCACATGAGTAGCATTAACCATTTTAAACACACATGGATTTTTTTAGGAGGAAACTTGACAGTGAATAGGTGAAATCATCTTAATCGGTAACAAACATATTCACGTATCTTCTACGTACACCCTTGCACAAATTAATTGAAACAAAACGAATAATTCCGTTATTATTATAATTCCATACCATGATGACAACTGAACTGGCTTGGCTGCTGCTGCTGCTGTTGCTCAAAGCATATCCCACCCGCTCACCGCTACTAGCGTCTGCAATTTGGCAATTTTTAATCTGGAAGATCATTCTGCTATATTTATAGTTATCCGTTTAGATCATGCTGAAAATAATTGTCATTGGAGTGGAAAACAGACTTTCTCAAACTTAAAGCATATGACTGTTAGGTTCAGTCCTGGCGAAATATCTAGAGTTATTCCCCTTGACATCTACTAACAAGTATTAGTAAAAGGCTTATTGTTTCCTATATTTGGGGCCTAACTTATGTCAGGTGAAATGTTGAGTAGGTGTTTGTGCGTGTTCACATAAAAACAACTGTTAAAAGAAGCTGTAAAACCTTGTGTTCTACTACGGACCATTTATTCATTTTGGTGAGGTCTATTGGCATCCTTCCGTCTGTGAAAGACGATGGCGTAGTGACCAAAAGTTTTTTTTAACTACGTAGCTTAGGCGGGTTGACATGGAGGATGTGCTGTTACCCAAGCAGCAGACCCCCCCTCTACACTGCCGCTGTGGTCCAAAGGCGAGGGAAGAAACCAAAGCAGTTTGGCAACGGCTGTGTCGCAGGAGTTGCTGTTATAGTACAATGCATGGGGCAGTGTGCATCTGTGCATACGGGTGTAGGCGTGTATATATAATTATACTAGCTAGTATACTGAATAAGTAGTAGTAAAACAACATATAAGATAAGTGTGTGTGTGGGTGTGTGTGTGTGTAAATTGGGAATGGATTAGGATCACCCACACATGGGTGTGTGTGTTCAAGTAGATCATGTGTATGTATGTATATATAGATATAGATATATATGTGCGTATGTATACATACATGTGTATGTGGGTATACATATATTGTATGTGTAAGTAGGTGTATTGTTTGTTGGTGTCGATAGTTCAGTCCACCCATTAAAACTTAAGAAAAGATTAAGAGTGGTGATAACTCCCCAGATTAGAGACGAGAAGTCTGGTTTGTGAACAAATTTGGAGTTGACTGTAGGTTAGACCGTGATAAAATTCGACCTAGATTAAACACAAAGAAAGAACTTTTCAAATCACGCGGGGGTTAGACACAAATCTCGTGGACGAGATTTGATAGCGAGAATTGAGGAATTCTGGGAAATTTTAAAAAGTCAAGCAGTTAGATCTCGGGCAGCGAAGCAGTAACATCTCCTTTAGAGACTTGTGACTAGCATAGAAGTCAACTTTAGCAGAAGTCCTTAAGGAAACAAGAGGGGTCCTTGTGTCACACTGTGTAGCGATGAAGTTCAGCGTTACTCCATTTTGGGGACTCCGGCTCCGGATTTGTTTTCGGGGTTTACTCCCCTAGCTTTCCTCGGGATCATATAAAGCCACTCGGCAGTGGCGGTTTTGTGGCGGTTTTGTGGCAAACTTCCTTGTACTAGATGGATTGATGACTAGGGTCAGGGAGCCGCATCTAACCAATTTGGGTTTTGTGTGTGTAGGAAGTGCGCCAATCCTACTACTGTCAGTGTATTGGCTCTCCTTTTGATGGGTTAAAGAGAAAATAAAACGCCCAAAGTCTTTCAGTTCGGGATCCCTTTCTTTTTTTTTTTGTTTGTTTTTAGACTTGTGAATAAGAATTAAGTTTGGATAATATTCATAAGAATGTAGTTGGAATTGAGCTATCAAAAGTCTTGTACTTACTTTAATTACAAATTCTTTTGGAATTTCTTGGAAGCATTATCATTTGCTAGGGTCGCTGCAATAAAAGATAGCGATTATTTCATTTCCGGAAGTCGACTATAAACATGGGCAGATAACCAAAAACCATTTCCGTTCTTTTATTTTTGCATCATGGGAAAATTTATTAATTTTATTTCAATTCTTTATTATTACAAGCAAATATATGCACCCTCCGGGTGCAAGTATTTAAGTTTTAAAGTAATAAAATATTATATTAAATTAGAAAGACTAATGAAACTAAATAAGAATGCAGAAAAAAGATTTGAAACAGAGAGGGGTATAATAAAAAAAAAATAGAACAACTGAAGCTTACTCTTCCTTCACTTTCGTCTTTCATTGCGAAATTTTACTAATTTGATTTAAATCTAGTTAAAATAGGAAGTAAAAATAAAATTACAGTCATTTCTTCTTGCTAATGGATTTCTTTTAAGATTTATTGAAGAGATTTTTGCTCATATTCAGTAAGATAAAACTAAACAATTAAAAATCAATAATACCAATCACATATTTATCAAAATCAAATTTTTAATATCAATACGCAAATTAGCCTTCCTATTCACACTGTAAATCGCTATTTTTTGTATATGTAAATACAATTGCATGTAATCAATATGTAGATATGGTCAACAGTATTAATAATGTAAAACAATAAATGAGGTTTAGATAAAAATAAAATCATGGAGAATGAGACGTAAATAGCGAAGGTAATTATGACTTGAGTAGGGGTATAGTTTAGGTTACAGACATACAAACACACAAGCTCCATTATAATAAGATTTTTTCATTTATTTTATCTATCTTATTCTCCCACAGTAGTTCCATCACTCGCCTCAACGGCCAGGCACGGATAATACTCAGAACATATCATTTTGGAACCAAGCCACTTTACGCCATACACGCACGAAGGACAACACACAGGCAAGTTTGTCCTTTAACACTTACCGAGAACTCAACTAAGCTTCTTTGTAAGCTCTTTGTCCCTGTAAGAAAAAAAAAAGGTCCCTCGTGTACGGCATATAAATCTTGCCTCACTTGTTGATTCTATTGCTGTTTCTTATCATTGCTTCCATACCTGCAATCAAGCAGTCAGTACGATATTCCTGGTCGTGTCAGTCGCTCTCTTTTACTTTTTTCTTCTCTCCTCCTTTCCATTACTATACACAGTATTTGAGAAAATAATTCCATTTTACCGGTTCATACTGAAATGCGTCATTTCAGTATGTATTTTATTCTTGAATTTTCGAGATAAAATCTCTTTTTCAGAAGATCACTTATTATTTACCTTATTATTTTTTCTTTATACCTGCATTGTGATAGCCTTCAAAATCAACCTCCAAACTAATATAAAGATGTTTGTTAAAAGATTTCTGCAAGTATTTAATTTCACAACATTAGATATTATGAAACAGAAGAACACCCACTGAACTGTGGAATCCAGTGGAATTTTAAAATCCCAAGACCGATTTCTTTAAAAAAATATCCCTACAATTTTGATAATAAAACCTTGTATAATAAAATGATTCCTCATCTATCGGATTATTTTTTTTAAACGTAGCCTGCAACATAAATACGTAAATTTAAAAATATTTTTGGGATACTATTTTTAAAGTCTGTTGGAGACGAAATACCCAAATCCTTATTTTCTTCATCCTAATTGCCACGGTATAAAGAGAGAAAAAAAAACATCAAAAATGTGCCATTTTGATAAGTACAAATTTAACCACAAAATTCCCCGTTTTAAAGACGGTGAAACAAATAGTTTTTACATGTGATTTTTTAAGATCTTTCCTCTTCATGATATAATACATAAAAGATGACGTTAAGATTCATTTCTTTTGTTGAGGGGAAGGTAAAACATTTGAAATGTTGACCATACTGTTGTGATGTTAGTTCAACAGTAAAAAAAGAAGTCAAGTCGAGGTAGGGTAAAAAGAGAGACAAGTGTATTTACAATAAGGTACAAGAACGGCTAGCTTGCCGCTAAACAGTAACAGTACGGTAACAGTACGGTAACAGTACAACCTTTTCACTCGGTGTCTCACTATTTATAGTGAGAACCGGTGTATATTCTCCACTGTAGGAACGGCCGGTACAACACATATCAAGAACCGTTCTATGAAAAAAAATTAGTATTATTTTTTATTCTTATATCACTTTTAAAAAAACTTCCTTTACTTAGTTTGGTGAAAGGCAAATAACGGGGACAAATGATTGTTTTCCTCTACAGTCTTCAGGATTGTTTTTAACTCTTTACCTACTTTAAACTGCTGATATTCTATGAATTCTAATAGATTCGATAGAAATACTTGATGTCATAAAATTGTAAATTGTTTCTATCAAGTTAATTAGTTAATTGTTTCAAGTTAGTTGATTGTTTGCTAAGGATTATTATAACTCGTTAATTGAAACCATATAATTGTGTACAAACAAATGATTATCATTAAATAGAAATAATTACTTGAAACCATATAATTGTGCATGAATCGGTTATATTTAATAGGATTACAGGAAACCATACAACTATGTTCAAACAATTTGTATAGGATAGGAATATTCGATATCGTATAACTGCGTGCAAAAAAAGACTCTAAAGAAACCACCACACAAATGTAAATACAAACGTACCCTCGTTTTAGTAAATCATTTATTCTAAGACTAACAACAACAATAAATGAATTAAAACTTAGTTCTATTCTAACAGTTTATTTAACAACAAAAGAATGACTAACAATATAAATGTGCTTTCTATATAGAGAGTCAAGTCTGAGAGACCTACCAGTCTGATGGAGTGGGAAATAAAGTATATCTGGAATATCAATTCTAACGGTTTATTTAACAACAAAACAATGACTAATAACATAAGCATCCCTTCTATATATAGAGTTTATTTGGAAAGACTTACCAGTCTGATGGAGAAAGAAATTGAAAATATGTGGTATTTTCTGTTAATTCAATAATTCTCAGAGATAATTTCAGTCGACTGCTTGTGGAACTGGTCCGAATGAATCTATTGGAATATGGGCGCGCAAAACCTCTGGGCGCATCAGGTGATTGCTATGTCCAATCATAGAAAGGTTCTCCCTCACTTAACTCCATTCATAGAAATAGATGCATCTTACTGCCCAACAATGCAATGAACGCGATTTTCTAACCCTCTAGGCAAAACATGTTGTTATACCGTTAATCCATCAAAAAACCTATTGAAGTGGAAAGTAGAAAAACGACGAATACCCACAGACAGAATTGTGTCTGCTGTATTGCAAGTCATAATGGAAAACATCCATGTAACTGTGCAAATCCAATGAGTTCAATATCATCAAGACTGCAATCAGTTGTAAATAGACAAATAAATGAATACATAGATAAAGATGGTCACACCAAATATTGATTTAAAATAACTTCTTTTACTAAGGTATACATATTTTTAGACAGTTACATATTCATATTTTTGGTTACAGAATTTCAAGACCGGGTTTGTGTTTGGGGAGAGCAATCATTGATTGTAACATTATCTACAAAATGGAATGCCGCCAGTAAATGGTTTCCTGATTAAAAATCAAGGTTCGATTTATAACCGTGATTGATTTATTCACGAGTACAAAGGGTACGAGACACTGGAATCAAAAGTAGAAAAAAGAGGCATAGTGGATGATGAAAAGAGGGGCTTTTGAGCGATACCCGATCTTCATGAAAGAGACAAAGAGAGACGCAAACAGAGAATTCCATTCCCTATACTTGACTAGAAAATGGTTTCTCTCCAGTGTATGCAATATTTTTCTTCTTGGTTATGTATTCTCATGTTTAAAATTAAATAATGAGTTTCTTTCTACAATATTTTCATTATTTGTTTTTGGGTTTCAGTCAAAATCTGTGAATAGAAAGAATATTATTAAAGAAAATTGTTGCTAAACTTACCATTATTTGAAAATATATTAGCAATATGCTTATTTACTAAGCTTGACTTATATGTAGCACAAGACCAAATTATGGGGGTCCAGTGAGAATCGAACTCACTAACAATGGTTTGCGAATCTAGCTTGCTAACCATTACACCACACGAGGTGCCCATATTAGCAATATATTAGTGAAGAAAAGTGTATAAGACACGATATGTGTGAGTGAGTGAGTTAGTGAGTGTGTGTGTATGTGTGTGTGTGTGTGTGTGTGTGAGTAGAGGAGCTATCATTAATTACATTAATTACATCAGCATGAACAAGTCCCGTTCGATCAATGCTACTAAGCTTATGAAGGAGGAGGAGCTCTTTTCCTTCTCCTAGACCGGTTGCCATACCAAGTTTAAAGAGACCAGTCTGACCGAGTATTTACTCATAGCTGGAGGAGAATAGCTGGATTCGTACCTTTCCCAAGGGTATTAGCTCTATGTGAAATGCAAACAACCTCATCCAGAAGTTGAACTCGTTTCTCCGTGTCCATTTCCTACGACGGTAATCATCACACCACGCGCCTCCAACGTATTTAGATCAAAGCAAAACTTTTTTGAAACAGCTTCACTGGATAGGGAGAGCGGTAGCATAAGGTACGGTGGGTTGAAGGTAGAGGAGGAGGTTTAGTGTTAGTAGATATGTATCTGATAAGAAGGTAGGAGTATTTTAATTAAAAAGAAACATGTTGCCAGTACGGTTTATTTTTCGGACCGCCCACCAGGCCAGATTAATACAAAGCCATTTCTATGCGGGGAGCCACGCACAAACTGAAGCTCGTGAAGTGGCTAGTGCTAAAAATGTGTGGCTCGCACGAGCATTCCCCTTTTGAGGCACCGGGCAATACACACAACCCTCCCTCTTTTAGTCAAGGGGGAAGGTGCTTCCTGGAGAGATGCCCACCCCTGGGACGACCTCATCTATTTTGGCTCATCAACCGGTTCAGACCAGAAGCCTGTTGTCAAGTTCGGAGTAAGTATATGTATTTGCCCAACCCTTCCACCACGAGCATGATGCAACGCAAGCTCAATTTCTTAAGCGGAGATTAACAGGTTTGAATTGAAAGTTTTCCTTCTCCTAGACCAGTTGTCATGCTAAGATTAAAGAGCCCAATATGTCTTACCATTTACCCATAGCTGAAGGGAGAATAGTTGTAAGTATATATCAGTGGTTCTCAACACCCTTTTTTTTTACCTATTTACCCCTTTGATTCCTATATTTCTCTATCTATTCGATGTTTCAAAATCCTACTGCATTTTTATGATTAAATATTTTTTGCTTACCTGGACCTAAAAATGTTATATGGTTCTGGGCGGGTGGCATATGCCCCCCCCCCTGTTAAGAACTATTGGTATAGATGACACTTCAAATAAATCCCCTGGGAAGGCATGGAAAATTGTTAGGATTTGCCAGACTTAAAACCGTTCTGTTTTACCAAAGGTACCTACCCTTATTTATCTAGTAATTGGACAGCCGAACTTTCAGCCTACCCAAACTAAGTCTATTCCTTCCTTCCTCCCCCTCCTTCCTCCCCCTTCCTTCCTTATTCTGGCTAATATTCAAGCAATTGCTTACCTCTTCTTTAATCTTCCAAGACAACTGTCACTGATTTAGTATCTTACTAGTGACTAGTGTACCAAGATTTGTTCCAATTATTGATCTCATTCTTTTGTTTGCATTTGTTATTGTACATATAAAGTTACAGCCAATCGGGCTTTTCACATGTGAAAACTCTAATAAAAAAAGAAAGAGTTTAAAAATCTCCCTGTTTTGGTCCAAACGTAGAAAATTAGGAATGGTTGCTTGAAACAATAAAATTGTATTATAAATTACTAGAAATGGCTACCCGATGTCGCCTGGGTAGAGGGGGATTTTAAAAAGTTAGTCTCGCAGATCCATTACTACTTATCGCGAGTGAGATCCTCGCTGGTTGCCCCTTAAAAATCCCCACGGAAATATATAATAATATAGTAAGAAATTTCCATTCAATGATTTACAATTAAAAAAAAAAGAAGATATAAATGAATTTAATCAATCAATATTATATTTCAAAGCAAAAAAACAAAAAAACAAAAACACAAAAAAAACACACACAAAAAAAAAAACAACAATAAAAAACACAAAAATAAATATGGATAAACAATAATTCTGTTACTTTTCAAATTTGACTTTTTAAATATCTTCCCAAATATAACTTAAACCTTCATTATTTTTTATCAAAAACCAAGCACTGGTTGATATTCATCGTGTGTATATATTTACTTTGTCGTTAATTGTTTTATTTTTGAAGATTCCTCCGGACATACAGATACACACAACTGCCCTTTATATATGTATAGATAGATTAGTATTAAACAGGAATACTTGATACCACACAATTATTAGTATTAGATAGGAATACTTGATACCATACAATTATTTAGGGCCAGTTTAGCTCAGTCAGTAGAGCGTTCGACTAGGAACCACAAGGCTCCGGGTTCGATACCGGCCCTCACCAACTCAGCGTATGAGTAGCACAGGGATCTGTGCGGTAAAGTGAGAAGCGGATGGTAGGTGTGGCGCTCCACCTTAGACGCAAAAACAATCTCCTTCGAAGTGCCATCCTCAGGGGTGAACCCGAAAAGTACTCGGGATATGAACTTCGGTGGACTAATCCACAAATTCCATCCAAATATAAAAAAGTTGGCCAGAAAACTTGAAAAGATCATCAATAAAATCGTTAAACAGGAGACCTGCCTTTTGCTTAATTCAACATGCATAAATGAAAGAATCCTGCCCAAATACACACACACACACATACACACACATATATATATGTGTGTGTGTGTGTGTGTGTGTGTGTGTGTGTGTGTATGTGTGTGTCACATTGCATATTATCCGCAAGTAAATTTAAATGTTCTTCAATATTTGAGTATGTAGAAGTCAACGAAGTCATTTGTATAGATAACTACTTCAATCGAGTTCAATGTTAGTGAGTTAAATAGATTTTTTTTTAAAAGAAGAAAAAGAAAAAGAATGTAAAAAAAAAAAGAAGAAAAAGAAGCCAAATAGAAGAGAAAATGTTTGACAGTCAACCTCGAAGAATCAGAATATTTGAAAAGTTTATAAAAACATCAATCAGTCAGTTCCTGTCCTTGAAAAAACAATCAACCAATCAGCGCCGTCCATTTGTTTTGTTTTTTGTTGTTTTTTTTTTCTCTTTCTGTTATCGTTGTGCTTAGTTAATGCATTTCCTGTTTCAGGTTAAAAGTGACAAACATCTTCTCGTTCTTATTATTTTAGCTTTTCCCATGCTATACTGCATTGTGTGGGAAATTATTGCAGACGGATGGAAAACTGAGTTTCCTATTTCTAAGATAAACGAAATCTTGGTATACTATAAACACCAAGACAGTTGAATGCTTGTAGATTTTATGCCATTCTATTTGCTATTTCCATATGTTTAAAAAAACAGAATCCTGTATCCTCTTTTAACAGATGAGCATCCATGATTGCAATGAGGGTTAATGATGATTTCGTCTTGTAAATAACGTAGTTTTCTTTCCGAATTTCGAACTGATAATTGGCCTCTAGTTTAACTGGAACGGAATCCTGGTGATTAAGCGGTAGGGTGCGTCGACTTTAAAACTGCAACGTGTCCCCTGTGGCGAAAGTTGTAAATTAACTTACAGAATTACCACACAAAATGTCTTCATAACTTTGCCTTCGTTTTCAGGAAATAGATTTCAATCTTTTAAAAGGTTATCATTGTTACAGCTTACTTATCAGGCAAACAACAGCATATCGCTTGTGATGGGGACATATTTTAAATTTGAATTCTAGTTATAATATTTCATTCGTTTTCGTTTAAAATATCAAGCTTTTCTGTTTTAGAGACTGAAATTGCTAAATTTTCTAACCAAATGCTAGGCTAAATGATGCAAAAACGAGGATTTTTGGTGCATTTTAGTAGGTGATATTTGATGCTATTTCCTCAAACATAATTTTCATCTTGTGACTTTATTACTTCATTCTTGCAAATAATCATTTATTGTTATTACATTAAATCAGGGGTCAGCAAACTACGGTCCGCGGCCCAGATCCGGCCTGCCAAGGTATTTTATCAGGCCCGCCGACGGTACTTGGATTTGTTTGATAAAACGTACAGAATGCTAGATGTTCTGATACCATTTAAATTTAAATATGTTAAACTTACTAAATTTTCATGGACTTGGCTACGGAATTAGCCCATCGAACGAAATTGACTGATAAACATTTGAATTCTCTTGACGATATCTTGAAAGTCAAACTTCAGTTTCACAAATCTCACTAAACCTTTCTGCTAATGTTGCATTCTTTGATAATGTTTTGAAAATAAATATGTTTGTTAAATTTGTTTTTGTGAATCTTACGCCACTCATCCATAAATATAACATGGAAAGACAAATTTTGTTTGACATCTTTTCCTCAGAGCTTTCATTCTGGCTAGCAAGTATTGAACACAATAATAATGCAGCCCGCGCTCGTTATTTTTTCAATTATCCGGCCCACCATGAAAAAGTTTGGTGATCCCTGCATTAAATCAATATAGATTTATTGACGTAAATGTAAATGTAACAGTGTCCGCTACAGTTTTCCCTTCATTGTTAATTTTATCCAAATTTGCCCTGAATTTATGACGCCCTAGTTCAGTGGTTCTCAAACTTTTTTTTATATGGCCCCCTTTGATTCCTATTTTACTCTGGTGGACCCCTTTCTAGCCATTCAATGTTTAAAAATCCTATTGTATTTTCATGATTAAATATTTTTTGCTTGCCTGGATCCCCTCCAATGGTTCTCGGGGGGCCAGATGATCCCCGGTTGAGAACCATTAGTCTAGTTTACATAAAGGATAACGACGGCCCTGGTTCAAGATAGGAAGTTGCGCGATTGATATTATCTGCTAGGTGTGTATGATTATATATATATATATATATATATATATATATA
>CM042138.1:47770672-47775672 GCA_023376005.1 Doryteuthis pealeii
TGTCTCGCATGAAGTAGTTCCATTGGTTATGTATAATATGATATAATAAAGGATACAGCTTCATAAAGGCAGCGGCTAGAGTCTATATTACATTCGGGTCGCGTGTTATGGTATCTGGTGTTGCGCCATTTCTAATATCACCAACGTCCAGTACATTCGCGTGTTTATAAAATATGTCACAGTAAATGACCATGAACATAAAAATAGAATACATTTTTGCCGCAGTTTATTTTGTTGTTTTTTGTTTGGCTGGTCGTATTATTTCTTCCATATGCGCATGCATTCCAACGTTTTAGTTTGTTATTTCAACCGCTTTCCACATTTTGATTACTACTGTCATTATTCGTGTCATTTAACCACCCTTCCCTTTCTTATATATATATATATATATATTATGATTTTTTATTTGATGATTTTTTGGGGATGGATATATATATATATATTTTTTTATCTTTTTTTACTTCCAAACGGTGTAAAAAACTGATATCTGCGGAAAAAAAATTAAAAAAAGAAAAGACCAGCACACTCGTACTTTCTGAAAATAATCCTCAGTATCGTATGTGATGGCCAAAAGAAAAACATCGGAGGAGTTTACTAAGTTATATATGTAAAAAGTGCTCAATATGCTAAATAGGGCATCCGGTTTAGCTCAGTCGGTAGAGCGTTCGGCTAGAAACCACAAGGTTCCTAGTTCGATACCGGTCCTCGCCAACTCAGCGTATGAGTAGCACAGGGATCTGTGCGGTAAAGTAAGGAGCTGATGATAGTTGTGACGCTCCACCTCAGATGCTAAAAAACAATCTCCTTGGTCTAGCGCTATTGAAAAGGGGATAGACTCCCTCGCCCCGTCGACTTTACTTTTACTTACATACACACACACACACACACACACACACACATATATATATATATATATATATATATATATAGTATTTTGTGTTTATGTGCGTGCGTGCACGCGCGTTCACACCCCCATAGAACATTTCTAGAATTGCACATAATTGCTATTCATATTCATGGTTAAATAAATGCACACGTCCTTACAATTCCCTTTAACCTAAGGGTTGTAAAAAGTACCATTTCTCGGATTTTTTTTTAGATGAGGCTTGATAATTTGTACCATTTGGATTATTCGGACTATTGTACTCATCTTTATTGTTATCACGCACAATATACAGCTTCACACTTGTTCCAAGTCATGGTTAGTGGAATGAGAACAGTATAACCCCGTGGATTGAATAAAGGGCCGGGTTCAGAGTTCTGTGAAGGCTCCCGATTACGACAGGAACGTTCCAGAGTTCGAAAAGAAGGTTCTCGAGTTCGAGAAGGCTCCAGAGTTCGAGAAGGTTCACTTGTTCGACAAGAAATACCTGAATAAGGCCGGCGGTCCCATAGTTCAGATAACAATAAAGATGACAATAGTCCGAATAATTCAAATAATACAGGTTGTAAAAGGTTTCGAAATCAAGAGGAAAATGGCTGAAATGTCGGCATTCTGATGAAGCTGTCATCTGTGATTAATAGAAAATGATACGGAAAGTGGGAAAACCCAGAGAAGTTAAACCTCCCACGACTAAAGCTTTAATTTTAAGAATTATTAGTGCATTCATTATGCTGGATTGAAAAGTACAGGGTGGCCCGAAAGTCTTGTCGCCCCCTACCAAAAAGTAATGCGGATTGAACCCTTACACCCGTTGAGTCATATGTAATGAGAATCTTGCAGTGACGTCATGTCGTACACCCTCCATGCTCTTGCTAGAATGCATACGATCATACGTCCAGACAATTTCAGGCTGCCTTTCTTCCAAACTGAAAATGCTCGGGTCAACAATCTGAAATAAAACATTATTATTATTATTATTATTATTATTATTATTATTATTATTATTATTATTATCATTTTAATTGCTGTGAGTTTTTCACACCAGCGTTAGCTGATGGTCTTTCGCTGGAGTCTGAGTGACCACAAGTCTTCTCAGTTCTCCAGGACTCTTCTGAGTATTCTAGCTGATTTCAGCAATGCTGTTGTTTGGATGTTTTCAATTCTTTCTCTGATTTCCAGTTCCTTGAAATGCCATGAAAAAACAAAGACGTATAAATATCAAACATAGAATTTCGATTTGTTTCTACAAATACTGTTAAAATTTGAGATCATTTGAAGGAAAATTGATCAAGTTATTAGATAACGAAATGATATCAATTCTTATTCGAAGGATCTCAAATTTTAACTGCGTGTGTAGAAAGAACTCAAAATTTGAGATCATTTGAAGGAGAATTGGTCAAGATTACGAAATGATATATTTTTCTGGAACACTCTGTACATCTCAAATGATATCTATCTTTTTTAAAACAACCTGTATATTTATCTAATTTTTGATTTTAAAAAAACCACTTAACTCTTTAGGTAGTGATTTGATTTACAATAAGGTTAACATTGTCAGAAGGTCATGGTAGATAATAGCATTGCGTTTACCAACAGCTGAGAATTATATACGCTATCAATAAAACGTATAAAAATCGAGGAAGAATTATTAGAAAAATAAACGATTGAAAATTAATAATGAAAGAGTGATTTAATTTTTAAATATATATATATATATATATATATATATATATATATATATATATATATATATGATATATCATTGTTATTGTCAATTATATGTGCTAATTAGCATCGGGTTACAAAAGATTTGTTGTGTGGTTGTTGATTTTTTGGAATGTAAGTTTTGGTAGTATCTGAAAAGCTTACTTGTTTGATAGTTCCAAGGTTCTTAGGGGTAAATTCATATCTTCATATCTTCCGTGTGTGTGCTCTTAGTGTTGGTGTCTCGGCTACTACATTTCTTGTCTTATCAACGTGATCTTTTTCTAAAACAACCATTTTTCTATTTTCTCTAACCCTTTTCCTTCTTTTTCTCTGGTTCTTTCTCATTACTCCCTCCCCCTAATGTCCGTAAAGGTTAAAATATATACTATTTAGTAACCATTACAAGCTAAACAGGTCAACTGACAGAGACAGCAGATGTATATAGGGGTAATTCCATGTCAAATCATCCAGGCCATGTTCGGTTCTGAGCAAAAAACAAACTATCCTTTTGGTACAAATAATGTTTAATATATGTGACATAACAATGAAAAAAATTGCTATTCATTGATGACAAAATTCATGGTTAGATAAATGCACACGTCCTTATAATTCCCTTTAACCTAAGGGTTGTAAAAAGTACCATTTCTCGGATTTTTTTTTAGATGAGGCTTGATAATTTGTACCATTTGGATTATTCGGACTATTGTACTCATCTTTATTGTTAGCACACACAATACACAGCTTAACACTTGTACCAAGTCATGGTTAGTGGAATGAGAACAGTATAACCTCGTGGATTGAATAAAGGGCTGGGTTCAGAGTTCCGTGAAGGCTCCTGATTACGACAGGAAAGTTCCAGAGTTCGAAAAGAAGGTTCTCGAGTTCGAGAAGGCTCCAGAGTTCGAGAAGTTTCACGTCCGACAAGAAATACCTGAAAAACGCCTGCGGTTCCATAATACTTTGTACATATAACAATAAAGATGACAATATATAATAATGAAAACAATCTTTGTCATAGATGCAGTGTCACATTGGGATATTGATCTTGCTATGAAAAAAGCAAAGATCATCAATAACTTAGAATTGGTTAATTTTAACACTTTTATGGTAGTATTTTTTGGATTCCTCTGACAAAATGTTTTTTATAAACCAATTTTTAGGAGTAAGGAAGCTCTAGAACTCATTTTACACACAAAAATAGATTACAAAAAGTAGCCAATTTTCATGACTTACCCCTCAAATTTGGAGAGCTAAAAATCGACATAATTATTGGAATTGGAAGCTCAAATTTTGGGGATTGTCTAACTTTAACATAGTTCACACCTGGACACAATTTGAGAAAAATTGAAGGGGTGGGTGACAATTCTATTTTTTTCTGGATGATTTGACATAGAATTTCCCATAGAGAGATTGTGACATGTGCTCCTGCTCTCTTTTATATTTTATTGCATTTTCTTTATAGAACTTCTTGGTAAACATTAAGATTCTTATTTGATTAAGACAGAGGTATTTCTGCTAATATAATCAAAGAAGTTTTGATTGACTTAACAGGTTTGTGCATCCTACAATTTTAAGAGGTCATTGACATTCAAAGAATTATTCTGACAATTTAACACTTTCTTGTTTTTTTGTTGTTCACATAACATTTCGGCAGATACACTCTCCGGCCTTTTTAATGTTTAGAACGAAACTTGAGATGTCTGATGAATGTATGAGTCAGCCCAACACGGAGTGGCTTTCGCTTATAAACAAAAATAATGGACACGAAATGGAGGCCTGAGAAAAGATCTGATAACAATCCCATAGAGAAAAATTAAATTACTACTGCTAAGAATAATTGTTAATGTTAATGTTGCAAAAAACTCTTCTATTTGATAATATTCTTGGGGTAGTAGGCTTTGCACTACTGAAAAGAGAGAGAGAGGGAGAGAGAGAGAGTGATGGGAGAAGGGGAGGAGACGGACAAAAACAAGACTCTCACTTTCTTCTCGTGTGTGGCATCCAAAGAAAGCCGGAGAATGCATTCGCCCAAATGTAGGGTGAAAGAGTTCATTCACCAGAATCATTTTTTTAATGTTTACAGATTCATTTCCACGAAATATTTTGATAAAAAAATTTAATTTATAAATGAATATCTAAAAATCTTATTTTTGGTTGGTTGGTTGGTTGTGTTTTATGGCATGTCAACCCATTGGGTTATTTTATGCCGAATGCGTTTTTGTTTAATTCATTCTTTTTTTGAGTATTCAATTTTTAAAAACTCATTTCTTAACACATTTTTAAAACTCATTTTTATCTATTTAACCCATAGGTGGGACCCTAATAGGTACTACCACCCCGGGTCACAGTGGACCTGAGAGTAATGGCAATGAAGAGGCACTATGACCCGGGGTGGTAGTACCCATAGCTC
>CM042138.1:47780672-47782010 GCA_023376005.1 Doryteuthis pealeii
ATTCCTAGTTGTAAATTATTTCCATCGGCAAATCTGATGACGCCGATTAATATCAGTAGAAAATTTATACCTGTTAATATGACCGGTATTTAAGAAATTTTCTTTGTGTGCAGATACATATATATATATATATAATATGTCTGCTTAATAATAAAAACAAAAAGGCGGTAGACCCAAAAATCTGGAACCGATCACTAAGATATTTCTTGGACAGAACACACACATAAACACCTCGATAGAAACACACAGAGACGAGAGAGAGAGAGAGACGGAGAGAGAAGAGAGAGAGAGCAGGAGACGACGAGAGAGACGTTACACATACACCACATGCAGAAGAATTTGGAAGATATAAGGCACAAAACAGAAATGGACAACTTACTAGCTCCAGCACGTTTCAGAAATATTCTGACGAATGAGATCCCTGTATCTCGACCAATATCTAAGAATGAATCGAAGCTTAAACAAACACACCATAGTTACACTAATCTTTTACTTTACACTCTGCATTGGCGATAGCCGTTCAAAACCAACCACCAAACCAATATATATAACTATACTATAATCACTATATAAATATATCCATTCATACGCCATCCCCATGCTATTGAATTTATTTGAACATTTCTTTGAAATTTTTTTCGAATTTTCCTCACGATTTGAAACATCCTTCCACCTGATTGAACGCGCCCATCGCAATGAAACCAAATTCCATGGTTGTGAATGTTCCTTTGTCACCCCAAACAACTAGATATGTAATAACCGGTATATATTTATTTCTATATACTATTATATATATATATATATTAGTATATAACATATAGTATAACTATGATTATAATATATACTATACTATATATAGAAGCAATTCCCCAGCGCACGCAAGACAATAATCAAATGATACAAGTAAAGAGCTACTGAGTTCGAGTGAAATTAATTCCCGTGAGAGTTAAAAGCAGAGTTTTAAGTGCAAGATAATAGTGTTGCCAGTACCTTGATAGCAGCTAGTACGAGAATGCAAACGTGTAAAATATCTGTTCACATGGTTCGAGCATACTATCGTGTGCTATGGCGTCGATGAGTTATTATAATGCTATCATTACTCTAGAGGTAATTCCCTCTCGTCGTGTTATCCCCTGCCCTTCAAAAAGGGCAAGAGAAGCTGTGATATTGCTTGCAATATAACTATGATAATCAGCTCACTACCAATCTTATTAAATATCTCAATGTAAGTTAATGTAGTAAAGTCGTCAGTGGCCTAAAGTCCATGATCACGTATAGTCTGTGGTTGGATCGATAAATACGCACGAGCGATATCTCTTCCGGATAGTATTTAGTACT
>CM042138.1:47782110-47817110 GCA_023376005.1 Doryteuthis pealeii
AAGATTCAAAAGTCATAATAGTACATCAGGCCCCAATAAGGATAAAAGGAAAAAGACACAATCTTCATTGGTCACAACGCCATGTTTATAATAATAATATCTTTTCAGCTAGTATATTTAGGGTCTGACCTGTCAGCTGTTCCTTATAAATATTCATTTTTAAATCCACGGAATATTCATGTCATTCCACAGATATCCACTTTGCCTTGAAGGAGTTTAGAGCATGGGGCAGTCACTACTGATGAAGTAGTTATCTCCAATGTATTCACCACTCTGCTACTAAAATAATTTTGATCTTGCGTTTGCTTTACAGATTTTTTAAGGAGTTTAATTTATTGTCCCCTTGTATAGTATTTTGACAATGTTTAGAAGTCAGAAGTTCTTGAATAAAAACCATGGCGTGTATTTGTAGCTCAATGCATATCCCCTTCATACGTCGGAAACAGACTTGGTAGGTCAATGCTTCCTAAGTCTTTCTTCATATGAAAAGGGATTTAAATTATTCACGTAATTTAGTAGCTCTCTCTGGACTTACGTCAATTCACACTGAGAGCACCGGTTCCCGCTACCTAACTACATAAGCAGGCAATGAGCCTTTCAATGCTTAGTTGCGGTACCACTTAAGCAATAGCAGGTATTGTAAGCCAACCTATATGGTCATATCTAATAAATACAAAGCTAAAATCATTTGCCCATTTGTTTTATGGAAAGTCAGCCTCATCGTGGATGATTTATAGGCAGAACCATATTAATATGCAGAGAAACCGCCAAAACATCTCTCGAGCTTGCTGAATCTTTTCATCAGTGGTGGGAGAGTTGACGGGGCGTCAACCTCTGATCACTGATTTTGATCAGTTCAACTTCGATCCACATGACAACAACAGTGCCAACATATAAGCACACATGCGCAGAAAGCAGTGTGACAATAATAAAATATGTTATAGAAACAGTACATATATATTTTGGCTTTCCCTCGTATATTATCTTAAAACTTTAGGTCTTGGAGCCCGATGTTCTGTTCTGGTCTTAATAACAAAGGAAGAATTGATCTGTATAAACAGAAATTAGATTAGGATGGTTGTCGTTTTCTACGGAACACAAAGACGCTAAGCTGCCTGGTCCAAGGATTGGCACATGATTAAAAATTTCCAGATATGTGTTTGATGGAAATCGGAATTAATGTATTCTTGCAACGCCTCTAAGTATGTTCACATAGCTAGCGTGGTAATATCTCACTACAGAAAGGTTGATGTTAATATTACGCACAGTGAGGCATGGACTGCTTATAGAAGATTATCAAACAATAGAAACCGTGATCTTTGTAAGATAAAGCAAGAATTCTTCAAGCTGTATCCGTGTCAGTATATTGTATGCTGCCACTACTTGCGACCTAATGAAACGCTTAGAGAATAGGCTAGATTGGGATCGACACAAGAGTTGTGCTGCTGTCTTGAACAAATCTTGGAAGCAGCACCCCAGCAAAAGAGCAGCTTTACAGCCACTGGTATCTTATCACACAAACCATCAAAGTAAGACGAACAGAGGACATGGTGAAAAGCAAAGACGAGCTCTTAAGTGACGTTCTCTTGTGGCACATAAACATGAGTATCCAGTGGAGGATCGAACTCTCTATTCAGCAGTAATGGATCTGCAGACTAGCTTGGCTAACCATTACACCAACGAGTTGAAGAACCGTTTTTATCATCACGGAGGGTGTGACACAAGGTCGCATGTATGCGGCATCCAGCGAGAATTTCAGTTGGATTTCAGTTGTAATGGACTGCGAGACTAGCTTGGTAACAATAGCACTGAGATAATACGCCCTAAAAGCGGAGATGAAATGTATCTGAAAGTTACTTAATCTGTATAAAACTTGTAACATAATAGTTTTTCATGAAAAAATTTGTGAAAAATAATGCTTATTTTAAAAATTTCTACAAAAAATAATCATCGTCTTTCAATAAGACTCTTAAGTCAGATGGCTGGTCACATCAAGCTCGAGCACCTATATGATTGTCCCAACTGTAATTCTCTTAATGCCAAACCCCAACCCTTTTATCAACTATGCTGCTAGAATGCGATGGCTGGGGTCTTAGTGTACTTGTATGACGTTAAACCACATCCGAGTAGTAAGGTTCCAATTCGGAACTATGGGTAACTACCACCCCGCGGTCATAGTGCCCCTTCATTGGCCATTACCTCAGGTCCACTATTACCCGGGGTGGTAGTACCTATTACGGTCGCCCACCTATGGGTTAAATAGATAAAAATGAGTTTTAAAAATGTGCTTAAGAAATGAGCTTTTTAAAAAATTGAATTACTCAAAAAAAGAAATGAATAAACAAAACGTTATTCGGCAAAAAAATGAACCCAATGCGGTTGACATGCCATAAAACACAAACCAACCGAACCAACCAATCCAACCAAAAAATAAGATTTTAGATATTCATTATAAAGTAATTTTTTTATCAAAATATGTCGTGGAAATGAATCTGTAACACTGTAAAAAAATGATTCTGCGTGAATGAACTCTTTCACCCTACATTTTGGCCGAATGCATTCTCCGGCTTTCTTGGATGCCACACAACGAGAGAAAGTGAGAGTCTTGTTTTTTTGTCCGTCTCCTCCCCTTCTCCCATCACTCTCCCACCCCTCTCTCTCTCGTCTCTTCAGTAGTACAAAGCCTACTACCCCAAGAAATATTATCAAATAGAAGAGTTTTTTGCAACATTAACATTAACAATTATTCTTAGCAGTAGTAATTTAATTTTTTCTCGTATGGATTGTTATCAGATTTTTCTTCAGGCCTCCATTTCGTGCGTCCATTATTTTTGTTATAAGAGAAAGCCACTCCCGTGTTGGGCTGTACGCATGCATTCATCAGACATCTCAAGTTTCGTTCTCACATTAAAAAGCCGGAGAGTGTATCTGGCCGAAATGTATGTGAACACAAAAAAAACAAGAAAAGTGTTAAATTGTCAGAATAATTCTTTGAATGTCAATGCCTCTTCAAAATTGTAGGATGCAACAAAACCTGTTAAGTCGAATCAAAGCCTTTCTTTGATATATAGCAGAAATTACCTCGCTCTTAATCAAATAAGAATCTTAATGTTTACCAAGAATTCTATAAAGAAAAGGCAATAAAATATAAAAGAAGAGGAGCACAGGTCACAATCTTCTCTATGGGAAATTCTATGTCAAATCATTCCAGAAAAAAAATTAGAATTGTCACCCACCCCCTTCATTTTTCTCAAATTGCCTCACTCCTCCCCGCCGTGTGTCCAGGTTGAACTAATGTTAAAGGTTAGACAATCCCCAAAATTTGAGCTTCCAATGCAATATTGGCGGTATTATGTTCGATTTTTAGCTCTCCAAATTTGAGGGGTAATTTATGAAAATGGCGACTTTTTGTAATCTATTTTTGTGTGTAAAATGAGTTCTAGAGCTTCCTTACTCCAAAAATTGGTTATAAAAACATTTTGTCAGAGAATCCAAAAAAAATACTACCATAAAAGTGTTAAAAATTAACCATTCTAAGTTATTGCATGATCTTTGCTTTATTTCATCAGCAAGATCAAATATCCAATGTGACACTGCACTAGACAAAGAGTGTTTTCATATTATATATGTCATCTTGATTTTTATATGTACAAAGTATTATGGAACCGCAGGCGTTTTTCAGGTATTTTCTTGTCGACGTGAAACTCTCAACTCTGAGAGCCTTCTCGAAACTCGAGAACCTTCTTTTCGAACTCTGGAACTTCCGTCGTAATCGGAGCCTTACGGCGAACTCTGAACCCAGCCCTTTATTCAATCCACGAGCGTTATACTGTTTCTCATTCCACTAACCATGACTTGGTACAGTTTAAGCTGGGTATTTGGGTATGTGTTGCAACAATAAAGATGATTACAATATCGAATAATCCAAATGTACAAATTATCAAGCCTTCATCTAAAAAAAAATCGAGAAATGGTACTTTTTACAACCCTTAGGTTAAGGGGAATTATAGGACGTGTGCATTTATCAAACCCATGAATTTTCATCAATGAATAGCAATTTTTTCATTGTTATCTCTGTCACAGTATATGTAAACATATTTGACCAAAAAGATAGGTGTTTTTTGCTCAGAACCGACAATGGCCTGGATCGATTTGACAGTAATACGCCTATATCATCTGCTGTCTCTGTCAGTTGACCTGTTTAGCTTGTATTGGTTACTTAAATAGTATATATTTTAACCTTTTACGGACATTAGGGGGAGGAGTAATGAGAAAGAACCAGAGAAAAAGAAGAAAAGGTTAGAGAAATAGAAAAAATGGTGTTTTAGAAAAAGATCACGTTGATAAGACAAGAAATGTAAAGTAGCCGAGACACCAACACTAAGAGCACACACACGGAAGATATGAAGATATTTGAATTTACCCCCTAAGAACGTTGGAACTATCAAACAAGTAAGCTTTTCAGATACTACCAAAACTTTACATTCCAAAAATCAACAACCACACAACAAATCTTTTGTAACCCGATGCTATTAGCACATATATGACAATAACAATGATAATATCATATATATATATATACTATTATATTATATATATATATATATATATATATATTTAAAAATTAAATCACTCTTTCATTATTAATTTTCAATCGTTTATTTTTCTAATATTCTCCTCGATTTTTAACGTTTATTGATAGCGTATATAATTCTCAGCTGTTGGTAACAACGCAATGCTATTATCTACCATACCTTCTGACAATGTTAACCTTATTGTAAATCAAATCACTACCTAAAGAGTTAAGTGGGTTTTTTTTAAATCAAAAAATGATAAAATAGACAGGTTGTTTAAAAGATAATATTCATTGAGATGTACAGAGTGTTCCAGAAAAAATATCATTTTCGTAATCGACCCATTCTCCTTCAAATAGTTCTCAAATTTGAGTCCTTTCTTACACACCGCAGTTAAAATTTGAGATCCTTCGAATAAGAACTGATATCATTTTGTTATCTAATAACTTGATCAAATTTTCCTTCAAATGATCTCAAATTTTAACAGTATTTGTAGAAACAAATCGAAATTCTATGTTTGATATTTATACGTCTTTGTTTTTCATTGGCATTTCAAGAACTGAAATCAGAGAAAGAATTGAAAAACATCCAAACAACAGCATTGCTGAAATCAGCTAGAATACTCAGAAGAGTCCTGGAGAACTGAGAAACTTGTGGTCACTCAGACTCCAGCGAAAGACCAGCTAACGCTGGTGTGAAAAAACTCACAGCAATTAAAGGATAATAATAATAATAATAATAATAATAATAATAATAATAATAATAATAATAATAATAATAATAGAATAATGTTCTATTCAGATTGTTGACCCGAGCATTTCAGTTTGGAAGAAGGCAGCCTGAAATTGTCTGGACGTATATCGTATGCATTCTAGCAAAGAGCATGGAGGGTGTACGACATGACGTCACTGCAAGATTCTCATTACATATGACTCAACGGTGTAAAGGTTCAATCCGCATTACGTTTGTTAGGGGCGACAAGACTTTCGGGCCACCCTGTACTTTTCAACCAGCATAATGAATGCCACTAATAATTCTTAAAATTAAAGCTTTAGTCGTGGGAGGTTTAACTTCTCTGGGTTTCCACTTTCCGTATCATTTTCTATTAATCACAGTGACAGCTTCATCAGAATGCCGACATTTCAGCCTTTTCCTCTTGATTCAAACCTTTTACAACCTGTATTATTTGGATTATTCGGACTATTGTCATCTTTATTGTTATCTGAACTATGGGACCGCCGGCCTTCTTCGGTAGTTTTCTTGTCGGACTAGTGAAACTTCTCGAACTCTGGAACCTTCTCGACTCGAGAACCTTCTTTCGGAACTTTCCTGTCGTAATCGGGAGCCTTCACGGAACTCTGAACCCAGCCCTTTATTCAATCCACGAGTTTATACTGTTCTCATTCCACTAACCATGACTTGTACAAGTGTGAAGCTGTATATTGTGTGTGCTAACAATAAAGATGAGTACAATAGTCGAATAATCCAAATGTACAAATTATCCAAGCCTCATCTAAAAAAAATCCGAGAAATGGTACTTTTTACAACCTTAGGTTAAAGGAATGTAAGGACCTGTGCATTTATCTAACCATGAATATGAATAGCAATTATGTGCAATTCTAGAAATGTTCTATGGGGTGTGAACGCGCGTGCGCGCACGCACATAAAACAACAAAATACTATATATTAATAATATATATATACGTGTGTGTGTGTGTGTGTGTGTATATATGTAAGTAAATGTAAAGTCGACGGGGCGAGGGAGTCTATCCCCTTTCAATAGCGCTAGACCAAGGAGATTGTTTTTAGCATCTGAGGTGGAGCGCCACACATACCATCAGCTCCTTACTTTACCGCACAAATTCCATGTGCTACTCATACGCTGAGTTGGCGAGGACCAGTATCGAACTAGGAACCTTGTGGGTCTAGCCGAACGCTCTACTGACTGAGCTAAACCGGAATGCCCTATTTAGCATATTGAGCACTTTTTACATATATAACTTAGTAAACTCCTCCGATGTTTTTCTTTTGGCCATCACATACGATTACTGAGGATTATTTTCAGAAAGTACGGCATATGCGGTCTTTTCTTTTTTTAATTTTTTTCCGGCAGATATCAGTTTGAAATTAAAAAAAAAAAAAAAAAAAAAAAAAACCGAGTTATCTGGGGTTTTTTTCACACCGTTTAGAAGTAAAAAAAGATAAAAATATATTATATATATAACCATCCCCAAAAATCATTCAAATAAAAAATCATGATATATATAATATATATATAATATATATATATATATATATTAGAAGGGAAGGGTGGTTAAATGACACGAATTAGATGACAGTAGTAATCAAAATGTGGAAAGCGGTTGAAATAACAAACTAAAACGTTGGAATGCATGCGCATATGGAAGAAATAATACGACCAGCCAAACCAAAAAACACAAAATAAACTGCGGCAAAAATGTATTCTATTTTTATGTTCATGGTCATTTACTGTGACATATTTTATAAACACCGAATGTACTGGACGTTGGTGATATTAGAAATGGCGCCAACACCAGATACCATAAAACGCGACCCGAATGTATACAGACTCTAGCCGCTTGCCTTTATGAAGCTGTATCCTTATTATTATATCAATTATACATAACCAATGGAACACTTCATGCGAGGCAGTTGCAAATATGTAGTTAGTATATTTTTCATCGTCAAATTTCCCGAATTATATATATTATATATAATATATATATATATATATATATGGAGAAAAGAGACAAAACAAACGGGATTTTGTTAAATTGGGGGGGAAAAAAAAAAAAAAAAAAACCTTTTGGGATTTTTGGTTTTTAATTGTACGAGCAAGTTTCGGCCATTTAGACCATCATCAGGACCCAGCCCAATTTCCCGTGGTTGTCTACTTTTTCCGCACATTGTCGGATTAACCTCCTCAACAATTTCTCCATATATATATAATTATATATATATATATATATCCTTAGGATAATACCCTGGGAAAGGTACGAATCCAACTACTCTCCCTCTAGCTATTTGTGTAAAGAGAAAAGACAGACTGCGCTCTTTAACCTGGTATGACAACCAGTCTAGGAGAAGGAAAAATGTAAATTCAAACCTTAGGGCTTTTCTTGTTAGTCAAAAATACTTCGAGAGCTACTCCCCCTCCTCCAAATATTTAAATCATATTTAAATTTTATTCACACATAGTGCTCATTTGTTAGCTAGGCACACCGACGATACCGAGTTGATTTTTTTTAAACGGCATGTCAATCAGTCTAACAAAGGGCTGGTTTAGCTCAGTCGGTGGAGCGTCCAACTAGGAACCACAAGGCCGGATTCGATACGGCCCCCGCCAACTCAACGTATGAATAGCACAGGGATCTGTGCGGTAAACTGAAAAGCTGATGGTAGGTGTGGTGCTCCACATCAGATCCTAAAACAATCTCCTTGATCTAGCGCCAGTGAAAAGGGGATAGACTCCCTCGCTTTATTATTTATATGGTTTCAAGTAGTTATTTATATCTAATAATAGTCATTTTTTTTTTTTGCACACGGTTATATAGTTTCAAGTAAAAGATAATAATCTTCCGTCCTGTCGGCTGCGACAGAAAAATACACCGCCTGCACATCTGCAGAGGGGTAAAATCCGCTTAAGGACGGAATCCTGGTGTCTCAGCAGTCCATGACATGCAACACTACACCTCGACTCTTACACAGGCTATACCGGCGGTCGAAAAGGCCTCTCTCCGATCAATCAGCTGGTCATTTCAAGCCATAGCATCTATAATGTTGTCCCGGTCCGACTGCCCTTATGGCAAGCCCTAACCCTTTTTATCAAATATGTACTAAAAGGCGTGGCTGAGGGTCTTTAGTGTCTTAGATATTAAGATAAACTGCATTTAGTGGACTCTGGGAGTGGAGTACCCCTCTTCGTCATTACTCCTAGGTCCACCCTTACTCAAACCGATATTATAAATAAAATCGCACTGTCGGCCGTACTGTAGATTACACCGACTGCTCCTCTACTGAGGGATAAAATTTCCCAATGAAGATGTATTCTAAGCTCACGAAGGAGATTCTCCACTGGTGGGGTAGGGAGGGCGGAGATTATGTTATACCAATACCATCAGCAACCTGATTTGGTCTTTCGTTATACTAAGCTTAGTAAATATTGAGTCGTCTACTATTCGACTGTAGCAGTCGTATTGCTGCAAAATGTTAATAAAAATGTATCCTTTATCTTATCTTTCAGTTTGGAAATCGTTTCGTACACAATGACTAAGCCTAAAGCGAAAAAAGTGAAGTTGATTTGTACATAAGAGAAAACACTGGTAAAGAATGGCTGAGTCAGAGACAGGTCATAAAGATGAGAAAATGATGCCGTCAGCTGCACCCAATTTAGTCATGTGAGCAAATGGTAGAGCAAGAATCAGAGCGATAAAGAACGGCTGTCCTAGCAGAAAAAAATGCTGTTTAGGCCTAATTATTATTATTATTAGGAATACACACACACACACACACACACACACACACACACATACACACACGCACGCGCACACACACACACACACACACATATATATATATATATTAAAGAAATAATACAATAGAAACCTACTCGAGTTTCACCATTAGGATCTTTAGGGTTAAATCCACTGAATTAAACCGAGGTACCGATAATTGCAGCCGATTACACGTGTTTTATTCAATGAACACACGTGTAATCGGCTGCAATTAGTCGGTACCTCGATTAATTCAGTGGATTTAACCCTGAAGATCCTAATGGTGAAACTCGAGTAGGTTTCTATTGTATCCATTTCTTTAATAAATGTGCTCTACTTTGTATTGAGCACTTTGTATTTGTTAAATCGCTGACTTAACCCCTGGATTTTGTGCACCTCCAACGATCGTGCCCATATTCACCGGTAAGCTACCTTTTATATACTAGCAAATACATGCACCCTCCGGGTGCAAGTATTTAAGTTTTAATGTAATAAAATATTGTATTAAATTAGAAAGGCTAATGAAACTAAATAAGAATACAGATAAAAAGATTTGAAACAGAGGGAGTATAATAAAAGGTTTGAAACAGGGAGTATAATAAAAAATGGAACAACTGAAACTTACTCTTCCATCACTCTCGTCTTTCATTGTTATGTTTTCTAATTTAAGTATTTAGTTATAGAGGAAGTAAAGAATAAAATGACACTTATTTTATCTTGTTAATGGATTCATTTAAGATTCATTGAAGAGATTTTTGCTTATATTCATTAAAATAAAACCAAACAGTTAGAAATCAATAATACTAAGCACATATTTATTAAATTCGATTTTTTAATATTAATATGCAAATTAGCCTTCCCGTTCACATTGTAAAGCGCTATTTTGTTGTATATAAATATAATTGCATGTTGTTAGCATGTAGACATAGTTAACAGTATTAATAATGTAAGACAATTTTATTAATAATTGAGGTTTAGATAAAATAAAAATCATGGAGAATGTGATGTCAATAACTAAGAGAATTGTGACTTGAGTAGAAATATAGTTTCGGTTACAGACAGAAAAACACACCAATCTCCATTATAATAAGATATATATATATATATTATATATTATTAAATATAAACTGTTTATACAGAGGTATATATATATATATATAAAGAATTAAGCCGGAAAGATAAGTTTATATATTGCTCTTAAATTTTAAATTTTAAATCTTTTCTATATTTTTTCTTTAATGTTTTTTCCTATGCTTTGAAAAACAAACCCAGTACACTTATATACGCACACACACACACACACACACATATATATATAATACATATATATATATATATATATATATATACCTTTCCAAAAATCGTATGTATATATTTATATTTACCAACCCCTCTGCAACAGCAGGATGTGACACAGGTCAATTTCTTAAGCCCGAGCTCAACAGGTTCGAATTCAGAGTTTTCCTCTCCTAGACCGGTTGCTTAAGCAAGGCTAAAGAGTCCGGTCTGTCCTACTATTTATCCTACTATTTATCCATAGCTGGAGGGAGAGTAGGATTCATACCTTTCCCAAGGGTATTAGCGCTAAGTGAAATGCAATTACCACGTCCAGGATTTGAACGTCCAGGGGCAACGAGTTCATTTCCCTTGACTTTAACCATTACACCACGCGCTTCCTATATATATATATATATATAATATATATATATATATATATATAAACAATCCAAACGAATTTAACCAGAAGATGGTTTTTACTTGGCTGTATGTGATCGCAAGGCTTCTGTTCTGAAAATCTGGGGAGTGTCGAGTACCCTTCATTGCTATTACTACCAGGTCCACTCTGATCAGGAGTGGTACTACCTATTTAGGCCCCATTTATGGGCCAAATAATTCATTCTACATTTTTATTTTGTAAATAAAGACACAGAAGTTTTAAATAGAATGAATCATTGTTATTACAAAATAAACATTTTGCAATTTCAGCCATTTTTATCGACATATCTCTTGTTGTGTGTTTAAAATTCCTAAATTTGACATTTTATTATAACTATGTCGTTAAATATTTCATTCCATATTTCATTTTGTATTTCAAACAAAAACCCAGGGATGATTTATAATTGTTATGATAAAATGAACATCTTTACAGTTCCAAGTGTTTTTATTGACATATAGTTAACACGCTAGTCTCGAAAAACTATTACTGAATAGTGAGTTCAATCCTCACTAGGTGCCCCATACTTATGCCAACTCTAAGATACGTTAATTTTTGAAGGAACCTTTCGTGGTTTAATGGTTGGTGAGTATGTTTGTGTTTAATTCTCATTGGATGCTCAATACTTCTGGCCTGTGCCAAACTCAGCTAGCTTAGTTAAAGACATATGTATCCTTGTTGGCAAAAGTACCTAAAGTGATGTGCTAATAGTGATATTAGATACTAGAGTGGCCACCAGGCGTCGCCTGGATAGAGGGGGATTTTTTTAGTTAGTCTCGCAGATCCATTATCACTGAATTGTAAGTTGGATCCCCTTTGTCGTTAATTGTTTTATTTTCGAAGTTTCATCCGGACATACAGATCACACAACAGCCCTTTATATATGTATAGATTAATATCCCATTCTGAAACAGGGTCAAAGTGACTTAAAAATTCAAAAACACCCTTACAATAGTACCACTACTGTTCTTCTACAGGGATGGGCTCGGCATTAAATAACCCACAAATGTTGATATGCCATTAAACAAAAGAAACCAAACCAAAGACACCTTCGTAATAGAGGCCATCATCTAAGATAGAGTTATTTGTAAGTTGAAAATGTTAAATGCAATAATAAAAATCGCGACTAGGGCCTGTTTAGCTCAGTCGGAAGAGCGTTCGACTCGATACCGGCCATCGACAACTCAGCGTATGAGTAGCACAGGGGTCTATGCGGTAAAGCGAGAAGCTGGTGGTAGGTGTAGCGCCTCGCCTCAGACGCCAAAACAATCTCTTTGGTCTAGCGTTAGTGAAAAGAAGATAGACTCCCTAGTTGTCTGGCTGATACCAATTTTAGGCCACCCAACGACTTTACTTTTACTTTACCTTATATAATATATTATATATATATATATATATATATAAGAAAGTTTTGGTATGTACGTGTCGACTTATAACTCAAAACGAGATGTTGTTCAGATTCAAAATCTTCATACACCTTCACACCATTATAACTAAGAAACACTGGTAATTTGAAGTTGACAAATTTGTGCCCTAATCGTTTCAGCTAGGGAATTTCTCGCATATCACCGGTCTAATCTTTGAAATATTATTTGGTTAAAATAATCTTTCTAAATATCTCATTTGTATGTGGTTTACTGATTGAATTATTTTTTTTACAGATAACAATAATAAACGAAAACATTTAATTTGACGATTAATAATAACTCAACTTTGTTTTTATTATTAATACTTTCATTTTAGAATAAAATATATCCATTTTTTAATCAGTATTGAATTTTTTCGTATGTACAAAAGAGTTTTTTTTAAAGAGAAAAAGAAAAGAATAAAATGAATTGTAATACGAACAATTGTAAGTATTTAATTCTTACCATTTTATTGTTACATTTTAATACGGTAAAAAAGAAAGAAAGAATTAAACAAATACATTTCATTTGAAATCAACAGGCAAGGAAGCTCACTTAAAAAAAATAAAGTTGTTTCAAAAATGTAAACAACAACAAGTGACTATTCTTATAATACACTAATTCTTAGCTTTATTTATCGTTAAATCTTTAATAAAGTTTAGGAATGCATTTTTTTAAATATTATCTTAGATGTAAACAAAAAGAAAAAAAAATTCCTAAAATAAACAAACATTCTACTATACAAATTCTCGGCGATTTTTTAAAATTTGATAAATCATTTTCCTCTTATTTTCTCCCTTACTTGTTTTTTCCTCACTCACTCTCTGGTACTCCTAATCTTTTTTTAGTCCGGTCATGGACCGGGTACTTTGCTAGTATATATATATATATATATATAGAGAGAGAGAGAGAGAGAGAGAGAGAGAGAGGGGGGGAGAGAATTTTATACAGAAGAATTTCGGATCCTGTAAGGACTAGCTTCAGCGCAAAAACAGCTAAATACTAAATCGGAAGTATTCAGAGCCTGTCCACACAGAAATTTTTTTTTTATTAAACTAATGGACTGAAAAAATAGCAGCACAAAATCAAGCACCTGAAAGGAAAAAAACATCAAACACGCACGAGGGTGACACGCAGTGAAATAAAGCGAGAATGCTATTCATACGTATACTCATTAGGATGCTTTTAACCAGGCAATTTATCTGATGATAAGCATATAATGCTTTGAAACCAGCGGTTATGAATCAGCCATATATATATATATATATATATATATAATATATATATATAATCATACACACCTAGCAGATAATTCAATCGCGCAACTTCCTATCTTGAACCAGGGCCGTCGTTATCCTTTATGTAAACTAGACTAATGGTTCTCAACCGGGATCATCTGGCCCCGAGAACCATTGGAGGATCCAGGAAAGCAAAAAAATTTAATCATGAAAATACATAGGATTTTTAAACATCGAATGGCTAGGAGGGGTCCACCAGAGTAAAATAGGAATCCAAAGGGGGCCTATATAAAAAAAGTTGAGAACCACTGAACTAGGGGCGTCATAAATTCAGGGCAAATTTGGATAAAATTAACAATGTAGAAAAACTGTAGCGGACACTGTTCATTTACCGTCAATAAATCTATATTGATTTAATGCAGGGATCACCAAACTTTTTTCCACGGTGGGCCGGATAATTGAAAAAATAACGAAGCGCTGGCCGCATTATTATTGTGTTCAATACTTGCTAGCCAGAATGAAAGCTCTGAGGAAAAGATGTCAAACAAAATTTGTCTTTCCATGTTATATTTATGGATGTGCGTAAGATTCACAAAAACAAATTTAACAAACATATTTATTTTCAAAAAACATTAGCAGAAAGGTTTAGTGAGATTGTGAAACTGAAGTTTGACTTTCAAGATATCGTATGCTTGCAAGAGAATTCAAATTGTTTATCAGTCAATTTCGTTCGATGGGCTAATTCCGTAGCCAAGTCCATGAAAATTTAGTAAGTTTAACATATTTAAATTTAAATGGTATCAGAACATCTAGCATTCTGTACGTTTATCAAACAAAATCCTAGTACCGTCGGCGGGCCTGATAAAATGCCTTGGCAGGCCGGATCCGAGCGCGGACCATAGTTTGCTGACCCCTGATTTATGTAATAACAATAAATGATTATTTGCAAGAATTAAGTAATAAAGTCACAAGATGAAAATTATGTTTGAGAAAAATAGCATCAAATATCACCTACTAAAATGCACCAAAAATCCTCGTTTTGCATCATTTAGCCTAGCATTTGGTTAGAAATTTAGCAATTTCAGTCTCTAAAACAGAAAAGCTTGATATTTTAAACGAAAACGAATGAAATATTATAACTAGAATTCAAATTTAAAATATGTCCCCATCACAAGCGATATGCTGTTGTTTGCCTGATAAGTAAGCTTGTAACAATGATAACCTTTTAAAAGATTGAAATCTATTTCCTGAAAAAACGAAGGCAAAGTTATGAAGACATTTTGTGGTAATTCTGTAAGTTAATTTACAACTTTCGCCACAGGGACACGTTGCAGTTTTAAAGTCGACGCACCCTACCGCTTAATCACCAGGATTCCGTTCCAGTTAACTAGAGGCCAATTATCAGTTCGAAATTCGGAAGAAAACTACGTTATTTCAAGGACGAAATCATCATTAACCTCATTGCAATCATGGATGCTCATCTGTTAAAAGAGGATTACAGGATTCTGTTTTTATAAACATATGGAAATAGCAAATGGAATGGCATAAAATCTACAAGCATTCAACTGTCTTGTGTTTATAGTATACCAAGATTTCGTTTATCTTAGAAATAGGAAACTCAGTTTTCCATCCGTCTGCAATAATTTCCCACACAATGCAGTATAGCATGGGAAAAGCTAAAATAATAAGAACGAGAAGAGTTTGTCACTTTAACCTGAAACAGGAAATGCATTAACTAAGCACAACGATAACAGAAGAGAAAAAAAACAACAACAAAAAACAAAACAAATGGACGGCGCTGATTGGTTGATTGTTTTTCAAAGGACAGAACTGACTGATTGATGTTTTTATAAACTTTTCAAATATTCTGATTCTTCGAGGTTGACTGTCAAACATTTTCTCTTCTATTGGCTTTTTTTTCTTCTTTTTTTTTTACTTTCTTTTTCTTTTTCTTCTTTTTCTTCTTTTTAAAAAAAATCTATTTAACTCACTAACATTGAACTCGATTGAAGTAGTTATCTATACAACTGATTTCGTTGACTTCTACATACTCAAATATTGAAGAACATTTTAAATTTACTTGCGGATAATATGCAATGTGACACACACACACACACACACACACACATATATATATATACTATATATATATGTGTGTGTGTGTGTGTGTGTGTGTGTGTTGTGTGTGTGTGTGTATTTGGCCAGCATTTCTTCATTTATGCATGTGGAATTAAACAAAGGCACGTCTCCTGTTTAACGATTTTATTGATGATCTTTTCAAGTTTTCTGGCCAACTTTTTTTATATTTGGATGGAATTCGTGGATTAGTCCACCGAAGTTCATATCCCGAGTACCTGGAAAAAAACTGGAACACATCACCCCTGATGATGGCACTTAGAAGGAGATTGTTTTTGTGTCTAAGGTGGAGCGCCACACCTACCATCCGCTCTTCACTTTACCGCACAGATCCCTGTGCTACTCATACGCTGAGCTGGCGAGGGCCGGTATCGAACCTGGAGCCTTGTGGTTCCTAGTCGAACGCTCTACCGACTGAGCTAACCCGGCCCTAAATAATTGTATGGTATCAAGTATTCTTATCTAATACTAATAATTGTGTGGTATCAAGTATTCCTGTTTAATACTAATCTATCTATACATATATAAAGGGCAGTTGTGTGTATCTGTATGTCCGGAGGAATCTTCGAAAATAAAACAATTAACGACAATTAAAGTAAATATATACACACGATAAATATCAACCACTGCTTGGTTTTGATTAAAAAATAATGAAGGTTTAAGTTATATTTTGAAGATAATTTAAAAAGTCAAATTTGAAAAGTAACAGAAGGAAAGTCATTTGCATGTTATTTGTTATTTATTATTTATTTTTGTATGTTTTTTTCTTGCTTAAAATATATATTGATTTGATTGAATTTAATTGCATCATTTATATCTTTTTTTAATTGTAAATCATGAATGAAAATTCTTACTTATTATATATTTCCATGGCGATTTTTAAGGGTAACAGCGAGGATCTCACTCGCGATAAGTAGTAATGGATCTGCGAGACTAACTTTTTTAAAAATCCCCCTCTATCCAGGCGACATCGGTAGCCATTTCTAGTAATTATAATACAATTTTATTGTTTCAAGCAACCATTCCTAATTTCTACGTTTGACCCAAAACAGGGAGATTTTTAAACTCTTTCTTTTTTTTTTATTAGAGTTTTCACATGTGAAAAAGCCCGATTGCTGTAACTTTATATGTACAATAACAAATGCAAACAAAGAATGAGATCAATAATTGGAACAAAAATCTTGGTATACTAGTCACTAGTAAGATACTAAATCAGTTGGACAGTTGTCTTGGAAGATTAAAGAAGAGGTAAGCAATTGCTTGAATATTAGCCAGAATAAGGAAGGAAGGGGGAGGAAGGAGGTGGAGGAAGGAAGGAATAGACTTAGTTTGGTAGGCTGAAAGGTTCGGCTGTCCAATTACTAGTAAATAAGGGTAGGTACATTTGGTAAAACAGAACGGTTTTAAGTCTGGCAAATCCTAACACAATGTTCCATGCCTTCCCAGGGGATTTATTTGAAGGTCATCTATACCAATAGTTCTTAACAGGGGCCCATGTTCCAACCGCCCAGAACCATATAACATTTTTAGGTCCAGGTTAGCAAAAAAATATTTAATCATAAAAAATGCAGTAGGATTTTAAACATCGAATAAGATAGAGAAATATAGGAATCAAAGGGGTAAATAGGTAAAAAAAAAAAAGGTGTGAGAACCACTGATATATACTTTACAACTATTCTCCCTTCAGCTATGGGTAAATGGTAAGACATATTGGGCTCTTTAATCTTAGCATAACAACTGGTCTAGGAGAAGAAAACTTTCAATTCAAACTGTTAATCTCGCTTAGAAATTGAGCTTGCGTTGCATCATGCTCGTGTGGAAGGGTGGGCAAATACATATACTTACTCCGAACTTGACAACAGGCTTCTGTCTGAACCGGTTGATGAGCCAAAATAGATGAGGTCGTCCCAGGGGGGGGCATCTCTCCAGGAAGCACCTTCCCCCTTGACCAAAAAAGGGAGGGTTGTGTGTATTGGCCCGGTGCCTCTCAAAAGGGAATGCTCGTGCGAGCCACACATTTTTAGCACTAGCCACTTCACGAGCTTCAGTTTGTGCGGGGCTTCCCACATAAAAAATGGCTCTGTTATAATCTGGCCTGGTGGGCGGTCCGAAAAATAAACCGTACTGGGCAACATGTTTCTTTTAATTAAATGCTCCTCTACCTTCTAATCAGATACATATCTACTTACACTAAACCTCCTCCCCTGCCTTCAACTCACCGTACCTTATGCCACCGCTCTCCCTATCCAAGTGAAGCTGTTCAAAAAGTTTTGCTTTGATCTAAATACGTTGGAGGCGCGTGTGTGATGATTACCGTCGTAGGAAATGGACACGAGAAAACGAGTTCAAAATTCTGGATGAGGTTTGTTTGCATTGCACATAGGACCCTTGGAAAGTACGAATCCAGAATTTGAACTCGTTCTCCGTGTCCATTTCCTACGACGGTAATCATCACACCACCCCTCCACGTATTTAGATCAAAGCAAAAACTTTTTTGAGAACAGCTTCACTTGCGATAGGAGAGCGGTGGCATAAGGTTACGGTGAGTTGAAAGCAGGGAGGAGGTTTAGTGTAAGTAGATAGTATCATGATTAGAAGGTAGGAGCATTTTTAATTAAAAAGAAACATGTTGCCCAGTACGCGTTATTTTTCGGACCCCCACCAGGCCAGATTAATACAGAGCCATTTTTATGTGGGAAGCCACGCACAAAACTGAAGCTCGTGAAGTGGCTAGTGCTAAAAATGTGTGGCTCGCACGAGCATTCCCCTTTTGAGGCACCGGGCAATACACACAACCCTCCCTCTTTTAGTCAAGCGGGGAAAGGTTCCTGAGAGATGCACCCACCCCTGGGACGACCTCATTCTATTGCTCATCAACCGGTTCAGACCAGAAGCCTGTTGTCAAGTTCGGAGTAATATATGTATTTGCCCAACCCTCCACCACGAGCATGATGCAACGGCAAGCCTCAATTTCTTTAAAGCGGAGATTAACAGGTTGAATTGAAAGTTTTCCTTCTTCCTAGACCAGTTGTTATGCTAAGATTAAAGAGCCCAATATGTCTTACCAGTTACCCATAGCTGAAGGGAGAATAGTTGTAAGTATATTTCAGTGGTCTCAACACCCTTTTTTTTTACCTATTTACCCCTTTGATTCCTATATTTCTCTATCTATTCGATGTTTCAAAATCCTACTGCATTTTTATGATTAAATATTTTTTGCTAACCTGGACCTAAAATGTTATATGGTTCTGGGCATTGGAACATGGCCCCCTTTAAGAACTATTGTATAGATGACACTTCAAATAAAATCCCCTGGGGAAGGCATGGAAACCATTGTGTTAGGATTTGCCAGACTTAAAACCGTTCTGTTTTTACCAAATGTACCACCTTATTTATCTAGTAATTGACAGCCGAACTTTCAGCCTACCCAAACTAAGTCTATTCCTTCCTTCCTCCACCTCCTTCCTCCCCCTTCCTTCCTTATTCTGGCTAATATTCAAGCAATTGCTTACCTTTCTTTAATTCTTCCAAGACAACTGTCACTGATTTAGTATCTTACTAGTGACTAGTATACCAAGATTTGTTCCAATTATTGATCTCATTCTTTTGTTTGCATTGTTATTGTACATATAAAGTTACAGCCAATCGGCTTTTCACATGTGAAAAACTCTAATAAAAAAAAAAAGAAAGAGTTTAAAAATCTCCCTGTTTGGTCCAAAACGTAGAAAATTAGGAATGGTTGCTTGAAACAATAAAATTGTATTATAAATTACTAGAAATGGCTACCCGATGTCGCCTGGATAGAGGGGATTTTTAAAAAGTTAGTCTCGCAGATCCATTACTACTTATCGCGAGTGAGATCCTCGCTGGTTACCCCTTAAAAATCGCCATGGAAATATATAATAATATAGTAAGAAATTTTCATTCAATGATTTACAATTTAAAAAAAAAGATATAAATGATGCAATTAATTCAATCAATCAATATTATATTTTAAAGCAAGAAAAAAAACATACAAAAATAAATAAATAAATAAACAAAATAACATGCAAATGACTTTCCCTTCTGTTACTTTTCAAATTTGACTTTTTAAATATCTTCACAAATATAACTTAAACCTTCATTATTTTTTAAATCAAAAACCAAGCAGTGGTTGATATTTATCGTGTGTATATATTTACTTTAATTGTCGTTAATTGTTTTATTTTCGAAGATTCCTCCGGACATACAGATACACACAACTGCCCTTTATATATGTATAGATAGATTAGTATTAAACAGGAATACTTGATACCACACAATTATTAGTATTAGATAAGAAGTACTTGATACCATACAATTATTTAGGCCGGGTTAGCTCCGTCGGTAGAGCGTTCGACTAGGAACCACAAGGCTCCAGGTTCGATACCGGCCCTCGCCAGCTCAGCGTATGAGTAGCACAGGATCTGTGCGGTAAAGTGAAGAGCGGATTAGTGTGCGCTCCACCTTAGACACAAAAACAATCTCCTTCTAAGTGCCATCATCAGGGGTGATGTGTTCCAGTTTTTTTCCAGGTACTCGGGATATGAACTTCGGTGGACTAATCCACGAATTCCATCCAAATATAAAAAAAGTTGGCCAGAAAACTTGAAAAGATCATCAATAAAATCGTTAAACAGGAGACGTGCCTTTTGTTTAACCAACATGCATAAATGAAAGAATGCTGCCCAAATACACACACACACACACACACACACACACACACACACACCACACACATATATTATATATATATATAAATATGTGTGTGTGTGTTGTGTGTGTGTGTCACATTGCATATATCCGCAAGTAAATTTAAATGTTCTTCAATATTGAGTATGTAGAAGTCAACGAAATCAGTTGTATAGATAACTACTTTCAATCGAGTTCAATGTTAGTGAGTTAAATAGATTTTTTTTAAAAAGAGAGAAAGAAGAAAAAGAAAAAGAAAGTAAAAAAAAAAAGAAGAAAAAAAGCAAATAGAAGAGAAAATGTTTGACAGTCAACCTCGGAAGAATCAGAAAATTTGAAAGTTATAAAAACATCAATCAGTCAGTTCCTGTTCCTTGAAAAAAACAATCAACCAATCAGCGCCGTCCATTTGTTTGTTTTTGTTGTTTGTTTTTTTCTCTTTCTGTTATCGTTGTGCTTAGTTTAATGCATTTCCTGTTTCAGGTTTAAAAGTGACAAACATCTTCTCGTTCTTATTATTTTAGCTTTTCCCATGCTATACTGCTTGTGTGGAAATTATTGCAGACGGATGGAAAACTGAGTTTCCTATTTCTAAGATAAACGAAATCTTGGTATACTATAAACACCAAGACAGTTGAATGCTTGTAGATTTTATGCCATTCCATTTGCTATTTCCATATGTTTATAAAAACAGAATCCTGTATCCTCTTTTAACAGATGAGCATCCATGATTGCAATGAGGGTTAATGATGATTTCGTCTTGGAAATAACGTAGTTTTCTTTCCGAATTTCGAACTGATAATTGGCCTCTAGTTTAACTGGAACGGAATCTGTGATTAAGCGGTAGGGTGCGTCGACTTTAAAACTGCCAACGTGTCCCCTGTGGCGAAAGTTGTAAATTAACTTACAGAATTACCACACAAAATGTCTTCATAACTTTGCCTTCGTTTTCAGGAAATAGATTTCAATCTTTTAAAAGGTTAATCATGTTACAGCTTACTTATCAGGCAAACAACAGCATATCGCTTGTGATGGGACATATTTTAAATTTGAATTCTATTATAATATTTCATTCGTTTTCGTTTAAAATATCAAGCTTTTCTGTTTTAGAGACTGAAATTGCTAAATTTTTCTAACAAATGCTAGGCTAAATGATGCAAAAACGAGGATTTTTGGTGCATTTTAGTAGGTGATATTTGATGCTATTTTCTCAAACATAATTTTCATCTTGTGACTTTATTACTTAATTCTGCAAATAATCATTTATTGTTATTACATTAAATCAGGGGTCAGCAAACTATGGTCCCGCGGCTCGGATCCGGACCTGCCAAGCATTTATCAGGCCCGCCGACGGTACTAGGATTTGTTTGATAAAACGTACAGAATGCTAGATGTTCTGATACCATTAAATTTAAATATGTTAAACTTACTAAATTTTCATGGACTTGGCTACGGAATTAGCCCAATCGACGAACGAAATTGACTGATAAACATTTGAATTCTCTTGCAAGCAATACGATATCTTGAAAGTCAAACTTCAGTTTCACAAAATCTCACTAAACCTTTCTGCTAATGTTTTTTGAAAAAAATATGTTGTTAAATTTGTTTTTGTGAATCTTACGCCACTCATCCATAAATATAACATGAAAGACAAATTTTTGTTTGACATCTTTTCCTCAGAGCTTTCATTCTGGCTAGCAAGTATTGAACACAATAATAATGCGGCCAGCGCTCGTTATTTTTTCAATTATCCGGCCCACCGTGAAAAAGTTTGGTGATCCCTGCATTAAATCAATATAGATTTATGACGTAAATGAAACAGTGTCCGCTACGTTTTCCCTACATTGTTAATTTTATCCAAATTTGCCCCTGAATTTATGACGCCCTAGTTCAGTGGTTCTCAAACTTTTTTTTATATGGCCCCCTTTGATTCCTATTTTACTCTGGTGACCCCTCCTAGCCATTCAATGTTTAAAAAATCCTATTGTATTTTCCATGATTAAATATTTTTTGCTTTCCTGATCCCTCCAATGGTTCTCGGGGGGCAGATGATCCCCGGTTGAGAACCATTAGTTCTAGTTTACATAAAGGATAACGACGGCCCTGTTCAAGATAGGAAAGTTGCGCGATTGATATTATCTGCTAGGTGTGTATATTATATATATATATATATATTATTATATATATATATATATAATGGCTGATTCATAACCGCTGTGTTTCAAAGCATTATATGCTTATCATCAGATAAATGCCTGGTTAAAAGACATCCTAATGAGTATACGTTAGAATAGCATTCTCGCTTTATTTCACTGCGTGTCACCCTCGTGCGCGTGTTTGATGTTTTTTCCTTTCCAGGTGCTTGATTTTGTGCTGCCTATTTTTCAGTCCATTAGTTTAATAAAAAAAAATTTCTGTGTGGACAGGGCTCTGAATACTTCCGATTTAGTATTTAGCTGTTTTGCGCTGAAGCTAGTCCTTACAGATCCGAAATTCTTCTGTATAAAATCTCTCCCCCCCCTCTCTCTCTCTCTCTCTCTCTCTCTCTCTCTATATATAGTAATATATATATATATATACTAGCAAAAAGTACCGTCCATGACCGGACTAAAAAAAGATTAGGAGTACCAGAGAGTGAGTGAGGGAAAAAAACAAGTAAGGAGAAAATAAGAGGAAAATGATTTATCAAATTTAAAAAAAATCGCCGGAATTTGTTATAGTAGAATGTTTTTTTATTTTAGGAATTTTTTTTTTCTTTTTGTTTACATCTAAAGATAATATTTAAAAAAATGCATTCCTAAACTTTATTTAAAGATTTAACGATAAATAAAGCTAAGAATTAGTGTATTATAAGAATAGCACTTGTTGTTGTTTACATTTTGAAACAACTTTATTTTTTTAAGTGAGCTTCCTTGCCTGTTGATTTCAAATGAAATGTATTTGTTTAATTCTTTCTTTCTTTTTTACCGTATTAAAATGTAACAATAAAATGGTAAGAATTAAATACTTACAATTGTTCGTATTACAATTCATTTTATTCTTTTCTTTTTCTCTTTAAAAAAAACTCTTTTGTACATACGAAAAAATTCAATACTGATTAAAAATGGATATATTTTATTCTAAAATGAAAGTATTAATAATAAAAACAAAGTTGAGTTATTATTAATCGTCAAATTAAATGTTTTCGTTTATTATTGTTATCTGTAAAAAAAATAATTCAATCAGTAAAACCACATACAAATGAGATATTTAGAAAGATTATTTTAACCAAATAAATATTTCAAAGATTAGACCGGTGATATGCGAGAAATTCCTAGCTGAAACGATTAGGGCACAAATTTGTCAACTTCAAATTACCAGTGTTTCTTAGTTATAATGGTGTGAAGGTGTATGAAAGATTTTGAATCTGAACAACATCTCGTTTCTGAGTTATAAGTCGACACGTACATACCAAACTTTCTTATATATATATATATATATATATATATATATATATAAGGTAAAGTAAAAGTAAAGTCGTTGGGGTGGCCTAAAATTGGTATCAGCCAGACAACTAGGGAGTCTATCTTCTTTTCACTAACGCTAGACAAAGAGATTGTTTGGCGTCTGAGGCGAGGCGCTACACCTACCACCAGCTTCTCGCTTTACCGCATAGACCCCTGTGCTACTCATACGCTGAGTTGTCGATGGCCGGGTATCGAGTCGAACGCTCTTCGACTGAGCTAAACAGGCCCTAGTCGCGATTTTTATTATTGCATTTAACATTTTCAACTTACAAATAAACTCTATCTTAGATGATGGCCTCTATTACGAAGGTGTCTTTGGTTTGGTTTCTTTTGTTTAATGGCATATCAACATTTGTGGGTTATTTAATGCCGAGCCCATCCCTGTAGAAGAACAGTAGTGGTACTATTGTAAGGGTGTTTTTGAATTTTTAAGTCACTTTGAACCCTGTTCAAGATGGGAATATTAATCTATACATATATAAAGGGCTGTTGTGTGAATCTGTATGTCCGGATGAAACTTCGAAAATAAAACAATTAACGACAAAGGGGATCCAACTTACAATTCAGTGATAATGGATCTGCGAGACTAACTAAAAAAATCCCCCCTCTATCCAGGCGACGCCTGGTGGCCACTTCTAGTATCTAATATCACTATTAGCACATCACATTTAGGTACTTTTGCCAACAAGGATACATATGTCCTTTACTAAGCTAGCTGAGTTTGGCACAAGGCCAGAAGTATTGAGCATCCAATGAGAATTAAACACAAACAATACTCACCAACCATTAAACCACGAAAGGTTCCTTCAAAAATTAAACGTATCTTAGAGTTGGCATAAGTATGGGGCACCTAGTGAGGATTGAACTCACTATTCAGTAATAGTTTTCGAGACTAGCGTGTTAACTATATGTCAATAAAAACATTGGAACTGTAAGAATGTTCATTTTATCATAACAATTATAAATCATCCTGGGTTTTTGTTTTTGAAATACAAAATGAAAATATGGAATGAAATATTTAACGACATAGTTATAATAAAATGTCAAATTTAGGAATTTTAAACAACAAACAAGAGATATGTCGAAAAAATGGCTGAAAATTGCAAAATGTTTATTTTGTAATAACAATGATTCATTCTATTTAAAACTTCTTGTGTCTTTATTTACAAAAAAAAATGTAGAATGAATTATTGGCCCATAAATGGGGCCTAAATAGGTAGTACCACTCCTGATCAGAGTGACCTGTAGTAATAGCAATGAAGGGTACTCGACACTCCCCAGATTTTCAGAACAGAAGCCTTGCGATCACATACAGCCAAGTAAAAACCATCTTCTGGTTAAATTCTTTGATTGTTTATATATTATATTATTTATATATATATATATATAATATATATACAGGAAGCGCGTGGTGTAATGGTTAAAGTCAAGGAAATGAAACTCGTTGCCCCTGGACGTTCAAATCCTGGACGTGGTAATTGCATTTCACTTAGCGCTAATACCCTTGGGAAAGGTATGAATCCTACTCTCCCTCCAGCTATGGATAAATAGTAGGATAAATAGTAGGACAGACCGGACTCTTTAGCCTTGCTTAAGCAACCGGTCTAGGAGAAGGAAAACTCTGAATTCGAACCTGTTGAGCTCGGGCTTAAGAAATTGACCTTGTGTCACATCCTGCTCGTGCAGAGGGGTTGGTAAATATATATATATACATAACGATTTTTGGAAGGTATATATATATATATATATATATATATGTATATATATATATGTGTGTGTGTGTGTGTGTGTGCGTATATAAGTGTACTGGGTTTGTTTTTCAAAGCATAGGAAAATAAACATTAAAAGAAAAAATATAGAAAAGATTTAAAATTTAAAATTTAAGAGCAATATATAACTTATCTTTCCGGCTTAATTCTTTATATATATATATATATAACCTCTGTATAAACAGTTATATTTAATAATATATATATATATATATATATCTTATTATAATGGAGATTGTGTGTTTTTCTGTCTGTAACCGAAACTATATTTCTACTCAAGTCACAATTCTCTTAGTTATTGACATCACATCTCCATGATTTATTTTTATCTAAACCTCAATTATTAAATAAAATTGTCTTACATTATTAATACTGTTAACTATGTCTACATGCTAACAACATGCATTATATTTATATATACAACAAAATAGCGCTTTACAATGTGAACGGGAAGGCTAATTTGCATATTAATATTAAAAAATCGAATTTTAATAAATATGTGCTTAGTATTATTGATTTCTAACTGTTTGGTTTTATTTTAATGATATAAGCAAAAATCTCTTCAATGAATCTTAAATGAAATCCATTAACAAGATAAAATAAGTGTCATTTATTCTTTACTTCCTCTTATAACTAAATACTTAAATTAGAAAACATAACAATGAAAGACGAGAGTGATGGAAGAGTAAGTTTCAGTTGTTCCATTTTTATTATACTCCCTGTTTTCAAACCTTTTATTATACTCCCTCTGTTTCAATCTTTTTATCTGTATTCTATTTAGTTTCATTAGCCTTTCTAATTTAATTACAATATTTTATTACATTTAAAACTTAAATACTTGCACCCGGAGGGTGCATGTATTTGCTAGTATATAAAAGGTAGCTTACCGGTGAATATGGCACGATCGTTGGAGGTGCACAAAAATCCAGGTTAAGTCAGCGATTTAACAAATACAAAGTGCTCAATACAAAGTAGAGCACATTTATTAAAGAAATGGATACAATAGAAACCTACTCGAGTTTCACATTAGGATTTCAGGGTTAAATCCACTGAATTAATCGAGGTACCGACTAATTGCAGCCGATTACACGTGTGTTCATTGAATAAAACACGTGTAATCGGCTGCAATTAATCGGTACCTCGGTTAATTCAGTGGATTTAACCCTAAAGATCCTAATGGTGAAACTCGAGTAGGTTTCTATTGTATCTATTTCTTTAATATATATATTATATGTGTGTGTGTGTGTGGTGTGTGCGCGTGCGTGTGTGTATGTGTGGTGTGTGTGTGTGTTGTGTGTGTGTGTGTATTCCTAATAATAATAATAATTAGGCCTAAACAGCATTTTTTTCTGCTAGGACAGCCGTTCTTTATCGCTCTGATTCTTGCTCTACCATTTGCTCACATGACTAAAATTGGGTGCAGCTGACGGCATCATTTTCTCATCTTTTATGACCTGTCTCTGACTCAGCCATTCTTTACCAGTGTTTTCTCTTATGTACAAATCAACTTCACTTTTTTCGCTTTAGGCTTAGTCATTGTTGTACGAAACGATTTCCAAAACTGAAAGATAAGATAAAGGATACATTTTTATTAACATTTTGCAGCAATACGACTGCTACAGTCGAATAGTAGACGACTCAATATTTACTAAGCTTAGTATAACGAAAGACCAAATCAGGTTGCTGATGGTATTGGTATAACATAATCTCCGCCCTCCCCTACCCCACCAGTGGAGAATCTCCCCTTCGGTGAGCTTAGAATACATCTTCATTGGGAAATTTTATCCCTCAGTAGAGGAGCAGTCGGTGTAATCTACAGTACCGGCCGACAGTGCGATTTTATTTATAATATCGGTTTGAGTAAGGGTGGACCTAGGAGTAATGACGAAGAAGGGGTACTCCACACTCCCCAGAGCTCCACTAAATGCAGTTTATCTTAATATCTAAGACACTAAAGACCCTCAGCCACCGCCTTTTAGTACATATTTGATAAAAAGGGTTAGGGCTTGCCATAAGGCAGTCGGACCGGACAACATTATAGATGCTATGGCTTGAAATGACCAGCTGATTGATCGGAGAGAGGCCTTTTCGACCGCCGGTATAGCCTGTGTAAGAGTCGAGGTGTAGTGTTGCATGTCATGGACTGCTGAGACACCAGGATTCCGTCCTTAGCGGATTTTACCCCTCTGCAGATGTGCAGGCGGTGATTTTTCTGTCGCAGCCGACAGGACGGAAGATTATTATCTTTTACTTGAAACTATATAACCGTGTGCAAAAAAAAAAAAATGACTATTATTAGATATAATAACTACTTGAAACCATATAAATAATAAAGCGAGGAGTCTATCCCCTTTTCACTGGCGCTAGAATCAAGGAGATTGTTTTAGGGATCTGATGTGGAGCACCACACCTACCATCAGCTTTTCAGTTTACCCACAGATCCCTGTGCTATTCATACGTGAGTTGGCGGGGCCGGTATCGAATCCGGAACCTTGTGGTTCCTAGTTGGACGCTCCACCGACTGAGCTAAACCAGCCCTTTGTTAGACTGATTGACATGCCGTTAAAAAAAATCAACTCGGTATCGTCGGTGTGCCTAGCTAACAAATGAGCACTATGTGTGAATAAAATTTAAATATAGATTTAAATATTTGGAGGAGGGGGAGTAGCTCTCGAAGTATTTTTGACTAACAAGAAAAGCCCCTAAGGTTTGAATTTACATTTTTCCTTCTCCTAGACTGGTTGTCATACCAAGGTTAAAGAGCGCAGTCTGTCTTTCTATTTACACATAGCTAGAGGGAGAGTAGTTGGATTCGTACCTTTCCCAAGGGTATTATCCTAAGGATATATATATATATATATATACATATATATATATATGGAGAAATGTGAGGAGGTTAATCCGACAATGTGTGGAGAAAAGTAGACAAACACGGGAAATGGGCTGGGTCCTGATGATGGTCTAAATGGCCGAAACGTTGCATCGTCGACAATAAACATCCAGTTTCCATAACATCCGTGTTTGTCTACTTTTCTCCATATATTATATATATATATATATATAATATATATATAATTCGGGAAATTTGACGATGAAAAATATACTACTACATATTTGCAACTGCCTCGCATGAAGTAGTTCCATTGGTTATGTATAATATGATATAATAAAGGATACAGCTTCATAAAGGCAGCGGCTAGAGTCTGTATTACATTCGGGTCGCGTTTATGGTATCTGGTGTTGCGCCATTTCTAATATCACCAACGTCCAGTACATTCGCGTGTTTATAAAATATGTCACAGTAAATGACCATGAACATAAAAATAGAATACATTTTGCCGCAGTTATTTTGTTGTTTTTTGTTTGGCTGGTCGTATTATTTCTTCCATATGCGCATGCATTCCAACGTTTTAGTTTGTTATTTCAACCGCTTTCCACATTTTGATTACTACTGTCATTATTCGTGTCATTTAACCACCCTTCCCTTTCTAATATATATATATATATATAATATATATATATATATATATATCATGATTTTTTATTTGATGATTTTTTGGGGATGGTTAATATATATATATTTTTATCTTTTTTTACTTCTAAACGGTGTGAAAAAAAACCCCAGATAACTCGGTTTTTTTTTTTTTTTTTTTTTTTTTTTTTTTAATTTCAAACTGATATCTGCGGAAAAAAAATTAAAAAAAAGAAAAGACCAGCATACTCGTACTTTCTGAAAATAATCCTCAGTATCGTATGTGATGGCCAAAAGAAAAACATCGGAGGAGTTTACTAAGTTATATATGTAAAAAGTGCTCAATATGCTAAATAGGGCATCCGGTTTAGCTCAGTCAGTAGAGCGTTCGGCTAGAAACCACAAGGTTCCTAGTTCGATACTGGTCCTCGCCAACTCAGCGTATGAGTAGCACATGGATTTGTGCGGTAAAGTAAGGAGCTGATGGTATGTGTGGCGCTCCACCTCAGATGCTAAAAACAATCTCCTTGGTCTAGCGCTATTGAAAAGGGGATAGACTCCCTCGCCCCGTCGACTTTACATTTACTTACATATATACACACACACACACACACACACATATATATATATATATATATATATAGTATTTTGTGTTTATGTGCGTGCGCGCACGCGCGTTCACACCCCCATAGAACATTTCTAGAATTGCACATAATTGCTATTCATATTCATGGTTAGATAAATGCACAGGTCCTTACAATTCCCTTTAACCTAAGGGTTGTAAAAAGTACCATTTCTCGGATTTTTTTTAGATGAGGCTTGATAATTTGTACCATTTGGATTATTCGGACTATTGTACTCATCTTTATTGTTAGCACACACAATATACAGCTTCACACTTGTACCAAGTCATGGTTAGTGGAATGAGAACAGTATAACCTCGTGGATTGAATAAAGGGCTGGGTTCAGAGTTCCGTGAAGGCTCCCGATTACGACAGGAAAGTTCGAAAAGAAGGTTCTCGAGTTCGAGAAGGTTCCAGAGTTCGAGAAGTTTCACTAGTCCGACAAGAAATACCCGAAGAAGGCCGGCGGTCCCATAGTTCAGATAACAATAAAGATGACAATAGTCCGAATAATCCAAATAATACAGGTTGTAAAAAGGTTTCGAAATCAAGAGGAAAATGGCTGAAATGTCGGCATTCTGATGAAGCTGTCATCTGTGATTAATAGAAAATGATACGGAAAGTGGGAAAACCCAGAGAAGTTAAACCTCCCACGACTAAAGCTTTAATTTTTAAGAATTATTAGTGCATTCATTATGCTGGATTGAAAAGTACAGGGTGGCCCGAAAGTCTTGTCGCCCCCTACCAAAACGTAATGCGGATTGAACCCTTACACCCGTTGAGTCATATGTAATGAGAATCTTGCAGTGACGTCATGTCGTACACCCTCCATGCTCTTGCTAGAATGCATACGATCATACGTCCAGACAATTTCAGGCTGCCTTTCTTCCAAACTGAAAATGCTCGGGTCAACAATCTGAAATAGAACATTATTATTATTATTATTATTATTATTATTATTATTATTATTATTATTATTATTATTATTATTATTATTATCATTTTAATTGCTGTGAGTTTTTCACACCAGCGTTAGCTGGTCTTTCGCTGGAGTCTGAGTGACCACAAGTCTTCTCAGTTCTCCAGGACTCTTCTGAGTATTCTAGCTGATTTCAGCAATGCTGTTGTTTGGATGTTTTCAATTCTTTCTCTGATTTCCAGTTCCTTGAAATGCCATGAAAAAACAAAGACGTATAAATATCAAACATAGAATTTCGATTTGTTTCTACAAATACTGTTAAAATTTGAGATCATTTGAAGGAAAATTGATCAAGTTATTAGATAACAAAATGATATCAATTCTTATTCGAAGGATCTCAAATTTTAACTGCGTGTGTAGAAAGGACTCAAAATTTGAGATCATTTGAAGGAGAATTGGTCAAGATTACGAAATGATATATTTTTCTGGAACACTCTGTACATCTCAAATGATATCTATCTTTTAAAACAACCTGTATATTTATCTAATTTTTGATTTAAAAAAAACCCACTTAACTCTTTAGGTAGTGATTTGATTTACAATAAGGTTAACATTGTCAGAAGGTCATGGTAGATAATAGCATTGCGTTGTTACCAACAGCTGAGAATTATATACGCTATCAATAAAACGTATAAAAATCGAGGAAGAATTATTAGAAAAATAAACGATTGAAAATTAATAATGAAAGAGTGATTTAATTTTTTAAATATATATATATATATATAATATATATATATATATATATATATATATATATGATATTATCATTGTTATTGTCATTATATGTGCTAATTAGCATCGGGTTACAAAAGATTTGTTGTGTGGTTGTTGATTTTTTGGAATGTAAAGTTTTGGTAGTATCTGAAAAGCTTACTTGTTTGATAGTTCCAACGTTCTTAGGGGTAAATTCATATCTTCATATCTTCCGTGTGTGTGCTCTTAGTGTTGGTGTCTCGGCTACTACATTTCTTGTCTTATCAACGTGATCTTTTTCTAAAACAACCATTTTTCTATTTTCTCTAACCCTTTTCCTTCTTTTTCTCTGGTTCTTTCTCATTACTCCCTCCCCCTAATGTCCGTAAAGGTTAAAATATATACTATTTAGTAACCATTACAAGCTAAACAGGTCAACTGACAGAGACAGCAGATGTATATAGGCGTAATTCCATGTCAAATCATCCAGGCCATGTTCGGTTCTGAGCAAAAAACAAACTATCTTTTTGGTACAAATAATGTTTAATATATGTGACATAACAATGAAAAAAATTGCTATTCATTGATGACAAAATTCATGGTTAGATAAATGCACACGTCCTTATAATTCCCTTTAACCTAAGGGTTGTAAAAAGTACCATTTCTCGGATTTTTTTTAGATGAGGCTTGATAATTTGTACCATTTGGATTATTCGGACTATTGTACTCATCTTTATTGTTAGCACACACAATACACAGCTTAACACTTGTACCAAGTCATGGTTAGTGGAATGAGAACAGTATAACCTCGTGGATTGAATAAAGGGCTGGGTTCAGAGTTCCGTGAAGGCTCCCGATTACGACAGGAAAGTTCCAGAGTTCGAAAAGAAGGTTCTCGAGTTCGAGAAGGCTCCAGAGTTCGAGAAGTTTCACGTCCGACAAGAAATACCTGAAAAACGCCTGCGGTTCCATAATACTTTGTACATATAACAATAAAGATGACAATATATAATAATGAAAACAATCTTTGTCATAGATGCAGTGTCACATTGGGATATTGATCTTGCTATGAAAAAAGCAAAGATCATCAATAACTTAGAATTGGTTAATTTTAACACTTTTATGGTAGTATTTTTTGGATTCCTCTGACAAAATGTTTTTATAAACCAATTTTTAGGAGTAAGGAAGCTCTAGAACTCATTTTACACACAAAAATAGATTACAAAAAGTCGCCAATTTTCATGACTTACCCCTCAAATTTGGAGAGCTAAAAATCGACATAATACCGCCAATTATTGGCATTGGAAGCTCAAATTTTGGGGATTGTCTAACTTTAACATAGTTCACACCTGGACACAATTTGAGAAAAATTGAAGGGGTGGGTGACAATTCTATTTTTTTTCTGGATGATTTGACATAGAATTTCCCATAGAGAGATTGTGACATGTGCTCCTGCTCTCTTTTATATTTTATTGCATTTTCTTTATAGAACTTCTTGGTAAACATTAAGATTCTTATTTGATTAAGACAGAGGTATTTCTGCTAATATAATCAAAGAAGGCTTGATTGACTTAACAGGTTTGTGCATCCTACAATTTTGAAGAGGTCATTGACATTCAAAGAATTATTCTGACAATTTAACACTTTCTTGTTTTTTTGTTGTTCACATAACATTTCGGCAGATACACTCTCCGGCCTTTTTAATGTGTAGAACGAAACTTGAGATGTCTGATGAATGCATGAGTCAGCCCAACACGGAGTGGCTTTCTCTTATAAACAAAAATAATGGACACGAAATGGAGGCCTGAGAAAAGATCTGATAACAATCCCATAGAGAAAAATTAAATTACTACTGCTAAGAATAATTGTTAATGTTAATGTTGCAAAAAACTCTTCTATTTGATAATATTCTTGGGGTAGTAGGCTTTGTACTACTGAAGAGAGAGAGAGAGAGAGGGTGGGAGAGTGATGGGAGAAGGGGAGGAGACGGACAAAAACAAGACTCTCACTTTCTTCTCGTGTGTGGCATCCAAAGAAAGCCGGAGAATGCATTCGCCCAAATGTAGGGTGAAAGAGTTCATTCACCAGAATCATTTTTTTAATGTTTACAGATTCATTTCCACGAAATATTTTGATAAAAAAATTTAATTTATAAATGAATATCTAAAAATCTTATTTTTGGTTGGTTGGTTGGTTGGTTGGTTGTGTTTTATGGCATGTCAACCCATTGGGTTATTTTATGCCGAATACGTTTTTGTTTAATTCATTCTTTTTTTGAGTATTCAATTTTTAAAAACTCATTTCTTAACACATTTTTAAAACTCATTTTTATCTATTTAACCCATAGGTGGGACCCTAATAGGTACTACCACCCCGGGTAATAGTGGACCTGAGGGTAATGGCAATGAAGGGGCACTATGACCCGGGGTGGTAGTACCCATAGTTCCAGAATTGGAACCTTACTACTCGATGTGGTTTAACGTCATACACAGTACACTAAGACCCCAGCCATCGCATTCTAGCACATAGTTGATAAAAAGGGTTGGGGTTTGCATTAAGAGAAATACAGTTGGGACAATCATATAGGTGCTAGAGCTTGATGTGACCAGCCATTGATTAAGAGTCTTATTGAAAGACGATGATATATTTTTTGTAGATTTTTAAAATAAGATTATTTTTCACACAATTTTTTCCATGAAAACTATTATGTTACAGTTTTATACAGATTAAGTAACTTTTCAGATACATTTATCTCCGCTTTTAGGGCGTATTATCTCAGTGTAATTGTTACCAAGCTAGTCTCGCAGATCCATTACAACTGAAATCCAACTGAAATTCTCGCTGGATGCCGCATACATGCGACCTTGTGTCACACCCTGTCCGTGATGATAAAAAGGTTCTTCACCTCGTTGTGTAATGGTTAGCAAGCTAGTCTCGCAGATCCATTACTGCTGAATAGAGAGTTCGATCCTCACTGGATACCCCATGTTTATGTGCCCACAAGAGAACGTCACTTATGAGCTCGTCTTGCTTTTCACCATGTCTTGTTCGTCTTACTTTGATGGTTTGTGTGATAAGATACAAGTGGCTGTAAAGCTGCTCTTTTGTGGGGTGCTGCTTCCAAGATTTGTTCAAGACAGCACACAACATCCTTGTGTAGATCCCATCTAGCCTATTCTCTAAGCGTTTCATTAGAGTCCAAGTAGTGCAGCCATACAATATTACTGACACGGATACAGCTTGGAAGAATTCTTGCTTTATCTTATCAAAGGGATCAGGTTTCTATTGGGTTGATAATCTGTCTATAGCAGTCCATGCCTTCACTGTGCGTATATTAACATCACTTTCTGTAGATGAGATATTACCACCTAGCTATGTGAACATACTTAGAGGCGTTGCAAGAATACATAATTCCGTTTCATCAACACCATATCTGGGAAATTTTAATATGTGCCAATCCTTGGACCAGGCAGACTTAGCGTCTTTGTGTTCCGTAGAAACGACACCATCCTAATCTAATTTCTGTTTAATACAGATCAATTCTTCCTTTGATTATTAAAGACAGACACAAGAACATGGGCTCCAAGACACTAAAGTTTTAAGATAATATACGAGGGAAAGCCAAAATATATATGTACTGTTTCTATAACATATCTTTATTATTGT
>CM042138.1:47822110-47850063 GCA_023376005.1 Doryteuthis pealeii
TCTTTCTTGGGGTCATAACACAAATACTTATTATACGTCAGGAACTTTTCGACACACACTTCCTCAATTTGAATATTTATTTGTTTGACTTCTTTTTAAAATTCGTTAATATAAACCATTTCTAAATTAAACGAGGAATTTGATAAATTATCATTATCCCATAAATACTCTAAAGATAAATTGAATATTGTTATTTTAGATGGTATCTTCTTTTTGATAGCCCTTCTATTAATCTGACTCTCCCATCAGACTTAAATTGACGGAAACAATAGACCCTAAGGATTAAGGAGAAGAGAGAGAGAGAGAGAGAGAGAGAGAGAGAGAGAGAGAGAGAGAGAGAGAGAGAGAGAGAGAGAGAGAGAGCAGTGAAATCCAACTTTTTCTCTTATTTAAAACAAGGCTATATATTACGTTAATTTATTTACTATAGATATACCCAGATGTATCTTCTAAATTTTGACCATGAGGAATGTATTACACAACTTCTTAATTCTTGTTCAGCATTTTAAGCAGGAGAATTAAAGTTTCAGCAACCATTGTACAAATTTATTTCAAAGTTTTATTGTAGAAGATTGTTCTATGTTCAATGATTTAAAATTTACTTTAAAGACAAACTTTTAGTTCTACTGACTAAATAATACATTTTAATACATCTAGCATTGAACTTCTTTTTCAATAAATTCTAATACATCTAACATTGGACTTCCTTTTTAATACATTTTAATACATCTAGCATTGAACTTCTTTTTCAATAAATTCTAATACATCTAACATTGGATTTACTTTGTAATACATTTTAATACATCTAGTATTGAACTTCTTTTTCAATAAATTCTAATACATCTAACATTGGACTTCCTTTTTAATACATTTTAATACATCTAGCATTGAACTTCTTTTTCAATAAATTCTAATACATCTAACATTGGACTTACTTTGTAATACATTTTAATTCATCCCGTATCATACTTCTTTTTGATACATTTTAATACATCTAGCATTGGACTTCCTTTTTAATACATTTTAATACATCCCATATTAGACTTCGTTGTTAATACATTTTAATACATCTAGCATTGGACTTCATTTTGGATTATACATATCAATACATCTCGCATTGGACTTCCTTTTTAATACATCTAACATTCGACTTTTTAATACATTTTAATGCATTTAGGATTGTATTTCATTCAAAGGAAAACAGTATACAACTTTGTACTTATATAAATTAGAAACCGTAATATTACTTAGTTGTATATCTCTTACATGAGTAAACTGACCAATGAAAGCAATACTAAAAAAAATGTCAGAATGAAGACCACGTATATAAAGTAAAGTAAAAAAAAAATCTATACTACAAGAAAACAAGAAAAATCTAGTGAGGAAATAATTGCTCTCTCAAAATAAAAAGTTGAACTAGCCGCTGTTTTTTTCGTTTGGGAAGAAAATTAGGTCTTTTTATCGTTGTTTTAAAAAATTACAAAAATATTCTATTTGGAAGACTTGGTCATTAGGAAAGATTTGTTGAACGGTTCCTATGTTGAAAAGCTACTCGAAATATATCCTGGGGAAAGGTGAAATCTTCTTCTCTAGTCAACAGGTGGTGCTTCTTCCAGAAATATCTTCTGTAAGAGTGGGTGCTCAAAATTATTTAAACAAAACCCAAAGAAATGCATGCCTACCAAAATTATGCGATTTATGCAATGATGTTGTGTGCTGTCTTAAACGTATGGATCAAGACATCAGAAATAAGTGATACCGGTTCGAAATGCCGTGTAATACTGTTGTATACCCCTTTACATCGGGTATATAAACGGCGAGAGAGAGAGAGAGAGACAGACAGACAGACAGACAGACAGACAGACGAGGGATAATTGCGAGGGTCAAAACAAGACCCTCACAATTATCTGTCTATTTGTTCCTGCAGCTAATTCGTCAGCCATTTTCTCAGGGCTGATTATGTGGGTGGTTCCTCTGGGTTGATTCTCTGTTGTTCGGGCTAGTAATCTCTTGTTTTAATGAATTAAGACTTTTTTAAAAATCTTTTATTTAACAACCCTAATCCAGGATCCAACCGCGCCGTGAGGAGCGACATCTCGGTGAGACAGACTTTCGAGTCCGCTCACTCTGAATTTCTGGCCGCAACTAAACTAAAAACTGTCTCACGCCTTACTGGTGCGCTTCCCGATGGGTCAAGCCGAGGTCATGACCTGCCAATAACGCTCGAGGTAACTTTCCACTCGACCCCCGTTATTTTGATCTAACGAAGTCTGATTCAAAATTTATCTAACTGCTTAGGAATTATGTACGTACTGTACATAATTCTTAAGCTACCTAAGAATTATGTAACAATACACTCTCTTTTATTTTATATTCCTTCGGTTGACATTTTAGCTTTCATTAAAAGCTTCAATTTTCTAAAAGATAGCGTCTAATTGATATCATCATTTAACATTATCGCCATCATCAGGTCGTGCTGACAGAACGGATCTCCATGAATCTCTTTCTCCTCCCACCCTCTCTCTCTCACCACCCGTCCCTATCATTTATCGCTCCTATCAGGTCTTCCACACGACATCCAAAACCTGCATAGAGCTGATTGATGTAGGTCTTTGCTTAACAAAGATGAAGAAACTAGTTCAAAAGAATCAATGTAACAGTAACTTCACGTCATCTAAAAAACACCAGAAAAGAAAGAATTTGGAGAGTATACGGACAGAAACCTTTTGATAAAGACAAAGACGAGAGAGCTGATTGAAAAAAGAAACAAAAACAAAAACAGCCAAAAACAAAAACAGCCAGGCAAACAGACACACAGCTTGTCACAGAAGTTTAGACAAAAATGAATAAAAAAAAGGTTCGTCTACGACAATGGTTCTCAACCGGGATCCAAATGGACCCCGGGAGTCTATGTAACATTACTGGAGGTCCACACAGAAAAAAAATCTGACTCTGAGTCCGCAGTGATATTTTAGTGGTCCATAGAGCAGTTATACTCCAGAACAATTGTTACTACTGAGAACTAAATTTCAATATTAATCTACGCCGTATTAGAATAGTAAAAGTAAAAAAACATTCATTTAGCTATGCATTTTTATAGCTATCAAGTTAAAGAAAAAATCCAAAGAGCTAAATGTTGTATGTGTATACACTAATGTACGGTTTCTCTCTCTACCTATAAAGTATGAATAGAAGAAAACATCTTCGACATAAAATAACTCAACAAGGGTTGACATGCCGTAAAATCCCATAATTTTTCAACTTTCTTATAGAAAATTGTACCTGTGGACTTAAACTAAATTAAAACTTAGGAAAAAGACATCTTGAGCCTTGCAGAAGTCCGCTTCAGCGAGGAGGACCAATCGACAGAGGTGGGGTCCGGGTACACATTCTTATGTATAAGCAGGCTCTTGGTAGCTGTATGGAATTGAGGTAAGACAGCTCGAGCACCCCATCCTAAAGCGGCCTCTGTGTAAGTGGCACATGACAGACGGCATGGAAACATCTCCTACATCTGGGACTAACCACGTTTGACCTATGTGGCAGGGCTTGCTGTCGAGGGTTGGGCTTCTCGGTCACATACGGTCGCATGCGAGTGGAAACCTAGAAAGGTGTGACAGGAAAGAAACAAACTTGAATCAGGGGACACTCGGCGTGCTCACATCCGAACTACTAGTAGGAATGGCTTTATTCTGTGAATAAGTGGCAATCACCATATATATATATATATATATATATATATATATATATATATATATAACACTTGTACACTAATTTCATGGAAATTCATCTAGTCGATCTTACATAATTGAATTAATTCGTTACTGGAGAAGTGCTCAACCCCATATACATATATAGTGTATCCTGGGGCGCACATAATTGCTTTGAATGAGTCCCCAGGAAATTAATGGGTCCGAACTAAAGTTTCTTAATAGATTGTAGAGTTATTATTTATGGTCTGGGGAAACAACTAAAGCCGTCTAATTCCTACCTTGTAACCTGTCCTGTGTAATTCCTTTCTAAGAAACTATTCAAATGTATTTACAGTTAGCTTGAAATGGTGTGGGAAGAAAACAAACAAACATTGGGACACATGGATACGATTTTACTGCGTCCTTTTAGATTTTCGTGCGTCAGGGATGCAGGACGTGTACCTATTAGCATCTCTGTTTGAATATAACACTAGCTTCTAGCACTTCGGATTTTTCTTAAGATGTTGACAAGATATGAATTATATTTAAGGTTACCGAATGCACAGGTGAACGGCCGTAGAATACATCGGCTGAAATGCAACGATCAAAACACTAATAATTGAGAATAATCCATGCACGCATGACAATGTATGATCTGAGAACTTTAGACGACATAAGAAAAAAAAAGCCGACAGAAAGTGGAGTAAGGCTGCTTTTGTTGCAAGAGCAACGAACCGTGAAACACTAAGCCCAAAGTTATCAGCGCAGTTCTGGGACAAACATCGTCATTCACAGACAGGATACAAACACATACACACACACACACACACACCACACACACTCACACACACACACATACACACACAAAACACACGCACACTAAAATACACCCACACACACATACACGCGAGTGCACACACACACACACACACACACACACACACACACACACACACACACAGAACTATTTCCAAATAGCGACTTATTTTTGCAGCTGCTATAAAAAATAAATAAATAAATAAATAGAGCTCTTCACTACGGTGGTGGTATTGCATCTAAAGTAACGAAAGACGCTCCTTCTGCATTCTTTACACGAGTAAATATAGCTAGGCATATTACACTGAAACTGTTGCCTTATGCCATCTCATCGACTATTTCCCTTCTCACCACTCCGCCGCCTTCTCCTCCAACTCCAACTCCCCCTCCTCCTCCTTCTCACACGTTCAGCATCGTTGATTGCATTTAGTTTTTCTATTCATATCAAAAGGATATGTTTTTACATACTTTAAAAAAAAAAATCTTTTAATCAAATAATAAACGAAATGACGAACTGGCATAATATTCTATTCATAACATATTGACAAAGTTTCAAGTTTGATCCAAATTGTGCAGAAAACGACTGAACTACGTGCTTTCCCCCGGCTATGGGTTAAATAGTACCACTACTCTTGTTCTACAAGGATGAATTCGGCATTAAATAACCCTCGAAATTTGATATGTTCCTAGACAAAGAAACCAAACAAAACATTTCTCTAGTCAAAAGGGTGAAGACAACTTTCGAAAATATACTAGCAGATACACAGATGTTATATCTAAAAATATACGTACATAAAGAAAGGGATCAATTTTGTATTATAACCAATTTATAAACTGGTCCCTCATTTCTTGTTCACACGATATATTTTGCCTCTGTTCTTTCAACAGGAAATACGTTGTCTTTGACCCTGCCAGGGAATGGTAAAGTCACGGGGCTATTTTCCTTTTCCTCGCAAAGGAATTTTTTTCTCCATTTTGTTCCCCTTCTACATACTGCTTGTTCATAGAACAATATGTATGTATTTCAAGGTGTTGTGAAACGTTAGTGTATTCTTTCTTTTTTATACCATTGTATATATATATATATATATATATATATATATATATATATATATATATATATTTACCAACCCCACCGCACGAGCAGGATGCGACACTAGGTCAATTTCTTAAGCGGAGTTTAACAGGTTTGAATTCAGAGTTTTCCTTCTCCTAAACTGGTGCCTAGCCAATGTCAAAGAGTCCAGAATGCCCTACTATTTACCCATAGCTGGAGGGAGAATAGTTGGATTCATACATTTCCCAAGAGTATTAGCGCTATGTGAAATGCAAGCAGTCTTGCCCAAGATATATATGTTATGCATATAAAAGGTTAAATGTTTTTGTATGTACAAATATGTTTATCTTGTCTTTCCTTCCGTTGTGTTCAGGTTAGTATATCATGGATATGCTGATACCAATATTGGTTCTTAGTGTGCGGGGACTCAACTAAATATCTTCATTGGTGTACCAATACCATTTTTAATTCCCGTTCTGGAATATTAAGCCATGACCTCTACTGTCAATCACAGCCTTCTTCGACTTCTTTGCAGCTGTTGACCCCGGTGTCAAATTCGGTATAAAGTTCTGTACTCAATTTTTGCCCATTACATCACAATATAAGATTGTATTTTGCTTAGTTTTGGCTAATTTCCACATCTTTTTTATTTTTTTTATCGCAACGCTGCTGCCGCTGTATTCTGCAGTTTTTTTTCTTTCTTGAGTGCTTGTTGTATTTTGAAACGTCGAACCCACGCTTAGAGGGCATCTACTTATTCTCCCACACCCAGTGCTTGTGTTAGCATTGTTGGATTGCTGACAGAATGATATTACTTTCCCTCTTGTAATCTAAATAAGGAAAGAAGAATATTGTAGAATTTAAAAAAAGATCTTTGTATTATTTAGGTTTTTTCGAACTGTTGTCCTTATTGAAAGGAGTTGTAGAAATTCCATATCTATTACCAATATTGGGCTATACTTGGTCCAGCATAATGCCAAAATAGAGGAAAGTGAGAGTAGGAAGATTGTGTAGCTCCAATTCCAAAGCCAGAAAGGTATTCTTATTCGGAAAATCAGTAGATAAAAGTTGATTTTAACCTATACTTGAAAACAGATATTTTTTATACATAATGCGTTTCGATCGATGTACTCCCCGGCCTTCTTCATGTGTTTCATGTCGAACTCGAGAGCCTTCATGTCGGAATCGGGAGTCTTCACGGAACTTCGAACCGAACCCTTTATTTAATCCATTAGGGTAGATTGTTCTCATTCCGTTAACCATGACCGGATGCAAGTGTTAAGTTATGTTAAGTATTCTATGTTATTTTCGCCTAGAGTCAGGATTGAACCTACAACCTTCAGATGATTGTCACTTAGAATTGTATTAGCTCAACACCTATATCCGTTGCACCATGTGTCCTACTATTTATCACAATAAAGATGATGATAACATCCGAAAAATCTAAATAGTACAAATTTCAAAAAATAATTAAAAAAACTTTCTTGCCTCATCTAAAAAATTCGAACCAAAAAAGGACGTTTTAACAAACAAACAAACAAACAAACAAACAAACAAACAAAAAAGATAAATTTACCAAATGTTTCGCATTCCCCAAGAAAATAAGTTTATAAAAAGTTCGGCTACAGGTAACCCTTTCTGTGCTTTTAACCTGGACTATTTGTTGCCAAAAAGTAAAGTTAGCAGAGTGGCCTATTGTCGGTATCACCTGACAGCGACGGAGTCTATCTCATTTTCACTAGCGCTAGACCAGGAAGATTGTTTTTATATCTGAAGTGAGTGTCACACCTACCTACCTGCCACACCTACCATCAGCTCCCTACTTTACCACACAGATTCAAGCTGCGCTAATCGCGCGCTATGTTGGCGAGGACCAGTACCGAATCCGGAACCTTTTGGTTCCTGGTGGATGCTCTGCCGACTGAGTTTTTTTTTTTTTTTTTCCTTTTTAAATTTGGAAATTTAGTTTCTGTACAGTTTGTCACGTCATGCAAAAAAATTAAAATAATAAAAGAAAAGGGTAAATGGTAATTGATAATCTCAGGAAGAGAGATGTTATAAGCAGTAATACTGAGAATTACTGTTGTTCTACATCCGGGTATTACAGAGTTGTGCTTGTTTTGTTGTTGTTGTAGATAGCCTCCCTTTGAGGATGAAAAGAATGAATAAACCGACATTATATACATATGACTCTGAATTGTCCCTAATGTAGTTGTTGAATACACTCAAATTGTAATAAAATATGTTACTAACTCAAAAGATTCCTTGAACTGGTATTATTAAACTGATCAGATTGATTTGATCATTTTAATGATGTCTATTTCTAATAAAACAAAACAGAAAAAATAGCTACAAAGCCGCCTCTGCCGTAAGACATTACTGTTTTTAGTTTCATGAACAATATACCACAGTATGATGCATTTAATTATACAACGCTTGATATGTTTACTTAAGGGTTATTACTAAACAGTTCACTATGTAAAAAAGTAATAATCTTGATTTAACTCCCACTTTTTCTCTTTCCTTCTTTTCATCTTTCAATGTCATTGAAACATAGCGTTACAGACGCGCTCCTCTCTTTTCCCCCCTCTCCTCTCTCTCTCACTTCACTCTATCTATCTATCTATCTATCTATCTATCTATCTATCCCCTTCTCTATTTCTTTCTTTCTTCTCTTTATTATATTTTCTGTGTGCATGTTCCTTTTCTCCTTTTATCTCTTTATAATAAAAACTAATGCGTCCATTTTTAGCTGAGGTGAGAAATAAGAATTCGTCGGAAACCAACACCAGATAATCAGGATTTATATTTGCTGATGCATCTGCGTATAAACAAACAAACAACAACCTCAAATGATAAGCACACAGATATATTCAGCATTTACTGCCTTTCATCTTGCAAAACAACCTCTAATTAAAAATGAGACGTCCAAATCGTTCAGGATGAAAGGCAAAATTAAAATGGTTGCTCTCTATGTGTTTAAGCAAAAATATAAATTCGTTCTGATTATCTGGTGTTGTTTATCGGACGATTTTATTTCTCTCTCCAGTCTAATATGCCGATGTGGTGTTATTATAAAGTATATAATATATATATTATTATGATCTCTATATATATGTATTATAAAATATAATAAGAAAGAAGAAAGAAAGATTAAATAGAGAAAGGGGATAGATAGATAGATAGATAGATAGATAGATAGATATAGTGAGTGAGAGAGAGAGAGAGAAGGAGAGAGAAGAGAGAAGGCCGGTACTGATAACGCTAAATATGTTTCAATGAACATAATGAAAAGATGAAAAAGAAGGAAAAAAGAAAGAAAGAAAAAAAGAGTGAGACAGAGTTAAATCAAGATTATTATCTTTTTACATAGTGAAACTGTTTAGTAATAACCCTTAATGAAACATATCAGCGTTGGTAATAATAAACATCAACGTGTATATTACATATCTTAAAACAGTTTCTTACGCTATCTTCGAGCTATTTTTTTCTGTTTTGTTTATGTAAATGAAATAACATCATTAAAATGATCAAATCTAATCTGATCAGTTAAAAACCAGTTCAAGGAATCTTGAATTATGTAACATATTTTATTTACAATGCAAGTGTATTCAAAACAACTACATTGCGGACCAATTCAGAGTCATATGTATATAATGTTAACGGTTATTGCATCTTCATCCTCAAAGGGAGCTATCTACAACAACAACAAAACAAGCACAACTCTGTAATACCCGGGATGTAGAACAACAGTAATTCTCAATATTACTGCTTTATAACATCTCTCTTCCTGAGATTATCAATTACCATTTACCCTTTTCTTTTATTATTTTAATTTTTTTGCATGACGTGACAAACTGTACAGAAACTAAATTCCAAATTTAAAAAGGAAAAAAAAAAAAAAAAAAAAAACTCAGTCGGCAGAGCATCCACCCAGGAACCAAAAGGTTCCCGGATCGTACTGGTCCTCGCCAACCAAGCGCGCGATTAGCGCAGCTTGAATCTGTGTGGTAAAGTAGGGAGCTGATGGTAGGTGTGGCAGGTAAGAGTGTGACACTCCACTTCAGATATAAAAACAATCTTCCTGGTCTAGCGCTAGTGAAAATGAGATAGACTCCGTCGCTGTTCAGGCTGATACCGACAATAGGCCACTCTGACTAACTTTACTTTTTGGACAACAAAATAGTCCAGGTTAAAAGCACAGAAAGGGTTACCTGTATGCCGAACTTTTTATTAAAACTTATATTTCATTGGGAATGCGAAACATTTGGTAAATTTATCTTTTGGGTTGTTTGTTTGTTTTTGTTGTTTGTTTGTTAAAACGTCTTTTTTGGTTCGAATTTTTAGATGAGGCAAGAAAGTTTTTTAATTATTTTTTGAAATTTGTACTATTTAGATTTTTCGGACTGTTATCATCATCTTTATTTGTGATAAATAGTAGGACACATGGTGCAACGGATATAGGTGTTGGAGCTAATACAAAATTCTAAAGTGACAATCATCTGAAGGTTGAGGTTCAATCCTGGACTCTAGGCGAAAATAACATAGAATACTTAACATAACTTAACACTTGCATCCGCCCATGGTTAACGAATGAGAACAATCTACCCTAATGGATTAAATAAAGGGTTCGGTTCGAAGCTCGTGAAGATCCCGATTCCGACATGAAGGCTCTCGAGTTCGACATGAAACACATGAGAAGGCCGGGGAGTACATCGATCCGAAACGCATTATGTATAAAAAAATATCTGTTTTCAAGTATAGGTTAAAATCAACTTTTTATCTACTGATTTTCCGAATAAGAATACCTTTCTGGCTTTGGAATTGGAGCTACACAATCTTCCTACTCTCACTTTTCTCTATTTTGGCATTATGCTGGACCAAGTATGCCCAATATTGGTAATAGATATGGAATTTCTAGCAACTCCTTTTCAATAAGGACAACAGTTCGAAAAACCTAAATAATATACAAGATCTTTTTTTTAAAATTCTACAATATTTCTATCTTCCTTATTTAGATTACAAGAGGGAAAGTAATATCATTCTGTCAGCAATCCAACAATGCTAACACAAGCACTGGGTGTGGGAGAATAAGTAGATGCCCTCTAAGCGTGGGGTTCGACGTTTCAAAATAACAACAAGCACCTCAAGAAAGAAAAAAAAACTGCAGAATACAGCGAGGCAGCAGCCGTTGCGATAAAAAAAATTAAAAAAAGATGTGGAAATTAGCCAAACTAAGCAAAAATACATCTTAATTGTGATGTAATGGGCAAAATTGAGTACAGAACTTATACCGATTTGACACCGGGGTCAAGCTGCAAGAAGTCGAAGAAGGCTGCTGTGATGACAGTAGAGGTCATTGCTTAATATTCCAGAACGGGAATTAAAAATGGTATTGGTACACCAATGAAGATATTTAGTTGAGTCCCCGCACACTAAAGAACCAATATTGGTATCAGCATATCCATGATATACTACCCTAACACAACGGAAGGAAAGACAAGATAAACATCATTTTACATACAAAAACATTTAACCTTTTTATAATGCATAACATATATATCCTTTGGGCAAGACTGCATTGCATTTCACATAGCGCTAATACTCTTGGGAAATGTATGAATCCAACTATCTCTCCCTCCAGCATATGGGTAATAGTAGGGCCATTCTGGACTCCTTGACACTTGGCTAGGCAACCAGTTTAGGAGAAGGAAAACTCTGAATCAAACCTGTAAACTCCGCTTAAGAAATTGACCTAGTGTCGCATCCTGCTCGTCGGTGCGGGCTTGGTAAACTATAATATATAATATATATATAGATATATATATATATATATATATATACCCAATGGTATAAAAAAGAAAAGTAATACACTAACGTTTCACAACCACCTATGAAATACACTACATATTTGTTCTATGAACAAGCAGTATGTAGAACGGGGAAAACCGAATGCCGCGAGAAAAAAAATCTCCCTTTCGCAGAAAAGGAAATAGCCCCGTGACTTACCATTGCCTGGCAGGGTCAAAGACAACGCTATTTCCTGCTTGAAAGAACCAGAGGCAAAATATTATCGTGTGAACAAGAAATGAGGCGACCCAGTTTCTAAAATTGGTCTATAAACAAAATTGATCCCTTTCTTTAGTACGTATTTTTTAGATATAAACATCTGTTGTAGTCTAGCTAGTATATTTTCGAAAGTTGTCTTCACCCTTTTGACTAGAGAAATGTTTTTTGCGCTTTCTTTGTCTAGGAACATAATCAATTCGAGGGTTATTTAATGCGAATTCATCCTTGTAGAACCCAGAGTAGTCTGGTACTATTTAACCCATAAGCCCGGGAAGCCGTAGTTCAGTCGTTTTGCACAATTTGGATCAAACTTGAAACTTTGTCAATATGTACCTTGAATACGAATATCGTATGCCAGTTCCGTCATTTCCGTTTCATTATTTGATTAAAGATTCTTTTTTTTAAGGTATGCTAAAAACATATCCTTTTGATATGAATAGAACAAACTAAATTGCCAATCAACGATGCTGAACGTGTGAGAAGGAGGAGGAGGGGAGTTCGGTTGAAGGTAGAACGGACGGCGGAGTGGGAGCAAGGAAATAGTCGATGAGATGCGACCATAAGGCAAGCAGTTTCAGTTACATATGACCTAGCTATATTTACTCGTGTAACAGAATGAGAAGAGCGTCTTTCTTACTTTTAGACTGCAATACCCACCACCGGTAGCTGAGAGCTCTATTTATTTATTATTTATTTTTTTGTTATTAGCAAGTCTGCAAAAATAGTCGCTATTTGGAATAGTTCTGTGTAGTGTCGTGTGTGTGTGTGTGTGTGTGTGTGTGTTGTGTGTGTGTTGCACCGCGCTGTATGTGTGTGTGGGGTGATTTTAGTGTGCGTGATGTTTTAATGTGTGTGTATTGTGTCGTGTGTGTGAGTTGCTGTTGTTGGGTGGTGTCTTGTGTGTATGTGTTGTTCCCTGTCTGTGAAATGACGATGTTTGTCCAGAACTGCGCTGATAACTTTGGGCGCTTAGTGTTTCACGGTTCGTTGCTCTTGCAACCAACAAGCTCAGCCTTACTCCACTTCTCTGTCGGTTTTTTTTCTATATGTGCGTCTAAAGTTCTCAGAATCAATACCATTGTCATGACTGATTGCAGGATATATTCTCAATTATTAGTGTTTGATTACGATTGCATTCAGGCGCATGTATTTCTACGGCCGCTTCACTGTGCATATCTGCGTAACCTTAAATATAATTCTATCTGTCAACATTCCTTAAGGAAAATCCGAAGTGCTAGAAGCTAGTGTATATTCCAAAACAGAGATGCTAATAGGTACACGCCTGCACTCCCTGACGCACGAAAATCTAAAGGACGGCATGGTAAAATCGTATCCATGTGTCCCAAATGTTTGTTTGTTTCTTCCCACACCATTCAAGCTAACTGTAAATACATGAATAGTTTCTAGAAAGGAATTACAAGGGACAGGTTACAAGTATGTTGAATTAGACCGGCTTTAGTTGTTCCCCAGACCATTAAATAATAACTCTACAATCTATTAAGAAACTTTTAGTTCGGGGACCCATTATTTCCTGGGACTCATTCAAAGCAATTATGTGCGCCCCAGTGATACACTAATATGTATATGGGGTTGAGCACTCTCCAGTAACGGAAATTAATTAATTATGTAAGAGACTCACTACGATGAATTTCCATTGAAATTAGTGTACAAGTGTTATAATATATATAATAGTAATATATATATATATGTATATATATGGTGATGTGCCACTTATGTCACAGAATAAAGCCATTCCTACTAGTTAGTCGATGTGAGCACACGGCCGAGTGTCCCCCTCCACAGATTCAAGTTTCTGTTTTCTTTCCATGTCACACCTTTCTAGGTTTCCACCTCGCATTGCGACGTATGTGGACCGAAAGCCCAACCCTCGACAGCAAGCCTTGCGCACACTAGGATCAAACGTGGTTAGTTCCCTAGATGTAGGAAGATGTTCTCCATGCCGTCTGTTACATGTGCCACTTTACACAGAGGCGCTTTAGGATGGGCGTGGCTCGAGCTATGTCTTACCTCTATTCCATACAGCTACCAAGAGCCTGCTTATACATAAGCAATGTGTACCCGGACCCCCACCTCTGTCATTGGTCCTCCTCGCTGGAAGCGGACTTCTGCAAGGCTCAAAGATGTCTTTTCCTAAGTTTAATTTAAGTTTAAGTCCACAGGTTACAATTTCTATAAGAAAAGTGAAAAATTATGGGATTTTACGGCATGCAACCCTTGTTGAGTTATTTTATGTCGTCGAAGATGTTCTTCTTCCGTATTCATACTTTATAGGTAGAGAAGAGAAACCGCTACATTAGTGTATACACATACAAACATTTAGCTCTTTGGATTTTTTCTTTAACTTGATAGCTATAAAAATGCATAGCTAAATGAATGTTTTTTTACTTTTACTATTCTAATACGGCGTAATTAATATTTGAAATTTATTCTCAGAGTAACAATTGTTCTGAGCTATAACTTGCTCTATGGACCACTAAAATATCACTGCGGACTCAGAGTCAGATTTCTTTTCTGCTGTGGACCTCCAGTAATGTTACATAGACTCCGGCGGTCCATTTGGATCCCGGTGAGAACCATTGTCGTAGACGCAACCTTTTTTATTCATTTTTGGTCTAAACTTCTGTGACAAGCTGTTATGTGTCTGCTTTGCCTGGCTGTTTTTGTTTTGGCTGTTTTGTTTTGTTTCTTTTTTCAATCAGCTCTTCGCTTTGTCCTTTATCAAAGGTTTCCTGTCCGTTATACTCTCCAAATTCTTTCTTTTCTGGTGTTTTTTAGCATGACGTGAAGTTACTGTTACATTATTCTTTTGAACTAGTTTCTTCATCTTTGTCTAAGCAAAGACCTTACATCAATTCAGCTCTATCGACAGGTTTTGGATGTCGTGTGAAGACTGATAGGAGCGATAAATGATAGGACCGGGTGGTGAGAGAGAGAGGGTGAGGAGAAAGAGATTCATGGAGATCCGTTCTGTCCAGCACGACCCTGATGATGCGCGATAATGTCTAATGTGATATACAATAGACGCTATCTTTTAGAAAATGAACTTTAATGAAAGCTAAAATGTCACCGAAGGAATATAAAAATAAAAGAGAGTGTATTGTTACATAATTCTTAGTAGCTTAAAATTATGTACCAGTACGTACATAATTCCAAGCAGTTAGAGATTTAAATTTTGAATCAGACTTCGTTAGAATCAAAATCAACGGCGGGTCGACGTGGAAAGGTTACCTCGAGCGTTCATTGGCAGGTCATTGACCTACGGGCTTGACCATCGGGAAGCGCACCAGTAAGGCGTGAGACAGTTTTTAGTTTAGTTGCCGCCAGAAATTCGAGTGTGAGCTGACCGAAAGTCTGTCTCACCGAGATGTGCTCCTCACGCCGCGGTTGGATCCTGGATTTAGGGTTGTTAATAAAAGATTTTTAAAAAAGTCTTAATTCATAAAACAAGGAGATTAACTACCCGAACAACAGAGAATCAACCCAGCAGCGAACCACCCACATAATCACCACTGAGAAAATGGCTGACGAATTAGCTGCAGGAACAAATAGACAGTAATGTGAGGTTGTTTGACCTCGCAATATCCCTCGTCTGTCTGTCTGTCTGTCTGTCTGTCTGTCTCTCTCTCTCTCTCTCTCGCCCCGTTTATATAACCCCCGAGTGTCAAAGGGGCGTATACAAAACAGTATAACACGGCATTTTCCAACCGTCACTTATTCCTGATGTTTGATCCATACTTTAAGACAGCACACAAATCATTGCTAAATGCATAATTTTGGTAGCCATGCATTCTTGGTTGTTTTAAATAAGTTTTGAGGCACCCACTCTTACAGAAGATTATTTCTGCAAGAAGACCACCTGTGACCTAGAGAAGCAAGATTTCACCTTTCGCCCAGGATATATTTCGAGTAGCTTTTTCACATAGGAACCGTTCACAAATCTTCGCCCTAATGACCAAGTCTTTCCATAGAATATTTTTTGTAATTTTTTAAAACAACGCATAAAAGACCTAATTTTTCTTCCCCAACCCGAAAAAACAGCGGCTAGGTCAACTTTTATTTTGAGAGAGCAATTAATTTCCTCACTAGATTTTTCTTGTTCTTGTAGTATAGATTTTTTTAACTTTACTTTATTATACGTGGTCTTCATTCTGACATTTTTTTTTAGTATTGCTTTACATGCGTCAGCTTTTACTATGTAAGAGATATACAACTAAGTAATATTACGGTTTCTAATTTATAAAGACAAAGTTGTATACTGTTATTCCTTTGAATGAAATACAATTCCTAAATTGCATTAAAATGTAATTAAAAAGTCGAATGTAGATTATTAAAAAGGAAGTCCAATGCGAGATGTATTGATCATGTATAAATCCAAAATGAAGTCCAATGCTAGATGTATTAAAAATGTATTCAACAACGAAGTCTAATAGGGATGTATAGAAATGTACTAAAAAGGAAGTCCAATGCTAGATGTTATTAAATGTATCCAAAGAAGTTATGATACGGGTGATTAAAATGTCATACAAAGCTAAGTCCATGTTAGATGTATTAGAATTTATTGAAAAAGAAGATTTTTTTCAATTGCTTTAAGCATGTATTTAAAAATGTATTAAAAAGGAAGTCCAATGTTAGCATGTATTAGAATATTATTGAAAAAGAAAGTTCCAATACTAGATGTAATTAAAATGTATTACAAAGCTAAATCCAGTTAGATGTATTAGAATTATTGAAAAGAACAGTTCCATGCTAGATGTATTTAAAATGTATTAAAAAGGAAGTCCCAACTGTTAGATGCTATTTTAGGAATTTATTGAAAAAGAAGTTCAATGCATATGTTTAAAATGTATTATTTAGTCAGTAGAACTAAAAGTATTGTTTTAAGTAAATTATTAAATCATTGAACAATAGAACCCAATCTTCTACCAATTAAACTTTGAAATAAATTTGGTACAATGGTTTGCTGCAAACTTTAATTCTCCCTGCTTTAAAATGCTGAACAAAGAAATGAAAAGTTGTGTAATACATTCCTCCTGGTCAAAATTTAGAGATACATCTGGCGTGATATCATAGTAAATAAATTAACGTATATATAGCCTTGTTTTAAATAAGAGAAAAAGTTGGATTTCACTGCTCTCTCTCTCTCTCTCTCTCTCCTCTCTCTCTCTCTCTCTTCATCTCTCTCTCTCTCTCTCTCTCTCCTTCTCCTTATCTTAGGGTCTATTGTTTCCGTCAATTTTAAGTCTGATGGGAGAGTTCAGATTAATAGAAGGGCTATCAAAAAGAAGATACCATCTAAAATCAACAATTATTCAATTTATCTTACGAGTAATTTTATGGATAATGATAATTTATCCAAATTTCCTCGTTTAATTTAGAAAATGCGTTTATATTAACGAATTTTAAAAAGAAGTCAACAAATAAATATTCAAATGAAGGAAGGTGTGTCCAAAAGTTCCTGAGTAAAAAAGTATTTGTTTATGACCCAAGAACGAGTGTTAATTTTCATTTTTAGTTGTTTAAAATTCCTAGCAAATAAGCGCAAATTAGAGTAACCTTCCCTTGACGTTTCACTTTGAAAAACGTAGTCATTGTTTGAAAGTCTCCGTTGCGAAATAAAACAAATCATAGAAACTTTTCGAAAACAATACAACTGCATGCTTTAACACAAAATACCATAAAATGTGTCCCTAATAACAATTAAGTCATTTCAGATAATTTTATGTGCGAATTTAGCCAAACTGACTTTCACTTTGAAACAAGCCCGGGAGCCATTTTTTAAAGTCTTCTGCAAAAGTACACCCCAAACCTTAGAAACTTTTCGAAAACAATACAACCTGCACGCTTTAACCACAATATCATAAATTGTTCTTAATAACAATTAAGTTCATTCAGGATAAATGCGCACGCACAGTATTATGCCAATGAATTTTTAACAACTAAATGTGAAAATTACAGACTAATGCGAACGCCACAATTTTATGCAAGAATTTTGACAACTAAGGTGAAATTACCAGAAAGAGTTTGCATTTTAAAAGCCGGTGTATCAAAAAGAATTAGAAGAAATCTCTAAACTTTCAAAAACCCTATTTCTCATCTCACGATTAAAGAAACAAGGAAGTAGAACTAATCTAACACGTGACACAAATTACCATTCTTTGGTTAGACTCAGTCTTAGAGTGTCCCGATAGAACCGCGGGGTTCCTGGGTTCGATACCGGACCTCGCAATCATCGATAATGCAGTAGCATAGGATCTGTGCAGTTAAAGTTAAGAGCTGATTAGTAGGTGTGACGCTACACCTCAGACACCAAAAATAATCTCCTTGTCCTAGCGCTTAGTTGAAAAGGTTAGTGATACCCGACTTTAGGCCACCTCGACGACCTTTACTACATACTTTAAACATTAGATATTTAGTAAGTTTAGTGAGCTGCATTATTAACATAGGTTATTGCCCAAGAAAATAAATCCAGCTGTCTCCTTGCCCTTATTGAGGCAGGGGTTACACAGAGGGGAAATTACCTCTAGGAGTAATTGATGCATTATAAAACTCATGACCCAGTAGCACACGATAGGTATGCAAACTTGAAGTTTACACTTTTCGTTCTCTACTAGCTGCCATATCAAGGACTCAACACTTATCTACTTAAACTCTCCTTTTAACCACGCGGACATTAATTTCACTCAACTCAGTTAAGCTCTTTCTGTATCATTGATATTGTCCTTCGTCGTGTGAATTGCTTCTATAATATATATAATATTATACTATTAATACTATACGTATATATAAATATATTGGTATTTGGTGGTTGGTTATTGAAGGCGATCGCCAATGCAAGTGTAAAAGAAAATGAGGTACAACTATGGTGTTGTTTGTTTACCTTACGATTTATTCCTTAATATTTCGAGATAAGTCTCTTCGTCAGAAGTATTTCTGAAATGTCTGCGGTGTCACTGTTTTTTGTGCCTCCTATATCTTCCAAATATCTGTTGTGTGTAATGTGTTAAGTCTGTGTGTGTGACCTGTGTGTGTGTGTGTTGTGTGTGTGTGTGGATGGTGTGTTGTGTTGTGTCGTGCATCTGGATGTTTATGAGTGTTGTATGTCGTGTGTGTCTGTCAATAATGTCTTAGGTATCGTTCCAGATTTGGCCACCCTTGTTGTTTTATTATTAAGCAGGCATATATATATATTATATATATATAATATATATAATATATATATATATATATTATAACAAACAAAGAAAGTCTTAAATACCGGTTCATATTAACAGGTTATAAATTTTCTACTGGATTTCTCACTGATATTAATCGGCTCATTAGATTAAATGCCGATGGAAAAAATTTAATAACTAGAATATACGAATTTAAGCCTTTTCTTGCCTGCAATATATTTGCCTCTGTTATATATTCTACAATTATTACACAATTGAACTTTCAACACATAGACAGAACAATTTGATGTAAAAGGCCGCTGTAGAATGCATTCCCAACTAACCTGGTCATAATATACTATGATTATGAAGTCAAAGATTGATGTAGCTAGAATTCCGACAGTATGTCGCGTTAAGATAATAAGGATAGTGGAACAAGAAATGATAACCAAAACAAAATCTAAGAGTTGAAATATTTCTCCGATTTATACGGACATCATCAGTCAAATGATTTTAATTGTATAAAAATCATTGACTGATGATATCCGTATAAAAATCATGTTTGACTGTGATGTCCGTATAAATCGACGAAATATTTCAACTCTAGATTTGTTTTGAGTTATTCATTTCTTGTTCACATACTTTTACCCCTACTCATAAAAATTTAATTTTATAATTTTTTATAATAATTATTAAAATATATAAATTATATATAAATTTTATAATTTTTATGGGTCGTGCTGTGGTGTTGTGTTGTGTGTGTGTCGTGTGTACCTACCCATCACACATCGGGGTTGAGCACTTGGAGGGATTTCGCTGTGACCCGCCAATCTAAAGCTAAACGGCAACGCTCTCCCATAAAGGGTGGAGAACTCTTATGGTGGTCTTTAACTACATACAGATAGTTTGTATTAAAACAGTTAAAATCCCCTTCGTATCTCTGTGGGTGACGATACCGAGCAGCTTAAACAGTCCAACTGATGCTGAATCGGATCGGAGTTCTATCCCGGCTGTAGTAGCCCCCAAAATGTCTAGCCACACTGAAGACTTGATAAGTCAAAGACACGTGTCTGTGGATGACATATTATATATATATTAAGATGCCAATTCCCAACGAAGCAACAAGGACATAGAACTTTCTATTACCGGAACAAACTTACTGAAGAGACATGAAATACAAACCATTACAAACATGATCTGGTCTGAAGATGCGCATAGGCAAAGAACAACTGTCATAACCAGGATGTTACTCCATATCACCTACCTTTAACTCAAATATTATACGCTCTAGCAAAGATATGAGCACTATTTGGTTAGAATGACCACCCATATTATCCACAATATTTATATATATATATATATATATATAATATATATATATATTATAATTCGATCTAATCATGACAAGCAAATTCGGCGAATACCACTGTGCGACGTGATGAACATCGTACAAGCTGTTTCGAACCTTAATTGGTCTCATCAGCAGGCTTGCTATACTACGATCTCCCCCCCTACAGAGATCAAAAAACAGGAGAACCAGGATTGCAGAGTCAGAAACCTCTCACCCCTAGTCCAACCCTATCTATAGGTATATATATATATCAATATATATATATATAACCCGGCTCTTGTGTACCATAAGCATGTATATATTAGATATATCCTTATATATATATATATATAATATTATATCTATATAATATATATATATATATATATAACTGTTAGTGGTGAGTTGCGGTATAAAGTACGGCAACGGCGAAGACAGCATTCAATCGTCGGATCACATTTGCACGATGCTCAAGTGAAAGCTGAAAAGGCAGAGATCAATCTTTTGAAAAAAATCGACTAATGTAGAAATGCATTCTGCAAAACTATATACATTTTGCACCGTTGAAGTTCATCCCAGTTTGTGTTGTGCTAAACACAAATGCCCGCAATAAGCTGGCCCGACTCCGATGTAGGGAAATTATTACTTTGTGGCACCAATTAGGCCAGTTGTCATGTCAAAGATTATAACCCTTCATTTTAACACACACACACACACACACACACACACACAAACACACACATACACACACACATATCATATATATATATATATATATATAGTATTACAAAATGTGTGTCGTAAAAGTACCTCGAGCATGAAGCTGTATTTACCAAGACACGCGAAATGAACAATGAATGGTACGTTTATTTTCTCAGAAATACAAGGCTGTGTCAAAAGTACCCAAAAATCTCGATACTCTTTTTGCCACCCTTATATATATATATATAATATATATATATATATACATGGTCAATTCTGGAAAGCGGAGTTAACAGGTTTGAACTATCAGAGTTTTTCCTTCTCCAGATGGTCGCCAAGCCAAGCTTAAGAACGCAGACGCCTAGTATTTATTCATAACAGGAGGGAGGAATACTTGGATGCATTCCTTTTCCAAACGGATTAGTACTATGATATGAAATGCCCAACCAGCCTGTCCACAAATCTGAACTCGGTTCGCGCGTGTCCATTCCAACGACAATATACCATTAACACACGTGCCTTCCCTATTTAATGTAAGAACTGTAGATTCAAAAAATCATAATAGTACATCATGCCCCCAATAAGGATAAAAAGAAAAATGACACCAATCTTCATTGGTCACAACGCCCCATGTATAATAATTAATATCTTCTTCAGCTAGTTATATTAGGTCTGAGACCCTGTCAGCTAGTTCCTTATAATATTCATTTAAATCCACGGAATTATTCAATGTCATTCCCACAGATTATCCAACTTGCCCTTGAAGGAGTTTAGAATGGGGCATTCACTACTGATGAGGTACTTACTTCCATGTAATTCACCACTCTGTAGCTAAAATAATTTGTCTTGCGTTTGCTCTTTACAAATTTTTTTAACGGAGTTTTAATTATTGTCCCTTGTCATAGGTAATTTTGAGCTCAAGTGTTTATACGTCCAGATGTTCGTGAATAAAAACCATGCGCTTGTATTTGTAGGCTTCAATCTTATCCCTCTCATACGTCAGGAAACCAGACTAGTAGGTCAATGTCCTAAGTCTTTCTTCATATGAAGGGATTTACACGTATATTCTCACTAATCTTTCAGTACGTCTCTCCTCGGACTACTCAATTCACACTGGAGCAGCACCGAGCTTCCCGCTACCTAACTACATAAGCCCCAGCAATGAGCCTTTTCAGATGCTTAGTTGGGTGGACCACTTACCAATAGCCAGGTACTTGCTAAGCAACTGATATGTGTCATATCCTAAGTAAATACAAAGCGTAAAAACATCATCTTGCCCATTTGTTTTATGGAAAGGCTCAAGCTCATCGTGGACATGATTTTATAGCAGAACCATTATAATATGCCAGGAGAAACGTCCCAATACCATCCTCTCGAGCTTGCTGAATCTTTCCAGTGGTGGAGGTTGACGGCGGCGTCAACCTCTAATCCACTGATTGATCAGGTTCAAACTTCGATCACAGGACAACAACAGCTGACCAACTTATAAGCCACACATGCGCAGAAAGCAGTGTCGACAATATAAAGAATATGTAATAAGATACAGTACATATATTCATTTGGCTTTCCCTCGGTATATTATCTTTAAAACTTTAAGTGTCTTGGAGCCAGCTTCTTGTGTCTGTCTTTAATAATCAAAGGAAGAAATTGATACTGTATAAACAGAAAATTAGATTAGGATTGGTGTCGTTTCTACGTGAACACCAAAGACGCTAAGTCTGCCTGGTCAAGATTGCACATATTTTAAACTTTCCCAGACTATTCGGTGTGTTGATGAAACGGAATTATGTATCTGCAACGCCTCTCTAAGTATGTTCACATAGCTAGGTGGTAATATCTCTCCTACACGAAAGTCCGATGTTAATATAGCGCACATGAAGGCATGGACTGCTTATAGACAGATTTATTCAACCCCAATAGAAACCTGATCCTTGGATAAGACAAAGAATTCTTCCAAGCTGATATCCGTGTCCAGTAATTTTGTATGGCTGCCACTACTTGGCTCTAACTGAAACCTAGAGATAGCTAGATGGCGAGTCTACACCAAGGATGTTGTGTGCTGTCTTGACCAAATCTTGGAAGTGCCAGCACCCCACAAACTGAGCACTTTACAGCCCACGTCATCTTATCACACAAACCCATCAACGTAAGACCGAACAAGACATGGGAAAGCCAAGACGACGCTCATAAGTGACTGTTCTCTTGCTGGGCACTAAACATGGCAGGACACATATACACATAATACAGCGGCAGTAATGCGAAATCTGCCGAGACCTAGCTGCTAACTCATTCACACACCGAGCGCTGACAGAACCTTTTTATCATCACGGACGAGTGGTGTGCACACAATGACTAAGGTCCGCATGTGATGCAGGCACTCCCAGCGAGAATTTCAGTTTGATTTGCTCACGTTTCCTGTACACATGGATCTGCGAGGCACTGAGCCATTGGCTAACAGTTATACCTCGACCCAGATAATACGCCGGTCTAAACGGACGAGATACTAATGATCTGAAAGTCTATCACTAATCTGTATATACAATACCTGTAACTATAACCTAGCTATTACATGCTGAAGAATTGTCCGTGGAAAATAATCTTATTTAATAAATCTACAAAAAACTACTATCATCGTCCTCTTCTCAATAAGACTCATACCAATGGATCTGGTGCACATCAAGCATCATAGCACCCTTATATGAATTGTCCCACTGATTTCTCTTAATGCAAACCCCAACCCTTTCCTTTATCCACTATGTGCTAGATCGATGGCTGGGGTCTTGTTGTACTGCTGTATGACGTAAACCACATCCAGTAGTAAGCGTCAATTCCTGGAACTATGCTGGTACTACCACCCCGCCGTCATCAGTGCCCCTTCTCATTAGCACATTACCCTCAGGGTCCACTATTAACCCGGGGTTTCGGATCAGAGCCTACTTAGAGGTCCCACATCCTATGAGTTCAATAGATAAAATGCGCTTTTCTACCAAAATGTCCGTAAGAAAATGCAGTTTTAAAAAATTGCAATATTACTCTAAAAAAGAATGAATTACAACAAAACGTATTCGGCCATAAAATAACCCAATGGCGTTGACATCCCAAAAACACAACCAACCAACCAACCAACCAACAAAATAAGCATTTTAGATATTCATTTATAAATTAAATTTTTTTTTATCATAAATATTTCGTTGGAAATGAATTCTGTAACATAAAAAAATGATTCTGTGAATGAACTCTTTCACCCTACATTTTGGGCGAATGCACTCTCCCGGCCTTTCTTCGTGGATGCCACACACGAAGAAAGTGAGAGAGTCTTGTTTTGGTCCCGTCTCCTCCCCTTCTCCCAATCACTCTCCCCACCACTCTCCTCCTCTCTCTCTCTTCAGTAGTACAAAGCCTACTACCCCCAAGAATATAATCAATAGAAGAGTTTTTGCACACATTAACATTAACAAATCTCTAGCCAGCTAGCTAATCTTAATTTTCGTTTCTCTATGGAATTGTTAATCATCCAGATCTTTTTCTCAGGTCCTCCATCGGACCATATTTTTGTTTATAAGAGAAGCCACTCCGAGTTGGGCCTGACTCATGCACTTCCCTCAGACATCTCAAGTTTCGTTCTACTACATTAAAAAGAACCGGAGAGTGCTTAATCATCGCCCCGAAAGTATGTGAACAACCAAGCAAAAACCAAGAAAGTGTTAAATTGTCAGAATTATGATTCTGTTGAAAATGTCAATGACCTCTTTCCAAAATTGTCAGGATGCACCCAAACCTGTCCTAAGTCAATGCTCCATAAAGCGTCTTCTGATGTATATTAGCAGAAAACCTCTGTCTTATATCAAAGTACAGATCTTAATGTTTACCAAGAAGTTCTACTAAAGAATTAAATGCAATAAAAATAAAAAGAGTAGCCAGCGTGAGCCAATGTCACAATTACTCTCTATGGGACATGCACATTCTATGTCAACATCACCAAGAAAAAAAACTAGAAGTTGTCCATCCCACACCCTTCAACTTTTCTCAATACTTCGTGTCCAGGTGCGCATGACCATATGTTAAAGTTATAGACAATCCAAAATCGCGAGCTTCCAATGCCTAATACCATGCTGGCCGCATATATGGATGCATATGTATGTCGATTTTTAGTACTCCAAAATTGAGGCGCGGTAACAGTCATGAAAATTGGCACCTTTTCTATGATAATCCATTTTGTGTTGTAACGATATGAGTTCTAGAGCTTCCTACTCATATAAAAACATTTTATGGTTTATAACAATATCCATTTTGCCAGCCAGGAATCCAATAAAATATACCCATAAGTCGTTAAAATTAACCACATTCTCAAGTTATTGATGATCTTCGCTATTTTTCATAGCAAGATCCACAGTATCCCAATGACTGACACTGCATCTATGACAAGCAGATTGTTTCGATTATTATCAATTTGTCATCTTTATTGATATGTACCCAACAGATTATTGGACGCAGGCGTTTTTCCAGGTAATTCTTGTGTCGGAGCTCACGTGAAAACTCTCTCGAACTCTGGAGCCTTCTCGAACTCGCAGAAACCTTCTTTTCCCAACTCCTGGAAGCTTTCCTGTCGTAATCGGGAGCCTTCACGGAGACTCTGACCCAGCCCTTTATTCAATTCACGAGGTTATACTGTTCTCATTCCACTAACCATGCACTGTTACAAGTGTGTAAGCTGTTATGTGCTGTGCTAACGAATAAACCATAGGAGCTACAATGAGTCCGAATAATCCAAAAATGGTACAAATTATCAAGCCTCATCTAAAAAAAATCCGAGAAATTGGGTTACTTTTTACAACCCTAGGTTAAAGGGAATTATAAGGACGTGGTGCATTATCTAACATGAATTTGTCATCAATGATAATAAGCAATTTTGTTTCATTGTTAGTCACATATTATTAACATTATTTTGTACCAAGAAGCATAGTTTGTTTTTTGCTTCAGACCCCGAACAATGCCTGCGATGATTTGACATGCGAATCTACGCCTATATACATCGTGCTGTCTCTGTCAGTGACCTCGTTTCAGCTGCTAATGGTTCAAAATAGCTATATATATTGTTAACCTTTACGACATTAGGGGAGACGGCAGACATGAGATAAAGAAACCCAGAGAAAAAGAAGGAAAGGTCTAGAGCAATAATAGAAAAATGTTGTTTCAGAAAAGATCCACGTTGATAAGACAAGAATATCGTAGTAGCCGAACACCAACACTAAGAGCACACACACGGAAGATCATGAAGATATGAATTTACCCCTAAATGAACGTTGGACACTATCAACAAGTAAGCTTTCAATACTACCAAAACCTTATACATTCCAAAAAATCAACAAAGCCACACAACAAATCTCTTTGTGAACCCCCGATGCAATTAGCACACTATATAATGACACAAACACATGATCAATATCATATATATATATAATTATATCTATATTATATAAATATATACTATATATATATTTAAAAAATTCAAATCACTCTATTCCTTATTAATTTTCATCGTTTATTTTTCTAATAACTTCTTCTCGATTCTTGTATACGTTTTATTGATAGCGTATATAATTCGCAGCTGCGTTGTAACAACGCAAATGCTTATCTACCATGACCTTCTGACAATGTCTAACCTTATTGTAAATCAAAATCCACTACCTAAAGAGTTAAGAGTGGCGTTGGTTTTTTAAATCAAAAATTAGATAAAATACACGGTTGTTTTAAAAAGCATAATATCATTTGAGAGATGTCAGAGTGTTCCAGAAAAATATTATCATTTCGTAATCTTTGACAATTCTCCTCAAATGATTAAACTCAAATTTTGAGTCCTTTCTACCACGGCAGTTTAACAATTGAGATCCCTTCGACATAAGACAATACTATCACTTTTGTTAACTACATAACTTGATCAATTTCCTTCAAATGATCTCAAATTTTAACAGTATTTGCTATAAAAACAAATCGAAATTCTATGTTTGATATTTATAACGTTCTTTTGTTTTCATGCATTTCAAGGAATGGAAATCAGAGAAAGAATTTGAAAACATACCAAACAACACAGCATTGCTGAATCAAGCTAGAATATCTCAGCAGAGGTCCTGAGAACTGAGAGCAGACTTGTGGTCACTCAGACAGCCAGACGGACAAGCGACCAGCTAACGCTGTGTGAAAACCTCACAGCCAATTAAAATGATAATAAAAATAATAATCATAATAATAATCAATAATAATAATAATATCAATAATAATAATATAATAATGTTCTATTTCAGCATATGTTGATCTCCCGAGATTTTCAGTTTTGAGCCATAGAACAGGGCAGCCCTGAAACATTGTCTGCGACGTATGATCGAGCACTTCCTAGCAAGCAGCCATGGATCGGGTGACGACAATACGTCACTGCAAGATTCTCATTACATATGACTCAACCGGCGTAAGTGTCTCCAATTCCCGCAAATTACGTTTGCTTAGGGGCGACAAGACTTTCGGGCCACCCCTGTACTTTTCAATCCAGCATAATGAATGCAACTAATAATTCTTAAAAATTAAAGCTTTAGTCGCTGGAGGATTTAACTTCTCTGGTTTCCCACTTCCCGTATCCATTTCTATTAATCACAGATGACAGCTTCATCAGAATGCCGACATTTTCAGCCATTTTCCTCTTGATTTCTCGAAAACCTTTTACACCTTATATGTATTTGATTATTCGGAACTATGTCACTTTATTGTTATCTGAACTATGGGACCCGCGCCTTCTTCGGGTATTCTTGTCGACTAGGTGAAACTTCCGAACTCTGGAAACCTTCCGAACTCGAGAACCTCTTTCGAACTTCCTGTTCCTGTAATCGGGCACCTTCCACGGAACTCTGAACCCATCCCTCTTATTCAATCACGAGGTTCACCTGCACTTATTACTGTTCTTCATTCACACTAACTACCATGACTGGCTACAAGTGGAAGCTGTATATTGTGTGTGCTAACAGATAAAGATGAGACAATAGTCCGCAATAATCCCAATGGTACAATTAAATCCAAGCCTCATCTAAACAAATCCGAGAAATGTATCTTAACTTATCTCTTCTTTT
>CM042138.1:47850163-47892311 GCA_023376005.1 Doryteuthis pealeii
TATGGACGTTAGGTGCGCGTATAGTTGAGATAGACGATTTAGTATCATGTGCATAGGGTGTACATTGAGGTGTCGCTCCAGATGCTAGGAGTTCGGATGAGTCATTATGCGGACGTCCGGTGTGAGAGGTCTTATTGATCGTTTGGGAAACTAACTGTGTAAGGACTTTACTCTGTGTGAGTGAATTCTATGTAATTAGTCTATTGAGAACATGGAATGACTTTCGTAATCTCGGCGGCGGTAAGTGTGACAAGTACGATAAGAAAAAACTTCATAGGTGTTACGTTTTTTATGTAAAGTAGATTGATTTTTAACCGTTTGGTATCTGTGACGTGCATGCTTCACGACTTGTTGTTTTCATAATAAAGATAGAAAAATCAAATATACTCGTTTTTTAAGCATACTCTGGATAATAAGGTGGTGAGGTGTAGTGTTGCTTTCAAATAGACTTATGTATTTTGAACATCCTACACTCACATGTATTCATGTTTAAAGAAACGAGAGTATTTTTATTTGTCTCTGTCTTCTGTCTGTCGTCTGTTTTGTGTCTGTCTGTCTTAATCTCTTGTTATCTCTTCCGCCATCGCACTTTCTCTGCTCTCTTATCTCTGCTTATCTGCTGCGTCGAGATGCAGTTTCTCGCGCTCTAGTCGTCTTCCTGCGGTTTCAGGTCAGTTCTGAGATTAGTCAATCGATTCTCGAAGACACCGTAAAACGGGAACGTCGTTTGGTCGTGGATCGACGTGCTATTCTGGGTTTTCTCTAATGCGAGAGGTACGATACCGTAGCATGGTAACTGTATCTAGTATCGACCACTGTAGAGTATTGTCATATGAGTATTAAGTATTGAATCTTAGGCGCACAGTAGATAGAAGCAAGAGCCATGATAATGATCTCACCGGCAGTTGTGTGTTCGCCAGGATCGCGCAATCAATCCTTGGGAGAATCGTGCTTTAATTGGAAGTCAATACCTAAATTTTTTGAAAGTTAATTCATTAATAGTTAATTAGGCGGGATTTAACTACGATTTGTTTAGCCTTACATTTAAGTAGTTAAATCCCGCCTAATTAATTATTAATGAATTAACTTTCAAAAATTAGGTTTGACTTCAATTAAGCACATATTCTCCCATATATATATATATATATATATATATATATATATAGTAAAGTCTGCAGAGCGGCCTATCGTCAGTATCAGCCAAACAGAGAGGGAGTCTATCTCCTTTTCGTTAGTGCTAGAATATATGTAGTAAAGTCTGCGGGGCGGCTTATCGTCAGTATCAGCCGAACAGAGAGGGAGTCTATCTCCTTTTCGCTTGTGCTAGACTAGGGAGATTATTTTTTGCTGAGGTATTGCGTTACACCTTCCATCAGCTCCCAGATCTTTTACTGTACAGATAGCTGAGCTACGTATGTGCTGAGTTGGAGAGGACCGGTATCGAACCTGGAACCGTACGATTTCTAAGCGGATCCTCTACCGACTGAACTAATATATAGTAAAGTCGGTGGAGTGGCCTATTGTCGGTATCGGCCGGACAACAAGGTTGTCTATCCCCTTTTTACTAGCACGAGACCAGGGAGATTGTTTTTGCGTATGAAGTGGAGCACTATACCTAAAATTAGCCCTCTCCATTTTATCGCACAGACCTTAGCTAGGCTACTCATGAACTGAATTGAGGAGTGTCGGTATCGAACCCGGAACGTTGTGGTTTCGAGGCGGATGCTTTACTGATATATTTGTAACTGTAATCAAGATAAAGAATGGCATATCGTAAGATTTTTTATTAAAAATGTATGTTTCAGAGGCGCATTTATCGTAACATTTATCATCGTAGAAAATGGAATCCGTGACTCGGGTTCAAATCCTGAAGGAGGCTGTTTGCGTTTCACTTCGCGTTAATGCCTTTGGGAAAGGCATGAATACATCTGTTTTCCCTCTAGCTATGGGTAACTAATAATGTATACTAGGTTCTTTTGCAGCCAACATGATAGTCCCAGAAAACCATTCTCGATCTCTTTTGCCTCTGTTCTTTGAACAAGAGAGACGAGTCTCGGACCCTGCCAGGGAACGGTAAAGCCACGTAGCTATTTTACTTTTTTGCCAATTTGTTAAACCTTGCACATAATGTTTGTTCATGGAACAATATGTATATGCTTCTAGCTGATGGGACAGATCGTGTATTCTTTCTTTTTAATATCATTGGTATGTCTAGTGCATATATAAAAAGCTAAGTGTTCTTGCATGTACAAATGCGTTTAACTTATCTTTCTATACGCTATATTCATTATTAGTATAACACGGATATACTATTGTCAATATGGGTCCTTGTTGAGTGGGGACTTGTGAGTATAAATGCGTTTATCTTATTTTTCCTTACGTTGTGTTCAGTGTTAGTATAACACGGATATACTAATGTCAATATGAGTCCTTGTTGAGTGGGACTTGTGAGTATAGATGCGTTTATCTTATTTTTCCTTACGTTGTGTTCAGTGTTAGTATAACACGGATATACTAATGTCAATATGAGTCCTTGTTGAGTGGGGACTTGTGAGTATAAATGCGTTTATCTTATTTTCCTTACGTTGTGTTCAGTGTTAGTATAACACGGATATACTAATGTCAATATGAGTCCTTGTTGAGTGGGGACTTGTGAGTATACATGCGTTTATCTTATCTTTCCTTACGTTGTGTTCAGTGTTAGTATAACACGGATATACTAATGTCAATATGGGTCCTTGTTGAGTGGGGACTTGTGAGTATAAATGCGTTTATCTTATCTTTCCTTACGTTGTGTTCAGTGTTAGTATAACACGTATATACTAATGTCAATATGAGTCCTTGTTGAGTGGGGACTCGACTTGTATGTCAAATGCGTTTATCTTGTATTTCCTTACGTTGTGTTCAGTGTTAGTATAACACGGATATAATAATGTCAATATGGGTCCTTGTTGAGTGGGGACTTGTGAGTATAAATGCGTTTATCTTATCTTTCCTTACGTTTTGTTCAGTGTTAGTATAACACGTATATACTAATGTCAATATGAGTCCTTGTTGAGTGGGGACTTGTGAGTATAAATGCGTTTATCTTATCTTTCCTTACGTTGTGTTCAGTGTTAGTATAACACGGATATACTAATGTCAATATGGGTCCTTGTTGAGTGGGGACTTGTGAGTATAAATGCGTTTATCTTATCTTTCCTTACACTGTGTTCAGTGTTAGTATAACACGGATATACTAATGTCAATATGAGTCCTTGTTGAGTGGGGACTTGTGAGTATAAATGCGTTTATCTTATCTTTCCTTACGTTTTGTTCAGTGTTAGTATAACACGGATATACTAATGTCAATATGAGTCCTTGTTGAGTGGGGACTTGTGAGTATAAATGCGTTTTATCTTATCTTTCCTTACACTGTGTTCAGTGTTAGTATAACACGGATATACTAATGTCAATATGAGTCCTTGTTGAGTGGGGACTTGTGAGTATAAATGCGTTTATCTTATCTTTCCTTACACTGTGTTCAGTGTTAGTATAACACGGATATACTAATGTCAATATGAGTCCTTGTTGAGTGGGGACTTGTGAGTATAAATGCGTTTATCTTATCTTTCCTTGCGTTGTGTTCAGTTTTAGTATAACACGGATATACTAATGTCAATATGAGTCCTTGATGAATGAGGAATCTACTTGATATCTTCCTGAGGATCAAGCATGCCGATAAATGCAACATATGCATAAAATGACAACTTTCTTATTCTTTACCGTAACAGAAGAAAACAATGGCTAAAATGCGGAGGTGTCTGTGCTATGCCTATGCGTGCGGGTAGGTCCATAACCATCTGTACAGCGCTTATAAAATGTGTCTCTTGGAGAATCTGATAAAACAAGAATGAAATCAAACGAGTGAGTCTGACAAAGATCAAGTAGCGACTCAGGATAATATGTCCTTGCTGCGATGTGATCAGCTGAAAAATCGACCGCCCCCGCCCTTCTAGCTTCATTGATTCAATCACCTACGCCTTCCACACCTGTGGTGAAGTTCAGCGACCGCCATTATTATAGCGCGCCAATCTAAATAACACTCACTGTATACGCATAGTGTTAGCCCTACTGTTGCTGTTATGGCTTATTCTAATCGCTTCTTGCTTGTACGTAGCGTTGATTTAAAACGGACAATAAAGGTTAAATGAGAAGCGTCGTCTGAAAGAATTCAATAGTCGGCTGTAGCGCATTGACGGGAAGAAAAACAAATTCTCAACAAAGATAAAGTTGAATTGTTGGAACAGTGAATGAAAAAGAAAAACAGCGACGAAATAAGCGGGAAAGGGAAAGAGGGGGGGGTCAAAAAGAGACAGAGAAATATATGTCAACTTAACACACTGCAGTCCATAATTGTATTGATACTTCTATTTAGGAAGGAGAAAAAGATTATAAAAAGCGGTCCATGAGGATACTGATGCTTCTATTTAGGAAGGCGTGAAAGACTCTAATTATCATTTCATAGTTAACAGCTGTCCATGATGGTAGTGGTGCTTCTATTTAGGAAAGAGTAAAAGATTCTAATTAGCGGTCCATGATGATAGTGATGCTTCTTTTTAGGAAGGAGTAAAAAAATTAACTCAAAATAAGCCCAACATACTGTAACTATCAGTTATTTATGAAAATCAATTTTTTAATAACAGTATGCAAATTAGCCTTCCCGTTTACACTGTAAACCACTATTTTGTTGTATATATAAATATAATTGCATGTTATTAGTATGTAGATAAGGCCGACAGTATTAATAATTTAAAACAATTTTATTAATAATTTAGGTTTAAATAAAAAATAAAATCATGGAGAATGTGACGTAAATAACTAAGGGAATTGTGACTTAGGTACGGATATAGTTATGGTTATAGACAGACAAACATATTGACCATATAGAAATCTGACCTCTCTCATAAAATATTCGTCAGATCTCAGATACCCTTTGTTGACAGACCAACTGAGTCGGATTCTCTGCTAATAATTGTCCAGTGCATTCACAAAAATTCAATATGAGAATGTCGAGTAATCCAAGCGAGAAGCTAACCACTTACAAATAAATATTTCTTTTTATAATCAATGCTATAACAACGTTTTCTCAGGTGGATTTAATTACATTTGACAATTTCGTGTTCAACGTCTCTTCCCAGCCCAAGCCATATCACCCACAGATCAACCAATAAGTTCCAATGAATTACAATTATACACCCACTCAAATAAAATAAATCCCTGTAAGTTTTAATGTAAAAAAAAAAAAAAAAATTATATTAAATCAGAAAGGCTAATGAAACTAAATAGGAATGCAGATAAAAATATTTGAAACAGATGGGGGGGGGGGGGTATAATCGAAAATAGAACAACTGAAGCTTACTCTTTCATTACTCTCGTATTCAAATTCTAAATTTTCCTAATTTAACTAAATAGTTAAATTAGGACGTAAGGAATAAAATGAGAGTTATTTCATCCTGTTAATGGATTTCTTTAAGATTTATCCCCGAGATTTTTGCTGATATTCATTAAGATAAAACCAAACAATTAGAAATCAATAATCACAAGCACATATTTATGAAAATCAAATTTTTAATAACAGTATGCAAATTAGCCTTCCCGTTTACACTGTAAACCACTATTTTGTTGTATATCTAATATATAAAACAGAGATTTTGGTATGTACGTGTCGACGTATAACAAAAAAACGGGAGGTCACTCAGATTCAAAATCTTGCATACACATTGATATCGTTCTAACTAAGAAAAATTCAAAATTTGGTTATTGATTTTTACTGATTAAGGGATTTAATCGATTAATTAATCCAAAATCACCCAATTTGCGGAACTGTCCGTATATCAGCCCCTCCTGATAATAAAATATTGTCTCTGCCTGCTTATTGTTAAAGCGATAACAGCAGCGAAGTTTTGATTTTAATGAATTAATTTTGCAGTCTAAGCCGTTCAGCTCCAAATTTATGGCCTATTTGTAGTCCAATCTTTAATATTTTTTATATCGTTAGAAAGAAAAGAAAATACTCTTTCAAAATATGTAATTTGTGTGAGTTTTTATTAATTGAATCATTTTTTACAGCGAGTTAAAAAAAAATGCTACGTATAGCCAAAAAATATCCGATAATACGAATAAGGCAGTGCAGTCTATGCCAAGCAGCTAGGGATCTCTTGCCTATATATGATCTAATCTTTAAAATATTTATATCTTTAGAAATAAGATGAAATAGTCTTTCTGAATATGTAATTTGTATGTGTTTTTATAGATTAAATTATTTTTTACAGCGAGTTAAAAAGAAAATGCTACGTATAGCCGAAAAACATCCGATAATACGAATAAGGCAGTGCAGTCTATGCCAAGCAGCTAGGGATCTCTTGCCTATATATGATCTAATCTTTAAAATATTCATATCTTTAGAAATAAGATGAAATAGTCTTTCTGAATATGTAATTTGTATGTGTTTTTATAGATTAAATTATTTTTTACAGCGAGTTTGTCCATATTCTTAAATTGTACAGTACACATATTTTAATTTTTGTAATGCATAAAAATTGTAGAAAGTCAAAATTTACGCTTTACGGTTACATTATTAAAAAAATATTTTAATCGTAAATAACAGTATCATGAAAATCAGTTTACGTCGTAAGTACAGTTACATATTTGTATAGATTAAACTAAGATTTTCATTCGAATAAAATGACTTTTAATTCTTTAATTTATTTATTAATTTTTATTGTTAGAGTTTTAAAGGGTTAAAAATAACAATAAAATTGACGAATGTCCTTAGAAACTGTTTTTCTTTTGGTTCGTTAACTAATTATTTTCTAATACCACGATAAAAAAAAAAAAACAAAAACAAAGGTTACTAATACGGACAAAATCCGGTGTTTTATCTTTAGTCGAAGGCCCGACTGGAGATAAGTAGTCAATTATTTGTAAGACGAAATTTTATTTCAAGTATTTCCGACAATATCCAGTTATTGGAACATTTCAATAATTTTTTATATGTAAGTACGAAAAATTGTAAGCGCTTTGTTTATCAAAATGACATGATTCGTTAGTAAATTACCCGAAAAGTTGATATAAAACAAAACAACTAACAACCAACATTTAAATTATTATTCAAAATACAATTCAAAATATTCCTCAGAATTTGCCTTACAAATTAAATTTTAAGTTTTATGATTTTACTCTTTATTGTGAAGTCAATAAACATCGCTGAGTTTATAGTGCAACTTTTCAGTTCTGAAAAATTGGCATGTTTAGATAAGAGATTTCATAGGTGACATGTGAACTTTTATGAAAATTGTTGTTTTCTAATTAATACAAATTTTGTAATTAAACTAAATTTTAACTAGGGGGGTTTAGGGTTAGAGGTTGGGGTTAGTTTAATGGAAAATAAATAAATAATTTGGGTTCCGTTAAAGCGGTTCCGATATGGGGGATCAATTTACTATAAACTTATACGAGGAAATGAGCACCCGTGAATACTAAAAAAATAAAGAACTTTTAAGAATTTTTTTTTACAATCTGATAGATTGGTGTGTAATCGATAATAATCAACTGAAGGAAAAAAAATTAGATGGGGGGGGGGGGAGTCTAGATAATCAGGTCCACCAAAACGTTTTTAACAATGTTTTTAAAATACTAGGTACCACCAATTTTACCCTGTGAAATTTACCCACCCCCTATATTTAACACTATGAAACTTGCAGAAAAATCAATATTTTCTTGAAAAATCTTTTTCCATTTGAAAGAAAAAACATTAAATAAACTCCTGATGATTTTTTAATTTTTTTTCAGCTTACGGAAATAATGAAAATTATGATTAAAAAACAATGTTTTCATTTTTGCACTGTTAAATCAACTGAAATTTAACGTAGCTAAAAACATAAAGGGTTTTTTTAAAAATTCTATGAAAAATCAATTTATAATAATAACAAAATATTTCCGTTTTATTCAAGATGGCCTAAACTGATCAATTGGTGGTTCCTATAATAAGTTTTAAATAGTCTTAAGTTTTAGCAAAATAGATATTGCAATACGAAGAATTTAAATTTTCGATTCTCAGCTTCTTTTTAAACTCAACATGCAATTAAGAACTAACTGTGAATTGTTGTCATGTACAAAAAAATTTAAAACAAAAACAAACAAATATACAACGAATACTTTCAATTTGTTGTATAATAATATGAAATAATTTAAAACTATAAAACAGAAAATACAAATCCTGAAATATACAAATTCTCAATGATTTTAGTTTCAAGAATTATTTTCCTCTTACCCCCTCTCTAACTACTGTCTTCCACTTTCTCTCTCACTCCCTGGTGATCCAAATTTCATTTTAGTCCGGTCATGGACCGGGTACTTTAGCTAGTATAAATATAATTGCATGTTATTAGTATGTAGATAAGGCCGACAGTATTAATAATTTAAAACAATTTTATTAATAATTTAGGTTTAAATAAAAAATAAAATCATGGAGAATGTGACGTAAATAACTAAGGGAATTGTGACTTAGGTACGGATATAGTTATGGTTATAGACAGACAAACATATTGACCATATAGAAATCTGATCTCTCTCATAAAATAAAATAAAAAATTTTCCGAGCTGTAACCGTGTCAGTATTAGTGTATGGTTGTACCAATTGGACTCTAACCAAACGCATGGTGAAAAAGCGAGAAGGGGACTACACAAGAATGTTGCGTGTTGTTTTGATTAATTCCTGGAATCAGCACCCCTCTTACCTCTCGTCATACAAATCATTCAAATTAGACGAACAAAATATGCTGAATACTTGTAACATAAGAGGGGGAGAAAGATAATGGAAAAAAGCCGGGAATGTTAAAGTTACGTGTAAGTAACATGAACAGTTTTTTAGGCTGCGTAAGCACAACCCACATGGCAATTTCTTACTGGTCAAGAGACGTCACGTGGTGAAGTATGTGTGTGTGTGTGTGTGGTGTGTGTGTGTGTGTGTGTGTGAGAGAGAGAGAGAGAGAAGAGAGAGAGAGAGAGAGAGAAAGAGAGAGAGAGAGAGAGAGAGAGAGAGCAAAGTCGTGGCGGGGTCGGATGTAAGTCTGTCACCCCAGACATTTTGACTTGGAGATTAAAATAAAAATATCTCATGAGAAAAATAAGTTCGCCTTGTGTTATTATTGTTATAGGTGATATACCCTATAGACTATAGTGGAATGCGACCACGGTTACAATAAGTAACAGGAACAATTATGGTTTGAGGAAGTCAATGCGAGTCAGCTCGTAACTCTATTTGTCGGACGCAATTCCCACTTTTCTTTATTGTAATTGTCTACTCTTTTGTTAATACATTTTCCTACATTTGTTACCCGTCGTTTTGTCTTATTTTGACCCCTTGAAACCCCACAACAATTATCAAAAGCCATAAACGGCACAAGGCAAGATATCCTTCTGAAATCCCAAGCTGGTTCCTGGCTCAAAACATCAAAGAATGCCAGCCCACTCAACATCAGCCCAACAACCAGAATCCAGCTTCACGAAGTAAAACAGGAATAGAGTACTGCACCATTATTTCTTACTGACACGTCATCACTCCATCCCAAATGAGAGCCTCTACGTAACACACTGCTGGAGAAGTAAGTACGAACTCATAAGCAACGCTCTCCTGTGGACCCCTACACATTATCGGACCATTGCTGTCAAAGGGGACTATATTGAAAATAGTATGGGGCACGTGGTCTAATGGTTAGAGTCGTAGGAAATGGACTCGTCGAACCGAGCTCAATTCCTGGACGAAGCTGTTTGCATTTCACATGGCGCTAATACTCTTGGGAAAAGGTATGAATCCAATTCTCCCTCCAGCTATGGGTAATAGCAGGTCAGACTGGGATATATAACTATGTATATTAACTAGTCTAGGAGAGGAGAAACTCTGAATTCAAACCTGTTGAACTCCGCTAAAGAAATTGACCTTGTGTCGCATCCTGCTCGTGCGGAGGAGTTGGTAAATATATTTATTGACGAATAGTGAAAAACTGTCTTGTTTTTCCGACTCATTGTGGTTTAGGCTTAGGACTTTTTGAGCGACCCTCGTAGCAGCAGGTTTTTGCCTGTGGAGATTTTTGGCAATTTTAGAATAAAAGGGATGATTTTTCTTTGCTTTTTGTAAAGACGAAGAAGGGGAAAGATAAGTAGTTATTTTTCTAATCCCCACTCACCAGGCTGGATTAACACAAGATCTTTTTTTTTTACGTTGGAATCCATGCACGAACCGAAGATCATATGTATATACCGTCGGCATTCCTCTTTTGGCGTGCCCCAGGCACCGATCACTAAACCGGCTCTGCCTCTTTTTGGTGAGCGGGGGCAGGTGCTGGGTGTGGAGAAGACTTCCTATGAGCGCACGACTTATTTTACCTCACTTACCCGTAGACAGGTCTTTATTGTAACAATTCTGAAGTAGGAGACGGGTGCAGGGAAACTGTTCGTGCGGCTATTGACAACACTGTTGTGTTTGTTATGCATGTACCTGCGCCTTACTCTCAGTCTTGGCTCGGCAGTTGTTTCTCATAGAGCTTCTCGATTGATGTACTGCCAAATGTGAAGTTCGCGAAGTATTCGGTTTTAGAACGCTAAAGCATTAAACCGATTTAAATTCATCGCCAACTAACGGAAGTGTATGGCGAGTCGTGCATAGATATCAAACATCTCCAAGTGGTTTAGAGAGTTTACAACGACGACGAGGTTCAATGCTTCCTCAACGACATGACGGTATGGCATAGACATAAAAAAAATACATGCTATAAAAAAATGCATCGACCGAAATGGCGATTGTGTTGAAAAAATAGATACATGTTCATATTTTGAAATGGTGTAAATATCATTGACAATAAATATAAACGTTTCTGTGATTTTTAAATATTTTGGAAACCTTACCTTGGGGATTACTCTCGTATCATTCTGATGTACGCTTGATCCCTATCACAAATGTAAGTGAGGTCTTCCTCACACCGTCAGAACAATGAAACTGCGGAAGATGTGATGGTGTAAGTGAGATGACCTATCGATCTGAATTTAGGATAGTTAACATACTTGCAGATCTTAGTAGTTTGTGAACAACATGCTGTCAACTATTATGCACCCGTTGTGTAATGGGTATCGTCGTTTGAAATTGATACGGCGACACAAGTTCAAATCATGGACGAGGCTGGTTGCATTTCACATAGCTCTAATAACCTTGGAAAAGGTATGCATCCAACAGTCGGTAGAGCATCCAACTAGGAACCACACTGTTCCGGGTTCGATACCGGCCATCACCAACTCAGTGGATGAGTAGCACCGGGATCTGTGTGATAAAGTGAGGAGCTGATGGTAGGTCTCAGACGCCAAAAATAATATCCAATTCACTAGCGCTAGTGAAAAGGGGATATACTCCCTCGCTGTCTGGCTGATACTGACTTTAGGCCACCCCGACGACTTATTCTCCCTCCACCTATGGGTAAATAGTAGGGCAGGCTTTGGTATGGCAATCGGTATAGAAGAAGGAAATCTGTAAATTAAACCCTGTTAAACTCCACATAGAAATTGACCTTGTGTTCCATCTTGTTTGTACGGAGGAGTTATTGAATACTGACAACTGGGTAATTCAATATCAAATCATCCAGGCCATGTCACCCACCCGTTTCAATTTTTCTGAAATTTTGTCTAAGTGTGGATTATGATAAGGTTAGACAATCCCCAAAAAGTTATGTCGATTCTAAAAGTTGTCGGAAATTTGGGTTATCTGCCCTTAATCAGTTCCTGGAAGTCCAGACGCTAGGGGGTAGACAGAGCCCTAAATCATCAGAACAGTTTTTAGCAGTGATCGAATTATTGGTCAGAACAACATCGCAGGACCGAGAGAACAGTATCGACAGGCACTGAGAACAGTCAACCACTCGTGAGGGACAACGGGAACTCAACAGCAACAGAACAGACAATTCTACGGACGAACAACGACAGCGCAGACTATATTCTCCTAACAAGAAACCATCAAGATACAATTCTACAAAAAGCTAAGTAACAAGTTGTCACTTGCATTAACATTTCTACACCCGCCAACCGTACATATTTGGCAACTTTCTATTTCAATGTTTCCATGAACTTTACAACTCTTTCGCACACTTTGAATACATTTCTCTTATTCGTACCAATAAAAATCATTAACCCGAATACAATTATATTCGACTGTCTCCTTTCCTTTACGACAGAATTATTATTTCTCTCTCATATTTCTGTTAAAGTAGGTTACAAAAGTCGCCATTTTTCGCAACCCCACTAAATTTGGAGAGCTAAAAACCGACATAACTCGCCAATTTTTGAAATTAGAAGCTCAAATTTTGGACATTAACTAACGTTAAGATAGTCCACACTGGAAAAAAATCAGAAAAATTTGACCCTATGTGTAGTTAATTTGCTCATCCTTCTCTCTACATGATTTTACATGAAAAGAACTGATGCTACCAGGGTCGCTCGAAAAGTCCTAAGTCGGAGAAATCAGACAGTTGCAGGTGCATAGATATTTGTGTTGATTGCGGGTTCAAGAACGTGCAATGGCGCAGTTAATGTCAGTTTATTCCTTGCAAGGTCATCCAAAAGGTCAAGGACGGATATGTTTTGTCTTCAATTTACCGGTCTAGTTTTTATCACAGCGACCATCTTGAAATGATGATTCCTTAGTTTTGTCCAGTGATTTTATTTGAACAAAATTGATTTTAATCTTCTAACAAAAATAGATACAAGTAACAAAACCAAGTTTAATATTGTTAGATAGTCATTAACCCAGAAGTATATTATGGTTAAAAAAAGCTTAATCAAAAAAATAAAAAAAAAGTTAAAATGTTTTATAATTTGCTTGAAGCATTTGTGTTTATATTGGTTTGGTGGTTGGTTTTGAAGGCTATCACAAAAGCAAGTGTAAAGAAAAATAAGGTAACTATGAAGTTGTTTGTTAACCTTTGATTTGTTCTTAATATTTCGAGATTTCTGAAATTGAAACTGTTATTAGTGATCGTTCCATTTCTGCTTTGTGTCTTATATCTTTCCAAATTCTCTGCTCTGCGTGTGTGTGTTTATGTGTGTTTATGTGTGTGTGTGTGTGTTGTGTGTGTGTGTGTGTGTGTGTGTGTGTTTATGTGTTCAACAATGTCTGATTATCATTCCAGGTTTGGCCTACCCTTTTTGTTTTTATTATTAAGCAGTAGCTTGTTTGTTTATTTTTGCGTGCGTGCGCACGCGCGTGTGTGTGTGCGTGTGTGTGTGGTGTGTGTGTGTGTGTGTGTGTGTGTGTGTGTGTGTGTGATTTCTAGGCCCATCTGATTTCTTTTTTTTTTCGATTTTATTACTTTCCACCTGTTGTCCTGTAAGAAAAAAAATAGTTTTAATGACTAACTAGACGCCGTAAAACTGTTAGGTTCCCGGTGTAATAGCAGTCCATAATCATATTGATGCTACTTTTAGGAGTTGAAGGATTCTAATTAGCATTTCAGCGATCTATAATGATACTGGTGAGTCTATGTAGAAAGGTGTAAAAGATTCTTAATTCGCATTTCATAGCCAACAGCGATCCATGAGATATTGATGCTCTATTTAGGGGACGCGGGAACGATCCTAATTAGTATTTTATAACTAACAGCGGTCCATGATGACATTGATACTTCTATTTAGGAAGGTGTTTTAATAAGCATTTCATAGTTAACAACGATCCATAATGATACTGATGCTGCTTTAGGAATGTGTGAAGAATTCTAATTAGAATTCCTTAGCTAACAGTGGTCCATAATGGATTTTGATGTTTCTATTTAAGAAGGGGTGAAAGATTCTAATCGAAATTTCTGTCGGTTGGGATAAGAAGAATACACGGACTGCACTCTACCAGAAAGGTAAAATCACCCCAAAGGGCCGCCAGTGCCGGGGAGGCAACCCCTTGGTGCTTATAGGATGAATTCTGGTGCTGAGCAGTCCAAGATACGAGTTTATTAATTGAAACATTAACGCCGTGGAAAGCAACCAAAACATTTTGTGCGAAAGGTGAAGGCGCAGATGTTTCAAGAAAATGTTGGCTCAGTTTGCAAGAACCTCGACGATCGTAAGGTCCAGTAGGCCTCAAACCGTGGGTTCATGTCAACCCTTGACCTATATGATTGTCCCAAAAACATGCCATTTATGGCAAACCCCATTCCTTTTTTATCATATATGTGCTAAGGAAAACGTTGGTGGGTTTTTTAGTGTCCTGAATATAACGTTAAACTTGTATCTAATGGTTGAAGTTCTAATTTTGGAGCTCTGAGGAGTGTGGATCCTTTCATCTCTTTACTTCACAGGATCCACTCTGACCCGGAGTGGTTGTTTGGGTTTCATCTAGAGTTAAATGGAAAAAAATATGGACTTAAATGTTTAAAATATTGAGTTTAATTTTTTCTTTAATACCCATCAAGCATGAATAAAAAACAAAACGTCTTCGGCAGAAAATAACCCAACCAAGGGTTGACATGTCGTAAAATCCAACAACCAAATACTGAATTTTGTTTTATATATTATTATTATTATTATTATTATTCATTGTCTACGTCAAAATGGTAGCTGTACAGAAATGCTGCGTGCAATCTTTAAACAAGACTTGGAAAACAACACCCCACGAGAAAACAGCTGTACGGCCACATGTCCCATATCATACAGACCATCCGTGTAAGACGAACAAGACACGCTTTGGCACAGTTGGAGAAGCAAGGATGAACTATGGAAGCCATCACATGGGTACGCCAGCGTGGCCGTCCAGCAAAAACATACATATTGACCTGCTCTGCGCGGATACTAGATGCCGCGAGAGGATCTCCCGGGGCAATGAATGATAGAGTGGGTTGGCGAGAGATTTGTCATGGATATCTGTGCTGCTGGCGCAATTATTATTTATTATTATTATTATTATTATATTATTATTATTATTATTTATTTATTAATTATTCATCTAGATATTAAGCTCATTCAAGTTTGCTTCACTGTTGTCTGTGTCAATCATTGACGTCATCACTTGTAATGTTCACTTCTGTTTTGCGTCACGACAGATGAATAGCCACCTAGCCACTGGAATGGGCGTTTGTTTATGATTTTCTTTCTCCACTGTGAACTTATTTTTCGTCCGCAAGTTTGTTGCATTTTTATGCAAAACATATCATGTGTTTGCTCTAAATACTGCGAAATTTTGTGTTTCAAAATATAATTTAAACTGTGGTCGAGGAATAGAGGAAATACAGACAGTTGCTTCATACAAATGAGGCGAAATATTAGCTGAATTCAACTGTCTTGTGTGTTATATCCACACTTTCCTCTATTCTCAACCACCTTCTGTCGAATTTATTTTCAAATCTTCACCCTCGATTTTAAAACTGTATACATTCCTATTCTTATTCTATATGAACAATAAGTATTTGCATGAATTGTTAATTTAGGTGCTAAAATTCTAAAAATCCTGCGTATTGTACGTGATTAAAAAAAAATATTTTCGTAGCCAAAGTTGGGGGGGTGCGTATTATCCACAATATCGAATAGTTGCGGTAACACTTTTTATAATTCTGAAAATTGTCTTGGATTCTTCCATAAAAATTAATAGAAGAAACAGAACTAATGTTTTGTTTTTGAATATCAAATAAAAGATACGTACATACAACTATAGTTAGCAAGGGGCAGTTTAAGCTTCCGTCGGTACGGCATCAACCCAGAATCGCAAGGTTCCGGGTTCGATACCGAAAATAGACACTCCGCCGACTTTACTTACTTTTTCACTGGAACATGATCGGGTGGGAAAAGCTAGGAATCCAAGAGATTACGCGGAAAGATTTTGATGACGAAGCACTAGGCCAGTTGTCGAATTCTGATTGGTTAGGACAAGGTATGAGAGAGAGGAGAGAGAGAGAGAAGAGAGAGAGAGAGAGAGGAGAAGAGAGAGAGGAGAGAGAGAGAGAGAACGATCAGTTAGGAATTAAGCAGTGGCAGGTTTAGACGCAAAATGCGTGTCTGTTACCAAGGCATTTTGACTTGGGATAAGATAAAATACCCCATGAGAATAAACAAAAAAAAAAGCGTCTTGGTATTATCATTTTAAAAAAGGAACTTAAAAGCATAGGCAAGATGTCCTCAAGTGAATCTCAAGTTATTTCCAGACTCCAAAAAGAGAAGAATGCCAGATATCCCAACAGAACTATGATTCCAACCACGGGAAGTAAGACAAGAATAGAAGATATGTATTTTACGATTACAATTAATACGTCATCACTCCTTTCAAATAGACCGCTACGTTACATCACAACTATAGACCAGGTTAAAAGAGCGGTAAAGGGAAACCCGAAGCCGGAACTTTTTTTAGACCTTATTTTTCCGACACAAGTTAATTAGGAGGATGGTTCGTTCTCCAATAATATCTGTATCAGTAAAATAAGGTCTAAAAATTATTCTGCTGAATTTATTACCCTGGCCTTAAGCGCCTTATAAGGGGAATACCGCCGGAATGTAATCATTTTTTAAAATTATGCCGGGGAGGACTTGCTTCCTGTAGAGCACCCTAACATTAAATTGACCTTGAATCACATTCTGGCTTCATGTAGGGTCGGATAAGGAAGCTTTCTAGAATCGCTCTATTGTCTTAATACAGAGTTATTTACAGATAATATTGACATTTATTGTGGTAAAATTAAATATGTTGTTCAGAATTATAATATTGGAAAATAATTTCATGCTAAATGAGAAGCTAAAGCTAATTTTATGAATTCGTATGTCTGTGTGTATGCGTGTGTATGCTTGTGCGCGAGGGTTCGTGTACTGTGTGTGGTATTGGTGTGTGTGTGCGTGGCGTTTTGTGTGCGTATGTTTATTGTGTGTGTGCATGTGTGTATTGGTGCGCGTATGTTTTATTTGGTTGTGCGTATGTCTGTATGTGTATTGGTGCATGCGTGAGCGGTTTACATAGTGAATGTATTGGTGTTGCTATGCGAGCATGTATTTGTGTGTGTGTGTGTGTGTGTGTGTGTATGTGTGTGTTATTTGTGTGTGTGTGTGATGGTGTGCACGTATGTCTATTGGTGAGTGTTTGTGGTATGTGGTGTGGCATGTCTATTGGTGTGTGTGTGTTGGCGTATATGAATGAGCACGTGTTACATAGTGCGTGTATTGTGTGTGTATGTGTGTATTGTTTGTGTGTGCGCGCGATATTTATTGGTGTGTATGAGTGTGTGTGTTTATTTGATTTTGTGGGTGCGTATGTTTATTGCTGTGTGCCTATGTTATTGCTGTGTGCGTATTAGCGTGCATAAGTGAGCATGTACATGCATAGTGTATGTATTTGTTGTGTTTGTGCATGTATGTATATATGTGTGTGTTTGATTGTTTGTGTGTGTGTTTGTGTACGCAAATGTGTGCGTGTGCGTGCATGTGTGTGTGTGTGTGTGTGTGTGTGTGTTGCTGACCGACCTTGAAGGCAGAATTCACGCCAGCCGCCTAATTAATCAGCTTAAGAAAAAAGCAGTTTTGACAAACTTAAAGCGTGGAATTTCAAAATGCGCATTATCTAACATCGAACTGACTGGGCACATTGTGTTTGGTGTTCTTGCGAATCAAAACGGAGCTTTCTATTTTTAAAAAGGAACGCTAAACTAACGGTCAATCAAACGCCAAATTAAATTTTTAATAAGAGATGAATCATATCTCGAACGAGGTGACTTTCATTCCATTCATTTGCCCAAAACTGCCAAACCGATTTGGTAAAAATAGAGCTAATAAACAACCCACACTTGTTGAAGTTGGAACGGATTACATAAACAGTTTATATTATCACACGAATAAAATGGTCATTAACATGGATGCCTTCAAAAATGCGTGGTTGATTGGTCAATTGGTTGCTAGCTATTCCGTACCAAAGGTCGTTATTTCAAACAACACAAGGTCTCAATTCCATTTTAAAGGATTGCACTACACATTCTCAAAAAATATAGTTTATACCAGTTTAGGGATACAATGAATAATTTCATCTCCTTAAAGATTGAGCATATCCGATAGGGACTCCTTGGGTGTCACATGACAGTCCAGAAAAACCATTTTCGACCTCTTATCTTGACCAGTATATTTTTCCGCTACCAAGATCATGTTCTTAAACAACGCAGAAGTCTCAACCTTTTTAACGGAGGTGCTACACAGTCTTCTAAAATACATTAACTTTAGTTTAGGGATACAATGAATATCATCTCCCTTGGAGAATGGACATGTTCAATTGGGCATGACAGTTCAGAACCCATTTTCGACCTCTTCCTCTTGTTCTTTGACCAGCATATTTTCCATACCAAAGGTTCAATTATTCCAAACAACGCAAGGTTCTCAATTCCCTTTTGAAAGGATTTGTGCAACACAGGTCTTTCTTAAAAATACAATTTTTATACTAGTTTTAGGGATACAATAAATAATTCATCTCCTTTAGAGAATATGGCATGTACATAGGGCTCCGCTGGTCTCACATGACACTTTTTTTCAATTGCGTGATCTGTATGTCCGAGGGAAAACTTCGAAAAATAAAACAATTAACGACAAAGTAAATATATATATATATATATATATATATATATATATTATATATATATTATATATACATACGCATTAAATATCACCAGGGCTTGTTTTTGAGCAAAAATCAATATAGATTTTATTTATATTCGTGAAATAATCAAAAATAAAATTTAAATGATAACAGCACGGATTTTCTTTTTCATTTAAATATTTTAGAATTTGTAGACATTAACATTCTTTTCAGTGTAATTGGATCAATTTATGAGCCATGGGATCAATTGCAAGGTCTATTTTTTACATGGGATTTAAATGGGGCATCCTACGAGGGATTTCAACTCGCGATTAAGTAATAATGGATTGCGGCTAACTTAAAAAAAACTCTACCCAGGCGACGCCGGGTAGCTGTTTGCTAGATGTATTATGATAAAGAGCAGAAATGTTGTTAGCCTAATGCGTCGCATTAAGCTTAACATAGTAGACATTCTATTTGAGCCAACCTTTCGCCATGAAGTAACATTTTCAAGTGATTCTAGATCTTCATTGTTATGTTCAATTCTCACTTGGTTCTTCACTTTTGTTGGGTCACGTAGAATACGTTTATTTTCTATATATGGAGTTAAAGTAAGTTCAACTTTTTTAAAAAACTATTTGTAAAATGAACTACTTATGTTAGAGGGGAGAAAAATCGGTTTAAAAAGTCGTTCATTCCAATGGGTTTATATGTGTATCGCTCAAGCTGGACTTGCCAGATTTGCCTCACATTCTCAAAGTGTTGAAACGGGTATCGCATTAACAACAAAGCTCTAAATCAGTATATGGCTTTGAGGCAAGGCACACATATAATTGCAAAGTTTTGGTCATAAAACGAGGACCTTCTTTTTCGTCTAAGAAGTCTTATTATGAGATATTTCACTCTATGGATTAAGCCAATAATAACCCATTATGGTTTTCCATATTTGTTTGTTTTGTTTTTTTTCATTCAAAGCATAAAAAAAAACAGCTGTTTTCTTTTTTTTAATGTATTCACTGTTTCTTGGTGAATTAATGAAGGTAAAACAGCATTTCAAGCCGTCACTGTTTAATTATTAAGGGGAGGGGGATATTTTTTAATTGTAATTTAGTTCATTTTATTTCATTTTGAAAAATTAAAAATGACAAACATTCCTGATTTTAATACTGAAATTTGTTTAAATTTTCTGATCGATTTTTGGCCAAACATTGCAAAACCGATGATTTTTCAGTGATTTTTGTCTACGATCTTTTGATGCCATTTCCTCAAAAAATTGGTAAAAGTGCCAAGATCAATTTTTTATATCAGTACTTAATTAGACTAATAACACAACTCGAAGCTCATGTAATTTGATATTTTGAAAAAAGTGAAAATAGACCAACCTATAACGTATATATAATGTAAAATGATAGATAGAAGTCTTCCAGACCTTTAAATCTATTATGATTCTATCTTAGAAGTAAATTAAAAATATAAAAACTTAAACAAGAAATCCCAATGGTTGGGTCGATATATTATATATATAATATAATATATATATATATATATATATATATCTTACCCAACCCCTCCGCACGAGCAGGATGTGACACTAGGTCCACTTTCTTTTAAGCGGAGGTTCAACAGGTTTGATCAGAGTTTTCCTCTCCTAGACCGTTTTGCCTAACCAAGGTTTAAAGAGCCCAGTTTGTCCTACAATTACCATAGCTGGAGGGAGAGTTAGGATTATTACCTTTTCCCAACGTATTAGCGCTAAGTGAAATGCAATTAACCACGCCAGGATTTGAACTCGGATACGAGTCCATTTCCATGGAACTTTAACCATTACACCACAACGCTTCCCCAAGGTGGTCGATATAAAGCCCCGGATGTTACAAGCACTTATCCAAGGATTAATAGGTGCTGGTATGAGAACAGAATATTAATAAACACGGTGTGGGTCGAAGTAAAATTAGAGCTGAACACGAAAAAAAGATTATCACATATGTTGGCGTAGATTTTAGCGGTTAATGTGCTGGACTGCAACATCATAGTAATGTGTCGAACCCAGACGCCTATAACGTTCATTTTAGGACTAATAATATGGAAATGTAGATTCCACCTCCAAAGATCCCTATTCGAAATTATGTCTTTTTAAGACTGAACCGACCAGTGTATAGGGAAAATATGAAACGAGCACTTACTGCGAGACAAGAAAAACTTTTTATATATATATATTATATAATATATATATATATATTATATTATATATTATACACCGCCATTACTCACGATATGAACGAGCACTACTGCGAGACAAGAAAAAACTTATACTTCCCATACTAACGGCCATAAAATAGAATATTTGACGTATATTTTCAAACCGTCCCCCTTTTTTCTTTTTTCTTTTCAAACCTCAAACATTTTTAAAACAGATGAATAACCAATGACTACCATCGCATTTTTTCTCGTTATTTCCGTGATAAATAATTTCTTATCACCTTCCATTCCAACAAATCCCTGAAGATGATCTAATTATAGAGGCGAAAACACTGCAGCGTCTCTCATAACTCACACTAACCCATTTAAACCTGTGTTTTTTCATTTTCTTAATATATATATATATATTATATATATTATATATATATATATGGGTGGGGTGAAATTAAGGACATTTTTGTTGGATTACCCAATTCTTTACTCGTCACACCACACACACAACACACACACACACACACACACACACACATACATAGATATTTATAAGATAAGATAGTGGTCAATTTCGTGATGAACATTTATATCAATTGTAGGGTAATGTGGACATGGACAGAAGTCAACGGTGCTTGGTTAGTGACAGATTGTTGCCTATGTTGATTTTCAAGCCGCCCACTTAATTTGAAATATCACATAGGCCAAGAAATTGTCTGTAGCAAGCGCCGTGATTTTCAGTCCATGCTACCCAAACATATTATAATATATATATATATATATAATTATAAATATATATATATATTACTACATACGGCTAAAAAAAAAATGTCCAGATTTGTTGTTAACAACTAGAAATGTTAGAACGAACTTGTGGCTTGCGAACCGAAAACTTACGAGACAACCCTTCACACTTCGAAACCATAGCTCATACACACCTAATGTTTACTAATAACCCTATCTAGAATTGCTTTTTAAATTGTCATAGTGGGGGTCATAATTTGCATCACTAGTTTTTGACTGCTGGAACTTTGCAATCTGACAAGTATCCTCGTGAACGTGGATGAGTGTTAAGTAACTTCATCTGCCATGTGCAGGACCTTTTCATGGGTCCGCGTTATTGCCCGAGGCAGAAAAATTTCAAAATAATGCACACCGATGTCCCTTTTGCTTGCAGGAACAAGATGTTGAGTTCAGGGCATGTGGCGTAATTGATCAACCCTTTTTTTTTTTTCCTCAAAGGGTTTTCATTTCCATGAATCTGCGCATTGGTATCAGATTTCTGCCAGTTTTTCCCATATCCCCATATTCAAATTAACATCGCTAAGGTTATCTTGAATTTATCCTTTATGCTGAAATAGAGGACGATCACTGGACGGGCCTGTTGTAAGTTGGGAGGCCTTGTATCCTCCATTCCGTATCAGGGGAACCTGCCTAACTTCACCAGACCTTAATTAGGAATATTCCATTACAGAAATGTTGCAGCTCTTAAAAGGATATCAACCTTTTCTGATCGTGTCATATATATATATAATATATATAATTATATTATTATATATATATATATATATATATATATATATATATCTTTGAAAGGAAGGAAAACAACCCACTTATGGAATACCATAATAAATTTATTTCGACCAAAATTGGCCTTTATAAATCTAAGTTGATTTAAACAAGCTCCCAAAATCAGTCTATTAGATGGATAATCATCAATATTATTGAAAATTATTGAATGATTATCCATCTGATGAGACCTGATTTTGGGAGCTTTAGTTAAATCAACTAGATTTATAAAGGCCCCAATTTTGGTCGAAATAAATTTATTTAATGGAATAACCAGGTGTTGAGTTTTTCCTTCCTTTCAAAAAAATATATATTGCTCTGTATATAATCTAAAAAGATTATTATATTGAGCTCTCTGTTAGTGGTTTAAAATTTCACTGTATTATACATACTGGATCATACAATAATTAATACAGTGTGTCTTAGAATCCATATAGAATCATCCCTTATACCAAGTTTGGATTACCTCACATCTATATATATATATACATATTATATATATATATATAATAATATATATATATATATATATATATATAACCTCGACGATTCAGAAGATGAACTCGAGTAGGTTACTTTTATCCATTATATAAATATATCATATATGGGAGGAAATAATATGGAAATAAAGCGTAGAGATATATAGAAAAATTGAAAACAAAGCTAATACTAAAAGGATGGATTTATTCTAGATGGTGAAGTCGACGTTTAAAACGTCTTTCGGTTTTTACTTTCATCAGGACATATTCTCTTATAATTTTCTCATCTCGTTTATTTTTTGGAAAAGATATCCAATCACTGTTCAGACATCACTTTTGCAATCTAATTGAAAGAAGTGATAAAAACTGAAAAGTTTAACGTCGACTTCACCTTCGAAATAAATTCATCTTTTTTTTAATATATATATATATATATGGGATAAAAATTGTTGCTTGTGAGCATGTGAGAAGTATATTATTATTTATATTTTTTGCTTGAAAGTCACTTACAATGCGATATGTATAAATTTGAAAATTAATGAAAATAATCATGACAAGTGTGCGTTATGCCTACGTGAACACGTACAAGCTGTTTCAACTTAATTAAGTTCACAGCGATGTTACTTACAATTATCCCTCCGACAGAAACGAAAAACTCCAGCACGCAGAGTTCAGAGGACTTTACCACGCCACCGATACGCAGCAAGCAGATACAATCGAATTAGCTTGTCATGTTAAAATACGTTCATATTACTCACTACTTTACAAGTATGTGGACGTGAGGAAGATCGCAAATTTAGGCCTATGCTCCGGCGTAGGGAACGCTCGCTAAAAAAAAAAACAAGTCTCACAATTAGAAGCACAGTTTCAATCCTCTTGAAATCCGTAAGTATATTATTATTTATATTTTTTGCTTGAAAGCAGTTACAATAAAGTTGAAACAGCTGTACGATGTTCTACGTAGGGGGGCGATATTTGCCGAGTTCGCTTGTCATGATTATTTTCATTAATTACCGGATTTTATCGATAATAAGCATTGTAACTGCATTCAAGCAAAAAATATAAATAAATATATACTTACTCAACAATGCTTCTAAAGCAAATTTTCTTAACCTCGTTCCTCACCCGGAGCATAGGCCTAAATTTGCGATCTTCTCAAGTCCCACCACTACTTTTGTAAAGTAGTAGTAATAGTGACGTATTTACACATGACAGCTAATTTCGATTGTATCGCTTGCTGCGTTATCGGTGGCCCAGTGGTAAAGTCTCTGACTCTGCGTTGCTGAGTTCCCGTTTCGATTTCTGTCGGAGGGAAATTGTAAGTATACATCGCTGATGAGACTTAAAAAGTTGAAACAGCTGTACGATGTTCTACGTAGGGGGCGATATTTGTCGAGTTCGCTTTGTCATGATTATTTTCATAATTATCCAAATTTTATACGATATTACGCATTGTAAGTGCCTTCAAGGCAAAAAATATAAATTAATAATATACTTTACTCAACAATGCTTCTAAAGCAAATTTCTTAATCCCATATATATATATATATATTAAAAAAAAAGATGAATTTTATTATCGAAGGTGAAGTCGACGTTAAAACTTTTCAGTTTTTATCACTTCTCATTAGGATTGCAAAAAGTGATGTCTGAACAGTGATGGATATCTTTTCAAAATAACGGAGATGAGAAAAATTTATAGAGAATATGTCCTGATAATAAAAACCGAAACGTTTTAACGTCGACTTCACCATCTAGAATAAATCCATCCTTTTAAGTATTACTTTGTTTTTCATTTTCTACATACTCTCGGCTTTATTTCCATATTTTTCTCCCATATATGTATATATTTATATAATGGAATAAAAGTAACCTACTCGAGTTTCATCTTCTGAATCGTCAGGGTATATATATATATATATATATTATATATATATATATAATATTATATATATTATATATATATAGATGTGAGTATCCAAAACTTGGTAGTAAGGATGATTCTATATGTGATATCTAAGACACACTGTATTATTATTGTATGATCCAGTATGTATAAATACAGTGAATCTTTAAACCACTACAGAGAGCTCAATATAATAATCTTTTTAGATTATATACAGAGCAATATATATTTTTGAAAGGAAGGAAAAACTCAACACCGTTATTCCATAATAAATTTATTTCGACCAAAATTGGGGCCTTATAAATCTAAGTTGATTTAACAAAGCTCCCAAAATCAAGTCTCATCAGATGGATAATCATTCAATAATTTTCAATAATTATTGATGATTATCCATCTAATGAGACTTGATTTTGGAGCTTTGTTAAATCAACTTAGATTTATAAAGGCCCCAATTTGGTCGAAATAAATTTATTATGGTATTCCATAAGTGTTGTTTTCCTTCCTTTCAAAGATATATTATATATATATAATATATATATAATATATATATATATATATATTATATATATATATATATATATGACACAATCAGAAAAGGTGATATCCTTTTAAGAGCTGCAACATTTCTGTAATGGAAATATTCCTAATTAAGGTTCTGGTGAGTTAGGCAGGTCCCCTGATACGGATGGAGATACAAGGCCTCCAACTTAGCAACAGGCCTCGTCCAGTGGATCGTCCTCTATTTCAGCATAAGGATAAATTCAAAGATAACCTTAAGCGATGTAATTTTGATATGGGATATGGGAAAAACTGGCAGAATCTGATACCAATAGCGCAGATTCATGGAAATGAAACCCTTGAGGAAAAAAAAAAAAGGTTGGATCAATTACGCACATGCCTGAAACTCAAACATCTTGTTCCTGCAAGCAAAGACATCGGTGTGCATTATTGTGATTTTTCTGCTCGCAATAACGCGGACCATGAAAAGGTCTGCATGGCAGATGAAGTTACTTAACACTCATCCATCGTTCACGAGGATACTTGTCAGATTGCAAATGGTTCAGCAGTCAAAAACTAGTGATGCAAATTATGACCCCCACTATGACAATATTAAAAGACAAATTTCTAGATAGGGATTATATAGTAAACATTTAGGTGTGTATGAGCTATGGTTTCGAAGTGTGGAAGGTTGTCTTCGTAAGTTTTTCGGTTCGCAAGCCACAGTTCGTTGCTAACATTTCTAGTTGTAATCAACAAATCTGGACATTTTTTTTAAGCCAGTATGTAGTAATAATATATATATATATATATATATATATATATATATATATATATATATGTTTGGGTAGCATGGACTGAAATCAACGGCGCTTGGCTACAGACAATTTCTTGCCTATGTGATATTCAAATTAAGTGGGCGGCTTGAAAATCACATAGGCAACAATCTGTCACTAACCAAGCACCGTTGACTTCCTGTCCATGTCCACATTACCCTAACATTGATATAAATGGTTCATCCACGAAATTGACCACTATTTACTTATAAATATCTATGTATGTGTGTGTGTGTGTGTGTGTGTGTGGTGTGTGTGTGTGTGACGAGTAAAGAATTGGGTAAATCCAACAAAAATGTCCTCTAATTTCACCCCACCCATATATATATATATATATATATATATATATATATATATTAAGAAAAATGAAAAAACACAGGTTTAAATGGGTTAAGTGGTGAGTTTATTGACAGACGCTGCAGTGTTTCGATCTATTAATTAGATCATCTTCAGGGCATTTGTTGGTATATGGAAGGTGATAAGAAATTATTTATCACGGAATAACGAGAAAAGCGAATGGTAGTCATTGTTATTCATCTGTTTAAAAATGTTTGAGGTTTGAAAAAGAAAAAAGAAAAAAGGGGGACGGTTTGAAATATGACGTCAAATATTCTATTTTATGGCGTTAGTATGGGACGGTATAAGTTTTTCTTGTCTCGCAGTAGTGCTCGTTTCATATTCGTGAGTATGGGACGGTGTATATATATATATATATATATATATATATATATATATATATATATATATATAAAAGTTTTTCTTGTCTCGCAGTAGTGCTCGTTTCATATTTTCCCTATACAACTGGTCCAGGTTCAAGTCTTAAAAAAGAACATAATTTCGAATAGGGATCTTTGGAGGTGGGATCTACATTTTCCAATATTATTAGTCCTAAAATGAACGTTATAAGGCGTCTGGAGTTCGAACACATTTACTATGATGTTGCAGTCCAGCACATTAACCGCTAAAATCCTACGCCACATATGTAGAATAATCAATATTTTTTAACGTTAGTTAACAGCTACTAAAGTTTAGCTTCCGACCACACCGTGTTTATTAATATTCTTCTCATACCCAGTCACCTATTAATCCCTTGGATAGTGCTTGTAACATCCGGGGCTTTATATCGACCACCTTGGGGGAAGCGTGTGGTGTAATGGTTAAAGTCATGGGAAATGGACTCGTCATCCCGAGTTCAAATCCTGGACGTGGTAATTGCATTTCACTTAGCGCTAATACCGTTGGGAAAGGTATGAATCCTACTCTCCCTCCAGCTATGGGTAAATTGTAGGACAAACTGGGCTCTTTAACCTTGGTTAGGCAACCGGTCTAGGAGAAGGAAAACTCTGAATTCAAACCTGTTGAACTCCGCTTAAGAAAGTGACCTAGTGTCACATCCTGCTCGTGCGGAGGGTTGGTAGATTATATATATATAATATATATTATATATATATATATATATATATATCGACCACATTGGCGATTTCTTGTTTAAGTTTTTTATATTTTTATTTACTTCTAAGATAATATCATATAGATTTAAGGTCTGGAAGACTTTCTATCTATCATTTACATTATATATACGTTAAGTTGGTCTATTTTCACTTTTTTCAAAATATCAAATTACATGAGGCATTACGAGTTGTGTATTAGTCTATTAAGTACTGATATAAAAAAATTAGATCTTGCACTTTTACCAATTTTGAGGAAATGGCATCAAAGATCGTAGACAAAAATGCACTGAAAAAAATCCTCGGTTTTGCATCGTTTGGCCAAAAATCGATCAGAAAATTTAACAATTTCAGTATTAAATCAGGGAATGTTGTCATTTTATTTTATCAAAATGAAATAAAATGAACTAAAATTACAATTAAAAATATCCCCCCTCCCCTTAATAATCAGTGACGGCTTTGAAATGCTGTTTTACCTCATTAATTCAGCAGTAACAGTGAATACATTAAAAAAAAGAAAACAGCTGTTTTTTTTTATGCTTTGAATGAAAAAAACAAAACAAAAACAAATATGGAAAAACAAATAATGGGTTATTATTGCTTAATACATAGAGTGAAATATCTCCATATAAGACTTCTTAGACGAAAAAGAAGGTCTCAGTTTATGACACAAAACTTTTGCAATTATATGTGTGCCTTGCCTCAAAGCCATATACTGATTTAGAAGCTTCTGTTGTTAATGCGACTACCCGTTCAACACTTTGAGAATGTGAGGGCAAATCTGGCAAGTCCAGCTTGAAGCGATACACATATAAACCCATGGAATGAACGACTTTTTAAGACCGATTTTTCTCCTCTAACATAAGTAGTTCATTTTACGAAATATGTTTTTAAAAAAGTTGAACTTACTTAACTCCATATATAGAAATAAACGTATTCTACTGACCCAACAAAAGTGAAGAACCCAGTGAGAATTGAACATAACAATGAAGATCTGAGAATCACTTGAAAATCGTTACTTCATGGCGAGAGGTGGCTCAATAGATGTCTACTAAGTTAAGCTTAATGCGACGCATTAGGCTACACATTTCTGCTCTTTTACATAATACATACTAGCAACAGCTACCCGGCGTCGCCTGGGTAGAGTTTTTTTTTTAAGTTAGTCCCGCAGATCCATTATTACTTAATCGCGAGTTGAATCCTCGTAGGATGCCCCATTTAAATCCCTATGTAAAAAAATAGACCTTGCATTGATCCATGGCTCATAAATTGATCCAATTACACTGAAAAGAAATGTTAATGTCTACAATCTAAAATATTAAATGAAAAGAAAATCCGTGCTGTTATCATTTAAATTTTATTTTTTGATTATCTTCACGAATATAAATAAAATCTATATTATTTTTGCTCAAAAACCAAGCCCTGGTGATATTTAATGCGTATATATATATATATATATATATATATATATATATATATATATATATATATATTATTTACTTTGTCGTTAATTGTTTTATTTTCGAAGTTTCCTCCGGACATACAGATTCACGCAATTGAAAAAAAGTGTCATGTGAGACCCAGCGGAGCCCCTATTGTACATGCCAATTCTCTAAAGGAGATGATTATTTATTGTATCCCTAAACTAGTATAAAATTGTATTTTAGAAGACTGTGTTGCACCAATCCTTTCAAAAGGGAATTGAGACCTTGCGTTGTTTGGAATATTGACCTTTGGTATGGAAAATATGCTGGTCAAAGAACAGAGGCAAAAAGAGGTCGAAAATGGGTTTCTGAACTGTCATGCCCCAATTGAACATGTCAATTCTCCAAGGGAGATGATTATTCATTGTATCCCTAAACTAGTATAAAATTGTATTTTAGAAGACTGTGTAGCACCAATCCGTTAAAAAAGGAATTGAGACTTTGCGTTGTTTAGAACATTGATCTTTGGTACGGAAAAATATACTGGTCAAAGATAAGAGGTCGAAAATGGTTTTCTGACTGTCATGTGACACCCAAAGGAGTCCCTATCGGATATGCCAATTCTTTAAGGGAGATGATTATTCATTGTATCCCTAAACTGGTATAAAACTATATTTTTGAAGAATGTGTAGTGCCAATCCTTTAAAATGGAAATTGAGACCTTGTGTTGTTTGAAATAACGACCTTTGGTACGGAAAATAAGCTAGCAACCAATTGACCAATCAACACGCATTTTTCTGAAGGCATCCATGTTAATGACCATTTTATTCGTGTGATAATATAAACGTTGTTTATGATAATCGTTCCAACTTCACAGTGTGGGTTTGTTTATAGCTCTATATTTTACCAAATCGGTTTGGCAGTTTTGGGCAATGAATGGAATGAAAGTCACCTCGTTCGAGATATGATTCATCTCTTTATTTAAAAAATTTTATTTGGCGTTTGATTGACCGTTAGTTTAGCGTTCCTTTTTAAAAATAGAAAGCTCCGTTTTGATTCGCAAGAACAACCAAACACACATGTGCCCAGTCAGTTCGGATGTATAGATATGCGCATTTTGAAATTCCACGCTTAAGTTTGTCAAAACTGCTTTTTCTTAAGCTGATTAAATTAGGCGGCTGGCGTGATTCTGCCTTCAAGGTCGTCAGCACACACACACACACACACACACACACACATGCACGCACACGCACACATTTGCGTACACAAACACACACACAAACAATCAAACACACACATATATACATACATGCACAAACACACACCAATACATACACTATGCATGTACATGCTCACTTATGCACGCTAATACGCACACAGCAATAAACATAGGCACACAGCAATAAACATACGCACCCACAAACAAATAAACACACACACTCATACACACCAATAAATATACGCGCGCACACACAAACAAATACACACATACACACACAAATACACGCACTATGTACACACGTGCTCATTCATATACGCCAACACACACACACCAATAGACATGCACACACACATACACACAAACACTCACCAATAGACATACGTGCACACACATACACACACACACACAAATACACACACATACACACACACACACACACACACACACAAATACATGCTCGCATACACACCAATACATTCACTATGTAAACACGCTCACGCATGCACCAATACACATACAGACATACGCACACCAATAAACATACGCGCACCATACACACATGCACACACACCAATAAACATACGCACACACGCACACGCACACACACACCAATACACACACACAAGTACACGAACCCTCGCGCACACGCATACACACGCATACACACAGACATACGAATTCATAAAATTAGCTTTAGCTTCTCATTTAGCATGAACATTATTTTCCAATATAATAATTACTGAACACATATTTAATTTTACCACATAAATGTCAATATTATCTGTAAATAACTCTGTATTAAGACAATAGAGCGATTCTAAGAAGCTTCTTATCCGACCCTACATGAAGCCAGAATGTGATTCAAGGTCAATTTAATGTAGGGTGCTCTACAGGAAGCAAGTCTCCCGCGGCATAATTTTTTAAAAAATGATTACATTCCGGCGGTATTCCCCTTATAAGGCGCTTAAGGCACAGGGTAATAAATTCAGCAGAATATTTTTAGACCTTATTTACTGATACAGATATTATTGGAGAACGAAACCCATCCTCCTAATTATACTTGTGTCGGAAAAATAAGGTCTAAAAAAGTTCGGCTTCGGGTTTCCTTTACCGCTCTTTTAACCTGGTCTATAGTTGTGATGTAACGTAGCGGGTCTATTTGAAAGGAGTGATGACGTATTAATTGTAATCGTAAAATACATATCTTCTATTCTTGTCTTACTTCCCGTGGTTGGAATCATAGTTCTGTTGGGATATCTGGCATTCTTGCTCTTTTGAGTCTGGAATAACTTGAGATTCACTTGAGGACATCTTGCCTTATGCTATTTATAGTTCTTTTTAAATGATAATTACAAGACGCTTTTTTTTTGTTTATTCTCATGGGGTATTTTATCTTATCCCCAAGTCAAAATGCCTTGGGTAACAGACACGCATTTTGCGTCTAAACCTGCCACTGCTAATTCCTAACTGATCGTCTCTCTCTCTCTCTCTCTCTCTCTCTCTCTCTCTCTCTCTCTCTCTCTCTCTCTCTCTCTCTCTCTCTCTCATACCTTGTCCTAACCAATCAGAATTCGACAACTGGCCTAGTGCTTCGTCATCAAAATCTTTCCGCGTAATCTCTTGGATTCCTAGCTTTTCCCACCCGATCATGTTCCAGTGAAAAAGTAAGTAAAGTCGGCGGAGTGGTCTATTTTCGGTATCGAACCCGGAACCTTGCGATTCCTGGGTTGATGCCGTACCGACGGAGCTAAACTGGCCCCTTGCTAACTATAGTTGTATGTACGTATCTTTTATTGATATTCAAAAACAAAACATTAGTTCTGTATTCTTCTATTAATTTTTATGGAAGAATCAAGAACAATTTTCAGAATTATAAAAAGTGTTACCGCAACTATTCGATATTGTGGATAATACGCACCCCCCCCCCCAACTTTGGGCTACGAAAATATTTTTTTTTAAATCACGTACAATACGCACAGGATTTTTAGAAATTTTAGCACCTAAATTTAACATTCATGCAAATACTTATTGTTCATATAGAATAAGAATAGGAATGTATACAGTTTAAATCGAGGAGTGAAGGATTTGAATAAATTCGACAGAAGGTGGTTGAGAATAGAGGAAAGTGTGGATATAACAACACAGACAGTTGAATTCAGCTAATTTCGCCTCATTGTATGAAGCAACTGTCTGTATTTCCTCTATTCTCGACCACAGTTTAAATTATATTTTGAAACACAAAATTTACGCAGTATTTAGAGCAAACACATGGATATGTTTGCATAAAAATGCAACAAACTTGCGACGAAAATAAGTTCACAGTGGGAGAAAGAAAATCATAAACAAACGCACATTCCAGTGGCTAGTGGCTATTCATCTGTCGTGACGCAAAACAGAAGTGAACATTACAGTGATGACGTCAATGATTGACACAGACAACAGTGAAGCAAACTTGAAATGAGCTTAATATCTAGATGAATAATTAATAAATAATAATAATAATAATAATAATAATAATAATAATAATAATAATAATAATAATGTTGCGCCAGCAGCACAGATATCCATGACAATCTCTCGCCAACCCACTCTATCATTCATTGCCCCCGGGAGATCCTCTGCGCGGCATCTAGTATCCGCGCAGAGCAGGTCAATGTATGTTTTTGCTGGACGGCCCACGCTGGCGTACCCATGTGATGGCTTCCATAGTTCATCCTTGCTTCTCCAACTGTGCCAAGCGTGTCTTGTTCGTCTTACACGGATGGTCTGTATGATATGGGACATGTGGCCGTACAGCTGTTTTCTCGTGGGGTGTTGTTTCCAAGTCTTGTTTAAGATTGCACGCAGCATTCTTGTACAGCTACCATTTTGACGGTAGACAATGAATAATAATAATAATAAAATAATAATAATAAAAACAAATTCAGTATTTGGTTTGTTGGATTTTACGACATGTGTCAACCCTTGTTGGGTTATTTTCTGCCGAAGACGTTTTTGTTTTATTCATGCTTGATGGGTATTAAAGAAAAAAATTAAACTCAATATTTTAAAACATTTAAAAGTCATATTTTTTTCCTATTTAACTCATAGATGAAACCCAAAACAACCACTCCGGGTCAGAGTGGACCTGGAAGTAATAGAGATGAAAGGGTACTCCACACTCCTCAGAGCTCCAAAATTAGAACTTCACCATTAGATACAGTTTAACGTTATATTCAGGACACTAAAAAAACCCAGCCACCGTTTTCTAGCACATATATGATAAAAAGGAATGGGTTTGCCATAATGCAATAGTTTTGAGACAATCATATAGGTGCTAGGGCTTGACATGAACCCACGGTTTGAGGCCTACCTGACCTTACCTGATCGTCGAGGTTCTTGCAAACTGAGCAACATTTCTTGAACCATCTGCGCCTTCACCTTTCGCACAAAAATGTTTTTGGTTGCTTTCACGGCGTTATGTTTCAATTATAAACTCGTATCTTGGACTGCTCAGCCACCAGAATTCCATCCTTAAGCACCAAGGGTTGCCTCCCCCGGCCAACTGGCGGCCCTTTTGGGGTGATTTTACCTTTCTGTAGAGGTGCAGTCCGTGTATTCTTCTATCCCAACCGACAGGAAATTTCGATTAGAATCTTTCACCCCTTCTTAAATAGAAACATCAAAATCATTATGGACCACTGTTAGCTAAGGAATTCTAATTAGAATTCTTCACACATTCCTAAATAGCAGCATCAGTATCATTATGGATCGTTGTTAACTATGAAATGCTTATTAAAACACCTTCCTAAATAGAAGTATCAATGTCATCATGGACCGCTGTTAGTTATAAAATACTAATTAGGATCGTTCCCGCGTCCCTAAATAGAAGCATCAATATCATCATGGATCGCTGTTGGCTATGAAATGCGAATTAGAATCTTTTACACCTTTCTACATAGACTCACCAGTATCATTATAGATCGCTGAAATGCTAATTAGAATCCTTCACTCCTAAATAGTAGCATCAATATGATTATGGACTGCTATTACACCGGGAACCTAACAGTTTTACGGGGCGTCTAGTTAGTCATTAAAACTATCTTTTTTTCTTACAGGACAACAGGTGAAAGTAATAAAATCGAAAAAAAAAGAATCAGATGGCCTAGAAATCACACACACACACACACACACACACACACACACACACACACACACACGCACACACACACGCGCGTGCGCACGCACGCACAAATAAACAAACAAGCTACTGCTTAATAATAAAACAAAAAGGGTAGGCCAAACCTGGAATGATAATCAGACATTGTTGAACACATAAACACACACACACACACACACACACACACACACACACACACACACACACATAAACACACATAAACACACACACGCAGAGCAGAGAATTTGGAAGATATAAGACACAAAGCAGAATGGACGATCACTAATAACAGTTTCAATTTCAGAAATCTCGAAATATTAAGAACAAATCAAAGGTTAACAAACAACTTCATAGTTACCTTATTTTTCTTTACACTTGCTTTTGTGATAGCCTTCAAAACCAACCACCAAACCAATATAAACACAATGCTTCAAGCAAATTATAAAACACTTTTAACTTTTTTTTTATTTTTGATTAAGCTTTTTTTAACCATAATATACTTCTGGGTTAATGACTATCTAACAATATTAAACTTGGTTTTGTTACTTGTATCTATTTTTGTTAGAAGATTAAAATCAATTTTGTTCAAATAAAATCACTGGACAAAACTAAGGAATCATCATTTCAAGATGGTCGCTGTGATAAAAACTAGACCGGTAATTGAAGACAAAACATATCCGTCCTTGACCTTTTGATGACCTTGCAAGGAATAAAAACTGACATTAACTGCGCCATTGCACGTTCTTGAACCCGCAATCAACACAAATATCTATGCACCTGCAACTGTCTGATTTCTCCGACTTAGGACTTTTCGAGCGACCCTGGTAGCATCAGTTCTTTTCATGTAAATCATGTAGAGAGAAGGATGAAGCAAATTAACTACTACATAGGGTCAAAATTTTTCTGATTTTTTTTCCAGGTGTGGACTATCTTAACGTTAGTTAATGTCCAAAATTTGAGCTTCTAATTTCAAAAATTGGCGGAGTTATGTCGGTTTTTAGCTCTCCAAATTTAGTGGGGTTGCGAAAAATGGCGACTTTTTGTAACCTACTTTAACAGAAATATGAGAGAGAAATAATAATTCTGTCGTAAAGGAAAGGAGACAAGTCGAATATAATTGTATTCGGGTTAATGATTTTTATTGGTACGAATAAGAGAAATGTATTCAAAGTGTGCGAAAGAGTTCGTAAAGTTCATGGAAACATTGAAATAGAAAGTTGCCAAATATGTACGGTTGGCGGGTGTAGAAATGTTAATGCAAGTGACAACTTGTTACTTAGCTTTTGTAGAATTGTATCTTGATGGTTTCTTGTTAGGAGAATATAGTCTGCGCTGTCGTTGTTCGTCCGTAGAATTTGTCTGTTCTGTTGCTGTTGAGTTCCCCGTTGTCCCTCACGAGTGGTTGACTGTTCTCAGTGCCTGTCGATACTGTTCTCTCGGTCCTGCCGATGTTGTTCTGACCATAATTCGATCACTGCTAAAACTGTTCTGATGATTTAGGGCTCTGTCTACCCCCTAGCGTCTGGACTTCCAGGAACTGATTAAGGGGCAGATAACCCAAATTTCCGACAACTTTTAGAATCGACATAACTTTTGGGGATTGTCTAACCTTATCATAATCCACACTTAGACAAAATTTCAGAAAAATTGAAACGGGTGGGTGACATGGCCTGGATGATTTGATATTGAATTACCCAGTTGTCAGTATTCAATAACTCCTCCGTACAAACAAGATGGAACACAAGGTCAATTTCTATGTGGAGTTTAACAGGTTTAATTTACAGATTTCCTTCTTCTATACCGATTGCCATACCAAAGCCTGCCCTACTATTTACCCATAGGTGGAGGAGAATAAGTCGTCGGGGTGGCCTAAAGTCAGTATCAGCCAGACAGCGAGGGAGTATATCCCCTTTTCACTAGCGCTAGTGAATTGGATATTATTTTTGGCGTCTGAGACCTACCATCAGCTCCTCACTTTATCACACAGATCCCGGTGCTACTCATCCACTGAGTTGGTGATGGCCGGTATCGAACCCGGAACAGTGTGGTTCCTAGTTGGATGCTCTACCGACTGTTGGATGCATACCTTTTTCCAAGGTTATTAGAGCTATGTGAAATGCAACCAGCCTCGTCCATGATTGAACTTGTGTCGCCCGTATCAATTTCAAACGACGATACCCATTACACAACGGGTGCATAATAGTTGACAGCATGTTGTTCACAAACTACTAAGATCTGCAAGTATGTTAACTTTCCTAAATTCAGATCGATAGGTCATCTCACTTACACCATCACATCTTCCGCAGTTTCATTGTTCTGACGGTGTGAGGAGACCTCACTTACATTTGTGATAGGGATCAAGCGTACATCAGAATGATACGAGAGTAATCCCAAGGTAAGGTTTTCCAAAATATTTAAAAATCACAGAAACGTTTATATTTATTGTCAATGATATTTACACCATTTCAAAATATGAACATGTATCTATTTTTCAACACAATCGCCATTTCGGTCGATGCATTTTTTTATAGGCATTGTATTTTTTTTATGTCTATGCCATACCAGTTGGCCGTCATGTCGTTGAGGAAGCATTGAACCTCGTCGTCGTTGTAAACTCTCTAAACCACTTGGAGATGTTTTTGATATCTATGCACGACTCGCCATACACTTCCGTTAGTTGGCGATGAATTTAAATCGGTTTAATGCTTTTAGCGTTCTAAAACCGAATAACTTCGCGAACTTCACATTTGGCAAGTAACATCAATTCGAGAAGCTCTAATGAGAAACAACTGCCGAGCCAAGACTGAGAGTAAGGCGCAGGTACATGCATAACAAACACAACAGTGTTGTCAATAGCCGCACGAACAGTTTCCCTGCACCCGTCTCCTACTTCAGAATTGTTACAATAAAGACCTGTCTACGGGTGGGTAAGTGAGTAAAATAAGTCGTGCGCTCATAGGAAGTCTTCTCCACACCCAGCACCTGCCCCCTCACCAAAAAGAGGCAGAGCCGGGTTAGTGACGGTGCCTGGGGCACGCCAAAAGAGGAATGCCGACGGTTATAACATATGATCTTCGGTTCGTGCATGGATTCCAACGTAAAAAAAAAAAGATCTTGTGTTAATCCAGCCTGGGTGAGTGGGGATCAGAAAAATAACTACTTATCTTTCCCCTTCTTCGTCTTACAAAAAAGCAAAGAAAAATCATCCTTTTATTCTAAAATTGCCAAAAATCTCCACAGCAAAAAACCTGCTTGCTACGAGGGTCGCTCAAAAAGTCCTAAGCCTAAAAACCACATGAGCGCGAAAAACAAGACAGTTTTTCACTATTCGTCAATAAATATATTTTACCCAACTCCTCCGCACGAGCAGGATGCGACACAAGGTCAAATTCTTTAGCGGAGTTCAACAGGTTTGAATTCAGAGTTTCTCCTCTCCTAGACTTAGTTAAATACATAGTTATATATCCCAGTCTGACCTGCTATTACCCATAGCTGGAGGGAAGAATTGGATTCATACCTTTCCCAAGAGTTATTAGCGCCATGTGAAATGCAAACAGCTTCGTCCAGGAATTGAGCTCGGTTCGACGAGTCCATTTTCTACGACTCTAACCATTAGACCACGTGCCTTCCATTACTATTTTGTCAAATATAGTCCCCTTTGACAGCAATGGTCCGATAATGTGTAGGGGTCCACAGGAGAGCGTTGCTTATGAGATTCGTACTTACTTCCCAGCAGTGTGTTACGTAGAGGCTCTCATTTGGATGGAGTGATGACGTGTCAGTAAGAAATAATGGTGCAGTACTCTATCCTGTTTTACCTCGTGAAAGACTGGATTCTGGTTGTTGGCTGTGATGTGGGCTGGCATCTTTTGATGTTTTTTGAGCCAGGAAACCAGCTTGGGTTTTCAGAAGGATATCTTGCCTTGTGCCGTTTATGGCTTTTGATAATTGTTGTGGGGTTCAAGGGGTCAAAATAAGACAAAACGACGGGTAACAAATTAGGAAAATGTATTAACAAAAGAGTAGACAATTACAATAAAGAAAAGTGGAATTGCTCCGACCAAATAGAGTTACGAGCTGACTCGATTGACTTCCTCAACACCCATAATTTTCCTGTACTTATTGTAACCGTGGTCGCATTCCACTATAGTCTATAGGGTATATCACCTATAACAATAATAACACAAGGCGAACTTATTTTTCTCATGAAGCATATTTATTTAATCTCCAAGTCAAAATGCTGGGGGTGACAGACTTACATCCGACCCCGCCACCGACTTTGCTCTCTCTCTCTCTCTCTCTCTCTCTCTTTCTCTCTCTCTCTCTCTCTCTCTCTCTCTCTCTCTCTCTCAACACACACACACACAACTACACACACCACACACACACATACTTCACCACGTGAACGTCTCTTGACCAGTAAGGAAATTGCCATGTGGGTTGTGCTTACGCAGCCTAAAAAACTGTTCATGTTACTTACACGTAACTTTAACATTCCCGGCTTTTTTCCATTATCTTTCTCCCCCTCTTATGTACAAGTATTCAGCATATTTTGTTCGTCTAATATTGATGATTTGTATGACGGAGGTAAGAGGGGTGCTGATTCCAGGAATTAATCAAAACAACACGCAACATTCTTGTGTTAGTTCCCCTTCTCGCTTTTTCACCATTGCTTTGGTTAGAGTCCAATTGGTACAACCATACACTAATACTGACACGTTTTACAGCTCGTGAAAATTTTTATTTTATTTTATGAGAGAGATCAGATTTCTATAATGGTCAATATTGTTTGTCTGTCTATAAACCATAAACACTAACTATTCCTACCCTAAAGTCACAAATTTCACCTTAGAGATTAATTTACCGGTCCCACAATTCTTCCATTGGATTTTATTTTTTTATTTAAACCTTAAAATTATTTAATAAAAATTTGTTTTAAATTTATTAAAATAACTGTCGGCCTTATCTACCTACTTAATAACAATGCAATTATATTATACTAGCTAAAAGTACCCGGTCCATGAACCGGCACTAAAAATGAAATTTGGATTCACCAGGGGGAGTGAGAGAGGAAAGTGGAAGGACAGTAAGTTAGAAGAGGGGGTAAGAGGGGAAAAAATAATCTTGAAAAAACTAAAATCATTTGAGAATTCTGAATTTCAGGGGATATTGTATTTCTGTTTTTATAGTTTTATAAAATTATTTTCATATTTATTATACAAACAAAATTGAAAAAGTATTCGTTTGTATAATCCTTGTTTTTTTTTGTTTCTTAAAATTTTTTTTACATGACAAAACAAATTCAACAGTTAGTCTTAACTTGCATTGTGTTGAAGTTAAAAAGAAAAAGGCTGAGAATCGAAAATTTTAAATTTCTTCGTAGTTGCAATAATCTATTTTTTGCTAAAACTTTAAAGACTATTTTAAAAAAATTATATTAGGGGGGAACCAACCAAATTGATACAGTTTAGGCCATCTTTGAATAAAAAACGGGAAATATTTGTTATTATTTATAATTAATGATTTTTTCATAGAATTTTTAAAAAAACCTCTTATTGTTTTTAGGCTACGTTAAAATTTCAGTTGATTTAAACAGTGCAAAAATGAAAACATTGTTTTTAATCATATATTTCGATTATTTTCCGTTTAAAGCTAAAAAAAAATTAAAAAAAACATCAGGAGTTTATTTAATTGGTTTTTTTTTCTTTCAAAATGGGAAAAAAAGGATTTTTCAAAGGAAAATATTGATTTTTTACTGCAACGTTTCATAGTCTGTTAAAATATCAGGGGGGTGGGTTAAATTTCTCACAGGTGGTAAAATTGGGGTGGTACCTAGTATTTTTTAAAAAAACATTGTTTTAAAAAAAACGTTTTTTGCGTGGACCTGATATATCTAGGGACTCCCCCCCCCCCCCAACTAATTTTTTTTTTCCTTCAGCTTGAATTATTATCGATTACACCACCAATCTATTCAGGATTGTAAAAAAAAAAATTCTTTAAAAGTTCTTTATATTTTTTTTAGTAATTCACGGGTGCTCATTTCCTCGATATAAGTTTAGTAGTAAAATGATTTCCCCCATATCGGAAACCGCTTTAAACGGAAAAAAACCCAAATTATTTAATTTATTTTCCATTCTAACTAAACCCCAACCTCTAACCCTAAACCCCCCTAGTTAAAAATTTAGTTTTAATACAAAATTTGTATTAATAGAAAAAACAAACAAATTCTTCATAAAAGTACATGTCACACTATGAAATCTCTTTAATCTTAAACACTGCCAATTTTTTCAGAACTGAAAAAAGTTTGCACTATAAAAACTCAAAGCGATTGGTTATAATTGGACTCACAATAAAGAAGTTAAAAATCATAAAACATAAAATTTAATTTGTAAGGCAAATTTCTGAGGAATAATTTTTGAATTGTATTTGTGAATAATAAATTTAAAAATGTTGGTTGTTAAGATTGTATTTGTTTTATATCAACTTTTCGGGGTAATTTACTTAAAAACGAATCATGGTCATTTTGATAAACAAAAAAAGCGCTTACAATTTTCGTACTTACATTATAAAAAAATTATTGAAAAGATGTTCCAATAACTGGATATTGTCGGAAAAAATTAACTTGAAAATAAATTTCGTCTTTACAAATAATTGACTACTTATCTTTCCAGGTCGGGCCTTTCGAACTAAAAGATAAAAAACCAACCGGATCTTTGGCCGATATTAGTAACCTTTGTTTTTGTTTTTTTTTTTTTATCGTGGTATTAGAAAATAATTAGTTAACGAACCAAAAGAAAAAAAAAACAGTTCTTAAAGGGACATTCGTCATATTTTATTGTTATTTTTAAAAACACCCTTTAAAACTCTAACAATAAAAAATTAATAAATAAATTAAAAAGAAATTAAAAGTCATTTTATTCGGAATGAAATCTTTAGTTTAAATCTATAAACAAATATGTAACTGTACTTACGAACGTAAAACTGATTTTCATGATACTTGTTTATTTACGATTAACATATTTTTTTAAAATAATGTAAAAACCGTAAAGCGTAAAAATTTTGACTTTTCTACAATTTTTTTAAGCATTACAAAAATTAAAAATATGTTTTAACTGTACCAATTTAGAATATGGGACAAAATCGCTGTAAAAATAATTTAATCTATAAAAAAACACATACAAAATAAAACATATTCAGAAAAAGACTATTTTCATCTTATTGTTCTAAAGATATGAATTATTTTTAAAAGATTAAGATCATAATTAGGCAGAGATTCCCCTAGCTGCTTGCATTTTAGACTGCACTGCCTTATTCGTATTAATCGGATGTTTTCGGCTATTACAGTAGCATTTTTCTTTTTAACTCGCTTTGTAAAAAATTAATTTAATCTATAAAAAAAACACAATACAAAATTTAAACATATTCAGAAAGGACTATTTTTCATCTTATTTCTAAAAGATATAAATATTTTTAAAGGATTAAGAATCATATATAGCAAAAGATTCCCTAGCTTGCTTGGCATAGAACTGCACTGCCTTATTGTATTATTCGGATAATTTTTGCTATTAACGTAGCAATTTTTTTTTTAAACTCGCTGTTAAAAAATGATTCCAATTTTAATAAAAAAACTCACACAAAATTACATATTTTGAAAGAGTAGTATTTTCTTTTCTTTCTAACGCATATAAAAAATATTAAAAGATTGGAACTACAAACTAGGCCATAAATTGGAGCTGAAACGGCTTAAGACTGCAAAATTAATTCACTAATTAAATCAAAAAACTTCGCTGCGTTTATCGCTTTATCTCTCTCT
>CM042138.1:47892411-47907411 GCA_023376005.1 Doryteuthis pealeii
GGGAAAAGAGAAGAGATGGGGAGATTGGTAGGTATACACTGCTGATGAGACCAAATTAGGTCGAAACAGCTGTACAGTGTTCCTCACGTCGCACATGGTATTCGCCGAATTTGCTTGTCATGATTAATCGAATTATATATATATAATATATATATATATATATATGTGGATAATATGGTGGTCTATTTCTAAGCAAATAGTGCTCAATATCTTTACTAGAGCGTATATATTTGAGTTAAGGTAGCGTGAATATGGAGTCAACACCTGGTTACTGACAGTTTCTTGCCTATGCGATCTTTCAGACCAGATCATGTTTGTAATGTTTGTATTTCATTCTCTTCAAGTAAGTTTGTTCGGTAATAAAAGTGCTAGTCCTTGTTGCTTCGTTGGGAATTGCTTCTATATATATATATATATATATATATATAGTCATCCACGACACGTGTTTTGACTTATCAAGTCTCTTCAGTGTGGCTAGATATTTTGGGAGCTACCTATAGCCGGGATAGAACTCCGCTCGATTCAGCATCAGTTCGGACCGTTTAACTGCTCGGCTATCGTCACCCACAGAATGCGAAGGGGATTTTAACTGTTTTAATACACGCATCTGTATGTATGTAAAGATTGCCATAGAGTTCTCCACCCATTTTATAGGAGAGCGTTGCGTTTACGCTTTAGTTGGCGGTCATCAGCGAAATCCCCTCCAAAGTGCTCAACCCCATGTGTATGGGTAGTATACACACCACACACACACACACACACACACACACAACACACACATATATATATATATATATATATATATATATATATGAGGTAGGTAAAAGTATAGTGAACAAGAAATGATAACTCAAAACTAATCTAAGAGTTGAAATATTTCGTCCGATTTATACGGACATCATCAGTCAAATGATTTTTATACAATAAAAATCATTTGACTGATGATGTCCGTATAAAAATCATTTGACGGATGATGTCCGTATAAATCGGACGAAATATTTCAACTCTTAGATTTGTTTTGAGTTATCATTTCTTGTTCACTATCCTTTTATCTACCTCATACTGTCGGATTCTACTACATCAATCTTATCTTCATATAATATATATATATATATATATATATATATATATATGACCAGGTTAGTTGGGAATGATTCTAAGGGCCTTTTTAACATCAAAATTGGTATTGTCTATTTTGAAAGTTCAATGTGTAATAATTGTAGAAATATATACAGAGCAATATATTCAGCAAAGAAAAGGCTTAAATATCGGTTATATTCCTAGTTGTAAATTTATTTCCATCGGCATTAATCTGATGACGCCGATTAATATCAGTAGAAAATTTATACCTGTTAATATGACCGGTATTTAAGAATTTTCTTTGTTGCATATATATATATATATATGTCTGCTTAATAATAAAACAAAAAAGGGTAGGCCAAATCTGGAACGATACTAAGATATTCTTGGACAGAACACACACATAAACACTCATAAACACACAGAGAGAGAGAGAGAGAGAGAGAGAGAGAGAGAGAGAGAGAGAGAGAGAGAGACTTACACATACACACATGCAGAGAATTTGGAAGATATAAGGCACAAAACAGATTGGACAATTACTAGCTCCAGACTTTCAGAAATATTCTGACGAAGAGATCTTTATCTCGAAATATTAAGAATGAATCGAAGGTAAACAAACAACACCATAGTTACATAATTTTCTTTACACTTGCATTGCGATAGCCTTCAAAACCAACCACCAAACCAATATATATATATATATATATATATATATATATATACGCATTCATACGCATCCCATGTCTATTGAATTTTTTGAAATTTTTTGAAATTTTTTCGATTTTCCTCACATTTGAAACATCTTCACCTGATGAATGCATCGCATGAAACCAATATGGTTGTGAATGTTCCTTTGTCACCCAATAAATAGATATGTAAAACCTATATATTTATCTTATTATATTATATATATATATATATATATTACATATATATATATATATATATATATATATATATAAGAAGCAATTCACGACGAAGGACAATATCATATGATACAAGAAAGAGCTTAACTGAGTTGAGTGAAATTAATGTCCCGTGTTAAAAGCAGAGTTTTAGTAGATAAAGTGTTGAGTCCTTGATATGCAGCTAGTAGAGAATGAAAGTGTAAAAACTTTCAAGTTTGGCATACTATCGTGTGCTATGGGTCATGAGTTTTATATGCATCAATTACTCTAGAGGTAATTCCCTCTCGTGTACCCCTGCCTCAAATAAGGGCAAGAGAAGCTGGATTTATTTCTTGCAATAACCTATGTTATAATCAGCTCACTAAACTTACTAAATATCTAATGTAAGTAATGTAGTAAAGTCGTCGAGGTGGCCTAAAGTCGGTATCAGCTAAACCCTTTTCACTAGCGCTAGACCAAGGAGATTATTTTTGCGTCTGAAGTGGAGCGTCACACCTACTATCAGCTCTTTACTTTACTGCACAGATCCCTGCTACTACTCATATGCTGAGTTGGCGAGGTCCGTATCGAACCAGGAACCCCGCGTTCCTAGTCGGACACTCTAACGACTGAGCTAAACCAAAGAATGGTAATTTGTGTCACCTGTGTAGATTAATTCTTCCTTTTTCTTTATCGTGAGATGAGAAATAGGTTTTTGAAAGTTTAGAGATTTCTTCTAATTCTTTTGATACACCGCTTTTAAAATCAAACTCTTTCTGGTAATTTTCACATTTAGTTGTTCAAATTCCTTGCATAAAATTGTGCGTGCGCATTATCTGGTAATTTTCACATTTAGTTGTTAAAATTCATTGCATAAAACTGTGCGTGCGCATTATCTGAAATGAACTTAATTGTTATTAAGAACAAATTTTATGATATTTTTTGTGTTAAAGCGTGCAGTTGTATTGTTTTCGAAAAGTTTCTAAGGTTTGTGTACTTTGCATGAAGACTTTAAAAATGGCTACCGGCTTTGTTCAAAGTGAAAGTCAGTTGGCTAAATTCCTAACATAAAAATTATCTGAAATGAACTTAATTGTTATTAGGGACACATTTTATGGTATTTTTGTGTTAAAGCATGCAGTTGTATTGTTTTCAAAAAAGTTTCTATGATTTGTTTATTTCGCACGGAGAGTTTCAAAATAGCTACCGGCTTATTTCAAAGTGAAAGCCAAGGGAGGTTACTCTAATTGCCTTATTTGCTAGGAATTTTGACAACTAAAGGTGAAAATTACCCTCTTTCTTGGGGTCATAACACAAATACTCATTATACGTCAGGAACTTTTCGACACACACTTCCTCAATTTGAATATTTATTTGTTTGACTTCTTTTTAAAATTCGTTAATACAAACCATTTCTAAATTAAACGAGGAATTTGATAAATTATCATTATCCCATAAATACTCTAAAGATAAATTGAATATTGTTATTTTAGATGGTATTTTCTTTTTGATAGCCCTTCTATTAATCTGACTCTCCCATCAGACTTAAATTGACGGAAACAATAGGCCCTAAGGATTAAGGAAAAAGAGAGAGAGAGAGAGAGAGAGAGAGAGAGAGAGAGAGAGAGAGAGAGAGAGAGAGAGAGAGAGAGAGAGAGAGAGATCAGTGAAATCCATCTTTTGCTCTTATTTAAAACAAGGCTATACATTACGTTAATTTATTTACTATAGATATACCCAGATGTATCTTCTAAATTTTGACCATGAGGAATGTATTACACAACTTCTTAATTCTTGTTCAGCATTTTAAGCGGGAGAATTAAAGTTTCAGCAACCATTGTACAAATTTATTTCAAAGTTTTATTGTAGAAGATTGTTCTATGTTCAATGATTTACAATTTACTTTAAAGACAAACTTTTAGTTCTACTGACTAAATAATACATTTTAATACATCTAACATTGAACTTCTTTTTCAATAAATTCTAATACATCTAACATTGGACTTACTTTGTAATACATTTTGATTCATCCCGTATCATACTTCTTTTTGATACATTTTAATACATCTAGCATTGGACTTCCTTTTTAATACATTTTAATACATCCCATATTAGACTTCGTTGTTAATACATTTTAATACATCTAGCATTGGACTTCATTTTGGATTATACATATCAATACATCTCGCATTGGACTTCCTTTTTAATACATCTAACATTCGACTTTTTAATACATTTTAATGCATTTAGGATTGTATTTCATTCAAAGGAAAACAGTATACAACTTTGTACTTATATAAATTAGAAACCGTAATATTAGTTAGTTGTATATCTCTTACATGAGTAAACTGACCAATGAAAGCAATACTAAAAAAAATGTCAAAATGAAGACCACGTATATAAAGTAAAGTAAAAAAAAATCTATACTACAAGAAAACAATCTAGTGAGGAAATAATTGCTCTCTCAAAATAAAAAGTTGAACTAGCCGCTGTTTTTTTCGTTTGGGAAGAAAATTAGGTCTTTTTATCGTTGTTTTAAAAAATTACAAAAATATTCTATTTGGAAGACTTGGTCATTAGGAAAGATTTGTTGAACGGTTCCTATGTTGAAAAGCTACTCGAAATATATCCTGGGGAAAGGTGAAATCTTCTTCTCTAGTCAACAGGTGGTGCTTCTTCCAGAAATATCTTCTGTAAGAGTGGGTGCTCAAAATTATTTAAACAAAACCCAAAGAAATGCATGCCTACCAAAATTATGCGATTTATGCAATGAGGTTGTGTGCTGTCTTAAACGTATGGATCAAGACATCAGAAATAAGTGATACCGGTTCGAAAATGTCGTGTAATACTGTTGTATATCCCTTTACATCGGGTATATAAACGGGCGAGAGAGAGAGAGAGAGAGAGAGAGACAGACAGACAGACAGACAGACAGACAGACGAGGGATAATTGCGAGGGTCAAAACAAGACCCTCACAATTATCTGTCTATTTGTTCCTGCAGCTAATTCGTCAGCCATTTTCTCAGGGCTGATTCTGTGGGTGGTTCCTCTGGGTTGATTCTTTGTTGTTCGGGCTAGTAATCTCTTGTTTTAATGAATTAACAAGACTTTTTTAAAAATCTTTTATTTAACAACCCTAATCCAGGATCCAACCGCGCCGTGAGGAGCGACATCTCGGTGAGACAGACTTTCGAGTCCGCTCATTCTGAATTTCTGGCCGCAACTAAACTAAAAACTGTCTCACGCGTTACTGGTGCGCTTCCCGATGGGTCAAGCCGGGGTCATGACCTGCCAATAACGCTCGAGGTAACTTTCCACTCGACCCCCGTTATTTTGATCTAACGAAGTCTGATTCAAAATTTATCTAACTGCTTAGGAATTATGTACGTACTGTACATAATTCTTAAGCTACCTAAGAATTATGTAACAATACACTCTCTTTTATTTTATATTCCTTCGGTTGACATTTTAGCTTTCATTAAAAGCTTCAATTTTCTAAATGATAGCGTCTAATTGATATCATCATTTAACATTATCGCCATCATCAGGTCGTGCTGACAGAACGGATCTCCATGACTCTCTTTCTCCTCCCACCCTCTCTCTCTCTCTCTCACCACCCGTCCCTATCATTTATCGCTCCTAGCAGGTCTTCCACACGACATCCAGAACCTGCATAGAGCTGATTGATGTAGGTCTTTGCTTAACAAAGATGAAGAAACTAGTTCAAAAGAATCAATGTATAACAGTAACTTCACGTCATCTAAAAAACACCAGAAAAGAAAGAATTTGGAGAGTATACGGACAGAAACCTTTTGATAAAGACAAAGACGAGAGAGCTGATTGAAAAAAGAAACAAAAACAAAAACAGCCAAAAACAAAAACAGCCAGACAAACAGACACACAGCTTGTCACAGAAGTTTAGACAAAAATGAATAAAAAAAAGTTCGTCTACGACAATGGTTCTCAACCGGGATCCAAATGGACCCCGGGAGTCTATGTAACATTACTGGAGGTCCACACGGAAAAAAAATCTGACTCTGAGTCCGCAGTGATATTTTAGTGGTCCATAGAGCAGTTATACTCCAGAACAATTGTTACTACTGAGAACTAAATTTCAATATTAATCTACGCCGTATTAGAATAGTAAAAGTAAAAAAACATTCATTTAGCTATGCATTTTTATAGCTATCAAGTTAAAGAAAAAATCCAAAGAGCTAAATGTTGTATGTGTATACACTAATGTACGGTTTCTCTCTCTACCTATAAAGTATGAATAGAAGAAAACATCTTCGACATAAAATAACTCAACAAGGGTTGACATGCCGTAAAATCCCATAAGCTTTCAACTTTCTAATAGAAAATTGTACCTGTGGACTTAAACTAAGTTAAAACTTAGGAAAAAGACATCTTGAGCCTTGCGGAAGTCCGCTTCAGCGAGGAGGACCAATCGACAGAGGTGGGGTCCGGGTACACATTCTTATGTATAAGCAGGCTCTTGGTAGCTGTATGGAATTGAGGTAAGACAGCTCGAGCACCCCATCCTAAAGCGGCCTCTGTGTAAGTGGCACATGACAGACGGCATGGAAACATCTCCTACATCTGGGACTAACCACGTTTGACCTATGTGGCAGGGCTTGCTGTCGAGGGTTGGGCTTCTCGGTCACATACGGTCGAATGCGAGTGGAAACCTAGAAAGGTGTGACAGGAAAGAAACAAACTTGAATCAGGGGACACTCGGCGTGCTCACATCCGAACTACTAGTAGGTATGGCTTTATTCTGTGAATAAGTGGCAATCACACACACACACACACACACACACATATATATATATATATATATATATATATATATATATATATATATATATATATAACACTTGTACACTAATTTCATGGAAATTCATCTAGTCGATCTTACATAATTGAATTAATTCGTTACTGGAGAAGTGCTCAACCCCATATACATATATAGTGTATCCTGGGGCACACATAATTGCTTTGAATGAGTCCCCAGGAAATTAATGGGTCCGAACTAAAGTTTCTTAATAGATTGTAGAGTTATTATTTATGGTCTGGGGAAACAACTAAAGCCGTCTAATTCCTACCTTGTAACCTGTCCTGTGTAATTCCTTTCTAAGAAACTATTGAAATGTATTTACAGTTAGCTTGAAATGGTGTGGGAAGAAAACAAACAAACACTGGGACACATGGATACGATTTTACTGCGTCCTTTTAGATTTTCGTGCGTCAGGGATGCAGGACGTGTACCTATTAGCATCTCTGTTTGAATATAACACTAGCTTCTAGCACTTCGGATATTTCTTAAGATGTTGACAAGATATGAATTATATTTAAGGTTACCGAATGCACAGGTGAACGGCCGTAGAATACATCGGCTGAAATGCAACGATCAAAACACTAATAATTGAGAATAATCCATGCACGCATGACAATGTATGATCTGAGAACTTTAGACGACATAAGAAAAAAAAAGCCGACAGAAAGTGGAGTAAGGCTGCTTTTGTTGCAAGAGCAACGAACCGTGAAACACTAAGCCCAAAGTTATCAGCGCAGTTCTGGGACAAACATCGTCATTCACAGACAGGATACAAACACACACACACACACACACACACACACACACACACATTAAAACACACGCACACTAAAATACACCCACACACACATACACGCGAGTGCACACACACACACACACACACACACACACACACACACACAGAACTATTTCCAAATAGCGACTTATTTTTGCAGCTGCTATAAAATAAATAAATAAATAAATAGAGCTCTTCACTACGGTGGTGGTATTGCATCTAAAGTAACGAAAGACGCTCCTTCTGCATTCTTTACACGAGTAAATATAGCTAGGCATATTACACTGAAACTGTTGCCTTATGCCATCTCATCGACTATTTCCCTTCTCACCACTCCGCCGCCTTCTCCTCCAACTCCCCTTCCTCCTCCTTCTCACACGTTCAGCATCGTTGATTGCATTTAGTTTTTCTATTCATATCAAAAGGATATGTTTTACATACTTTAAAAAAATATATCTTTTAATCAAATAATAAACGAAATGACGAACTGGCATAATATTCTATTCATAACATATTGATAAAGTTTCAAGTTTGATCCAAATTGTGCAGAAAACGACTGAACTACGTGCTTTCCCCCGGCTATGGGTTAAATAGTACCACTACTCTTGTTCTACAAGGATGAATTCGGCATTAAATAACCCTCGAAATTTGATATGTTCCTAGACAAAGAAACCAAACAAAACATTTCTCTAGTCAAAAGGGTGAAGACAACTTTCCAAAATATACTAGCAGATACACAGATGTTATATCTAAAAATATACGTACATAAAGAAAGGGATCAATTTTGTATTATAACCAATTTATAAACTGGTCCCCCATTTCTTGTTCACACGATATATTTTGCCTCTGTTCTTTCAACAGGAAAGACGTTGTCTTTGACCCTGCCAGGGAATGGTAAAGTCACGGGGCTATTTTCCTTTTCCTCGCAAAGGAATTTTTTTTTCTCCATTTTGTTCCCCTTCTACATACTGCTTGTTCATAGAACAATATGTATGTATTTCAAGGTGTTGTGAAAGGTTAGTGTATTCTTTCTTTTTTATACCATTGGTATATATAATATATATATATATATATATATATATATATATATATATATTTACCAACCCCACCGCACGAGCAGGATGCGACACTAGGTCAATTTCTTAAGCGGAGTTTAACAGGTTTGAATTCAGAGTTTTCCTTCTCCTAAACTGGTTGCCTAGCCAATGTCAAAGAGTCCAGAATGCCCTACTATTTACCCATAGCTGGAGGGAGAATAGTTGGATTCATACATTTCCCAAGAGTATTAGCGCTATGTGAAATGCAAGCAGTCTTGCCCAAGATATATATGTTATGCATATAAAAGGTTAAATGTTTTTGTATGTACAAATATGTTTATCTTGTCTTTCCTTCCGTTGTGTTCAGGGTTAGTATATCATGGATATGCTGATACCAATATTGGTTCTTAGTGTGCGGGGACTCAACTAAATATCTTCATTGGTGTACCAATACCATTTTTAATTCCCGTTCTGGAATATTAAGCCATGACCTCTACTGTCAATCACAGCCTTCTTCGACTTCTTTGCAGCTGTTGACCCCGGTGTCAAATTCGGTATAAAGTTCTGTACTCAATTTTTGCCCATTACATCACAATATAAGATTGTATTTTGCTTAGTTTTGGCTAATTTCCACATCTTTTTTTATTTTTTTTATCGCAACGCTGCTGCCGCTGTATTCTGCAGTTTTTTTTTCTTTCTTGAGTGCTTGTTGTATTTTGAAACGTCGAACCCCACGCTTAGAGGGCATCTACTTATTCTCCCACACCCAGTGCTTGTGTTAGCATTGTTGGATTGCTGACAGAATGATATTACTTTCCCTCTTGTAATCTAAATAAGGAAAGATAGAATATTGTAGAATTTAAAAAAAAGATCTTGTATTATTTAGGTTTTTCGAACTGTTGTCCTTATTGAAAGGAGTTGTAGAAATTCCATATCTATTACCAATATTGGGCTATACTTGGTCCAGCATAATGCCAAAATAGAGGAAAGTGAGAGTAGGAAGATTGTGTAGCTCCAATTCCAAAGCCAGAAAGGTATTCTTATTCGGAAAATCAGTAGATAAAAGTTGATTTTAACCTATACTTGAAAACAGATATTTTTTATACATAATGCGTTTCGATCGATGTACTCCCCGGCCTTCTTCATGTGTTTCATGTCGAACTCGAGAGCCTTCATGTCGGAATCGGGAGTCTTCACGGAACTTCGAACCGAACCCTTTATTTAATCCATTAGGGTAGATTGTTCTCATTCCGTTAACCATGGCCGGATGCAAGTGTTAAGTTATGTTAAGTATTCTATGTTATTTTCGCCTAGAGTCAGGATTGAACCTACAACCTTCAGATGATTGTCACTTAGAATTGTATTAGCTCAACACCTATATCCGTTGCACCATGTGTCCTACTATTTATCACAATAAAGATGATGATAACAGTCCGAAAAATCTAAATAGTACAAATTTCAAAAAATAATTAAAAAAACTTTCTTGCCTCATCTAAAAAATTCGAACCAAAAAAGGACGTTTTAACAACAAACAAACAAACAAACAAACAAACAAACAAAAAAGATAAATTTACCAAAATGTTTCGCATTCCCCAATGAAAATAAGTTTTATAAAAAGTTCGGCTACAGGTAACCCTTTCTGTGCTTTTAACCTGGACTATTTGTTGCAAAAAAGTAAAGTTAGCAGAGTGGCCTATTGTCGGTATCAGCCTGACAGCGACGGAGTCTATCTCATTTTCACTAGCGCTAGACCAGGAAGATTGTTTTTATATCTGAAGTGGAGTGTCACACCTACCTACCTGCCACACCTACCATCAGCTCCCTACTTTACGACACAGATTCAAGCTGCGCTAATCGCGCGCTATGTTGGCGAGGACCAGTACCGAATCCGGAACCTTTTGGTTCCTGGGTGGATGCTCTGCCGACTGAGTTTTTTTTTTTTTTTTTCCTTTTTAAATTTGGAAATTTAGTTTCTGTACAGTTTGTCACGTCATGCAAAAAAATTAAAATAATAAAAGAAAAGGGTAAATGGTAATTGAAATCTCAGGAAGAGAGATGTTATAAGCAGTAATACTTGAGAATTACTGTTGTTCTACATCCGGGTATTACAGAGTTGTGCTTGTTTTGTTGTTGTTGTAGATAGCCTCCCTTTGAGGATGAAAAGAATGAATAAACCGTTAACATTATATACATATGACTCTGAATTGTCCCTAATGTAGTTGTTTTGAATACACTCAAATTGTAATAAAATATGTTACATAACTCAAAAGATTCCTTGAACTGGTATTATTAAACTGATCAGATTGATTTGATCATTTTAATGATGTCTATTTCTACATAAAACAAAAACAGAAAAAATAGCTACAAAGCCGCCTCTGCGTAAGACATTACTGTTTTAGTTTCATGAACAATATACCACAGTATGATGATTTAATTATTACAACGCTTGATATGTTTACTTAAGGGTTATTACTAAACAGTTCACTATGTAAAAAGTATAATAATCTTGATTTAACTCTGTCTCACTCTTTTTTCTTTCTTTCTTTCCTTCTTTTCATCTTTTCATTATGTTCCATTGAAACATATTAGCGTTATCAGTTACCGCCTCTCTCTTTCTCTCTCCCTCTCTCTCTCTCTCTCTCACTCACTCTATCTATCTATCTATCTATCTATCTATCTATCTATCCCCTTCTCTATTTCTTTCTTTCTTCTTTCTTATTATATTTTTTCTGTGTGGCATGTCCTTTTCTTCCTTTTATCTCTTTATAATAAAAACGGAATGGTCCATTATTTAGCTGAGGTGAGAAATAAGAATTCGTCGGATAAACAACACCAGATAATCAGGATTTATATTTTTGCATTTCATCTTGGACGATAAACAACAAACAACAACCATATGGATAAGCAACACCAGATAATCAGCATTTACAGTTTTGCCTTTCATCCTGAACGATTTGGACGGTCTCATTTTTAACTAGAGGTTGTTGCAAGATGCTAACAGACGGAAGATTAAGGAACAAGTATTGATATGTAGATTGTAACAGCCTCTATACGAGGAAATTGAATTACAAACAGAACGAATTAAACTCGTAAGTCAAGGTACCACTGTTGTTTTTTTTTTTTACATTCTTTTAGTAAGTTCACATAAAAGTATCTCCACCCTGTCGGCTGGGGCAGTAGAATACACCGACTGCACCTCTGTAGAGGGATGCCCCCCTAATGGTAACTCCTGTTTACCGCGAAGAGCGACCTGTGAGGCTTAAGGATGGAATCGGGGTAGGTGAGCAGTCCATGACATGCAACACTCCACTTTGGCCCTTATTTATGCTAGACGGATGATCAAAGAGACCCCTTCTGATCAATCGACTGGTCACGTCAAACCTTAGCACCTATATGATTATCTTGATCCGATTGCCCTTATGGCAACCCCAAGCCTTTTCATCATATGTGTGGTAGAAGGCGGTGGCTGAGGGTCTTAGTGTCCTAGGTATGACGTTAAACTGCATCTAATGGTAAAAGTCTAGTTCTGGAACTCTGGGGAATGTGGAGTAACCCTTTATCGCAATTACTCCCAGGTCGACGCTGACCCGGAGTGGTAGTACCTGTTAGGGTCCCACCAATGGGTTAAATAGAAAAAAATGAGGTAACAAAATTTTTAATTCAGTAACAGTTGTAACCTAACAAAGGTTACTAAATGAGAAATAACCAAACGGAGGTTGGAAATGATATGGAATCTTTATAACATTAACAAAATATAATACTCGCCAGCGACGTGAAGAAAGGTAAACCACTGCTAGTGGTATGAGACTACTCATTCAGTATATTACTCCCGTATTTATGAGGATTGGGACATACCCATTAATATTCATAGGTAGGGTATGTAACAGTAACGATCAAGAATTAATAAAACAATGTCTTCAGTATAAAATAACCCAACAAGGGTTGACATGCCGTAAAATCTAACTAGCCAACCTACTAGAATTATAACAATGTTTTTAAGAAGATTTGACAATAACTGTAATTCTTTCTTTTCTCCTTCTCAATTTTCTCACTCGTTTCATTTTTATTAATGATTTTTTTTTGCCCAATTATAATTTTCCAGATATGCTCAAATGATTTCTGATTTTTTAGGTTTTTTTTTGTTTTGTTTTTCAGAGAACAACCTCTGCGCTTTTAATCATTATTTAGATGTTTTTTTTTTTTGCTTATTTAATATTTACTATGTTAAGATTTTCAGTCTGAATCATTTTTCAAAACATAAACATCAACAGGTTTACCCCTTTTACCAAAACTATTATCGTTCTCCAATGATACTCTTGTAGCGATTGTCCGCCCCTGCTGAGATGGACATGTGTCCAAAAAGGGTTATGTTCCCTTACTGACAGGTTTTCGCCCATAGGTGACTGCTGAATTTAAACAGCAGCCCGGGAAATTCTCACCCTCTTTTCTCTCGGTCCAGCACCCTGAAAGCATGGGCTAGACGCTTGGTGTCTCTGTCTCTTAAGTGGAAGGCTTTGCCCCCCAACTATAAGGTCTGCATTGTTATGTTTTACATCTTTGTCTGGATTCATTTTTTTGTATATGTATGTACCTACGTTGGAAGGTAACTCTGAGTCTTCTAACGTATTATAAGAACCCCACATAGTATTCTTATACTCTCATCGCAAAAATAAGGCCTAAAAAAGTTCGGCCTCGGATTACACTTACCACGCTTTTAACCTGGGCTATTAATGATGACTTGTAGGACCTGTGGATATAGCACTATATGATAATTTAATTATAACAACAGTTGATATGTTTACTTAAGAGCTATTGCTTGATAGATATATAAAAAGTATGGGCCGTGTTAGCTCAGTCGGTAGAGCGTTCGGCTAGAAACCACAAGGTTCCTAGTTCGATACCGGTCCTCGACAACTCAGCGTATGAGTAGCACAGGGATCTGTGCGGTAAAGTAAGGAGCTGATGGTCACCTCAGATGCTGAAATAACCTCCTTGGTCTAGCGCTATTGAAAAGGGGATATACTCCCTCGCTAACTGGCTGATACCGACTTTAGGCCGCCCAACGACTTTACTACTTAATAATAATAAAATTGATTTAACTCTCTCTCACTCTAGTTCGTTTGAAACAGTTTAACGCGCTCGACCCCTCACTCTATCTTTCCCCTTCTCTCTAACATTCATCTTTCTTTCTTCTTATATTTTTCTGTGCAGCATGTCCTTTTTCTTCCCCTTCTTTCTTTATAGTAAAAATGGAATGGTCCATTATTTGGCTGAGGTAACGACAGTCATAAGAAATAAGAGTTCGGCAGATAAGCAACACCAGATAATCAAGATTTACATTTTTGCATTTTAACCAGAGGTTGTTGTAAGATGATCACGGTTGTACAATTAAGGAATACGAGTATTAATATATAAATCATGTTTTTCACGTATGTTGCTCTTCGATCCACTGCGAACAAAATATTACCAAGCAAGTAATTTGAAAAAAACTTTTCACAAAAATAAGACAGTCCAGGATTTTACATTTCCTAAAAAAAAGTGGGATTGTACTAAAAATATGAGTAATTAACAATAGTTAAAATCTATATATATATACATTTGTTTTCTACCAAACTACCGCTACGAATCTAAAATTTAGTTGGCATTAAATGACCCACCGAGGTTGGTATGCCGTAAAAAACAAAACAAACCAGACCAAACTTGACGTATGTTGCATTTCAAAAGATCTCTATTCCGTTTCACTAAATGCCACAAACAACTTTAATTGACATTGTATTTTAACTTAACATATTTCAACTAGACAGGTTTGGGAAGATGAGTCCTCATGATCTAGTGCCAAATGTGCTGGACTGCGGCATCGTTCATTTTCGGACTAATATTCTTGGGAAAGGTATGAAAGCCTCCCCCCTCCAGCTATGGACTAAATAGTACCTCTACTTATCTTCTATAAGGATAGCTTTAGCATTAAATAACCCACTAGGGTTGATATGCCGATAAAGTTAACATTTCAATTGATTCTTTAGATTTTAAAAATTTTTTTTTACAAAATAATCTTTATTTTCATTTATTTTTTTGTAAGAGTAACTTTTTTTTTTAAAATTTCAAAACTTGTATATAAAAATGATCATTTTCAAAATCACACAAGAAAAGACTCTTAACAACTAAAACCTGAAGAGGAAAGTAAAAAATAATGAATATGGAAATTTGAGGTTGAGTGGGTATCATGGCGTAGTGGCTAACTGGCTGGAATGCGACATCATAGTAAACGAGATCGAACTGTTGTGCTATTACATTCCCTTTCGGACCCCCCTCCTCCCTCAGTTATTACCACTGCTGTTCTTCTATAAACGATGTCTTTTGCATTAAATAACCCACGAAAGTTG
>CM042138.1:47909911-47914911 GCA_023376005.1 Doryteuthis pealeii
TAATTAACTCTTTGCCTACTTTAAGACGCTCACAGCTACTCTCCCACCATACCCAAGCAAAGTGCAAAAACTGATGGTTAGTTCATTATAAATGAGCAGCAGGACTTAGATTACAATAATAATGGGACTTTATTTGAATGTAAAGGGCCGGGTTAGCTCAGTCGGTAGGGCGTTCGGCTAGAAACCACAAGGTTCCTAGTTCGATACCGGCCCTCGCCAACTCAGCGTATGAGTAGCACAGGGATCTGTGCGGTAAAGTAAGGAGCTGATGGTGTGTGTGGCGCTCCACCTCAGACGCAAAAAACAATCTCCTTGGTCTAGCGCTAGTGAAAAGGGGATAGACACCCTCGCTGATTGGCTGATACCGACTTTAGGCTACCCCGACGACTTTACTTACCTTTTTTTTTTACTTATTTGAATGTAAAGAGTTCTGAGGTGAATAGATAGTGAACTTTGAAATATCCCATCATACAGGTAAATTTACCAAGAAAATTTGGTGCAGCCGTGGGGGAAATTTGGTAGGTAAAGAGTTAAAGCAATAAAAGATGAGATTTCTTTTAAATGGTATTTTTCCTCAAAATTCTGAAGACAATGTGTTTTAGCATTATTTGTATTATTCGGACTATTGTCCTCATCTTCATTGTTATCTGTACATCGTTTCGGCCTTATTCAAGTATTTCTTGTAGGACTCGGACATGTCCGAATAATACAAATAATACTAATTATCAAGCCTTATCTAAAAAAAATTCAGAGAAATAATATGTTTTTTCTTATTGTTTTGTTATCATGTCCCTCCAATCTTTTTTTTTCATCGTGTGTAGGGTGTGTGCCAAAGTCGCAAGTATTGGGCATCAGAGCGGGTATCGAACTCGCTTATCAGTGGCAATGGATCTGTGAGATCAGTTGGCTAACTATTGCACCACAATATGGCGTCCATGATGAGATGGCGGTAAATTCAGTGCCTTGCGATATAAAAGAGCGATAACTAGTCTTCATATCCTGGGTATGAATAGAGTTTCCTCTTTTTTCGTTTCTAATATCAACATTTGCGATATCAATATGATCACGAGGGTGAATGAAAGATTGTTGTTTTATGTTTTTCTTAGTTATTTGCGTAATAAATTCTCCCTTTCTTTATCTTCTACTTTGCTTGTTCAGTTGTGAAGTTTGTTTATAGTACTGTGATTGTGCTACTGGGCCAACTTCTTATCTCTGTCCCAACTCACTGGTCCAGTCGGTCATCATCTGCTACTTGTGTCTCCACCCACCTTCTGTTTATTTAGATCTGAAGAAGGTCCTTGACAGAGCCAGTCGCAACTTCACGCTGAACTGAAGATCACCAGTCACTATGAAAATAAACGTAGGAGCTGTCAACCCCCACCCCAGTGCTGATATGTGACACAAGATTGCCCCACAGGAATCAAACCTCCTGGGATGTGGTGCTCAAATGACTTAGTTCCATCGGCATTTACCTTTTGGGGTGCCTCAGGCGTCGGGCAATAAACCTATCCTTTACTGCTTTTAAATGAGGGGACAGGTTCTGCCTGGGGTAGAGAAGGTCCCCTGGAACTAAGCTGCTTATTTTTTTTATGGGTCTCCCGACACAAATGCCAATAAAATAAACTTCTCCGCGTTCTCATTGTGCTACATATTATTATTATGGCATCTTCTTGTCACGTGACATCCTCAACCAATCAGAATATCCCGTCAAAAGTTAACTAAGTTTCAACGCCTGCCTGCGTGTCATACTTATCTGGGTTCGGCACAGTCGGTAGAGCATCTGCCTAGGGACCACAAGGTTCAGGATTCGATACCGTTCCTCGCCAACTCAGCGCACGAGTAGCACAGCTTTGATCTGTGCGGTAGAGTGAGGAGCTGATCGTAGGTGTGGTGCTTCAGCTCAGACGCAAAAACAATAACCATGGCTAGTGAAAAGGGTATAGACTCCCTCGCAGTCCGGATGATACCGATAATAAGCCAGTCCGCCAACTTTACTTTACTATTTATTCTAGCTTTCCATGAGTCTCCACAGTTAAACGTTAATTTTAAATTCTAATTTTTCCGCTACATTACAAAATGAATAGGTTAACCCATTCAATATTAAACGATTAGCCAGACTTTTATTACTGACACCACAAAGTGGTCACTAAGGGACGTCCCATGGGAGTCCCCTAAAATATCTCCAAGCCAAATTCTTGGGCTCTTCTTCTTCTTCTTCTTCTTCTTCTTATTATTATTATTTATTATTATTATTATTATTAGCCGGTGGTTCACTAGATGCTGAGTGACAGCAAGTCTCCTCAGGTCTCCAGTAACCTTATGAGTATTCTAGCGGATCTTAACAATGGTGTAGTTGGGATGGGCTCGATTTTTTCCAATTTACCCAAATTCTTTTCCAGATTTTTGGGAACCATTTCAAGGGTACCAATTACAACTGGCACGACCATTACCTTCATGTCTCACAGTTTTCTTAGTTCTCTGGCAAGGTCCAAGTATTTGTCTATCTTTTCACTTTCTTTCATCTTCACTCGGTGGTCGGCCGGGACGGCAAAGTCCACAAGATGGCAGGTTCTCTTCTTTTTGTTAATCAATACTAGGCCTGGTGTCCTGGCCGGGGTTAGGTGACTCGTCTGTATCTCAAAGTCCCAGAGAATTTTATGCGTTTTATTCTCCAGGACAAATTCATGCTTGTGCATATACCATTTAGTTATATGGTAAAATTGAATTTCTTGCACAATTCCCAGTGGATCACCTTTCCCACCCAGTCGTGCCTAGCCTTATACTCTCTTTGTGCCAGTTTGCTGTATACGCTTATTATATGATTAAACGTCTCGTCTCTGTCTCCACACATTCTGCACTTGCTATTCCGTTGCGTCTTATCTTTTTTTTGTCTTTTTGCCTTTATATAGTTTGTTCTTGTGGCATTGTCTTGTGCTGCCATTATAAGAGATTCAGTTTCTCTCTTGAGATTTCCTCTTCTTAGCCATGTCCATGTCTGTTGATGTGATATCTCTTGAGTTTGTCGCTTGAAGTACCCATCTAGTTGTTTTTCTCTCCATTTCTGTTTTCTAGGTTTTTGGTTTTTTAAAAATATTATTATTGAATTTAATTTTTATTATTCCGATATTTGGACTATTTCATTTATCACTTCTGTTTAATTCCCCAATTGAAGGTGGCATGCAGTGAAATTTGTGCGTGAGATATTCTAAGTGGAAAGAGGCTGCACAGACCCCAGTCAGCTATCTTGGCAGCCCCACATTTGGTTCAGTAGTAGGAGAAAGTCCGAGACAACAGATAGGGTTGGCGAGACGCGTGCTGCACAGGAGCTGAGCGGCTCAATATCGAGATTTCAGGGCTGCAGCGCAACGACATCTTCGTCGTCATGAACCACCAAATGCAGATAGGAATTTACCTTACAATGTGTGTGGCCGCATCTGTAAGTCCAGAATTGGACTAACGAGCCACCAGAGGGTTCACAACTGTTGAACGACATGGAGTGACGTCATCGTCGTCTGAGACAGACTTCTAAAAGGAAAATTCCCCAGATCGAGAGACTATCGCGGCTAATTTGTTGACGTTTTAAGATAATCATCTAGAATAACTCCATTTACAGAATATCCTTCATATAAACGAATCCGCAGATATTTTCTTCATTTTTTTTTAATGTAAGACATTTATTGCTATTGGCTTCCAACGGTAAGACGTTCAAAGAAAATTATAACGGCTGTCATAACTATCAAATCTGCTTCCCTGTAGCGAAGTAACTTGTGTATAAACTAACTTCAAAGCATCTGTTAATAGAAATAGATATTTCCCTTACCAACACTCCTTATCGTTTTATATAATACTAGTAAACCACCTTTCAGCTCTATTTTTCGCGATACATATAACAAAAGTTTCGGTAATGTTTTATTTGTAACATTAGTAATGAAATATGCGCCTATTTCTTTTATTATTCTTAACTCAATTATTTTTCTTATCATGACAATTCTTTCTTCCTCTTTCCTATTTGTTTAAAGGTGGAGCTAAAAACCCATCAGTAGTGATGACCAAATGATATTTGAAATATAAGCAAAATTAGATTTGTTTAACAACTAGTAAAAATAACGTATGTATTTACCCAACCTCTCCTAGACTGGATCCCTAACCAAGGCTAAAGAACCCAGTAAAGTCGTCGGGGCGGCCTAATGTCGGTATCAGCCAATCGGCGAGGGAGTCTATCCCCTTTTCACTAGCGCTAGACCAAGGAGATTATTTTAGCTTCTGAGGCGGAGAGCCACACCTACCATCAGCTCCCCACTTTACCGCACGGATCCCTGTGCTACTCATACGCTGAGTTGGTGAGGGCCGGTATCGAACCAGGAACCTTGTTATTCCTAGCCGACCAATAGGTGGGGAAGAAGGAGAAAGATTGGTTCATGCTTTGTAAGTGTATGTGTAAAATAACGTGATATGACTGGTGCCCTATCAGCGGGGCCTAAAATACGCTGTCTGCATTCCCTTTAGAGGGGTATGCCCCCCCCCCAATAAAGAGTGTTTTGGGTATGACATTAAACTGGATCCGGTGATAAAAGCTCCAGTTTGTGTAGATTTGGAGAGTGTAACCTCACCCCTTTGTTGCCATTACTCCCAAGTCCACATTGATCTGCTAGAGTCCCATATTCAGTTCAAACAGATCTCTTTGGAACAAGGACGTGTTTACCTGTTTAAAATTATTCTGAAGTTACGTTTTTGTACCATATAGAATTGGAGACCAAAATTGATTGATAGATTTTAACGACATGTCAACCCGTCCAGAATTTTTTTTTTATACCTAGAGGTTAGGGAAATGTATTCATTGTACATTTATATCCACGTTCTGTGTAGTAGTTTCTTAATAGCTTTTTGCACATGATATCAATTACTCTTTTTTTATACAAATGATTTGCATATAGTTGTATAATTTCAAGTATTCCTATTTAATACTAATAATCATATGTTTTCAAATAATTATTTCCACT
>CM042138.1:47919911-47967411 GCA_023376005.1 Doryteuthis pealeii
TCGAACATTGTTTTTCGAACATTGGATTTCATAGTCACAGGAGGCGCTGTAACTTCAGGGCATAAGAATTATGTAGTCTTCCGAGAGTGCAACGCCGATATATATATATATATATATATATATATATATATATATATATATATATAGTAAAGAAATAAGAAAAGACTTAGAGATTTAGCATTATAGTCTATTTCAGGGAGCTTAGACAAAAAAATAGACTAAAACGCTAAATCTCTAAGTCTTTTGATATATATCATATATATTTTGACTGAAATATTTTTTTTACATATTCATATTGAGTGCCAGTTGAAGTTTTAAGGGTGGTAATATGCGAAAATTCGTATATAATTTTCATCGGCCTTAGATTGTTATATTTATGCTTTGAATTTAAGAATTTCTACGGAAGAGGATCGCGTGACACTCAACACTGATGTAAAACGCCGCGTGAACAGTTACATTTCGATACATGTTTAATTCTTTTTTTCTTTTTTTTTAAATCCAGTCTATATCTGACCGAATTTTGGAAAGAGCCATTTCAACATTTTCTTTTAGAATAAAACGTATATTCGTCAAATTAAATCTTTATTTCATCTAGAAGTTTGTGCATTTAGTTTAAATATACATTTACTAGGCACTGCCAAAATCTTCTCTCATTTTCATTTTAAAAACGAATTAAAATTAATTAAATTGATTATTCAAGGTCAAACTTTTGTCAAAGTCCAACATTAGTAACATAAGGAGCATCAGTTAAAAAAATAAAAAATTATATTACATTATTACATTGTATTTTTAATACATTTTAAACAATTAAATTTTGCTAAAAAAAATGGCTAAAAACTCTAAATACTCTATGAACATAAAAATTACTAAATTGTTGATATTCATTTAAATATAGTATTATTTTTTTCGTTCCAAATACGCAGTGCGCAAAAGTCGTTTACCTTGAAAAACCTTATCTTGAGACCGGAAACATTTTTTTAAAACAAGTTTAACGTGATATGCTCGCATCTACTGTAGGTCCTAATTGCAGTTCACTAACCTTGATTGATAAACAAAAAATATTTAGTAATTTTTTTCAATCGTGGGTATAAATTTATTTTGTAAAATACGCATATGACAACAGAATTGGGTAAAACTTGCAATTCGTCGTCAAAATTAAAACGGGAACTTATTTGGCGATGGGTGATCCATTACAGTTTAACTACAGTTTATGAATGAACTTTTTTGCGAATTGGGTTTCGGTTTAGGGGTTGGGGATTAAGGTTGTTTTTAATTACGTATTGCTTTAAAAAATACTATACATTTAATGTTGAAAAATATTCTTTTAAACCAAGTTAAATTGAAATTATACATTGCAATATTAAGACAAACAACTGAGACTAATGTGTCTACCATTGGATTCAATAATTAATTTCAATGGTTAATTAAATGTATAGTAATTAGGGTTTTTTGTTGTTTTTAAGCAATATGTAATTAAAAACAACCTTAATCCCCAAACCTCTAAACCGTAACCCAATTCACAAAAAAGTTCATTCATACACTAGTTAAACTGTCATGGATCACCCACCACCAAATAAGTTTCCGTTTTAATTTTGACGACGATTTGCAAGTTTTACCCAACATTGACTGACCCTAACATTTACTTACAATTTTTCGACGATTATATTGTGAACTAAATAAAACAATTTGAATAATACTTTTAACATTATCTATTCAATGATTTGGCGTATCATTAAAATTGTCCCTAATCATCTTTTATTTTATCAAACCTGAGATGTAATTCAGAACCAGTTTCTCAAATGTAATTACATTTACTAGCAGGACCTGTGGATATATCACAGTATGATAATTTAATTATCACAACTTCTGATATGTTTACTTGAGAGATATTCCTAAATAGTTCAATATGTAAAATATATAATAATCTTGATTTAACTCTCCCCCCCTTTTTTTCTTTCTATCCTTCTAAACAAAGACTCGCGAGCTTTTGCTTGTTTACACAATTTTCTTTTTCTTGTGATTTATGATTATTAACCAAGTTGGGTCCTGTTGATGGTTTAATTAAAACCGAAACGCTTTAGCGTCAGCTTCCTAAATGTCAATCTTTGACATATTTTCTTGTTTTTTCAAAACTTTATACTTATTTATATTCTCGGATTTTATATCCATTTCATATATATATATATATATATATATATATATATATATATATATATATATATATATATATATATATATATATATATATATATATATATATATATATATATATATATATATATATATATAGTTGTAGAAAAAAAGTTTTTCTCTCTACCACGATTTCGGTATTCAAGGTACACCTTCCTCATGAGAATTAGTTCTCCTGAAGAAGGTGTACCTTGCACACCGAAACCTTGGTAGAGAGAAAAACTTTTTTTTCTACAACTATAAATGCTCTATATTTTACGAAATATATTGAGCCCTTTTGGTGGATTAACTACTTATGCTACTACAATGATAACGTGGTAGTAACTTTTTGATGGATATATATATATATATATATATATATTATATATATATATATATATATATATATATTTCACATTCTCACATATATATATATGTATATATATATATATATAATATTATGGTCACTATTTTAAAACCCACTATTTTAAAGTGTATATTTCATAATTCTACTATTTTATAAGTTTTATACATGCTCTGCCATACTAACAACGAGCACTCCTTTTATGTAAAAACTTTATTTTGGCGAGGTAGTTTCTTCTGAGGATGTGGTTAATCAAATAGCCTATATGTATATTAAAGTCTTAAAGGTCAGAACAAATTCGTTTACTGCGTAATACTAAATAGACAGCACGACTCAATTTTTTCTCGCTTTCACTTTTTTTCTTTTTTTTTTACAAATTTAAAGCAATTTTTACAAGTATAAATTACTTTAAATTTGGTGTCATTTTGCCATTAAACCTCCGTTTTACCATATCGACAAAGCTGACGTCCCTGTTAGACATTCTTCTATGGAATGCCTTATCAAGTGTCGTCGAAGTTTACTTCTTTATTTTTCGACTCACGCCGCTCACTAAGGGTTGTAGAATGCAACTAGTCAAAATTAAGCTACTTAAAGTTTAGTAAAACGACTAATGTCAAATACTAAGCTAAGCTTAGTAAATGTTAGTTAATTTGCTTTACTCACTGGATCAACAAATTGAGCTACTCTTCTTTGTGATGAAAGTTTGATTAAAAATTTTGCTCAGTCATTGTTATTTTAAATATTTCCCCCGAAGTCTTAAGAGGATAATACAAGGTTTAGATCAAGTAATTTAGTATAGTATGAAAACGAGCCTGTATTTATACAAGCTGGTATCATCATCATCATCATCATCAACTTCAACTTCAAAACATTAAACCTACCATTAGAGAATGAAACTTAAAATACAACAAAAATAGAAGAGAATAGGTTGTGCTGAGCCACTTTCACAAAGGCCACACCTACATCCCCCATCATCATTTACTAGAGGGTACAGAATCCCCAATATGCAATACATGCCAAGAGAGATTTACTGTGAAACATATACTGCATGCGTGTGTAGACTTTGATCTAGTGCGAAATACTACCAAGCAAGTAATTTGAAAAAAAACTTTTCACAAAAATAAGACCATCCAGGATTTAACATTTCCTAAAAGAAGTGGGATTGTACAAAAATATGAGTAATTGAACAATAGTTAAAAATCTATACATAAATATATTTGTTTTTTTACCAAAATATCGCGACGAATCCAAAACTTAGTCGGTATTAAATGACCTACCGAGGTTGATATGCCGCAAACCAAACCAAACCATCAAGTGTCCTGGGTATAATGCTAAACAGCATCTAGTGGTGAGGTTCCAATTTTGGAGCTGTGAGAGTGTGAAGTAACCTTTCATTGCCATTACTTCCGGACCCACTCAGACCCGGGGTGGTAGTACCTGTTAGGGTCCCATCAATGGGTTAAATAGATTTTGAAAAATGAATTTTAACATGTTTTTATTTTATGTGAATACCCAACTAAATTGAATAAAACAAAAAAAGTCTTTGGCATAAAATAACCCAAGAGTTAACATGCCGTAAAATCCAACCAACTAACCAACTCTCACTATTGTGATAGGAATGACAGCTGAAGACTTGATCAATTTCTTATCCCATTCTGTTTAGCCCCTGTTAGGGTCCCATTTATTGTTTAAATAGATCTGTTTGCAAGTTAATGCAAATTATTTCTACTAGTTTATTGATACTCATAAAGTTAATGAAAAACCTAACATAAAACTTATTTCTACCAAAAAAAAAAACAAAAAAACAACATGAGTCTAGGTAAAATTCACACATAAGTGAATAGATAGATATTCTAGCCAAAACAAGACATTAAGTTTATAAGTTCCCAAAATTCACACTGGATTGTCCAATTGGATAAAGGAGTTAGGCTAAAACAGTTCTAAGTGACAGTTATCTCTGGATTGCAGGTTCAATCCTGGTCAGGGGCAGCAGTAACATAGAATAATAATTAACACATCTCAACGCCTCTACTCCAGCTATGGCTGGCGGAATGAGAACAGAATATCCCCCGTGGACGGAATAAAGAGTTAGGTTTAAAGTTCCGTGATGGCTCCCGATTACGACAAAAAGTTCCCGAGTTCGAAAAGAAGGTTCACGAGTCCGAGATGGTTCCCGAATCCGAGAAGGTTCCCGAGTCCGACAAGAAATACCCCAGCTATGGCTGGCAGAATGAGAACAGGATACCTCCCGTGGACTGAATAAAGGGTTAAGTTCAAAGTTCCGTGATGGCTCCCGATTACGACAAGAAGGTTCCCGAGTTCGAAAAGAAGGTTCCCGAGTCCGAGAAGGTTCCGAGTCCGACAAGAAATACATGAAGAAGGCCAGAGGGCACATCAGCCGAAACGTTGTACAAATAACAATGAAGATAAGGACAATAGTCCGAATAATGCAGATAATACTAATCATCAAGCCTCATCTCAAAAATTGAGAGAAATATTATTTCTACCGTTTAAAAATGTACATGAAGTCAATGAAATTGTTTTATAAAACCAAACCAAACAAAATACTTACCAAAAGACTATTCGCTTACAAGTCATATATACAAAGACCGGATTTAGCATTGAGTGGCGCACAAGGGTTGGTATGCTATTAAACAAAATAACCTACTAACATAAAAATTATTTCTATCAATTAATACACATGAAATTAATGAATATATTTATATGTTAATAAATTTATAGACATTAAGGTAATGAATAATCTAACATAAAAATGATTTCTCTCTAATTCATTAATACACGTGAAGTTAAACAAATTATATATGACCGCCAACTAAAGCGTAAAAGCAAAGCCCTTCTATAAAAAGGTGGTGGTCTTTACATCCATACAGATGTGTGTATTTAACAGTTAAAAATTCCCTTCCCGTTCTGTTGGTGACGATGGCCGAGCGGTTAAGTAGCCTGACTGATGATGAATCGATCGGTTTTCTATCCTGGCTGTCAGGTGCTTACAAATGTCTAGCCACACTGAAGATACGTGATACGTCGAAACACGGTGTCTGTGGATGACTATATATATATATATATATAAGAATATATTTATCACTAGATAATCTACAAGGGTTGATATATACTATTGAACAAAACCATCATCATCAAGGTGCGCGGACAGCACGGATTCTTTTGCCCCCCTCTCTCTCTCTCCATCCCTATCGGCTATCGCTCTTACTAAGTACTCTCGATTACATCCGGTGTCCCCAATGAGCTGATGAGTGCTCGTCGGCAAACCCTGGTGTCCATGTGTAGAAATCCATAAAGGAACGTCGCTTATGAGTTCGTCCTTACCTCTCCTATAGTGCCTAACTTTTTCTCAAAGCGTTTCGTTAGAATCCAAGTGGAACAACCGAGCTGACACGGCAACAACTTGGGAGAATTCTTTATTTTATCAGAAAGATCATGTTTCCATATGGTCAATAGCCTATCAATAGCAGTCCATGCTTTGCCTATGCGTATGTTGGCGTCGCCTTCAGTAGATGAGATATTGCTACCAAGTTATATGCATCAGTCTATTGTTTTCAGAGGTATGTTTGTGTAGTTCCCATGTAGCCCTTTCTCTAAGTGTTTCATTAGAGTCCATGTGGTGCAACCATAGAATAGTACTGACACGGCACCAGCTTGGGAGAATTCCCGGTTTATTGTATCAGAGAGAGAGAGAGAGAGAGAGAGAGAGAGAGAGAGAGAGAGAGAGAGAGATTAGTGAAACAATTAGATCACTAATTAGGACTATTCTAGTAGTGACCACCCCAAGCGGAGTTTAACAGGTTTGAATTCGGAGATTTCCTTCTCTTAGACTGGTTGCCTAAGCAAGGTTAAAGAGCCCAGTCTGTTCTACTATTTACCCATAGCTGGATGGAGAGTAGTTGGATTCATACCTTTCCAAGGGTGTTAGTGCTATTTGAACTGTAGCTTCGTCCAGGATTTGAACTCGAGTCGACGAGTCCATTTCCTACGACTTTTACCATGAGACTACGTGTCTCCGCGATTTCCCTGACATTGTACAGAAGTTGGTGCTGGGAATTTTTACATTAATTTAACACATATCAACGTCTCCATTGTTTTTTCCAGAGAATATCTATTTATTTATTGTTTTTCTGCAATATTCATTGTTTATTTTTTTTCTATTCGTTCATAATTCCAATAATTTTGTCAGTTAAGTGATTTGCCGCCAAATCGACTGTTTTGTTTTTTTAAATTGCTACGTTTGATTTTTTTTTTGTGCTTGAATATTCAACCAATTTTCCTTAAAAAAAATTTAAACATTCAACTAAGCAGTTTATTCTTTTTCATGAGAAAAAAAGCTGCTCTTGACAAACGCTGTTCTAAATAATACCAAACAAAAGTGTTGCGTCTTATCGATAAGAAGAAACTTGTTTATTGGCTGTTTACATGTTTCTATTGTTGTTGCTTAGCAACAATTCTCAGAAGAGATCTTCACAATCTTGCAGTTTATTTTTGAATGGATCGGTCGGGTGAATGAACCTAGCTAGCTAGAACCATGTAACAGTATGACCAATTTTTGTAACCCCTCCTCAAACTTCCGGCCGAGAAGTGTTGTGCATCTCTTTATTACATTTTTTCGAATAAAAATATGTGTAGTGAGTGCAGAGATGTACACACTTCAAATAGTGATCTTCACAATCTTGCATTATTCAGATTTTTACAGTTCAACTATCCGATTTGAACAAGTAGTTTAACGAACTAGCTCAATTTTGATATCCCGAAATCAGAGATGCTGATAGGTACGCGTAAACTCATATAAATACGTCCCAGTATTTTTCTTTTTCTTCCCACACCATTTCAAGGTAACTGTAAATACATTTCAGTAGTTTTTTAGAAACGAATTACATAGGGTAGATTACAATGTAGGAGCTGGACGGCTTTAGTTGTTTCCCCAGATCATAAATAAAAACCCGACAATTTATTAAGAAAATTTAGCTAGGACCTATCAAATTTTCCGGGGACTCATTCAAAGCAAATATGCGCATCCCAGGACGCACTAAATGAAAAAAAAGCTATCAGCATCACTGTGAATTGTGGTTGGGGAGTTCCTGTGGCTGAGTGGCTAATCTGCTGGACAGAGTCAACGTCGCTTAGTGACTACTATTTTTTTCGCCTATGCAATCTTCAGACCAAGTGAACCCCACTTGGTGGGGATCCAATTATATATTCTTGTCTGGGGCATTATGGGAGGTCTAGACTATTAAAACTTAGATCTATGTATGCTCTATCACTGATATTGAGCACCCTTTCTTTATAGATGTAGCAAACCACCTAACTATATCATTATAAGAGGTTCACAGAGTATTAACTCTGGTTCTTATAAAACATTGGGTTACTTAAAGGATAAGTACCCAATGCGGAACACTTCAGTTAGGAAAACGACAAACACGTTAGTTACGTTTATAAGACTTTATTACAACATGTATAGGGGAACGAAGTTCCCCAGACTATAGAATGTCACAAGTGTCTAAACATACACAGTAGTATTCTTAGACAAAACAGGTGGAAAACACTTACTGTGAGCAGTGTCGTGTCTGTGGCGTCTGGCATGCAGCTTAGGTGTCTACTGGAGAGAGCTGACAAGCACGTCCAGACTTTTTCAGTGGCATCAGAAGAAGAGGGTTCCCTCCTTGGGTTCCTGCGTCATGCGACCAAAATAGGGTCTCCAGACACAGGAGATTTACCAAAACCCTCAGACAAGGGAGACTGCCCTTACATTATTAATATGTACAGAGTGTTTCAGAAAAAAAAGTGATATCATTTTGTAATCTAATAACTTGATCAATTAGGAGGAGTTGACATGGCATAGTTAATAACGTGCTGGACTGCAACATCATAATAAGCGAGTTCAAACTCCAGTCGAACTCTTACGTTCACTTTAGAACTAATACCCCCGGAAAGGGTATGAACTCCCTGACCCAACAGCTATAGGTTAAATAGTACCACTACTGTTCTTCTAAAGGATGGTTTTGGCATTAAATAACCCACGAAGATTGATATGCCATTAAACCTGCCAGTTATACAAGAGAAAGCATTTCCACTGTTGATATTTTATTACAAGCTTTGTTCTCTCATGTTATTGCCGCCAATATTTGCATTAATATATCCATGATATACTAACATTGAATAAACGGAAGGAAAGACGAGATGAATTCATTTACACACATATACACATTAAATATATACACAATATGCATACAAGTTGAAGAGAATAGACAAACGTGCCCAACAGCCAGAAATATGCGCATATCGTTCCATGAACAAGCAGTATATGAAAGGGCTCAAAAAACGAGGAAATACTTACTTGATGATGATAATGATGAACGGTAAAATGATCATAGCCATGTTTGCGTTACTGTTCAATGTCAACAAACTAGGGAGAGTCAAAAGGTAATGCCATTTTGTTTAGGACAGGTATAATTACCAACACAGGAACATGTATCATAGATCAAAATGAAGCTGACCCTCTGTGATCGCACCCTACTTCTCCAAATAGTCACCGTTTCTCTCAATAGCAATGTTCCACCTTCGAATGAGAGCATGTATCCCTGCCCCGTAAAATTCTGTTGACTGTTCTTTGAGCCACTTCTTCACTACAGATTTCACTTACTCGTCATTGGAATAATGTTTACCTCTCAAACCCTCTTTCATTGGGTCGAAGAGATTATAGTCTAAGGCAAACCTTGTTGCTAACTATACCTGTCCTAAACAAAATGACTCGGTTTCGTATCTACTGTTCAAAGAACAGAAGCAAAAGAGGGTCGAGAATAGGTTTATGGACTGTCATATGACATCCCAGAGGCACCCAACGAACACTCCCCTTCACAAAGGGAGATAATTATCTATTATCTCCCTATACTGCATTTTCTCACAACACTTCGAGTCAATACACTTTTTAACCACTGAAGAAAAGAGCACAAGATTAGAAAATAAGTACTAGCTTTTGACGAAGCTTGGTATCATACACCTGTGAGACTACCTGTTCTGCGCTCTGCACCTTCAATGCACGATGTGTAGACCCCAAGCGTTGTGATATTCTGTGCTGGCTAATTTGAGGACAGGAGTCAGAAACAGTAGTCACAAGGATTAAATAAAAACAAACAACAACTACAAGTGTTTGTAAACAAAACGTGGATGGAAAAAGGGGTGTGTGAGACTTCTCTGTCTATCCAACTGGCTGCTGCTGGCTATCCCTACAGGCAACCTTAACACCTCAACGGCCGAGTTCTAACTGCATTAGTGCTCGAGTTTAGCTGTATTTATGTCAAATGGTCCTTCCCCACCCATCTTCTCCGGATCACACAGATGGCCAGTACTTAAATCAAATCACAGACTTCTAGTCGTCCTTAACCCTTAAAATTAAAGTAATTAAATATTTTTCCAGACACCACGTCTTCAATACGTTGACCATTAATTTTTTCAAAGAGTTTCTCATAAAAATCCCTTTTGCTTTTAATACTTGGGTGCATAAGATATTATCACTTAGTGGCCTAACTTCATGGTGGTCGTACAAGTCTCTTAAACTTTACGGCCTAATCTTTGGATTCGTAAAAAGGTCAACCACCCACCCCTTTTACTTATGCCTGGCTTTAACCTATTCTCTTTCTTATTTATTTATTTATTTATTTATTCTGACCATGTTCGTCTTCAATCATAGTATCACACCCTCACATAAAGAGACAATTACTTATGGATATTGCCAAGGCCTGTATTAGAGTCTCATGACCCCCCCCCCATCTATGATACACCTCCTCGAATCTATGAAGCAGAACCCACCCCACTACATGTCAATTTTCATAAAGTAGTATTCATAGAAAATAAATAAAACATGCTCTTCCGTGCATCAAACAGGCTTGCTACCCCCCCTCGTTTGGGGTTTCGGGGGTAGCACACCCCAATCTTGTACGTTGCCATAAACATGTAGGCCACGAAAAGTTCGACTGTTAATCAGAACAAAAATCTATATCATTTAGCTGGAGCGGGAGCCTTCATATCGTAATCGGGGGTGGGGAACATCAGCTGAAATGTTGCGTATATAACAATAAAGATGAGGACAACAGTCCAAAAAATCTAAATAATACAAATTGTTAAGCCTCATCTAAAAAAAATTCAGAAACGTTGTGTGTATAACAATAAAGATGAGGACAACAGTCCAAAAATCTAAATAATACAAATTATTAAGCCTTGTCTCAAAAATTCAGTCAAATAATATCTATTATTTATGAACGGTATTTCCTTTTTGGATTCGCAGCGAAAAAAGATAAAAGAATATAAAAAAAATTTCAAAATAATGGATTGCTAAAATATTTGGAAAAAATCCAACAGGAAATTTATTGTGAATACTTATCTTTTTGTATATTGCTGCAAAAAAACTGAAGAGTTGTTAAAGTAAAACAATATTCTATTCTATTTTTTTTTTTTTTAAATTCCACTAGTTAACATCAGCAGTGAATAATTTAGGCTTTAACTATAAAAAATAATCACGATAACTTAGGGCCCCACACACCACACCCTCCGATCAATCGGCTGGTCACATCAAGTCCTAGCACCTATATGATTGTCCCGACCCTATTGCCCTTATAGCAAGCCCCAACCCTTTTTATCATATGGGTGCTAGAAGTCGGTGGCTGAGGGTCTTATTGTCCTGGGTATGACGTTAAACTCTATCTGATATAATGAGGTTCCAATTCTGGAGGTCTGGGGAATGTAGAGCAATCCTTCATCACAATTGCTACCAGGTCCACTCTGACCCGGAGTGGTAGTTCCTGTTAGGGTCCCATATATGAGTTCAATAGAAATAAACGTGTTTATAAGAAAATTGAGTATCCATCAGGAATGAATTCATTTCAAAATTTTGTCGGCATTAAATGACCCACCGAGGTTGATATGCCGTAAAACACACACTCAAACACACACACACACAAAGACACACACACACACACACACACACACACACACACACACATATATATATATATATATATATATATATAGTCATCCACAGACACGTGTTTCGACTTAACAAGTCTCTTCAGTGTGGCTAGACATTTTGTGAGCTACCTCCAGCCGGGTTAGAAATCTGATCGTTTCAGAAGCAGTCGGTCTCTCGGCTATCATCACCCACAGTATGTGAAGGGGATTTTAACTGTTTTAATACACACATCTGTATGTATGTAAAGGCCGTCATAGAGTGCTCCGTCCTTTTATATAGGAGAGCGTTGCGTTTACGCTTTAGTTGGCGGTCGTCAGCGAGATCCCCTTCCAAAGTGCTCAACCCCAGGGGAAAGGGTAGCATATATAGTCATCCACAGACACGTGTTTCGACTTATCAAGTCTCTTCAGTGTGGCTAGACATTTTGTGACCTACCTACCTATATATATATATATATATATATATATATAACAAGATTTGACATTAAATAACCCATAAGGGTTAACGTGGTATTAAACAATAACCAAACCAATTTATTGATATACATGAAGTTAATGAAAGATCTAACATGAAAATTGTTTCTACAAATTGATTAATACGCATGAAGTTAGACAAATCATATATATATATATATATATATATATATATATATATATATATATATATTATATATATATATAGGGTGTTCAGGAGAAATTTGACATATTTATATTTGGTTATTTTTCTTCGAAGGTTGGAGGTATTGACGCACACTACACATCATTGAAAAGCTTGGACCCTTCTTCATTCATTTATGTGATGGCAATCAGGCATGAACTGGAGATTTGCAATGGAGACTATGAGGCTGTGGTTAGAAGAAAGCAACATAACAGACGATCTGATTGCATTTGTACAGCAGAATTCCTCGAAAATCTGCAGGAAAAAGTGTTGGAAAACCCTCAGGTGCCTTTGTAGAGTTGCTAAACACTGTAGCCAAGCCCTGGATAACAAGGGTAGCCAATGGTAGGCCATATGTATGGCAGCAGGATTCGGAACCCTGTCACACCTCTGGGAAAAGTTTTAAAAATGGTTGTCGGCGAATTTTTACGACTAGACCAGTCCCAATGTTTGGCCTCCGGACTCCTGAGATTTAAGATTATTATGTATGTGGCGCTGTTGAGAAAGATACCAATTGCTGTGCCAGTACGACAAAAGCCCAGATAATCGAGAGAATTAAGGTAGTTTTTGAGACTCTTCTCAGGGAAACTGTAACATCAGATTGCTCCAGGTTCCAGAGCAGGATTGAGACTGTGATCGACGCTAATGGCGGTTATTTTGAGTTAAACTTGTTGACAATAGTGTAATTTCCGTGCCTGTTGAATTTCTTTACAATCCATTAAATTTTGTAGTTACCGAGCACTTTTTCTTTTTCCTTATGAAACTCTCAAATTTCTCCCGAACACCTTGAACACACACACACACACACACACACACACACACACAACACATATATATATATATATATATATATATATATATATATATATATATATCAAATATAAAAGGAAAGGGGAATAACCAACACATACAATCCCATCAATTCATCAATTAATATTTCGTCTCTATTTTTTCAGAAACCAAATTTCCTGGCAACATCTACCGCTTTCATTTGATCTTTGCTCTCTCTCTCCTTTACTATGTCTCTATCTTTCTTTCTCTCTCCTTCCCCCTCTAATCTTTTCTTCACTCATACATCATCCTTGTAAATCAATAAAATCCTTCTGAAGTCACTGAACAATTGAGACGAAATATCAATTGATTTGGTTGTCGGCGCTGGTTTATTCACCTTTCGTTTTATATTCGTTCCTTATTTGTCAGGTTTTCTTAATCTGCTGTTTTCTTCACACACACACACACACACATACACACACACACACACACATACACACACTCACACACTGACACACACACACACACACACACACACACATATATATATATATATATATATATAGATTATTTCCTAGTTGAGTAACATGAGTGACCCAGAAAAAACAGAACCCAAATTATTTATTTATTTTCCCATTAAACTAACCCTAACTTTTAAAAAAAATTAACAGTTTTATTACAAAATTTGTGGGTTCTGTTTTTTCTGGGTCACCCTGTGATATTATGTTACTCAACACTAGGGTTAGAGTTAAGGTTTAGGGCTAGGGTTTAGGGTTAGGGTTAGGGTTGGGGTTAGGGTTAGTTTAATGGAAAATGAATAATTTGGGTTCTGTTTTTTCTGGGTCACTCTGTAATATTATGCTACTCAACTAGGAAATAACCCATATATAATATATATACGTTTATGAAGAGTGGGTGACTTAACGTATAATATATATATATATATATATATATATATATATATATATATATATATATATATATATATATATATAACAAGATTTGGCATTAAATAACATACAAGTGTTGATGTGCCCTTAAACTATAACCAAACCAAACCAAATTTAATGGTGTAATGTTTATAAAAGTAGAATTGACTTTTAATGCGAAGTTGATATTTTATTCTCACAGGTGTCACATCCTGCTCCTTTTTCGTTTACTTGTAGCAACTAAGAATTGAAATCTTAGAATAAATTTTGGTACTTAACCGCTCCTTGTTTTAGAAGGCATGTGTATATACATACCTTAACTGTATACTCATGTGTTTGGTATTTTCAGCAATTAAATATTCTATGGAACTAAGAGCGAGGAGGAGGATGAGAGATAAACTGCAATTAAAAACAGAATATGTGTACAAATAATTACTCACAACGCGTTTATATAGAAAAAAATGCGATGTAAGTCTTTTGATACGAGGGTCTAAATAACAGCATTCATTTTCAGAATTGGAGACTGGCAGTCTGGCTTTAATGGAAGAAAAGTTAAGATGCTTTCATATGGCTTGTCTCCGTTAGCAGGAAGAGAAGTTGATGGATACTGCATTGGGTTCAAAGGTTGAGAAGAAGACCAGCCTAATGTTATCAGTCAATGCTAGAATTCTCTCGGCCTGATCCGAACCACTTAAGTCATTAAATCATACGATGTTGTTGGAAAGTAGGTAAACGATTGCAAAAATGATTTTGTTTAATTTTTTGGTTTGAATATGTTCTACTCTTGAAGGAATGGTTCGGGAAAAGTTCGTAAAGTTGTTTCGGTATTCTTCGGCATTCTTCAGCATTTATCGACATTCTTAGCAGTTCTTTGAGAACAAAAATAACAGCAAAAATGATTTGGTTTGATTATTTTTTTTCTTAAATCTGTTCTGTGTAGTTGACTTGTATAAAGTACGAAAGACATGGTCCGTGTCATTCAGACGTCAAGAGTTTATATTGTATATGGTCAAGGGAAGATCACTCTGTTCAGCCTAGACACAGGGGTAGATCACTCTATTCTACTTATACATCATGCTACCCTTGCCTTGAAGGAATGGTTCGGGAAAAGTTCGCAGAGTTGACTCATCATTATTTAGTCTGTTTTTTTTCCTAACTTTTTGCTTACTTTAAGCCGCTCACAGCGGCTCTCCCACCACTACGCGTACCACACCCAAGCAAAGTACAAAAAACTGATGGTTGCTTTATTATAATTGAGCAGAAGGACTCAGATTACAATAATGATTGGTCTTTATTTGAACTAGCAAATATATGCACCCTCCGGGTGCAAGTATTTAAGTTTTAATGTAATGAAATATCGTATTAAATTAGAAAGTCTAATAAGAAGGCAGATAAAAAGATATGTAACAAAGTGGGGGTATAATAGAAAAATAGAAATGAAACTTACTCTTCCATCACTCCCGTCTTTCATTGCTGAATTTTACTTATTTAACTATTTAGTTAAATTAGGAAATAAAGAATAAAATGACAGTTTTTTTCTTGTTAATGGATTTCATTTAAGATTCATTGAAGAGATTTTTGCTTATATTCATGAAAATAAAACCAAACAATTAGAAATCAATAATACTAAGCACATATTTAATAAAATCACATTTTTAATATCAATATGCAAATTAGCCTTCCCATTCACACTGTAAACCGCTATTTTTTGTATATATAAATACAATTGCATGTTATTTGTATGTAGATATGGTCAACAGTGGCTTCGGCCTCTGGACCATTGATATAATTAACGGCGTCGATCCCAGGGGGCCATCCCCCAGGCAACACCTGCCCCTCGATTTAAAGGGGCAGGGCTGGGTTTATTGCCCAGTGCCTGAGGCGCCCCCCTTGAGGAGAATGCCGACGGGATCGACGCAATTTTTTCACCTGCCACTCCATGAGCTTCAGCTTGTGGGTGGTCCCACGTTAATAGGGACTTTGTGCCTGACCCGTACAAGTGGGGTACGCGGTAAATACTATGTAGATATGGTCAACAGTGGCTTCGGCCTCTGGACCATTGATATAATTAACGGCGTCGATCCCAGGGGCCATCCCCCCAGGCAACACCTGCCCCCTCGATTTAAAGGGGCAGGGCTGGGTTTATTGCCCAGTGCCTGAGGCGCCCCCCTTGAGGGGAATGCCGACGGGATCGACGCAATTTTTTCACCTGCCACTCCATGAGCTTCAGCTTGTGGGTGGTCCCACGTTAATAGGGACTTTGTGCCTGACCCGTACAAGTGGGGTACGCGGTAAATACTATGTAGATATGGTCAACAGTGGCTTCGGCCTCTGGACCATTGATATAATTAACGGCGTCGATCCCAGGGGGCCATCCCCCCAGGCAACACCTGCCCCCTTGATTTAAAGGGGCAGGGCTGGGTTTATTGCCCAGTGCCTGAGGCGCCCCTCTTGAGGGGGAATGCCGACGGGATCGACGCAATTTTTCACCTGCCACTCCATGAGCTTCGGCTTGTGGGTGGTCCCACGTTAATAGGGACTTTGTGCCTGACCCGTACAAGTGGGGTACGCGGTAAATACAGTATGTAGATATGGTCAACAGTGGCTTCGGCCTCTGGACCATTGATATAATTAACAGCGTCGATCCCAGGGGGGGCATCCCCCCAGGCAACACCTGCCCCCTTGATTTAAAGGGGCAGGGCTGGGTTTATTGCCCAGTGCCTGAGGCGCCCCCTTGAGGGGGAATGCCGACGGGATCGACGCAATTTTTCACCTGCCACTCCATGGGCTTCGGCTTGTGGGTGGTCCCACGTTAATAGGGACTTTGTGCCTGACCCGTACAAGTGGGGTACGCGGTAAATACAGTATGTAGATATGGTCAACAGTGGCTTCGGCCTCTGGACCATTGATATAATTAACAGCGTCGATCCCAGGGGGCCATCCCCCCAGGCAACACCTGCCCCCTCGATTTAAAGGGGCAGGGCTGGGTTTATTGCCCAGTGCCTGAGGCGCCCCCTTTGAGGGGGAATGCCGACGGGATCGACACAATTTTTCACCCGCCACCCCATGAGTCTCGGCTTGTGGGTGGTCCCACATAAATAGGGCCTTTGTGCCTGACCCGTACAAGTGGGGTACGTGGAAAATATCATGTAGATATGGTCAACAGTGGCTTCGGCCTTTAGACCATTGCTATAATTAACGGCGTCGATCCCAGGGGGCCATCCCCCCAGGCAACACCTGCTCCCTCGATTTAAAGGGGCAGGGCTGGGTTTATTGCCCAGCGCCTGAGGCGCCCCCTTGAGGGGGAATGCCGACGGGATCGACGCAATTTTTCACCTGCCACTCCATGTGTCTCGGCTTGTGGGTGGTCCCACATAAATAGGGCCTTTGTGCCTGACCCGTACAAGTGGGGTACGTGGAAAATATCATGTAGATATGGTCAACAGTGGCTTCGGCCTCTGGACCATTGCTATAATTAACAGCGTCGATCCCAGGGGACCATCCCCCAGGCAACACCTGCCCCCTTGATTTAAAGGGGCAGGGCTGGGTTTATTGCCCAGCGCCTGAGGGGGAATGCCGACCGGATCGACGCAATTTTTCACCCGCCACCCCATGAGCTTCGGCTTGTGGGTGGTCCCACATAAATAGGGCCTTGTGCCTGACCCGTACAAGTGGGGTACGTGAAAAATATCATATGGACAACACTAATAAAAAGGTGAAGCAATTTTATTAATAATTGAGGTTTAAATATAATCATGGAGAATGTGATGTAAATAACGAAGGGAATTGTGACTTGAGTAGTAATATAGTTTCGGTTACAGACAGAAAAACACACAATCTCCATTATAATTAGATAGAATGTGTTCTTGGTTGAATAGATAAGGAACTTTGAACAGTGAATTTAGAACAGTGGTTCTCAACCAGGGGACATATAGGCCCATATGACCTTTTTTGGGTCCAAGTAAGAAATAAATATTTAATTATAAAATATAATAGGATTTTTAAACATCAAATAGCTATGGGAGTCCACCAAAGAAAAATAGGAATTAAAGGGATCCATAGATAAAAAAAAAATTTGAAAAAAGTTGAGAAGCTCTGGTATCCTGGGTATGAGGTTAAACTGTATCTAATAGTGAAGTTCCAATTTTTTAGTTCTGTGGAGAGTGGAGTACCCCTTCATCGCCATTACTCTCAGGTCCACTCTGACCCGGAGTGGTAGCGCCTTTTAAGGTCCTATCTATGGGTTCAATAGAAGAAAACCAGTTAACGTATTTAAAAATTGAGTTCGAAAAAAGAATTTTCAATACCCATCAAAAATGAATAGAACAAAATGCCTTCGGCATAAAATAACTCAACAAGATTTGACATGCCGTAAAATCCAAAAAAGAAAGAAAAAAGAAAAAGAACCACTGATTTATAGAACTAAAGAGTTTATTTATTTATTTTTATTTGGATTCCTTTTAGGTCTTGCTGATGAAAGCAGATTTGCCTCGAACAAAATCTAAGGAGACAAAATTGTTACCAAGCTAAAATTGGTATTTTTTGAAAAGTTAGGGTATCCTCTTTTGAAATTTGAAAACTCCTCTTTTTGACCCTCTGAGGAAAACTTTTTATTGGGGTAGAGTAGTATGCAAACCAGATCTAGTCTGGTAGATAAGATGGTGGACCGGGAAAATTGTTACCAAGCTAAAATTGGTATTTTTGAAAGCTTATCGTATCTTCTTTTGAAATTTGAAAACTCCTCTTTTTGACCCCCCGGGGAAAACTTTTTATTGGGAATGGAGGTGGAAGTACGACTGTCTAGTGTGGGAAAGGGCATCAAAAGTAATACGATGTCAAATTATCCCAATAAGAAATTCGGTTTGATCGCAGCACGTGTCAGTTGTTTAAAAGAATTATTGGAGACATCTGCTTTACAGAATGATCAATGAGCAGTGTTGATATTTTTCTGTTTTTTTAGACGTTTTTGGCATGCCCTTCCTAAGTGAAGTCGTCGGGGTGGCCTAAAGTCGGTATCAGCCAGACAGTGAGGGAGTCTATCCTCTTTTCACTAGCGCTAGAGCAAGGAGATGGTTTTAGCGTCTGAGGTAGAGCGCCACACCAACCATCAGATCCCTGTGCTACTCATACGCTGAGTTGGCGAGGGTCGGTATCGAACCCGGAACCATGTCGTTCCTAGTCGAACGCTCTACCGACTGAGCTAATCCGGTCCTATTTAAAAATGCTTACAGCACCTGGTGTTCCCAAGCGGCCACCCATCCAAATACTGACCAGGCTCTTAACTTTGGTGATCGGACGAGTACCGGTGTTGTCAACGTGATATGGCCACCACTAAAATCCTGATGTCCCCTTTATGTGGTAATATAAAATTATTATAATTTAAAAAGCTGAAGAAACTTAAAAAGCCTATAATTTGGCTTAAACAAGCAACAAAAGAACAAGCCATCTAGGAGAAGTAAAAATGAAATAAATAAAAGACAGAAAAGAGAAAATTTCTATATGAATAATTTTTGAATTGCATCTCCTTAAAAATCCCCCCCCCCTCATTGGAGCGTACACCGCACGTTGAGAACCACTGACTGGATTAATGTGTAGTGTCTATGTACTTCTGCATGTTGTCAAGGTGTTATTTAATACCACTTCTATTTCTCTGAATGTTTGAGATGAGGCTTGAAGATTAGTATTATTAGCGTTATTCGGACTATTGTCTCCATCGAGTCCGAGAAGGTTCCCGAGTCCGACAAGAAATACCTGAAGAAGGCCGGAGGGTATATCGGCCGAAACGTTGTACAAATAACAATGAAGATGGGGACAATAGTCCGAATAACGCTAATAATACTAACACCACTTCTGTTTATCTATTTACTCCCCACCCCACCCCGCACGTGCAAGATGTGAGAGAATGTCAATTTTTAAGCAGAGTTTAACATATTTAAATTCCGAGTTTTCCTTATCCAAGACCGGTTGCCATATCAAGTTTAAAGAGCCCAGTCTGACCTACTATCTATCCATAGTTTGAGGGAGAATAGTTGGATTCATACCTTTCCCCAAAGGTATTAGCACTTCTGTTCAGGATCAAAGCGTCGTCCCCAGGTTTTTGGACTGGGATCCGTGCGTGCTATCAGTTCTTCTTTTTCGGTCATGATCTCGTCACGAACTCGAGAGAAAAAAAGTTCAAATCCTGGACGAGGCTGTTTGCGTCTCACATAGCGTTAATAACTTTGGGAAAGGTATTAATCCAACTATTTCCCCCCAGCTATGGATAAGTTGTAGGGAAGACTGAGCTCTTTAACCTTGGCTAGGTAACCAGTCTAAGAGAAGGAAAACTCTGAATTTAAACCTGCTAAACTCCTCTTAAGAAATTGGCCTTGTGTCACATCCAGCTCGTGCGGAGGGCTGATATATATATATATATATATATATATATATATATATATATATATATATATATATATATAGTTGCAATGATGCATATGCGAGTAGGTGCAGATGTGCCTATGTATGTGTGCATATAAGCTCTTGACACTGAATGCACATATATAGGTGCAATAATACATATTGTCCATATTGTACGTGTCCATATTGTACCTGTATAGTGTATATGTATGTATACATATGTGGGAGTGAGCGTATTTGTACAGGAATGTGTAGGCACAAGTGACGTATATATATATATATATATATATATATATATATATATATATATATATATATAAATGAGAGGTGTCCAAAACTTGGTAGTGAGGGATGATTCTATATGTGATTTCTAAGACACACTGTATTATTATTGTATGATAAAGTATGTGTAAATACAGTGAATCTTTAAATCACTAAAGAGAGCTCAATGTATAATAAACTTTTTAGAATATATATATATATATGTGTGTGTGTGTGTGTGTATGTGTGTGTGTGTGTGTGTGTGTGTGCTCACGTACGCGTGTGTGTGTATTAGGCTAGGTCGATTTTTCACTTTTTTTAATATCAAATTTCAGGAGAGACCGAAATTTGTGTATTGGTCTATTAAGTACTGATACCAAAAATTAGATTTTGCTCTTGTACTAATTTTTTAGGAAATGGCATCAAAGATCGTTGACAAAAAAGCACTCAAGACTCCCCGGTTTTGCAACATTTGGCAAAAAATTGATCAGAAAATCTAACAATTTCAGTATTTAAAGTAGGGAATGTTGTCCTTTTATTTTATCAAAATGAAATGAAGGAATTCTAACTAAAATTCAAATTAAAAATATGATTCTCCATTATAGTGACAGCTCCGAAATGCTGTTTTACTTCATTAATTAAGCAGTATTAGTGAATCCGTTAAAACAGAAAAACAGCTGATTTTTTTCTGTTATGAATGAAAAAAAAAAAAAACAAATATAGAAAAACAAATAATAGATTACTATTGCTTAATATATAGAGTCAACTAGCTACATATGATAGCTCTTAGGAAGGTCACAGTTTATGACACAAAGCTTTTGCATTTATGTGTCTGCTAGAGGTTAGGAAATCGCATTCGTTGTATATTCATATTTACAATTTTTGTGTAGTGTTTTTTTTTACACAATCCTATCGAATACGAATAATTTTGCCCCATAGATGGGGGTACTAATAGGTACGGGTCAGAGTTGACCTGGGAATAATGACAATGATGGAGTGCTCTACTCTACCCAGATCTTTAGAAGTAGAGCCTGACCATCATATTCAGTTTAGTGTCATACACACAAAGAAAAGCTTTTTTCGGAAGGAGGGAGGGGGCTACTACCCCTATACAGAAGATATAGTCGGCGTATTCTAAGCCCCACCAACTGGGTGATTTCCTGATATAAAATGCTAAAGTTTAACTGTATCATTAAGATATTATCCAAATTAAAAACATCTGCGTAGATTTAATTAAGATTATCCATCTTAATTAAATCTACGCAAATCTTGAACAATAATCCAACGACAAGCGATTTGCACTAAAGTCACGTGATTTCATTGATTTTTTTTTTATTCTTCCATAATTAGACTGTTAATGGATAAGTGTTTCTCCCTGCTTAAGTCCCGGATGTATTAGTTTTATATACTCTTGTATATTTATTGAAAAAAATTGTAAGTAGATAGAAAGCCCATGTCACCTTGTTCCTAAAGTTGGCAGGGAGCTTAATGATATATATTGATCTGAACATTGTTTTTAGAGTATCAGTGGTTTTGTTCGCTTCAGTTATTTCCCTTTGTAAATCACTCTCTAGTCTATTGACAGCGTGTATTTAATCATCTTTAGAAAGACGAAATATTCAATTTTAAAAGATCATGAGATTTAATAAGAAGCAAAACACAACTAATCTTGACTATTATACACTGATTTAATCTTGTTAGTACCCTCACCTTGATTGTTAGTCACAACTTTTCGACCATTGTATATATTTACCCAACCCTTCGCCACAATCAGGATGTGAAAAAAGGTCGATTTTTCCTTCTCTTAGACAAACCACGGCTAAAAAAAAACAGTCTGTCCTACTGTTTACAATACCTGTGGAAGGGTAGTTGCTTTTTACGGCATGTCAATCCTTGAATTATCTATTACCGAAGACGTTTTGTTTATTTATTCTTGTTATTCAAATTAAAAAAATTTTTTAACGTTTTTAAAACTCTTTTTTGATCTATCCGCTTGGGTGTGACACATTGTGACACAATGTCGATTTTTAAGCGGATTAGAACTAGCTTGAATTCAGAGTTTTCATTCTCCTAGAATAGTTGCCTAACCAAGGCTAAATAATCCAGTCGGCTCTACAATTTACAACTAGAGAGAAACGCAAGCAGCCATGTACAGGATTGGAATACAGGACGCCGATTCCATTTCCTACGACGATAACTATTACACGAAGAACGCCTCCACATGTCAATGTATTTTGTTCTTTACTTGTTTCTTTCTCATTTCTCTAGTAATTAAACATTATTCTTTCACCGGGTATATTTTTACACTACTCTTCGTGTGTTATCATACACCCAACCCGCCTTGTCGGCTGAGGTTGTAGAATACACCGACGGTAAAATACCCCCCCCCCCCAATCGGACCACCTGTTGGATATGGGTGGCTATCCGTGATACGTAAGGGCGGAACTCTGCTGTTTGAGTAATCCACGACATGCAACACTCCACTGTGGTTCTTATTTAGGCTAGACGGGCGATCAGAGGGCCCCTCCGATCAATCGGCTGATCACGACAAGCCCTAGTACCTATATTGTTGTTCCAATCTTATTATCCTTATGGCAATATTATTTTGGATTTTTCTGTTTTGAAAAGTTAAAAACTCGACTCGTGTCGACGGTAGTGGAGTGTCTGTATTTTTTTTTCTTAATTATTGAATTATATCACTTGGTTATTAAAAATCAAAAAACAAATTTTGTGTGTTTCTTAGTTATATGCATATTAAGTGGTATGCAAGATTTCAAATCTGAATGACCTCTCGTCTGTGAGTTATAAGTCGACACGTACATACCAAACTTCCCTTTATATATATATATATATATATATATATATATATATATATATATTGGCGAGAAACCAGGTGTTGACTCCATGTCCACGCTATCTTAACATATATATATGCATAGTGTATATATATGTATATATATATATATATATATGTATTAACTAACAGTGACGTTTTTTCATGGCGAGTATATATATATATATATATATATATATATATATATATACACACACAGACATACACACACATATGTGTGTGTGTGTGTGTGTGTGTGTGTGTGTGTGTGTGTGTGTGTGTGTGTGTGTGCACGTGTTTTGTCTTAAAGCTGAGACCAAGTCCACGTGATGTTGGACAGTTGAGAAAGGTGGCCTTCACGGTACAACGAAACAAAAAACAAACGCAAAAAAAAACTATCTGCAATCACACAGATAACGTTGCAAGTTTGCAATTAATAAAACTGGTTGTTATATTCGCTTGCAATTTTTTTCTAATGCAGGTCGCCATTCTGTACAGGTCAAAATTGAGAGAGAATAACAGAAGTAAGAATGCTAGGAACGCTCGCTAAAAAAAAAAAACAAGTCTCACAATTAGAAAGCAACAGTTTCAATCCTCTTGAAATCCGTAAAGTATATTATTATTTATATTTTTTGCTTGAAGGCAGTTACAATAAAGTTGAAACAGCTGTACGATGTTCTACGTAGGGGGGCGATATTTGCCGAGTTCGCTTGTCATGATTATTTTCATTAATTACCGGATTTTATACGATATAAGCATTGTAACTGCATTCAAGCAAAAAATATAAATAATAATATACTTTACTCAACAATGCTTCTAAAGCAAATTTTCTTAACCTCGTTCCTCACGCCGGAGCATAGGCCTAAATTTGCGATCTTCTCAACGTCCACACTACTTTGTAAAGTAGTAGTAATAGTGACGTATTTACACATGACAAGCTAATTTCGATTGTATCGCTTGCTGCGTATCGGTGGCCCAGTGGTAAAGTCTCTGACTCTGCGTGCTGAGTTCCCGGTTTCGATTTCTGTCGGAGGGAAATTGTAAGTATACATCGCTGATGAGACTTAATAAAGTTGAAACAGCTGTACGATGTTCTACGTAGGGGGCGATATTTGTCGAGTTCGCTTGTCATGATTATTTTCATTAATTATCAAATTTTATACGATATACGCATTGTAAGTGCCTTCAAGCAAAAAATATAAATAATAATATACTTTACTCAACAATGCTTCTAAAGCAAATTTTCTTAATCCCATATATATATATATATAAAAAAAAGATGAATTTATTATCGAAGGTGAAGTCGACGTTAAAACTTTTCAGTTTTTATCACTCTTCATTAGGATTGCAAAAGTGATGTCTGAACAGTGATGGATATCTTTTCAAAATAACGGGAGATGAGAAAATTTATAGAGAATATGTCCTGATGAATAAAAACCGAAACGTTTTAACGTCGACTTCACCATCTAGAATAAATCCATCCTTTTAAGTATTACTTTGTTTTTCAATTTTCTACATACTCTCGGCTTTATTTCCATATTTTCCTCCCATATATGTATATATTTATATAATGGATAAAAGTAACCTACTCGAGTTTCATCTTCTGAATCGTCATATATATATATATATATATATATATATATATATATATATATATATATATATATATAGATGTGAGGTATCCAAAACTTGGTAGTAAGGGATGATTCTATATGTGATATCTAAGACACACTGTATTATTATTGTATGATCCAGTATGTATAAATACAGTGAATCTTTAAACCACTACAGAGAGCTCAATATAATAATCTTTTTAGATTATATACAGAGCAATATTTATTTTGAAAGGAAGGAAAATCTCAACATCGTTATTCCATAATAAATTTATTTCGACCAAAAATGGGGCCTTTATAAATCTAAGTTGATTTAACAAAGCTCCCCAAAATCAAGTCTCATTAGATGGATAATCATCAATAATTATTGAAAATTATTGAATGATTATCCATCTAATGAGACTTGATTTTGGGGAGCTTTAAAATCAACTTAGATTTATAAAGGCCCCATTTTGGTCGAAATAAATTTATTATGGAATAACGGTGTTGAGTTTTTCCTTCCTTTCATAATATATATATATATATATATATATATATATATATATATATATATGACACAATCAGAAAAGGTGATATCCTTTTAAGAGCTGCAACATTTCTGTAATGGAAATATTCCTAATTAAGGTTCTGGTGAGTTAGGCAGGTCCCCTGATACGGATGGAGGATACAAGGCTCCAACTTAGCAACAGGCCTCGTCCAGTGGATCGTCCTCTATTTCAGCATAAGGATAAATTCAAAGATAACCTTAAGCGATGTAATTTTGATATTGGGATATGGGAAAAACTGGCAGAAATCTGATACCAATAGCGCAGATTCATGGAAATGAAAACCCTTGAGGAAAAAAAAAAAAAGGTTGGATCAATTACGCACATGCCTGAAACTCAAACATCTTGTTCCTGCAAGCAAAGGGACATCGGTGTGCATTATTGTGATTTTTCTGCTCGCAATAACGCGGACCATGAAAAGGTCTGCACATGGCAGATGAAGTTACTTAACCCTCATCCATCGTTCACGAGGATACTTGTCTGATTGCAAATGGTTCAGCAGTCAAAAACTAGTGATGCAAATTATGACCCCCACTATGACAATATTAAAAGACAAATTTCTAGATAGGGATTATATAGTAAACATTTAGGTGTGTATGAGCTATGGTTTCGAAGTGTGAAGGTTGTCTTCGTAAGTTTTTCGGTTCGCAAGCCACAGTCCGTTGCTAACATTTCTAGTTGTAATCAACAAATCTGGACATTTTTTTTTTTTAAGCCAGTATGTAGTATATATTATATATATATATATATAATTATATATATATATATATATATATAAGTTTGGGTAGCATGGACTGAAATCAACGGCGCTTGGCTACAGACAATTTCTTGCCTATGCGATATTCAAATTAAGTGGGCTTTGAAAAATCACATAGGCAACAATCTGTCACTAACCAAGCACCGTTGACTTCCTGTCCATGTCCACATTACCCTAACATTGATATAAATGGTTCATCCACGAAATTGACCACTATTTACTTATAAATATCTATGTATGTGTGTGTGTGTGTGTGTGTGTGTGTGTGTGTGTGACGAGTAAAGAATTGAGTAAATCCAACAAAAATGTCCTCTAATTTCACCCCACCCATATATATATATATATATATATAATATATATATATATATATTAAGAAAAATGAAAAAACACAGGTTTAAATGGGTTAAGTGGTGAGTTTATTGACAGACGCTGCAGTGTTTCGATCAATTAATTAGATCATCTTCAGGGCATTTGTTGGTATATGGAAGGTGATAAGAAATTATTTATCACGGAATAACGAGAAAAGCGAATGGTAGTCATTGTTATTCATCTGTTTAAAAATGTTTGAGGTTTGAAAAAAAAAAAGAAAAAAGGGGCACGGTTTGAAATATGACGTCAAATATTCTATTTTATGGCGTGAGTATGGGACAGTATATATATATATATATATATATATATATATATATATATATATATATATATATAAGTTTTTCTTGTCTCGCAGTAGTGCTCGTTTCATATTTTTCCCTATACAACTGGTCCAGGTTCAAGTCCTAAAAAAGAACATAATTTCGAATAGGGATCTTTGGAGGTGGGATCTACCTTTTCCAAGATTATTAGTCCTAAAATTAACGTAATAAGGCGGCTGGAGTTCGAACACATTTACTATGATGTTGCAGTCCAGCACATTAACCGCTAAAATCCTACGCCACATATGTAGAATAATCAATATTTTTTAACGTTAGTTAACAGCTACTAAAGTTTAGCTTCCGACCACACCGTGTTTATTAATATTCTTCTCATACCCAGTCACCTATTAATCCCTTGGATAGTGCTTGTAACATCCGGGGCTTTATATCGACCACCTTGGGGGAAGCGCGTGGTGTAATGGTTAAAGTCATGGGAAATGGACTCGTCATCCCGAGTTCAAATCCTGGACGTGGTAATTGCATTTCACTTAGCGCTAATACCGTTGGGAAAGGTATGAATCCTACTCTCCCTCCAGCTATGGGTAAATTGTAGGACAAACTGGGCTCTTTAACCTTGGTTAGGCAACCGGTCTAGGAGAAGGAAAACTCTGAATTCAAACCTGTTGAACTCCGCTTAAGAAAGTGACCTAGTGTCACATCCTGCTCGTGCGGAGGGGTTGGTAGATATATATATATATATCGAGCACATTGGCGATTTCTTGTTTAAGTTTTTTATATTTTTATTTACTTCTAAGATAATATCATATAGATTTAAGGTCTGGAAGACTTTCTATCTATCATTTACATTATATATACGTTAAGGTTGGTCTATTTTCACTTTTTTCAAAATATCAAATTACATGAGGCATTACGAGTTGTGTATTAGTCTATTAAGTACTGATATAAAAAAATTAGATCTTGCACTTTTACCAATTTTTGAGGAAATGGCATCAAAGATCGTAGACAAAAATGCACTGAAAAATCCTCGGTTTTGCATCGTTTGGCCAAAAATCGATCAGAAAATTTAACAATTTCAGTATTTAAATCAGGGAATGTTGCCATTTTATTTTATCAAAATGAAATAAAATGAACTAAAATTACAATTAAAAATATCCCCCCTCCCCTTAATAATCAGTGACGGCTTTGAAATGCTGTTTTACCTCATTAATTCAGCAGTAACAGTGAATACATTAAAAAAAAGAAAACAGCTGTTTTTTTATGCTTTGAATGAAAAAAACAAAACAAAAACAAATATGGAAAAACAAATAATGGGTTATTATTGCTTAATACATAGAGTGAAATATCTCCATATAAGACTTCTTAGACGAAAAAGAAGGTCTCAGTTTATGACACAAAACTTTTGCAATTATATGTGTGCCTTGCCTCAAAGCCATATACTGATTTAGAAGTTTCTCTTGTTAATGCGACTACCCGTTCAACACCTTGAGAATGTGAGGGCAAATCTGGCAAGTCCAGCTTGAAGCGATACACATATAAACCCATGGAATGAACGACTTTTTAAGACCGATTTTTCTCCTCTAACATAAGTAGTTCATTTTACGAAATATGTTTTTAAAAAAGTTGAACTTACTTAACTCCATATATAGAAATAAACATATTCTACTGACCCAACAAAAGTGAAGAACCCAGTGAGAATTGAACATAACAATGAAGATCTGAGAATCACTTGAAAATCGTTACTTCATGGCGAGAGGTGGCTCAATAGATGTCTACTAAGTTAAGCTTAATGCGACGCATTAGGCTACAAATTTCTACTCTTTTACATAATACATACTAGCAACAGCTAACCGGCGTCGCCTGGGTAGAGTTTTTTTTTAAGTTAGTCCCGCAGATCCATTATTACTTAATCGCGAGTTGAATCCTCGTAGGATGCCCCATTTAAATCCCTATGTAAAAAAATAGACCTTGCATTGTTCCATGGCTCATAAATTGATCCAATTACTCTGAAAAGAAATGTTAATGTCTACAATCTAAAATATTAAATGAAAAGAAAATCCATGCTGTTATCATTTAAATTTTATTTTTTGATTATCTTCACGAATATAAATAAAATCTATATTATTTTTGCTCAAAAACCAAGCCCTGGTGATATTTAATTGCGTATATATATATATATATATATATATATATATTATATATATATATATATATATTTACTTTGTTGTTAATTGTTTTATTTTCGAAGTTTCCTCCGGACATACAGATTCACGCAATTGAAAAAAAGTGTCATGTGACACCCAGCGGAGCCCCTATTGTACATGCCAATTCTCTAAAGGAGATGATTATTTATTGTATCCCTAAACTAGTATAAAATTGTATTTTAGAAGACTGTGTTGCACCAATCCTTTCAAAAGGGAATTGAGACCTTGCGTTGTTTGGAATATTGACCTTTGGTATGGAAAATATGCTGGTCAAAGAACAGAGGCAAAAAGAGGTCGAAAATGGGTTTCTGAACTGTCATGCCCCAATTGAACATGTCAATTCTCCAAGGGAGATGATTATTCATTGTATCCCTAAACTAGTATAAAATTGTATTTTAGAAGACTGTGTAGCACCAATCCGTTAAAAAAGGAATTGAGACTTTGCGTTGTTTAGAACATTGATCTTTGGTACGGAAAATATACTGGTCAAAGATAAGAGGTCGAAAATGGTTTTCTGGACTGTCATGTGACACCCAAAGGAGTCCCTATCGGATATGCCAATTCTTTAAGGGAGATGATTATTCATTGTATCCCTAAACTGGTATAAAACTATATTTTTGAAGAATGTGTAGTGCCAATCCTTTAAAATGGAATTGAGACCTTGTGTTGTTTGAAATAACGACCTTTGGTACGGAAAATAAGCTAGCAACCAATTGACCAATCAACACGCATTTTCTTGAAGGCATCCATGTTAATGACCATTTTATTCGTGTGATAATATAAACGTTGTTTATGATAATCGTTCCAACTTCACAGTGTGGGTTTGTTTATAGCTCTATATTTTACCAAATCGGTTTGGCAGTTTTGGGCAATGAATGGAATGAAAGTCACCTCGTTCGAGATATGATTCATCTCTTTATTTAAAAAATTTTATTTGGCGTTTGATTGACCGTTAGTTTAGCGTTCCTTTTTAAAAATAGAAAGCTCCGTTTTGATTCGCAAGAACAACCAAACACACATGTGCCCAGTCAGTTCGGATGTATAGATATGCGCATTTTTGAAATTCCACGCTTAAGTTTGTCAAAACTGCTTTTTCTTAAGCTGATTAAATTAGGCGGCTGGCGTGATTCTGCCTTCAAGGTCGTCAGCACACACACACACACACACACACCACACATGCACGCACACGCACACATTTGCGTACACAAACACACACACAAACAATCAAACACACACATATATACATACATGCACAAACACACACCAATACATACACTATGCATGTACATGCTCACTTATGCACGCTAATACGCACACAGCAATAAACATAGGCACACAGCAATAAACATACGCACCCACAAACAAATAAACACACACACTCATACACACCAATAAATATACGCGCGCACACACAAACAAATACACACATACACACACAAATACACGCACTATGTACACACGTGCTCATTCATATACGCCAACACACACACACCAATAGACATGCACACACACATACACACAAACACTCACCAATAGACATACGTGCACACACATACACACACACACACACAAATACACACACATACACACACACACACACACACACACAAATACATGCTCGCATACACACCAATACATTCACTATGTAAACACGCTCACGCATGCACCAATACACATACAGACATACGCACACCAATAAACATACGCGCACCAATACACACATGCACACACACCAATAAACATACGCACACACGCACACGCACACACACACCAATACACACACACAAGTACATGAACCCTCGCGCACACGCATACACACGCATACACACAGACATACGAATTCATAAAATTAGCTTTAGCTTCTCATTTAGCATGAACATTATTTTCCAATATAATAATTACTGAACACATATTTAATTTTACCACATAAATGTCAATATTATCTGTAAATAACTCTGTATTAAGACAATAGAGCGATTCTAAGAAGCTTCTTATCCGACCCTACATGAAGCCAGAATGTGATTCAAGGTCAATTTAATGTAGGGTGCTCTACAGGAAGCAAGCCTCCCGCGGCATAATTTTTAAAAAATGATTACATTCCGGCGGTATTCCCCTTATAAGGCGCTTAAGGCACAGGGTAATAAATTCAGCAGAATATTTTTAGACCTTATTTTACTGATACAGATATTATTGGAGAACGAAACCCATCCTCCTAATTATACTTGTGTCGGAAAAATAAGGTCTAAAAAAAGTTCGGCTTCGGGTTTCCTTTACCGCTCTTTTAACCTGGTCTATAGTTGTGATGTAACGTAGCGGGTCTATTTGAAAGGAGTGATGACGTATTAATTGTAATCGTAAAATACATATCTTCTATTCTTGTCTTACTTCCCGTGGTTGGAATCATAGTTCTGTTGGGATATCTGGCATTCTTGCTCTTTTGAGTCTGGAATAACTTGAGATTCACTTGAGGACATCTTGCCTTATGCTATTTATAGTTCTTTTTAAATGATAATACAAGACGCTTTTTTTTTGTTTATTCTCATGGGGTATTTTATCTTATCCCCAAGTCAAAATGCCTTGGGTAACAGACACGCATTTTGCGTCTAAACCTGCCACTGCTTAATTCCTAACTGATCGTTCTCTCTCTCTCTCTCTCTCTCTCTCTCTCTCTCTCTCTCTCTCTCTCTCTCTCTCATACCTTGTCCTAACCAATCAGAATTCGACAACTGGCCTAGTGCTTCGTCATCAAAATCTTTCCGCGTAATCTCTTGGATTCCTAGCTTTTCCCACCCGATCATGTTCCAGTGAAAAAGTAAGTAAAGTCGGCGGAGTGGTCTATTGTCGGTATCGAACCCGGAACCTTGCGATTCCTGGGTTGATGCCGTACCGACGGAGCTAAACTGGCCCCTTGCTAACTATAGTTGTATGTACGTATCTTTTATTGATATTCAAAAACAAAACATTAGTTCTGTATTCTTCTATTAATTTTTATGGAAGAATCAAGAACAATTTTCAGAATTATAAAAAGTGTTACCGCAACTATTCGATATTGTGGATAATACGCACCCCCCCTCCCAACTTTGGGCTACGAAAATATTTTTTTTTAAATCACGTACAATACGCACAGGATTTTTAAAATTTTAGCACCTAAATTTAACATTCATGCAAATACTTATTGTTCATATAGAATAAGAATAGGAATGTATACAGTTTAAATCGAGGAGTGAAGGATTTGAATAAATTCGACAGAAGGTGGTTGAGAATAGAGGAAAGTGTGGATATAACAACACAGACAGTTGAATTCAGCTAATATTTCGCCTCATTGTATGAAGCAACTGTCTGTATTTCCTCTATTCTCAACCACAGTTTAAATTATATTTTGAAACACAAAATTTACGCAGTATTTAGAGCAAACACATGGATATGTTTGCATAAAAATGCAACAAACTTGCGACGAAAATAAGTTCACAGTGGGAGAAAGAAAATCATAAACAAACGCACATTCCAGTGGCTAGTGGCTATTCATCTGTCGTGACGCAAAACAGAAGTGAACATTACAGTGATGACGTCAATGATTGACACAGACAACAGTGAAGCAAACTTGAAATGAGCTTAATATCTAGATGAATAATTAATAAATAATAATAATAATAATAATAATAATAATAATGTTGCGCCAGCAGCACGGATATCCATGACAATCTCTCGCCAACCCACTCTATCATTCATTGCCCCCGGGAGATCCTCTGCGCGGCATCTAGTATCCGCGCAGAGCAGGTCAATGTATGTTTTTGCTGGACGGCCCACGCTGGCGTGCCCATGTGATGGCTTCCATAGTTCATCCTTGCTTCTCCAACTGTGCCAAGCGTGTCTTGTTCGTCTTACACGGATGGTCTGTATGATATGGGACAGGTGGCCGTACAGCTGTTTTCTCGTGGGGTGTTGTTTCCAAGTCTTGTTTAAGATTGCACGCAGCATTCTTGTACAGCTACCATTTTGACGGTAGACAATGAATAATAATAATAATAATAATAATAATAATAATAAAAAAACAAATTCAGTATTTGGTTTGTTGGATTTTACGACATGTCAACCCTTGTTGGGTTATTTTCTGCCGAAGACGTTTTGTTTTATTCATGCTTGATGGGTATTAAAGAAAAAATTAAACTCAATATTTTAAAACATTTAAAAGTCATATTTTTTTTTCTATTTAACTCATAGATGAAACCCAAAACAACCACTCCGGGTCAGAGTGGACCTGGAAGTAATAGAGATAAAAGGGTACTCCACACTCCTCAGAGCTCCAAAATTAGAACTTCACCATTAGATACAGTTTAACGTTATATTCAGGACACTAAAAACCCCAGCCACCGTTTTCTAGCACATATATGATAAAAAGGAATGAGGTTTGCCATAATGGCAATAGTTTTGAGACAATCATATAGGTGCTAGGGCTTGACATGAACCCACGGTTTGAGGCCTACCTGACCTTACCTGATCGTCGAGGTTCTTGCAAACTGAGCAACATTTCTTGAACCATCTGCGCCTTCGCCTTTCGCACAAAAATGTTTTTGGTTGCTTTCACGGCGTTATGTTTCGATTATAAATTCGTATTTTAGACTGCCTTCCAGAATTCCATCCTTAAGCACTAAGGGTTGCCTCCCCCGGCCAACTGGCGGCCCTTTTGGGGGGATTTTACGTGCGCGCGCGTGCAGAGAATTGGAAGACATAAGACACAAAACAGTTTCAATTTCAGAAATCTCGAAATATTAAGAACAAATCAAAGGTTAACAAACAACTTCATAGTTACCTTATTTTTCTTTACACTTGCTTTTGTGATAGCCTTCAAAACCAACCACCAAACCAATATAAACACAATGCTTCAAGCAAATTATAAAACACTTTTAACTTTTTTTCTTATTTTTGATTAAGCTTTTTTTTAACCATAATATACTTCTGGGTTAATGACTATCTAACAATATTAAACTTGGTTTTGTTACTTGTATCTATTTTTGTTAGAAGATTAAAATCAATTTTGTTCAAATAAAATCACTGGACAAAACTAAGGAATCATCATTTCAAGATGGTCGCTGTGATAAAAACTAGACCGGTAATTGAAGACAAAACATATCCGTCCTTGACCTTTTGATGACCTTGCAAGGAATAAAAACTGACATTAACTGCGCCATTGCACGTTCTTGAACCCGCAATCAACACAAATATCTATGCACCTGCAACTGTCTGATTTCTCCGACTTAGGACTTTTTGAGCGACTCTGGTAGCATCAGTTCTTTTCATGTAAATCATGTAGAAAGAAGGATGAAGCAAATTAACTATTACATAGGGTCAAAATTAAAGGGCAACTCCAAAAGAGTTTTATTTTTTTAACTGGATCCTGGCTCCAGTCGGGGCCTGACGCAAAAAAAAAAAAATCTTCTTTTTTTTTGCAACATCTTAGCCCTTTCTAAAGTCCACTCTATGTATCTACCCAACTCTTCCACCATGGGCAGGATGTGACACAAGGTAGATTTTTAAGCGTAGAAAAGCTGATTTGAATTCAGAATTTTTCTTCTCCTAGTCTGGTTACCTAACCTAGATTAAATAACCTAATCTATCCTACTATTTACCCATAGATCCACTCTACTACTCTATCAGAAAGGATTAAAAAACTAACAGTTGGGTAATTCCATGTCAAATCATCCAGAAAAAGTAAAATTGTCACACACCCCTTTCAATTTTTCTGATTTTTTTTCCAGGTGTGGACTATCTTAACGTTAGTTAATGTCCAAAATTTAAGCTTCCAGTATCAAAAATTTGCGGAGTTATGTCAGTTTTTAGCTCTCCAAATTTAGTGGGGTTGCGAAAAATGGCGACTTTTTGTAACCTACTTTAACAGAAATATAGGGGAGAAATAATAATTCTGTCGTAAAGGAAAGGAGACAAGGCGAATATAATTGTATTCTGGTTAATGATTTTTATTGGTGCGAATAAGAGAAATGTATTCAAAGTGTGCGAAAGAGTTCGTAAAGTTCATGGAAACATTGAAACATAGAAAGTTGCCATTAAATTCGGTTGGCGGGTGGAGAAATGTTAATGCAAGTGACAACTTGTTACTTAACTTTGTAGAATTGTATCTTGATGGGTTCTTGTTAGGAGAATATAGTCTGCGCTGTCGTTGTTCGTTTCGGACTGCTGCCTCGTCCGTAGAATTTGTCTGTTCTGTTGCTGTTGAGTTCCCCGTTGTCCTCCACGGGTGGTTGACTGTTCTCAGTGCCTGCCTATACTGTTCTGTTCTCAGTGCCTGCCGATACTGTTTTCTCGGTGCCTGCCGATGTTGTTCTGACCTTAATTCGACCGCTGCTAAAACTGTTCTGATGAATTTAGGGCTCTGCCTGCCCCCTAGCGTCTGGACTTCCAGGAACTGATTAAGGGGCAGATAACCCAAATTTCCGTCAACTTTTAGAATCGACATAACTTTTGGGAATTGTCTAACCTTATCATAATCCACACTTGGACAAAATTTCAGAAAAATTGAAAGGAGTGGATGACATGGCCTGGATGATTTGATATTGAATTACCCAGTTGTCAGTATTCAATAACTCCTCCATACAAACAAGATGGAACACAAGGTCAATTTCTATGTGGAGTTTAACAGGGTTTAATTTACAGATTTCCTTCTTCTATACCGATTGCCATACCAAAGCCTGCCCTACTATTTACCCATAGGTGGAGGGAGAATAAGTCGTCGGGGTGGCCTAAAGTCAGTACCAGCCAGACAGCGAGGGAGTATATCCCCTTTTCACTAGCGCTAGTGAATTGGATATTATTTTTGGCGTCTGAGACCTACCATCAGCTCCTCACTTTATCACACAGATCCCGGTGCTACTCATCCACTGAGTTGGTGATGGCCGGTATCGAACCCAGAACATTGTGGTTCCTAGTCGGACGCTCTATCGACTGTTGGATGCATACCTTTCCCAAGGATATTAGAGCTATGTGAAATGCAACCAGCCTCGTCCAGGATTTGAACTTGTCTCGCCGTATCAATTTCCTACGACGATACCCATTACACAACGGGCGCATAATAGTTGACAGCATGTTGTCCACAAACTACTAAGATCTGCAAGTATGTTAACTATCCTAAACTCAGATCGATAGGTCATTTCACTTACACCATCACATCTTCCGCAGTTTCATTGTTCTGACGTTGTGAGGAAGACCTCACTTAAATTTGTGATAGGGGTCAAGCGTACATCAGAATGATACGAGAGTAATCCCTAAGGTAAGGTTTCCAAAATATTTAAAAATCACAGAAACGTTTATTATTTATTGTCAATGATATTTACACCATTTCAAAATATGAACATGTATCTATTTTTCAACACAATCGCCATTTCGGTCGATGCATTTTTTTATAGGCATTGGATTTTTTTATGTCTATGCCATACCAGTTGGCCGTCATGTCGTTGAGGAAGCATTGAACCTCGTCGTCGTTGTAAACTCTCTAAACCACTTGGAGATGTTTTTGATATCTATGCACGACTCGCCATACACTTCCGTTAGTTGGCGATGAATTTAAATCGGTTTAATGCTTTTAGCGTTCTAAAACCGAATAACTTCGCGAACTTCACATTTGGCAGTAACATCAATCGAGAAGCTCTATGAGAAACAACTGCCGAGCCAAGACTGAGAGGAAGGCGCAGGTACATGCATAACAAACACAACAGTGTTGTCAATAGCCGCACGAACAGTTTCCCTGCACCCGTCTCCTACTTCAGAATTGTTACAATAAAGACCTGTCTACGGGTGGGTAAGTGAGGTAAAATAAGTCGTGCGCTCATAGGAAGTCTTCTCCACACCCAGCACCTGCCCCCTCACCAAAAAGAGGCAGAGCCGGGTTTAGTGATCGGTGCCTGGGGCACGCCAAAAGAGGAATGCCGACGGTATAACATATGATCTTCGGTTCGTGCATGGATTCCAACGTAAAAAAAAAAGATCTTGTGTTAATCCAGCCTGGTGAGTGGGGATTAGAAAAATAACTACTTATCTTTCCCCTTCTTCGTCTTTACCCAAAAAATAAAATCATCCCTTTTATTCTAAAATTGCCAAAAATCTCCACAGGCAAAAACCTGCTGCTACGAGGGTCGCTCAAAAAGTCCTAAGCCTAAACCACAATGAGTCGGAAAAACAAGACAGTTTTTCACTATTTGTCAATAACTCCTCCGCACGGGCAGGATGCGACACAAGGTCAATTTCTTTAGCGGAGTTCAACAGGTTTGAATTCAGAGTTTCTCCTCTCCTAGACTAGTTAATATACATAGTTATATATCCCAGTCTGACCTGCTATTACCCATAGCTGGAGGGAGAATTGGATTCATACCTTTTCCCAAGAGTATTAGCGCCATGTGAAATGCAAACAGCTTCGTCCAGGAATTGAGCTCGGTTCGACGAGTCCATTTCCTACGACTCTAACCATTAGACCACGTGCCTCCATACTATTTGTCAATATAGTCCCCTTTGACAGCAATGGTCCGATAATGTGTAGGGGTCCACAGGAGAGCGTTGCTTATGAGTTCGTACTTACTTCTCCAGCAGTGTGTTACGTAGAGGCTCTCATTTGGGATGGAGTGATGACGTGTCAATAAGAAATAATGGTGCAATACTCTATTCCTATTTTACTTCGTGAGGCTGGAATCTGGTAGTTGGGCTGATGTTGAGTGGGCTGGCATTCTTTGATGTTTTGAGTCAGGAACCAGCTTGAGATTTCAGGAGGATATCTTGCCTTATGCCGTTTATGGCTTTTGATAATTGTTGTGGGGTTTCAAGGGATCAACATAAGACAAAACGACGAGTAACAAATGTAGGAAAATGTATTAACAAAAGAGTAGACAATTACAATAAAGAAAAGTGGGAATTGCGTCCGACAAATAGAGTTACGAGCTGACTCGCATTGACTTCCTCAAACCATAATTGTTCCTGTTACTTATTGTAACCGTGGTCGCATTCCACTATAGTCTATAGGGTATATCACCTATAACAATAATAACACAAGGCGAACTTATTTTTCTCATGAGATATTTTTATTTTAATCTCCAAGTCAAAATGTCTGGGGGTGACAGACTTACATCCAACCCCGCTACGACTTGGTTCTCTCTCTCTCTCTCTCTCTCTCTCTCTCTCTCTCTCTCTCTCTCTCTCTCTCTCTCTCTCTCTCTCACACACACACACACACACACACACTTCACCACGTGACGTCTCTTGACCAGTAAGAAATTGACATGTGGCGTTGTGCTAAAAAAACTGTCCATGTTACTTACACTTAACTCTAACATTCCTGGCTTTTTTCCATTATCTTTCTCTCCCTCTTATGTTACAAGTATTCAGCATATTTTGTTCGTCTAATTTTAATGATTTGTATGACGGGAGGTAAGAGGGGTGATGATTCCAGGAATTAATCAAAACAACACGCAACATTCTTGTGTAGTCCCCTTCTCGCTTTTTCACCATGCGTTTGGTTAGAGTCCAATTGGTACAACCATACACTAATACTGATACGGTTACAGCTCGGAAAAAATGTTATTCTATTTTATGAGAGAGGTCAGATTTCTATATGGTCAATATGTTTGTCTGTCTATAACCATAACTATATCCGTACGCAAGTCACAATTCCCTTAGTTATTTACGTCACATTCTCCATGATTTTATTTTTTTTATTTAAACCTAAATTATTAATAAAATTGTTTTAAATTATTAATACTGTTGGCCTTATCTACATACTAATAACATGCAATTATATTTATATATACAACAAAATAGTGGTTTACAGTGTAAACGGGAAGGCTAATTTGCATATTGTTATTAAAAAATTGATTTTCATAAATATGTGCTTGGTATTATTGATTTCTAATTGTTTGGTTTTATCTTAATGAATATCAGCAAAAATCTCGGGGATAAATCTTAAAAGAAATCCATTAACCGGATGAAATAACTCTCATTTTATTCCTTACGTCCTAATTTAACTATTTAGTTAAATTATTAAAATTTAGAATTTAAATACAGGAGTAATGGAAGAGTAAGTTTCAGTTGTTCTATTTTCGATTATACCCCCTCTGTTTCAAATATTTTTATCTGCATTCCTATTTAGTTTCATTAGCCTTTCTGATTTAATATAATTTTTTTTATTTTTTTTTTTACATTAAAACTTACAGGGATTTATTTTATTTGAGTGGGTGTATAATTGTAATTCATTGGAACTTATTGGTTGATCTGAGGGTGATATGGCTTGGGCTGGGAAGAGACGTTGAACACGAAATTGTCAAATGTAATTAAATCCACCTGAGAAAACGTTGTTATAGCATTGATTATAAAAAGAAATATTTATTTGTAAGTGGTTAGCTTCTCGCTTGGATTACTCGACATTCTCATATTGAATTTTTGTGAATGCACTGGACAATTATTAGCAGAGAATCCGACTCAGTTGGTCTGTCAACAAAGGGTATCTGAGATCTGACGAATATTTTATGAGAGAGGTCAGATTTCTATATGGTCAATATGTTTGTCTGTCTATAACCATAACTATATCCGTACCTAAGTCACAATTCCCTTAGTTATTTACGTCACATTCTCCATGATTTTATTTTTTATTTAAACCTAAATTATTAATAAAATTTTTTAATTATTAATACTGTCGGCCTTATCTACATACTAATAACATGCAATTATATTTATATATACAACAAAATAGTGGTTTACAGTGTAAACGGGAAGGCTAATTTGCATACTGTTATTAAAAAATTGATTTTCATAAATAACTGATAGTTACAGTATGTTGGGCTTATTTTGAGTTAATTTTTTTACTCCTTCCTAAAAAGAAGCATCACTATCATCATGGACCGCTAATTAGAATCTTTTACTCTTTCCTAAATAGAAGCACCACTACCATCATGGACAGCTGTTAACTATGAAATGATAATTAGAGTCTTTCACGCCTTCCTAAATAGAAGCATCAGTATCATCATGGACCGCTTATTATAATCTTTTTCTCCTTCCTAAATAGAAGTATCAATACAATTATGGACCGCAGTGTGTTATCGGGACGTCAAGTGACATATATTTCTCTGTCTCTTTTTGACCCCCCCCCTTTCCCTTTCCCGCTTATTTCGTCGCTGTTTTTCTTTTTCATTCACTGTTCCAACAATTCAACTTTATCTTTGTTGAGAATTTGTTTTTCTTCCCGTCAATGCGCTACAGCCGACTATTGAATTCTTTCAGACGACGCTTCTCATTTAACCTTTATTGTCCGTTTTAAATCAACGCTACGTACAAGCAAGAAGCGATTAGAATAAGCCATAACAGCAACAGTAGGGCTAACACTATGCGTATACAGTGAGTGTTATTTAGATTGGCGCGCTATAATAATGGCGGTCGCTGAACTTCACCACAGGTGTGGAAGGCGTAGGTGATTGAATCAATGAAGCTAGAAGGGCGGGGCGGTCGATTTTTCAGCTGATCACATCGCAGCAAGGACATATTATCCTGAGTCGCTACTTGATCTTTGTCAGACTCACTCGTTTGATTTCATTCTTGTTTTATCAGATTCTCCAAGAGACACATTTTATAAGCGCTGTACAGATGGTTATGGACCTACCCGCACGCATAGGCATAGCACAGACACCTCCGCATTTTAGCCATTGTTTTCTTCTGTTACGGTAAAGAATAAGAAAGTTGTCATTTTATGCATATGTTGCATTTATCGGCATGCTTGATCCTCAGGAAGATATCAAGTAGATTCCTCATTCATCAAGGACTCATATTGACATTAGTATATCCGTGTTATACTAACACTGAACACAACGCAAGGAAAGATAAGATAAAAGCATTTATACTCACAAGTCCCCACTCAACAAGGACCCATATTGACATTAGTATATCCGTGTTATACTAACACTGAACACAACGTAAGGAAAGATAAGATAAACGCATTTATACTCACAAGTCCCCACTCAACAAGGACTCATATTGACATTAGTATATCCGTGTTATACTAACACTGAACACAACGTAAAGAAAGATAAGATAAACGCATTTGACATACAAGTCGAGTCCCCACTCAACAAGGACTCATATTGACATTAGTATATACGTGTTATACTAACACTGAACAAAACGTAAGGAAAGATAAGATAAACGCATTTATACTCACAAGTCCCCACTCAACAAGGACTCATATTGACATTAGTATATCCGTGTTATACTAACACTGAACACAACGTAAGGAAAGATAAGATAAAGGCATTTATACTCACAAGTCCCCACTCAACAAGGACTCATATTGACATTAGTATATCCGTGTTATACTAACACTGAACAAAACGTAAGGAAAGATAAGATAAACGCATTTATACTCACAAGTCCCCACTCAACAAGGACCCATATTGACATTAGTATATACGTGTTATACTAACACTGAACACAACGTAAGGAAAGATAAGATAAACGCATTTATACTCACAAGTCCCCACTCAACAAGGACTCATATTGACATTAGTATATCCGTGTTATACTAACACTGAACAAAACGTAAGGAAAGATAAGATAAACGCATTTATACTCACAAGTCCCACTCAACAAGGACTCATATTGACATTAGTATATCCGTGTTATACTAACACTGAACACAACATAAAGAAAGATAAGATAAACGCATTTATACTCACAAGTCCCCACTCAACAAGGACTTATATTGACATTAGTATATCCGTGTTATACTAATACTGAACACAGCGTAAGGAAAGATAAGATAAACGCATTTATACTCACAAGTCCCCACTCAACAAGGACTCTTATTGACATTAGTATATCCGTGTTATACTAACACTTAACACAGCGTAAGGAAAGATAAGATAAACGTATTTATACTCATAAGTCCCCACTCAACAAGGACCCATGTTGACATTAGTATATCCGTGTTATACTAACACTTAACACAACGTAAGGAAAGATAAGATAAACGCATTTATACTCACAATTCCCCACTCAACAAGGACCGATATTGACATTAGTATATCCGTGTTATACTAACATTGAAAACGTAAGGAAAGATAAGATAAACGCATTTATACTCATAAGTCCCCACTCAACAAGGACTCATATTGACATTAGTATATCCGTGTTATACTAACACTGAACACAACGTAAGGAAATATAAGATAAACGCATTTATACTCATAAGTCCCCACTCAACAAGGACCCATGTTGACATTAGTATATCCGTGTTATACTAACATTGAAAACGTAATGAAATATAAGATAAACGCATTTATACTCACAAGTCCCCACTCAACAAGGACCCATGTTGACATTAGTATATCCGTGTTATACTAACATTGAAAACGTAAGGAAATATAAGATAAACGCATTTATACTCACAAGTCCCCACTCAACAAGGACCCATATTGACATTAGTATATCCGTGTTATACTAACACTGAACAAAACGTAAGGAAATATAAGATAAACGCATTTATACTCACAAGTCCCACTCAACAAGGACTCATATTGACATTAGTATATCCGTGTTATACTAACACTGAACACAACGTAAGGAAATATAAGATAAACGCATTTATACTCATAAGTCCCCACTCAACAAGGACCCATGTTGACATTAGTATATCCGTGTTATACTAACATTGAAAACGTAATGAAATATAAGATAAACGCATTATACTCACAAGTCCCCACTCAACAAGGACCATGTTGACATTAGTATATCCGTGTTATACTAACATTGAAAACGTAAGGAAATATAAGATAAACGCATTTATACTCACAAGTCCCCACTCAACAAGGACCCATATTGACATTAGTATATCCGTGTTATACTAACACTGAACAAAACGTAAGGAAAGATAAGATAAACGCATTTATACTCACAAGTCCCCACTCAACAAGGACTCATATTGACATTAGTATATCCGTGTTATACTAACACTGAACACAACGTAAGGAAAGATAAGATAAACGCATTTGACATACAAGTCGAGTCCTCAAGGACTAATACTAACATTAGTATATCCGTGTTATACTAATAATGAATATAGCGTATAGAAAGATAAGTTAAACGCATTTGTACATGCAAGAACACTTAGCTTTTTATATATGCACTAGACATACCAATGATATTAAAAAGAAAGAATACACGATCTGTCCCATCAGCTAGAAGCATATACATATTGTTCCATGAACAAACATTATGTGCAAGGTTTAACAGATTGGCAAAAAAGTAAAATAGCTACGTGGCTTTACCGTTCTCTGGCAGGGTCCGAGACGCGTCTCTCCTGTTCAAAGAACAGAGGCAAAAGAGATCGAGAATGGTTTTCTGGGACTATCATGTTGGCTGCAAAAGAACCTAGTCTACACTATTAGTTACCCATAGCTAGAGGGAAAACAGATGTATTCATGCCTTTCCCAAATGCATTAACGCGAAGTGAAACGCAAACAGCCTCCTTCAGGATTTGAACCCGAGTCACGGATTCCATTTTCTACGATGATAAATGTTACGATAAATGCGCCTCTGAAACATACATTTTTAATAAAAAAATCTTACGATATGCCATTCTTTATCTTGATTACAGTTACAAATATATCAGTAAAGCATCCGCCTCGAAACCACAACGTTCCGGGTTCGATACCGACACTCCTCAATTCAGTTCATGAGTAGCCTAGCTAAGGTCTGTGCGATAAAATGGAGAGGGGCTAATTTTAGGTATAGTGCTCCACTTCATACGCAAAAACAATCTCCCTGGTCTCGTGCTAGTAAAAAGGGGATAGACAACCTTGTTGTCCGGCCGATACCGACAATAGGCCACTCCACCGACTTTACTATATATTAGTTCAGTCGGTAGAGGATCCGCTTAGAAATCGTACGGTTCCAGGTTCGATACCGGTCCTCTCCAACTCAGCACATACGTAGCTCAGCTATCTGTACAGTAAAAGATCTGGGAGCTGATGGAAGGTGTAACGCAATACCTCAGCAAAAAATAATCTCCCTAGTCTAGCACAAGCGAAAAGGAGATAGACTCCCTCTCTGTTCGGTTGATACTGACGATAAGCCGCCCCGCAGACTTTACTACATATATTCTAGCACTAACGAAAAGGAGATAGACTCCCTCTCTGTTTGGCTGATACTGACGATAGGCCGCTCTGCAGATTACTATATATATATATATATATATATATATATATATATATATATGGGAGAATATGTGCTTAATTGAAGTCAAACCTAATTTTTTGAAAGTTAATTCATTAATAATTAATTAGGCGGGATTTAACTACTTAAATGTAAGGCTAAACAAATCGTAGTTAAATCCCGCCTAATTAATTAATTAATGTTTGACTTCAATTAAGCACATATTCTCCCAAATATTGTCGGCTGAAAATAGCTATATGTTTGTTTACATTCTCATATATATATATATATATATATATATATATATATAGAGAGAGAGAGAGAGAGAGAGAGAGAGAGAGAGAGAGAGAAGAAGAGAGAGAGAGAGAGAAGGAGGGAGAGATAAAGAGATAAAGACAGACACAAACAGACAGACAGACAGACAGACAGAGACAGAATAAAAATACTCGTTTTTTAAAGCATGAATACATGCGAGTGTAGGTGTTCAAAATAACTAGTCTATTTTGAACACCTACACTCACATTTATTCATGCTTAAAAAACGAGTATATTTATTTTTATTTTTATAAAAAACAAGTGAAGCATACGTCGATACAACGTAAAAAAAATCTTTACATAAAAAAACGTAAACTTGAGTTTTTTTTTCTTCTTCAATTCGCGCTTAGATACGAAAGTACCAATCATTTTCTCAATAGAATTCACAATAGAATTCACTCACAAGTAAGTCTTACACAGTAGTTTCCCATAACGATCCAATAAGCCTGGTGGTATATGAAATACTGCTGGGGACACTTTGGGTTGTGGCTAAGGCCTCGGGACTACGTTTGACCGCAAGGTCATCATCTGATGAATGCTCTATTGGAACCATTCCTACATAAAACACATATCTTATACCATACACATCTCTAATCGTCTAAAAAGTTCAAGATGAACACAATTGAAATGAGATACCCCCAATCACACTGTCACCCCACTTCTCTAAAAAGACAAAAAACAAATTACGCACAAAACCACCTGAGTATCTCCAATACCTAACCCCCCTCAAAATTCTACATACTAAAAAATCAGAAATTCAATTTACCTACTACCTATCACAATTTAAAATTATCCAATTTATTTTTAGTTAAAATATTTTTAAAATCCTATAGTAATCCTCCTTAATAAATATTCTGCTAGATGTATTTCCCGCCCTGTCGGCTGGGGCGTTAGAATGCACCGAATGCACCTCTGCAGAGGGGTAAGACTCCCCAAATGGGGCCACCTGTTGGACGTGGGTGGCGACCCATGATGCTTAAGGACGGAGTCTTGGTGGATGAGCAGCCCATGACCTGCAACACTCCACTTAGACCCTTACTTAGGCTAGACGGGCGGTCGGAGAGGCCCCCCTCCGATCAATCGGCTCGTCACGTCAAGCCCTAGCACCTATATGATTGCGCCAACCCTATTGCCCTTATAGCAAGTCCCAACCCTTTTTATCATATGGGTGCTAGAAGGCGGTGGCTGAGAGTCTACATGTCCTGGGAACGACGTTAAACTCTATCTGATGGTGAGGTTCCAGTTTTGGAGGTTTGGGGAATGTAGAGCACCATTGCTACTCTGACCCGGGGTGGTAGTACTTGTTAGGGTCCCATCAATGGGTTATATAGAAAAATGTATTTATAAAGAAATTGTGTATCCATAAAGAATTGATTTATTTCAAAACTTAATCGGCATTAAATGACCCAGTGAGGTTGATATGCCGTAAAACAAACCAAACCAAACCAAGATATCTTTCAACCATAAACCAACTTCTAATAAAAGTCCATTAACTTTTTAAAAATTACACCAGGCGACCGTACTACCTAAACCGGCAATATAACAATTAGTATATATATCTCCTGAGTCCATTATAATTTACAATATCAATTCCAACACAGCTGGTAAGTCATCAATATTTAGAATTTAAATATTACTCTATTTGAACACCTACAGTCACATTTATCTATGCTTCAATATAATATATATATATATATATATATATATATATATATATATATATATATATATGAAGAAAATATTTTAAAAATATAACAAACACAGGATGTTATGATAGGAAACAATTTTTAGTGTCAATACTTAAGCATTTCGGTATTTTGTACCATCTTCAGGACACTGTTAGGTAATGTTTATGTGAGGAACAAAATGAAAGATGTTAAGTGTATAGTGGTTGTGTGAATCTGATGCTATTAACCGTTAATTTTTATATGCGCGTTTGTTTACAAAAAGCAAATGACGGTTAATAGCATCAGATTCACACAACCACTATACACTTAACATCTTTCATTTTGTTCCTCACATAAACATTACCTAACAGTGTCCTGAAGATGGTACAAAATACCGAAATGCTTAAGTATTGACACTAAAAATTGTTTCCTGATCATAACATCCTGTGTTTGTTATATTTTTAAAATCTTTTCTTCACATATTGTCGGATTAATTTCCTCATCGTATTTCCATATATATATATATATATATATATATATATATATATATATATATATAGTTATGTATCAATATATTGTTCATGTGAACGTTTTAGGTGATATCGGAAGTATCGGAAATATAAAGAGAAAAAAAATAGATAATCATTGTTTTGCCCTTGAGGGTTTTTTTTTGTTAATATTTCGGGTGGCGTTCACCTTTTATCAAGCTTCTTTCTTTTTTTTTTTTCTTTTCATTAAAAAAAAAAATCCTATTGAATTGTACTCAGTTGTCCAAACAAAAACCTTGATAAAGAGCGGAGGCCACCCGAAATATTGGTAAAAAAATAAAGCAAACCAAGGGCAAAACAACGGTTATTAATTAGTATTCTGTTTTTAGTCCCGTTTTTCTTTCTTTTTTTTTTTTTTTCTTTTTTTTTGTTCTCTTTATATTTCCGATACTTCCAATATCACCGAAAACGTTCACAAGAACAATATATTGATACATAACTATATTTATTTTATAACGAATCATACGTGAACTCATCATCAGCCAACAACTATATATGTATATATGTGTGTGTGTGTGTGTGTGTGTGTGTGTAAATGTAAGAAAAAGAAGGTCCAGAACAGACATATATATATATATATATATATATATATATATATATATATATATATAAGATTTTTGTATGTTTTTTTAGAAGCATTG
>CM042138.1:47972411-47989911 GCA_023376005.1 Doryteuthis pealeii
GCCAATCAGAGCTCCACTTTAACCCCGCCCTTGACCGCCATTTGTCATATCTACTTTGGAATACCTCTTCCGGGAATAACCGTGGTACAGCCTCTTCCACTCCACATGAGACGCCATTCCACCCCCCTCTTATCTTTATACACTAGTTGCATCAACAGATACCTCACCATATCGCAAACCTTCTGTGGATTGTCGAAATCTTTCTTTGATCAAGAATTCGTATTTGCTTTGTTTCTGCTTTATATCATCCGTAATTACCAACAACAAAAAAACAAAACAGAAAGGATATCGGTGTAGGGAGACAATCTATATATCAATACGTGAGTACCTACCTACGCGTCTTGTCATCACTTCAGATAAATAATCGACCATTTCGTTTTGATTCATAAGATATGAATGTGTGTGTTCATGGCCTGTCCTCACCTCAGATAAATAATGGATATTGTAACTGTGAACGGGAAGAAAAAGAACATGCTATACGCCAGAGGAAAAAAGAAAACAAACAAAGAAAGAAAGGTGAGAGATAGGAAACGGTAGCACTTATCGTCTGTTTCAATGAAATAGAAAAAAAAAAGCAGAAAAGAAAAAAAGAAAAACATTTTTTTTTAAATAAAGTAAAAAAAGAAGGGAAACAAGAAAAAGAAAAAAATTCGCCTGGGATTATTATACTTTTTACATATTGAACTATTTAGCAATAGCTCTTAAGCAAACATATCAAACGTTATAATAGTCAAATTATTATACCGTGGTGTATCCACGGTTCCCGCTAGTAAATAATTACCTCCATTAATGGTTTGTCCATTGGGTGCTTCGTGGAATGGCACATGACAATCCAGAAAACCATTCTCCATTCTTTTGTATGTGTTCTTTAAACAGGAGAGACGTATCTCGGGCCCTGTCAGGGAACGGTAAAGCCACGTGGCTATTTTAATTTCCCCTAAATAAGCGTTTTTGGAGTACCTTTATGAATAATTTCAGTTTCCACGTGTCACCACCATTGTCAACGCATTCTTGGAATTTCCAGGGGTGATTTTTAAAAAATTGTTAATATTTCTATTGGAGTATTTTTATTAGAAAAGCAGAACTGGTTTCACGGAAATCACCCGGGGAACATTCCAACAATGTGTTGACAGGAATGGTGAACAGGTGGAGACTTTAAAATCCTAATATCATAAAATAACTTCCATAGAAATGTTAACATTTTTAAACACCATCTTATTATAATGGAGATTGTGTGTTTGTCTGTCTGTAACCGAAACTAAATCACTACTTAAGTCACAATTCCCTTAGTTATTGATGTCACATTCACCATGCATTTATCTTTATTTAAACCTCAATTATTGATAAAATTGTTATACCTTATTAATACTGTTGGATTATTCTATATACTAATAACATGCAAGTATATTTATGTATTCAACAAAATAGCGGTTTACAGTGTGAACGAGAAGGCTAATTTGCATATTGATATTAAGAATTTGATTTTAATAAATATATGCTTAGTATTATTGATTTCTTATTGTTTGGTTTTATCTTAATGAATATGAGCAAAAATCTTGGGGATAAATCTTAAAAGAAATCCATAAACAAGAGGAAAGAACTGTAATTTTATTAAATACTTCATAATCTAACTAAATAGTTAGAAAAATAAAAGACGGGAGTGATGGAAAATGATGGAAGAGTTAGACTTAAAGCTGTTCTATTTTTCGATTACACCCCCTCAGTTTATCATTTTCTAAATAGTTTCTAATTCGATACAAAATTTTATTACATCAAAACCTAAATACTTGCACCCGAAGAGTGCATATATTTGCTAGTGTATATAACATTTTATATGTTCTTGTGTGTGCAAATGCATTTTTCTTGTCTTTCCTTCTGTTGTGTTCAGTGTTAGTATATCACAGATATTATCATCATCAAGTCATACTGCTAGCACAGATTCCTCCCAATTTCGCCAAATGTCCCTATCGGTCATAGTTCATTCCAGTCCTTAGAACGACATCCAGTGTCCGCATATAGCTGTTGTATGTAAGTTTTTGCTAGTTGGCCAACACTGGTGTGTCTTTGTGTAGGTGTCCACAGGAGAACGTCACTTATGAGTTCGTCCCTACTTCTTCAACAGTGTCCAGCATGTCTTGTTCGTCTTATTCGGATGGTTTGTGTGAGAGGAGGTATATGGCCGCACGGCTGCTTTTTTGTAAGGTGCTGCCACTAGAATTTGTTCAAGACAGCACGCGGCATTTTTGTGCAGTTCCTCATCTACTTTCTTCTCCAAACGTTTCGTTAAAGCTCATGTGGTGCAACCATACAGTAGCACTGATACGGCTACAGCTAGGGAAAATCCCCGTTTTATCTTATCTTATCAGAGCGGTAATTCCTTGTCAAATCATCAGGCCATGTCACCTACCCCCTTCAATTTTTCTGAAATTGTACAGGTGTAGACTAGTTTAAAGTTAGACAATCCCCCAAATTTGAGCTTCCAATTAGAAAAATTCACCGAGTTATGTTGATTTTAAACTCGAAAAATTGGGTGGGGGCGAGAAAAATGGTGACATTTTGTAATCTATTTTTGTCTATAAAATATGTTCTAGAGCTCCCCTACTCCTAAAAATTGGTTTATAGAAGCTTTTAGGCCTGGGGAATCCAAAAATGATATCAAAATAGGCATAAAATTAATCCTTTTTACGTTATTAATGATTTCTGATTTTTTCAATGCAAGATCAATAAGTGAAAAAATCACGATGTGGCACTACATATAATTTTTTCTGTAAATTATTATTCTACATATATTGAACATTATTTGTACCAAAAATGGAGTTTGGTTTTTGCTCACAAGCGAAGTTACAACATCAGTTAAGATTTGGCACTTTTACGTTTTGAGTGTTTCCGTTCAGCCATTGAATAAGCACTAGTACCACCAATTTTCCCTGTGAAATTCAATCCCCCCCCCCCTTATATTTAACACAAGGAAACTTGCATAAAAATTAATAGTATCTTGAATTTTTTTTTCATTTAAAAGAAAAAAACATTAAACAAACTCCTGAAGATTTAAAAAAATATTTTTCAGCTTACGGAAATAATGAAAATTATAATTGAAAAACAATGTTTTCATTTTTGCACTGTTAAATTAACTGAAATTTAACGTATCCAAAAACAAATTACGACAAGAGGATTTTAAAAAACTTCTATGAAAAATCAATTAATGGTCTGATTTTCACGAAAATTTCCATAACTATTTACCTTAGGATGTAAATATGTCTGAAATAGTTTTTTTCCTAAAATATATTACGGGAAATATTTTTTACGAGGTCTACCCCCCTATTTTATTTTATGAGATATTAAAAAAATGTACATGTGATATTGCTACCTAGGTATGTGAAGAGGTCTACTAATTTCAGAGGCCTACCATTTAATGTGAGGATGACCCTCTTGTTTAAAACACATGAATTCTGTTTTGAGTCCACGTAGAGGCCAATGTCTCTTGCTATCTGCTCCAGACTGTACAGTATAGAGATTCAGCTTGGGTAGGTGTCTTTGCGAGAAGAACTAGATCACCTGTATAGTCCGCATCTGTAAATGCGAATATTGGTCCTTGGTAAATGGGGACTCGACAGAATATCTTCTTTGGCACTGTAGGGGATTATCTTCCTTTACCTTGAAGAGTTATCTTCCCGCCGTGTTGCCGTTTGTGGCCACCAGGGGACCTCTGGTATATAAGCGGTTGATTCAAATGCTTCCTCTCTCTTTCTTTACTCCTCTGAACGAGCACATGGGTTAGACTTATGTCTACCTCCTTCTCGGTGGTGCTTTGGCCCCCCCCTTACATTACTGTAAGTCTTTTATACAGCATGGACTATCCTTTAGTTCCATGTCTGTAACATTTATATTTTATGTACATTTGGTATCTCGTTTATACCTAAATATGGTATCTTGTATTTACCATTCATGAATGTGTCCTTTTATCTCCACTCTTATATCTTATTTGTATCTTATGTATGTATGTACTTTATGTATCTTATTGTTACCATATGCTGTACACCTATTAAATGTTTTGTTTCATAACGTGTCGGAGCTGTTGTTCAATTATTAACTTTGAATCTTACAGCACAAAGAAAAGCAATAACAGTAAGGCTCGTGGCATAAATGCATAATAATTTAGGATTTTAAATAATTGGCAAACAGGCATTTATTTCAGTCCAAGTATAGTACCTCATCTTTTGGCTGCCTAGTTTGTTTGTTTTTTTCTTTTCTAATTTTTAAGATTCTTGCCTGTACTCTAACCAGAATATTTGATTTATTTCGTACATAATTTGTTTTTGTATTATAATACTAATTATTGATTTTTTAAAATTGTTATTAACATAAATAAGTATTAAATGCAATACAAGCAGTTTTGGCGCTAAGACAGATGATGAACACATAGTTAAGCTTTGCTTTTTATTGTACCATTCATAGACAAACAAAATGAACAGCTGTTCAAAGGAAAAAATAAATTTCTCAACGAACAGTTTCTTTGTTTAATGGCATATCAACCTTCGTGCTATTCACAATGAAAACGTACAAATCATATTAGGTTAAGTGCAAAAGTTAACAGCGTCATCTTTTACACAAATAAATGTCTTTGACGTTCCTCATTTTTTTTGTTTTTTGCGTGCTCTTTAAAAATTGTTTGAGATCAAGTTGTACTTTATTTGATGAAAATTTTGATTCTAAGTTTCAAATAAGCATTTTTGTTAAGTTTTATCCGATAAAAGCTAGCCACCAAATCCAGGTATAGTAAGTAGTAAAGTTGGCTGAGTGGTCTATTGTCGGTATCAGCCAGACAGCGAGGAGGTCTATCTTCTTTTCACAAGTGTTAGAACAGGGAGATTCTTTTTTGCGCCTGGGGTGGAACGCCACACCTACCATCAGCTCCCCAATTTGCCGCACTGATCAAAATTGTGTTACTCATGCACATTTTTTTTTAAATTTTGACATGTTTATGAATCCTATGAGCACATATAGCTCAATTGCAAGTTAAATGTTATTTTATAATACACTGTAAGCCCAATATTTTGATTGATTTATTGATTCATTGAAATTAACAGAGTGTCAACCCATCTAGGTTTATTTTATGCCTAGAGGTTATGGAATCGCGTTTATTGTACATTTATTCTTACATTTGTGTAATTGTTGCTTAAGAGTTTTTTTTAAATTTGCACACGGTGCTATCGAATATGAATATTTTTAACAGATCTATTTGAACCATATATGGGACCCTAATAGGTACTACCACTCTAGGTACTAATTCTGAAGTATTTCTCTTGAAGGATTATTTACATCTTGTTTTTAAAACTTTCAAATTTTCCCGCCAAAATGGCCCTTACATTAAATAATATATAGAATATATTGTCTTTAGAAACTACACTACCGCGGGTATGCCTATGATGGGACCGAATATACTAGGATTTATCCCAACCACGGCGACTATATCAGTCAATTTACACCTGAAATTAAGACACTCATCTGAAAATTCGAGAGGCTCCCATAGAAAATAAGTATATATATATATTATATATATATATATATAGGGTCATCCACAGACACGTGTTTCGACTTATCAAGTCTCTTCAGTGTGGCTAGACATTTTGTAAGCTACCTACAGCCGGAACTGAAATCCGATCGGTTGAATGTCTGTCCGACACCTTAACCATTAGGCTGTCATCACTTACAGAAGGGGATTTTAACTGTTTTAGTACACAATATGTAAAGGCTGTCATAGAGTGCTCCATTCCTATATATAGAAGAGCATCGCGTTTACGCTTGAGTATATATATATATATATATATATATATATATATATAATATATATATATATATATATGAACAAAAAATTATAAGACAAACAGGGATGCTTCTTTTATGTTATTTATTTTTCTCAACTAGTTTCGACCTTAGGTCATCGTCAGGAGAAAATTTATTGTTTGAAGAAATTGTTTTTAGAGAGTTTTAAAATAATTCTTAAAATATTTTTTATGTGTTTGACAGGCCACTATAATTCGGGAAGAGAAGTCTGTTAGAAGTAGCGAGTCCATCTGTTCCGTGAAAAAAAACTTCTTTGAGTTTATATATATATATAATATATATATATATATATATATATATATATATATCATTGGGTTAGTAGGTTTGGTAAAGAAAATATTAGCATTAGTATATCCGTGATACTCTGACACTGAATATACGGAAGGAAATACAAGCTCATTTACACATACAGATACATTTAATATATACATGATATACATAAAAGAAGTATTGAAAAGAATACACAGCCGTGTCCCAACACATAAAATATGCACAGATTGTTCCATTAATGAGCAGTATATGAAAGGGGTACAAAGATGGTAGAAGTCTTCCTTGATGATGAAGAGTACAATGGAGCGGAGACTTAACTGTTTTACTGTTCAAAGAACAGGGGCAAAAGAGGGCGAGAAAAGATTTTTCAGATTGTCATGTAACTGACCATGAGCCCTCTAACGGGCATGGCCATTCATCAAGGAAAACACTTATCTATGGTCTCCCTACACGCACACAAACACACAATTACACACACGCGTGCGTATGTATGTATGTATGTATGTGTGTGTTAGGGCATTTTTTTTTACACGCATTTGGCAACAGAGTACCTGGAATGTCTGGACACTTCCTGATCATGGGAACCTGGGAAACACCAAACTACGTACTGATATCTTGACAGAGGAGCATATCGATATGGGGCCGACATCGATGCCCTTGCGGAAGTCAATTTCAGCGATAAGAACCTATTGACAGAAGGGGGCGGGCTGGATAAACATCCTCATGGAAAGACAGGCCGATGGTAGCTGTAAGAACTCGGAGTTAAGGTGGCTCGAGCCCTCCCTCCCGAAGCGACATATGACACACCATGGAAAAATTTCCCATATTGAAGTTTGACCTGTGTGACAGGGCCTGTATGTCATGTGTGACAGGGTACATAAAAACAAGCTGGATCCGCGGGCCATCTGCGTGCTCACAACTACTCACAACTGAAATACTTGTAGAAATGGCCTTATTCTGTAAAGAAGCGGCAATCACCATGTGTGTGTTAATGAGGTTTATGTGGCATCAGACAAAAGATGATAAATATAATTGATTTCGCTTGAAATAAATTTTCAAAAATTCTGTACTTTTAGAGGATGTCGAGCAAAGTGACATTTATCCTGCTAGACAGATGAGTGAATATTTTTCAAAAGAAAGAAAGAAAAAAAACTCTTGAAAATTTTAATTTATTATCGATTCGGTTATCTTCCAGTTGATGACGTCAAATGAATGCAGACGAGACTTCGAGTATTTTCTTTTCTAAAAACAAACTAAATATTAGCGGAAGAATTAACTTCTAACGTTTGGGTCTTGCAAGTAATACAAACGTAAGAGTCTGTTTTTTTGCGGTGACTTCTTTTTTTTCTTTTTAGTGAAAAAGTTAGAAATTTAAACAAAAAGCATTTTGTTTTTCTACTGATTCTTTAGGATATGCTTTCTTTGTTGTTGTTATTGTTGTTGTTACTGCTGCTGCTGCTGTTGTTGTGTTGTTGTTGTTTTATATTTGACGTTTTCTGAATATTCATCGACCCTAAATATCTACCTTATTTTATATCCTAAAATTATGTTAATATTTCATTATTGGAATAAGATGATATTTGCTCTGCACGTTCGTATATAGAGAACACTGTAATATTTTTGCTTGTTTTGCGACAGTTTTAGATCTTATCGTACATTTTAGATTTTATCTGACGTTGAATTCACTAGTTATATATATAATATATATATATATATATATATATATATATATATGTGTGTGTGTGTGTGTGTGTGTGGTGTGTGTCTTTTGAAACAATTCTTATAATACAGGTAGGAGCAAAAGGATCAGATACATTTGTAGTGTGGGAACGTGCTGGGATGTGTCTTCATCGTGAGTTCGTACTCCAGTCTCGCTATTACGTTCACTTTCGGATTCTAGGTCAGTGGTTCCCAACCTTTTTCATGCCCGCACCCCTAAAATAATTTTTAATATGTTCTCGTACTCCTTAGTGTAATAATCTATACTAGCAGTACATTAATCTTGATTTAACTCTTTTCTTTTCATTATGTTCGATTGAAAAAGATTAGCGTTATCGATTTCGCATGCTCGCCCCCTCTCTTTATCATCCCCCTACTCTCTTCTTTCTTATTGTATTTTTCTGTGTAACATGTTCTTTTATCTTCTTTCTTAATAATAAAAACGGAATAGTCCTTTATTTATCTGATGTGACGACACTCATAAGAAATAAGAATTCGGCGAATAAGCAACACCAGATAATCAGAATTCACGTTTCATCTTGGACGATTGGCACAGTCTCATTTTTAACCAGAGGGTGTTGCAAGACGATATCGGTGGTACAATTAAGGAACACGAGTATAAATATATAGATAAGAATAAAGGTGAAGGTAATCGAAAAAGAAATTTATAATAAATTTTTGATGATATATAAACAAAAATGGAGATGCTTGGTCTAATGTTTAGAGTCGTAGGAAATGGACTCGTCGTCCCGAGTTCAATTCCTGGGCGAAGCTGTTTGCACTTCACATGGCGCTAATACACTTGGGAAAGGCATGAATCCAACTCTCTCTCCAGCTATGAGCAAATAGCAGGACAGACTGGGTTCTTTAACCATGACTAGGTAACCAGTCTAGGAGAAGGAAAACTCTGAATTCAAACCTGTTAAACTCCGCTTAAGAAATTGACCTTTTGTCACATCCTGCTCGTGCGGAGGGGCTGGTAAATATATATATATATAAACAAAAATGATAACATATGAAAAAAAATATTACAACAAGCTAAAAGTTGCATGACCCTACGAAAATAATGTGATCAGGCAGTATTCTTAATATTAACAATATAGAAATGTTAACTTGCATCCGCTGGAATGCGATCTCACGGTGGGAGTACGCCTGGTTGGGAAACCCTGCATTACACTATCTCTTTACTTCCTCACATTGTAAGAAAAGAAATAACAAGAACCTCATCGATCAGGTAAGATCAGGTCAGCCTCTAACCGTGGATTCTTAGGCTTTGCTCAAAACGATAGAGGCAAATCCGACGAGTAGCACTCGGGGAGTATCAGGCATCTCACAGTCCAGTACGCTAACTGCTGTTTATAGAATTTCGTCGCAGACGACGATGACCTCACTTCATGGAGTGAAACTTATGCATGAAAGAAACGAAAATGTAAATAATATTAATAACAAAAGAAAAAAAATTAATTTAAATTTGAACGGACGCTTCTCGCGTCACCTGGAATGATGCTCGCCCCTCCAGGGCGTGCGAGCACCCCTGGTCGGGAACCCCTACTCTAGGGAATGTTATGAAGCACCTTATCCTTTCAGCTACTGGCTAAATAACACTACTATCACCTAACCTCTCCACACGAGCAGTTGATATAACAAAGATCATTTTTACTCTCTCTGTCTCTCTGTCTCTCTCCCCCCTCTCTCTCCCTATATATATATATATATATATATATATATATATATATATAAGGATAGATTTTCTACATGCTAATATTGACTCTATTTGCTCATCAGAAATATCATAGAAGGTTTTAGCATGGTTAAGACTATTTAACAAAAGTTCATATATTATATATATATATATATATATATATATATATATATATAATGCCCTGAAGATGATCTAATTAATAGATCGAAACACTGCAGCGTCGGCCAATAAACTCGCCACTTAACCCATTTAAACCTGTTTTTTTTTCATTTTTCCTAATATATATATATATATATATATATATATATATATATATATATTCTGTCTTTTTGGATGGTTGCCTTTAACTTTGATCTAGAGAAAAAAGCAGACTCCATAAGTGGAAAGGACACCTCCCCTAAAATCATTAAAAAATAATACCTAAAAAATAATGAATAACCAACTAGACATTCTCATTGAATGTCATTTTCCAACCATCCAAATTCTCGATATATATATTTACCCAACACTAGGTGATTTTTTAAGCGGAGTTTGAATTTAGATTTTTCTTTCTCCTGGACCGGTTGTCATATCAAGGTGAAAGAGCCCAGTCTGCCCTACTATTTACCCATAGCTGGAGAGAGAATGGTTGGATGCACACTTTTCCCGAAGTTATAAACGCTAAGTGAACTGCAAACTGCCTCGTTTAGGATTCGAACTAGCTTCACTGTGTCCATTTCCTTCAACGATAACCAGCGCACAACAAACCCCCCCAAATTCTCGATATGACGTATATAATTATGAAATGCTAATTAATATCCCTCTCTAAAAAAAGAGTGTCAATAACCCAACATGTAAAAGTTTCAAGCACTTTTGGTCGTCATCAGATATTTGTCAAGAAAGAATGAAAAGCTAAAGTCCAATATTTTAATGTAGAATGTTTTAATAGAATTTATGGCTCTAAAACAATGTAACAGTACAGCGCACCGCATGCTAGTGACGTCATTGATGTTTCGAGACTTAAAGGCATTTTAAAATGGAATTATAGACTTTGGACTGAAAAAGCATGGGAGACTTAAGTTGCATGTAATCTTCAATATATAAATATACATATATATATGTGTGTGTGTGTGTGTGTGTGTGCGCGCGCACGCGCGTGTGTGTGTAATATTATGAAAAAATTGAAAGACACAAGTTTATAAACGAGTAATGTTTATTTCGCCTACGCTGCAGTGTTTCGATCTGTTTCAATAGATCTTCATCAGGGCTCTCGTTAGTTTGAGGGGAAAAAAATAAAAACTTCACAGAAACAACAATTTCATCAACAATTTCAAATAGACCGACTGACCACAAAACAAAAGGGTCTCGAAGATTTCTTATTTTCTGTGATACTTCTATTATTTTTTTTTTCTTCTTGCTCAAACTAACAAAAGCCCTGATGAAGATATATTGAAACAGATCGAAACATTGCAGCCCCAGCAAGTATCACAGTTTGTGTGCAGTCAGTGCACCAAAGACTTCACCCAAGGGTTGGTCTGCTCAGCCACTTTTTTTTTGGACACTACGCCATCTTTCTTAGTGGACGGAAAGATGCTAACAAGTAACAATGTTACAAGTGAGCGGCAGAACTTCTAAAGAGAAAGGGGGGGTAAGGCGTAAAGACGTATTAGAAATAAATTATTTATTTTGGTGAGAAATTCACCAGTGATGGAAACAAGTGTTATATAGCCCTTATAAAACATCGGGTATATAGAGAGAGAGAGAGAGAGAGAGAGAGAGAGAGAGAGAGAGAGAGAGAGAGAGAGTGTGTGTGTGTGTGTGTGTGTGTGAGAGAGAGAGAGAGAGAGAGAGAGATGATAGTTGATGATCTTTTTTACTTGTTACACTTCAACTTGTTGGTTCTATCTCGGCCGCCAATTTTCTTTCGTCTAGTGGGCTTCTGTTGTTAAGGGTTGCTTTTCTTCTTCGTGCTGGGCTGGTCATTGTCTTTAACATTTAATTAACATACAAGACTTGTTTGTTTCTTGATCAAGTTTTATTTTTAACCCTGACCATTTGATTCCGCCGCGGGTAAGTTGCGAACCTTATGAGACATTCTCTTTGATAGGGTACCGGCTCGCATCTGACTAAACTAAAACTTATTCTCACGCGTCTGTAATGGCGCGTTTTCGAGGGGTCAAATCAAAAGCTCACTAACCGTCCATAACCGGTGAGTAACTTTCCATAGGACTCCGTCATTTTAAATTAATGGACCGTAATTCAAAATTCTAACTACAGGTACGCTCATAATCTATGACTGCTCATAAATTATGTAACAAAGGGTTTAATTTTTCCTCGAACATAATGTATTTATTTATATCCATCGCAAAAAATGTAAAAGGTTTTATGTTATGGTAATTTACCACACACGCAGGAACTCTTCCAGCTATAAATAGCAGCAGGTACTGCTCTTAGGCGAGAGCCAATATTCCAGCGGTCTGCTCAGACAATTGATCGACCGCCTCGCGGTTACCATCTCATTTGTATATGTTTGAACTACTGTTCTTTGTTAATATATTTGTTTAACTCTTGTATTTTTATTCTGGCCCCTAACAAGGCCACAACATTTTATATGAAAAAATATATTATTTGTTTTGATTCCTCTTACTTTTGAAAAGAAACGAATGTGAGTCAGTCTGAAATGTTTTCGTTTATTCGAAATAATTTTGATAAATGGTAAGAAGTCACGGTTCAAATACCACATGTAAAAATATCTATTAGATTAATGAGACTTAGAGGAAAAAACACATTATTTCGAAGATGTTCATAAGAAGTCTGTTTAGTTGTGCGGCCGTGTATGTAATGTTGAAAAAGAAAAAAAAAACAACAAAAAAAAAAAACAACAAAAAACACAGAAACAAAAAACGGAAACAAAAACAAAGACAAAAACAAAAAAAACTTAAATTTTTCCCCCTTTTGCATGCAGTATATTTTTGTGTAAAAATTTGGGTAGATTATGAATTCAGATGCGTAAATCTTTACCAAAATCTACCGGACAGATGTTAGTAGAACATGAAATGAATTCCAATGTATATATTTTCAATTTCTGAACTGGGATTAATACTTTTAATAAAAATGACCTCAGAATTTCAAAACTGGACTGTTTTAATTTTAATTTTAATTAATTTATTTTTTATTGTTGTGCTGAAATAGAAATATCGTTAAATACTCCGTAAAATTACCATCGAATAGTAATTTTCAGATTATTTCAGTATAGGACTTGATAAGTTTATAATCTCAATTCCCTTAAAATAACAACGCTGAGGTCAAAAATGTGTATAACTGAATCACTATGCAACGACTTTAAATCCATATAACATCAATTAATGTTGTCCTTTATTTAAAAAAAAACTTATTAATTTACGTATTAAGTTATGTTTTTCTTAGAGTTTCATTTTTTTAAAGTTATTTATTTCCCTTTTGCATGGTAAGATGCAGTATATTATTTGAGAGTAAAAATTTGGGTAGACTGTGCATTCAGGGGCGTAATTTTTTACCAAAATCTACGGTACAAATGTTAGTGGAATATGAAATGAAGTTCAATGTATATATTTTTAATTTCTGAACTGGGATTAATACTTTTAATAAAAATGAAACTTTAAGGAAAACATAACTTAATATAGGGATACCCAATTTTTCGTCTGCTAAAATTTTTAAAAAGGAATTAAAATTAATTAAATTGATTATTTAAGGTCAAATTTTTGTGTAAGTCAAAAAGTAGTAACATAATGAGCATCAATAAAAAAAAGCAAAATAATATTACATATGTAATTAATTTCTAATACATTTAAAGCGATTTTTCAGTCAATTTCGATCGCGTATAGCCTGAAACGTTGTTTAAAAATGTATATCTTACAAAATTAATGTAACATTCGCGATTGCAAAAAAAAAAAAAATTACCAAAAATCAGGGAATTATTTGGTAATTTTTTTTTTCAAAATTGTATTGAAAAAAAAAACACGGATTTTTCGACGAATTGGGTATACCTAACTTAATACGTTAATTCATTTTTAAGTTGTTTTTTTTTTTAATTAAAGGACAGCATTAATTGATGTTGCATAGATTTAAAGTTGCTGCGTAGTGATTCAGTTATACACTTTTTTTTTCTTTTTACCCCAGCGTTGTTATTGTAAGGGAATTGAGATTATAAATAAGTCCTATACTGAAATAAACAAAAAATTACTATTCGCTGGTAATTTTACCGGGTATTTAACGATATTTCTATTTCAGCGTAACAATAAAAGGAATTAAAACAGTCCACTTTTGTAGTTATGAGGTCATTTTTATTAAAAGTATTAATCCCAGTTTAGAAATTAAAAATATATACATTGGACTTCATTTCATATTCCACTAACATCTATCCGGTAGACTATGGTAAAAATGTACGCCCCTAAATTCATAATCTATCAAAATTTGTAAGTAATATGTATTTTGGATTGGTTCGTTGGTCTTATTGCATGTCAACCCTTGTTAGGTTATTTCATGTCAGTTTAACAATTACGATCTCCAATTACGAGGGTCATTCAATAAATAAGGTGAGTACTGTCTAAGAAGTTGGCAATAATAAGCACTATTTACACTTGTACCTTTTTAAATAAATTAATAGTGATTGGTCCTTTCATATCACAGAAGACTGCCAGAATTACCTTTACTGACCGCTGCGCCCGGAACTTTTTTTTTACAGGAGAGTCAATGTGTTTCCACTTCATGGACCATCTTTTCGACAGACTCCTAGTGATAACCCCATCTTTAGCCCATTTGTAAATATTTTTTTGACTAAAACATGCTTCTCCGAAGACATCACACAATCTTCTGTAAATTTTACATGGTTTGCACTTCTCAGCCACAAAAATGTTATAACAGACCTCTGTTAAAATCTGGAACACTCTGATTTGCCGTCATTTTGAATAGCCTCAAAACAAATATTTTTGTGAGATTAAAATGATTTTTTGTTATAAACCAATACCAAACAATGCAGAGTTTAGATTTATGGAAAATAAATTCTGAAAAAAGGAAATTGCTTTTAAAAAAGAAATCCTCTTATTTATTGAATGACCGTACAAATGGTATTTTCATAATCCTTTTAAACGGGTAAACACGTCATACATAGTTGCAATAGGAAGGCTGTAAGAGCCACAGTATTTATCTGATCCTTCTGTCACGGGTATGATGTGACACAATGTCATCTTTAGGTAGAAGCCCTCCCGCTCACAAATGCACGGATCAGGGCAATGTTAAAAATTACTTGACATCCATCGGCATTCACTCTTTGGGAGGTGCCTCAGGCATCATAAAATGAAACTGACGCTTGTCCTTTTAGACATGGGAGCGGCTGCTGCCTGGTGGGTAGCCCCCCACCCTTGAAACCAAGCTCTTCAATATATCGCTTTTCAGAACCAGCGCATTGATAAAATCGGAACGTCCGAAAATATTTCTCGATAAATGGTTTCTAAACTTTTCCTCTACAAATAGAAATAAAGTTCATAAAAGCTAAAAAATATATTTCAAACTTCAGGTAGTAAGGTGCCGGAACTGACACGATTAATGCGGACGTAGTCCAGAACATTCACCGTGACGAGAAAAACTGCATTAGGTAACCAATAATAATCGATAGAAAAGTCTAAAACATTGGTTGAGTTGAAGCGTAGCCACTCTCTCTCTATATATGTATATATAAAAAGCTAGGAAACCTTCACTAGTAGTCGGTCTGTCTTGGTCAATCGCTTCCATTTATCAAATATCTCCGTCATTCGTTCTTGGACAAGCCGGACGAAAGAAAAAAAAATCAAGATTTTCATCAAATCAAGTTAAGTTTGTCTATTATTAAAAAAATACACAAAACAAAAACAAAACATCACGCATGCTGACAAAATACGTTCATTATAAGGACTCTTGCACTAATGTCTAATATACGCACACGTGCATATAAAGGACCTTCCGGTTAATGTTACAAATATTTCTTTTTAACCTTTGTCTCATTTTGTATAATAAATTTATGTTTGTTATTGTTGCAAACATTTGTTTCTTAATTTTATTCCATGCCATTCGTACATCATCAGTATTCCCGCCTCTTTCCCTCCTCTCTCTCTCTCTCTCTCTCTCTCTCTCTCTCTCTCTCTCTCTCTCTCTCTCTCTCTCGCTTGCCAGACACACACACAAAAAAAAAGAAACCCCACTCTCTCAATAAACAAATCCTCAAGTTTCTAGTCTATAATCAGCAAAGAGATACTGCCGATCACAGCTGCTACAAAGTTCACAATTATTTTAACCAGGTAAACACTTCGTACTTGTAATGTCAATGTTCTAAGAGCCAATATAATAAGATAATATTTCATATGAACTGCATTAATAAATGCAGTTCAATTGAACTATTATCTCAAATAGATCTATTTGACCTACTAGTACAAAATAAAAAACACCCCCCGGGCGATGTAAAAATAGATTTTTGAAACATATTGCCTGAGGGGTGGGAATAAAAAAATTCAATGACAGCGAGTTTGTACCCCAAGTAAGTAAAATCATCAAATTCATTAAAGGATTAAAAAAATAAAACAATTTGAAATGTAAACTTTAGATATGTATTAAAATAAAACAAACTATATATAGATATATAATACCAGTCATGTATTTATTAAAACTTGTTTTAAAAAATAATGAGGACTATCTAATGTTGCATGTTCAAATTTTGAGTGTATTTATTCTGTTATAACGATTTTGGGTAATGTGACGTAGGCAGTGACGTAATTTTTGTTACAGATAAAAACCGGAAGCGAATCTCCATTACTAATAGTGACCTATAAATGAGTCCCTAATAAGTACTACCACTCGGGATCAGAGTGGAACTGGCAAAAATGGCAACTCTACACTTTCCAAAGCACTCGAAACCTCATCACTGGATGTACTTTCGTGTCATACACAAGACACGTGTTCAATCCACGCAGGATGCCCCATACTTGTGAACTTATGTCACATCCTACCCGTGGCGAATGGGTTGCGTAAATACCTACCTAAGACACGTGTATTTTGTGAAGAGGAAAGGAAAAATGCAGTTTTCAATTATATTTCATAAACATGCTCGAGACCAACCCCCTAAAAAACAATAGCAACAAAAAAACAAAAAAATAAAAAATAAATAAATAAACATAAACATAAACATAAAAAATATACTAAAGCTGAGTGAATCAATATTTGTCTCCTAAAGGCTTTTTTCCTATTTAGTTTAATGACACAAAATTCATATCAAAATATTCCTTAGTTCTAGGATTGAGTTATGTTTTTTTTTAATCCATTGTAAGTAAGTAAAGTAAAGTCATCGGGGCGGCCTAAAGTCGGTATCAGCCAGTCAGCGAGGGAGTCTATCCCCTTTTCAATAGCGCTAGACTAAGGAGATTGTTTTGGCGTCTGAGGTGGAGCGCAATACCTACCATCAGCTCCTTACTTTACCGCACAGATCCCTGTGCTACTCATACGCTGAGTTGGCGATGACCGGTATCGAACTAGGAACCTTGTGGTTTCTAGCCGAACGCTCTACCGACTGAGCTAACCCGGCCCTTTTCAATCCATTGTAATTGGTTCTAATTAGTCGTAATTTGCAATTAAGTCATAAACTGACTCTTCTGTTACTTCATATTCAGTCTGTCACTTTTCTCTCTATGTATATCCTGATTACCCCCTCGTTATTTATGTTAGTTTCTCTGTGAGTGTAAAGAGAGTGATTTAGAAAGTGAGAAATGTATTTATATGTTAAGTTTTATAGGCAGCTAGCCCGGCCAACATCTTGGACCTTAATAAATTTGAATTGGATATATATCTATATATATCTATATCTATATCTATATCTATATATATATATATATATATATATATATATATATATATATAATGAATAGATGGAAATAAACCAGACGGTATGTATATATATGAAATATGGAAAAAAACAGAGGATGG
>CM042138.1:47992411-48125352 GCA_023376005.1 Doryteuthis pealeii
ATAGAAAGAAAAAAATTTAAAGGAGCGATTTTGGTTGAAAATAAGTATCGAATATCTGAATGTAAAAAAAATAAGTATCAATAGTCTGAATGTAAAAAAAAAGAAGGTAAACAAGTTTTGCGGACTGCGTGTTTGGAATTTTAAAAAATACATTTAGGTAAATATCAATTAGTAATTTTTTCTGTACATAGTGTATTTAATGTTTTTTATTATTGATTTCTAAGAATAAAATTCTAAAAGTGTTTTAAAATGTTGATAAGAGGGTTTTTTAGTGCATCAGGAATCTTCGCTTAGTAATTTTGGGGGCGAATTTAATTGTTTAAAATGTATTAAAAATAAATTACATGTATAATTTCTTCTCTCTTTTTTTTTTTTTTTTTACTGATGTTACTACTTTTTTTTTTTTTTTTTTACTGATGTTAGTACTTTTCGACTTAAACAAAAATTTGACTTTAAACAATCGATTTAATTCATTCTAATTCGTTTTTTAAATGAAAATCAGCACCCATTTTGGTGGTACCTAGTGTTAAGCTATGTTAAGATTCTATGTCTCCAATGGATTAAAATAAAGGGCTCGTTTCGAAGTTCCTTGAAGGCTGCTAATGCGACAACACTTGACGAAGGCCGGAGAGCACATCGGTCGAAACGTTGTGCATATAACATCAAAGATTAGGACAACAGTAAAAAAGTCTAAATTATACAAATTATCATGCCTCATCAAAATTCAAATTAATTTTCATTTTCATTTATCTTTTCTTTTTGGGTTTTTTTTTTTTTTTTTTTTTGCTATTAAAAAAAATCGGTCAATTTGGACCAAGCTGTCGAAAAAGAGAGTTGTGCTTTTTGATTTTTCAAAAAATTGTCGAAATATTTCCTGTGATGGCAGCTGGGAGTGAGAAAGTAAAGACTTATAGAGGGGGGGGGGCTTGTCATAAGCAGGAAGTGATTCGAACTGTAGCAAATTTACCGAGTTTATCTGTAACACATTTCAGACATTGGAGATATAACTTCGAATTGTCCCCTTGACAGAATCATGACCGAGGAAGCTGTAGCTTTTATTGTAATGTCAACAGTCTCTTGGCTTCATAAAGAGTAAAGACATGAGAATAACCTAGCTCACACGCACGCGCGTGCACACACACACACACACACACACACACACACACACACACACACACACACACACACACACATACACATGCACTTTTAATTATCAACTGCAAACTTTGTCATTTAAGCTAAGATGGAAGCTTCAAAAATTAGGTTTGTAGAATTTTAGTCAAGGGAGGTAATATTTAAAAAAAAATGTTAATTTTAAAACAATTACCAAAAATTAGGGATTTTGTCAAATTCTGATGAATTTTTCAGCACTTCATTCATTAAAGTGTATAAATTCGTGCACCAGTCAATAAGGAGGATCACAGAAAATTATTTAAAAAATCAACAATCGGATCAATAATCGGATTATTAGTTTATTTTTGTTGATTTTTTAAAGAATTTCCTGTGAATGATCGAAGCTGTGAATAGAACAATTTTTTTTTTTTTAATGAATCTGCTCTGGTAGTAAATAAGTACCGAAAATCGGAAAATAAAATAAAATAAAAACTAAAAAAATAATTTTTGGAGATTTTTTTTTTACTCATTTCGATGATTATTTAATTGGCTATTATCTTATAAAAGAAAAAAATATACATCAATATTTGTTCCGTTTAAAGGGGGGGGGGCGCTAACTTTCCAATACAGTTTTCGACAAAAAAATATCGGTGATTGATACTAAAGTGAATTAGTTATTAAAAAAATGTTTTTAGAATCTAATAATATGACATTTTAAACTTAACATCATGCTGCTCATATTTTAAATAAATTTTATATATTAATTTATCATAGCAGAAATACCTAATTAAAGTTTTGAAATAAAATAATGATGCGTTATAAAATCCATTCATTGGTAAATGAATACTGAACATTTCATTAAAATCGAATAATTCCCTGATTTTTGGTAGATTCTTTTCAATCGCGAATGTTAAATTTATTTTGTAAACACTCATGGGTGCCCATCTTGATCAAAATTGACCGAAAAAATAGTTTTAAATGTATTAAAATAAATTACATGAATTTTATCGCTGGCTCTAAAAAAGGGTGATCACAGGAAATTCTTCTAAAAATCATATAAAATAAACTATCCGATTTTAATAAAACTCTTGGTATATGAAGTAATAAAAGAACTTTTATTGTGAATATATGTCTACTAAATTGAAAAGGCTAATAATTTTTTCGTTAGTTTTTGTTTCGCGCATTGAAACCCCCGTACAAAGATCTTTTTTTTTCTTTTTTTTTTTTTTTTGAATATAAATAATTTTTACATTTTTGGAAAGATAATTTAACGACGGAACATATGTAAAAAAAACTAAATCGCGACTAATTCGGTTTTGGTAATAGGGCATCTTAAACATTGAAACTTAAATCTCGTAAATAAGAAAAAATATGTATTTTTTTCTTTTTTTTTTTTTTTTTCTAAATTGTTAGATTATTTTTATATTAAAAGTTCCTATTGTCTACTTGTTTTTTTTTTTGGGGGGGGGGGCGGGTCGTGGATTTTTAAAAATTTATCAAATGTAAAATAAATACTTTTGTTTAGCGGATATCAAAATCGTATTTATTAATAAAAGAAAATATTGTATAAAAATATCTAGCTAAAAATAATGACATATTTCGGTTTTTATTTTTTTTAAATTTGAAAATAATGTTTGAATTACAAATTGTCGTCATTCTTATTAATGGATGGATCTAACGGAAATGATATCCGCTTTGGTTTTTTAAGAAAACTCTTGTAGTTGTTGTTATTGTTGTTGTAGTTGTAGCGCTGGGTCGTTGAGGTATATAAGTTAAATCGTGAAACATCAAGGAAATGCTAAATTAGTAATTTGATTTTGCTTCAGTAAAGAAATTATTATACCTACGATCATCCGTATAAAAATAGTGCACACGTTAAGATGCGATAACTATGTCAACAGAGATTAAGAATTTACGGAAATTTACGGGAATTTATTTTAAAATGCAAACATTTAGGTTTTAAGTAAGAGATTTTTTTTCCATAACACATAAACTTGGAATTGTTCTTTATATTAAACGTAAAAGAAAACATTAAAAAGTTAATTTCCAATTTTTTATTGACGTTTTAAAATATTTTTTAACAATCCTCGTGCGTATTAAAAGAGCGCGTTTTGCACAGCCCTATGTAATATTGTTTTTTTTTGTTTTTGTTTTTTTTACTGATGTTACTACTTTATGTTACTACTTTTCTACTTAAACGAAAATTTGACCTAAAATAATCGATTTAATTAATTCTAATTCGTTTTTAAAATGAAAAGCAGCCGAATTTTGGGGTATCCCTAGATGAAATGTTTACTCTAAATTGAAAAGCCTAAGTATTTTTTTTCGTTGGTTCTTGGTATTGCGCATTGACCCCGCCATATAGTGAACTATGTTTCTTTGTAATTTTCTGGAAAGAGAATTCAAGACGGAACATATGTAAAAAAAAAAATAAATAAATAAAAACAAACAAACAAAAAAAAAAGATTTTAAAACTTAAGTGTTCGTCAATAAGGAAAGCATTTATCTTCTTTTCTTTTTTTTTAATCGTTAGCTTATTTTTTATGGAATGTGATATCAAAAGTTTAACTTATCTATCTTTTTATTTTTTTTATTTTAGAAATGTGATTTCGTTATGAAAAAAATATTGAAAATAATTTTTGAAGGAAAAATGGTTGTCTTTTCTTCTTTTTTTTTTTTTTTTTTAACGATATCACACATTTGTATCTAAAACTATCCCTTAGTGCTGACGACTGCTACTGCTGCTGCTGCTGATAATATGTGATAAAAATTACATTTATGGCCTACCATAGAAAATAACCATAGGTTATAGTGCGAAACTATTTAAAAAATCGTAAACTTTCATTGCTAGATGATTTAAAACAATAAAAACGTACTTATTTTCTTCTTTTCTTAATACATAAACTTGGAATTATTCTTTATATTAAATGTAAAAGAAAACAGTAAAAAGATAATTTTCCATTTTTTATTAATGTAGCTATAGGCACTTTTGTCGGCTGCTAGGAATTTTAAAAGCGAATTAAAAATAATTAAATCTATTATTTAAGGTGAAACTTTGTCTAAATCGATAAGTAGTAACATAATAACCATCATTAAAAAAAGAAAAATATCATTACATATGCAGTTTATTTTTAAAAGATTTAAAACCATTTGTTTTGGTCAATTTCGACGCGATCCGCCATTCAGCCTCTTTTTCGATGGTTTTAAGTGCTTGTTAACAATTTTACTGTAACATTCGCGATTGCCAAAAAAAAAAAAAAAAAAAAAAAATTACCAAAAACCAGGTAATTATCCGATTTTAATGAAATTTTCAGTATTGATTTAACAATTAATGAATTTTATAATGCATCAGTTATTTTATTTCAAAACTTTAATTTAGTATTTTTGCTATTAAAATTTAATATATAAAATTCATTTAAAATATGAAAAGTCTGATGTTAAGTTTAAAATGTTATATTTTTAGATTCTAAAAATAAATATCTATCAAACCTTATTTTAGATCCATAAAGCAATAAGTTTTGAAGAAAAACTCTATTAAAAATGTACCCCTCCCCTTTTTAAGCAGAAAAAACATCGATGCATAATTTTTCTTTTATAAAATAATAGCCAATTAAATAATTATCGAAATGAGTAAAAAAGAAATCTCCAAAAAATAAATTATTTATTATTTTTTTACATTTTATTTTTCGATTTTCGGTACTTATTTTCTCAAAAACAACAACCGTAAAAAAATTTTTTTTTGTTTCTATTCATAAGTTCGGTCTTTTATCTCTTTATTTATACTGTAATTAGCATTGAAAATGACCAACTCGCAAAACATTTTACGCCCCCAACATAAGGGGGGTCAAAATTAAGTGACCTAAAAAAAATGAGAAAGTTTTTTAAATAAAATAAATAATGCATTATAAAGATCATTCCTTGATAAATAAACACTGAAAATTTCATTAAAATCCGATAATTCCCGGATTTTTGGTAAATTATTTTCTGTAGGGGGGCTAAAGTCATTTTGTCAAAAACGCATTTTAGGCTCAGTTTGCCAGTAGCTATATTCATGTTTTATAATATTTTCTTAAAATGTTGCACACTTTTTTGTCCGTTCTTTGTACATCCCTACCGCTAAGGTTTATACTAGCCGTCGGTGGCAGTATCGATGGCGGGCGCCGATGGTGGGTGCTTTTTTCAAGTCAAATGAGTAACGATATTCTTCTTGATCTTTAAATACTTAGTTTCGATCTGTTGTTTTTCTAATGAAAGATACGCACCTGCGTTTTATTCCTCATTCAAAACGTGCTGGTATGAAGTTGTATTAAACTTTCTTGAAGCTTGGATTTCACTGATTTGTATTAGCGTCGAAAGTGTGCTCGAGGTGCAGCGTCTATGACGCATAGCATTTTGGTTGCCTTTGTTTTTGATTGGCTGATAATTTTTCTCGGATTTCCAGACTGAGGTGAGATCGGTTAATAATAGCTTGGTTCCAGGTGACTAACACTGGACTCACACCTCCCCAACCGCACCTCATAGCACCTGCTAACATCACCTGAAAGGGGTAAAAACTGGGTTTATTGCCAGGTGCCTGAGGCGCCTCTGAAGTGTAATGTCGACTGAATCCAATCATATTTTAAAGCACCACGCGTGATGTTCGCATCCTGCAAGATACCCCTCATTAAATCGAGCATGTGTCACATTTTAGCCTCATATCTAAAAAAAAAAAAAAAAGAAAAAGAAATTGCCCTCCTGTATCCATCAAGAAATTCTTCTTTTTCTATCTTATCAACCACTAGAAGCAGCTACTCGGCGTCGCCTGGGTAGAGGGGGGATTTTTTTAAAAATTAGTCTCGCAGATCCATTATTACTAATCCCGAGTTGGATTCTCGCTGAATGGTATATAAAAAATCCCCATGTAAAAAAGACCGGGTGTGACATCAGAAACTTTTTCCTAAATATATATAAAATCTTCAATATTTTTCCACAAAAAGTAAGTTCTAGTGATATTTAATGTGTATATATATTTACTCTGCCATTAATTGCTTTATTTTCTTAGTTTACTCCGGACATATATACATACACACAACTGCCCTTTATATATGTATAGATTAAAATCTGTTGACTATCCTAACTTGTTTAGATATTCTTTTGATATTACTATACATACACATCAATGTACATACATACATATACACAACCTATGTCCACTCACACCTGTACAGGCAGTAGTCTCCGTGGCGTACTGGCCAACGTTCTGGACTCTGACATCGTAGTAAGCGAGTTCGAACTCCAGTTGCACTATTACATCCACTTTCCGACAAATACTATTGGGAAAGGTATTCTAATCCCCCAGCTATGGGACTACCGTTTTTCTATGAGGATGATTTCGCCATTAAATATCCCATGAAGGTCGATATGCTATTAAACAAAGAAATCAAACATCCGTACCGATACGTCCACTCGTACACACATATGAAAAACATATATTCTAAAAACCTATACGTATACATACTCATATAGACATACCTACACCTACATGCATATTCATTATTTACCCTAGCTATGTGCACCCGGTTGCAGGAGAGCTTATAGTGTAACATAGTAATAAAAAAAATTAAAAAAATACAATCGTGTTTGAACAAGATGTTCTCAACGTATTCTAAACAGCTACGTCGGCACTGGCAAGCTTCCCACAATTAATATATGTTCACGGTGACGAAGACGCCATTTTAAAGCTCATTACAGATACCAGTACTCCGGAGATATAAACAGTAATACACCACGAAGTGAATTCCACCATGGTCCGTGTAGTATCCTGAAACTATATTCCGAGTAGAAATTTATCCCAAAAGACACCGGCGGAAGTGAACACCGCCTATTGTATGATTATTATGATACATATGTGGATTACACGTGTTGTTATTGTATGAACCTTAAGAATTAATCTGTAGCTATCCTTGACACGGATAGAAGATATTATAGCCTCGATATCCTTCTTTTTTTGTTAAATTAGCTACAACACAATATACAAAAGACCGAAGGTGGGAATAGAAGAAAAAAACAATGAAAGGAGTGCTTAGAAAATAAGTACCGAAAATCTAAAAATTAAATGTAAAAAATGTAAAAAATTTTAAAAAAGAAAAGAAAAAAATAAGAAAAAAAATTGGGGAGATTTTTTTTTACTCTATTGATTATGTATATTATTATTTTTAGATTATTAGTGAAAAAATTATATATCGATATTTGTTCTGTTTAAAAGGTGGTGCCTAACTTTTCAATTGAGTTTTCTCTAAAGATTATTAGATAACAATACTAAAGTAGGCTTGTTATTAAATAATATTTGTTTTTAGAATCTAAAAGTATGAAATTTAAAACTTAGACTTAGGCGTTTCAAATTTTAAATGAATTTTATCTATTAATTAGGTATGTAAATTGTTGCTTTAGATGCTCATATGGAAAAAGAAGGATATTAGAGTCAACAAATCCGATCTCACTGACAAGTTAAAGCGTCAATTTTTCCAAGTTGTATCAGTGCTACTGTACGGCTGCACTACTTGGACCCTAACGAAGCGCCTGAAGAATAAGCTAGATGGGAGATGCACAAGGGTGCTGCGTGCAATCTTAAACAAGACGAATGAAATGAATAAAATATATTACTTCTTTTCTATCAAATCAATAGCATAAGCGAAATAATCCCTTTTCCCCACAGAAAACTCTTTACTATTTACCGCGGAGTTAAACACTTCATGGTACCACCAATTTGTGCGGTCATTTACACTTTAAAAACGAATTAAAATCAATTAAATCGATTATTTAAGGTCAAGTTTTTGTTTTAGTCGAAAAGTAGTAACATAATGAGCATCAGTAAAAAAAAACAAAAAAAAATAAAAAAAATAATCATATTACATATGTAATTTATTTTTAATACATTTTAAACAATTAATTTGGCCCAAAAAATGACTAAGTGAAGGTTTATGCAGCGCTCAAAAAATTGAAAAAAACATCTTATCAGCATTCAAATTAAAAAAAAAAATTCTTCTTAGAAATCAATAACAAATAACATTAAATACACTATGTACAGAAAAATAACTAACTCATAAATGAAATATCTTCTTTTTTTTTGTCTAAACATGCAGAAAAAAGATGCTCTAAAAATTCTTGTTGGTTGTCTACTAAAGAATTGACCGGGGAAATGTCATGTGATCTATTTTACTACGGTGAGCCGAGATTGATAAAAAATAAAAATAAAAATACCAAACATCAGGGAATTATCTGGTTTTAATAAAATTTTCAGTATTGACTTATTAATCAACGAATTCTTTATTTTAAATCAAACTGATTCCATGGAAATAAATCGAAATTCTTTAAAATATTACCGTTCATGCCATCCATATGAGCATTTAAAGCAACAATGTATATACCTAATTAATAGATAAAATTCATTTAAAATATGAAACGCCTAATTCTAAGTTTTAAATTTCATACTTTTAGATTCTAAAAACAAATATTATTTAATAACAAGCCTACTTTAGTATTGTTATCTAATAATCTTTAGAGAAAACTCAATTGAAAAGCTAGGCACCACCCTTTTAAACAGAACAAATATCGATATATAATTTTTTCACTAATAATCTAAAAATAATAATATACATAATCAATAGAGTAAAAAAAAAATCTCCCCAATTTTTTTTCTTATTTTTCTTTTTTTCTTTTCCTTTTTTTTTTATTTATTTATTTTTTTTATTTTTTTTTTTTACATTTAATTTTAAGATTTTCGGTACTTATTTTCTAAGCGCTCCTTTCATTGCTTTTTAATCTATTCTCACCTTCGGTCTTTTGTCTTTTTATTTATACTGTAATTAGTTTCGAAAGTATATACCCCCCCCAAAAAAAAAAATAAGGGGGGGGGTCAAAATTAATTGACCTGAAAAAATCAGAATGTTTTTAAATAAACTAACTAATGCATTATAAAATTCATTCATTGATAAGTCAGCACAGAAAATTTCATTAAAATCGGATAATTCCCTTTTTTTTTATTTTTTTTTTTTTCAATCAGGGTGGTTAAATTTATTTTGTAAAACATGTCTGTGATGTCTCAATTGGTAGTACCTAAATACTTCGGACGTTTATTAAAAAGGAAGAAACTTTGCCATTTATACAGACCACAAACCACTAACACGCACTTTACATTCTTATTCAGACAAATGCACATCAAGTGAAGACAGTTACTTAGATAAAATCTCTCAATTTTAAACGGACATTCGTTACATAAAAGGGAATGACAACGCTGTGCGCAGATTGCCTTTCACGCACAAACACAACAGCTGTTGCACAAGATGTCCTCGGTTACCATCTCATCGCCGACGAACAGAAACTGGACCCTGCCTTAAAGGACACTATACTTAAAACACAATTGCAACTTAGACATGTCCCAGTCCCATTCAGTAACAGGACACTTTACTGCAACACCACCAGCAAAAAAAAAAAAAAAAAAAAAAAAAAAAACCTCGAGATCATGTATCCACCCCCCCCCAATCAACCAACGGCATACAATATTCTAACACATATACATTTTATCCCACCCAAGCAAATATGTCAGTACAAAACCAATCTGGGGACGTTTTGTTTCGCCCAATCTACAATAATAATAGTGATTTGGTCTCAATTTGTATGTAACCGAAACTACGTCGCATTACCCAAAATCGTCACTATATTGAATATTAATATTAATAAAATAAATAAAAGCTGTTCCTTACAATTCAACATTTAAATCCTTTCCATTGTAATAATGACAATGTAAATAAATAAACTATGAAATTGATTCAAAAGTTGTATTATTACTTGAAATGGAAAAAAAAATTACGAAATTTGTAATCAATTTTTAAAAATATTTTTTTCTTTTACTCTCGCCGTTTTTTTCAGTAACAAGAAGTTAATTAAAAAGTTTACAAATAAATAAATACCTACGATTTTGTGTGTAATTTATGTCTAAAATATTCAAAATAATTATTTAATGAACAGAACTAAGTTTCCATTTCAAATTTTTTTGTTTTTTTTGTTGTTTTTTTTGTTTTGTTTTTTACTCCTATAATAAATGATTTTACTTAGTTATACAAACCCTCTGATATTGAATTTTTAACGCCCATCTTCTCCATCAATATCTTTCAAAAATATTTTTTTTACCCCGACGGAGGATGTTTTTTTATCGCTAGTACAACTAAAGACATAAAAACGGTAAACTGAAAGAAAAGTGTTTTGACTAGGTACTACCAATTTGTGCACTAATTTTCATTTAAAAAACAAATTAAAATTAATTAAATCGTTTAAAGGTGTTTAAGTCAAAAGTAGTAACATAATGAGCATCAGTAAAAAAAAAGAAGTTTTTTTTTTAATAAATATGTAATTCATTTTTAATACATTTTAAACTATTAAATACTGTTAAAAAATGGCTAAGTGAAGATTTATGATGCACTCAAAATAAATCCTTTTATAACAATTTCGAAATGTTTTTAAGTATCTTCTTAGAAATAAATAATAAAAAAAAAACAACAAAAAAAAAAACATTACATACACTATATATAGAAACATTACTACTTGTTGATATTTATTAGAATGTAAAATTTTTTTCGTTCCAAATATACAGTTCGTAAAACTTGTTTATCTTTAGTTTGGAAACCTTTTGTAGGAAAAGAAGTTTAGTGTAATATGCCCGCATCTACCGGAGCTCATAAGTGACAATTCACTAATTTCAAAATTATATAACCCCACCGATAATTTGCGCCACAAAAATTAAGTGACCTGAAAAGAAAAAAAAAACAGAAAGTTTATGAATAAAATAACTAATGCATTTAAAATTAATTCATTGATAAATCAACACTGAAACTTTCATTGAAATCGGATAATTCCCTGATTTTTTTTGTCTTTTTTCAATCAAGGGCGTTAGATTTATTTTGTAAAATACGTCTGTGAATTTAAAATTGGCAGTACCTTGTTTAGACTGGCGGCGTTGTAAAATAGACAAACGCGCCAAGACTACGCTATTAACCTGTGTGACAGATTCTCAAATTGGGTCAGTAAAATACGTTATTTCTATGTATGAAGGTAGTGAGGGAGAGCCTTTCTGTGATTGGGAATAGCAATCACGTGACGCGCTCAGAAGTTTTGGCGTCGGTATTCAATATATATATTTCTACGTAACAGTTCCACGAGCAGTCGACCAGAAATTATCTCTGAGGATTATTGACTTAATAGAAGATACCAGATATCATCAATTGTTCTCTCTACCAAACTGGTAAGTCTCTCAAATTTGACTCTATATATCGGAAGGACGTTTATTATTGTTTTGTTGAACTAATTTATTTGTTGCTGTTAGTCCTAGAATAAATTCTATACTAACACGATATTTGCATACATGTCATTAAAACTAATTAGTTTTAATGGCATGTCAACTCGTCTGGTGTCATTTTATGCCTAGAAATTAGGGAGTAGCGTACGTTGTACACTTATATTTACATTTTTTACTTAATGATTTTTTTGCACATGATTATGTATCAAGTATTCCTATTTAATACAAATAATTTGCAAACAGATCTATTTGGCCTATAGATGGGATCCTAAATGGCACTACTATTCTGGTTTAAAGTGGATCTGGGAGTAATGGCAATGAAGGGGGTACTTCACACTCAACAGATCTTCAGAACTGGAGCCTCACCATCAGATGCAGTTTAGTATCATACCCAGGACACCCTTTTTCTTTGGGGTTGGTAGTGTATTCTAAACCCTGTCGACAGAGCTGAATAGATAAGGGGAATTACTCTCTAATTAACTATTATTAAGTTGTAAATTGGATTGTAAATTGCTTTATTCTACAAGTTAGAACATTTTATCACAGTTGTACCAATAAAAATCTTACTATAATGTGCCATTTTTTCTGTTATGATAATGTAATTGCTATCACGGAGTATTCCACACTCCCCAAACCTCCAGAACTGGAGCCTCAACACCAGATGAAATTTTGTGCCATACCAGAACACTCCATTTTTCTGTTATGATAATCTAATGGCTATTACGGGGTATTCCACTCACCCCAGAGCTCCAGAACTGGAGCCTCACCAGCAGTTGCAGTTTAGTATCGTACCCATGACACCTGTTTTTTATGTGGGGTTCTCACCCATCTGCGAGGGATGCAGTTAGCGTATTCTACCCCTGCCACACACACACACACACACACACACACACACAGGGAGAAATATGTACATAGATAACATGGGACTATTACCAAACGTACCGATTAATCATGGTTGATAGATACTACACGTTGTTTTCAACTTTTCCCATTACGGACCGGCACAGTCGTTCCTTGTGTCCAGGAGCTCCGGCATCGGGACCGGTTAGTAATATTTACCGCCTGGTCTCAGGATGCGGTCTTCCAAACAGCACCTGCCCCCTCGTCTAAAAAGGGTAAGGCTGGGTTTATTGCCCGGTGCCCGAGGCGCCTCAAAAGATGAATGCCGAAGGGATCATGCAATTTTTGCACTGTCCACTGCATGAGCTTCGTTTTGTGCGTGGCTACCCACATTATTAAGTCCTTGTGTCAATCAGGTCTGGTGGGAGGTCAGGGAAGTAAATAAAGATATTTTGATAGAGGCAGTAACACGGATTATACTACACAAATGGATTACACACTTCGGACGTCCTGGAGTAATCACTACAGATCACAGAAGTCAATTTCTAATCAACACTCTTTTACAGAATTACCACACCTACTCGGTGTCAGGCATATTTAAAACAACAGCCTATCACCTCTCTGCGAACGAATGCTGGAACGTTTCTTCAGACAACTAAAAACTGCACTGACCTCACAAATCAATAATAACAATTGAGTAGACAACCTTCCATTAGTCTTGCTATCAATAAGAAACAAAGCTAAAAATAAAAAAAATAAAAAAATAAAAAAGAAGAAAAGAAGACTTAGGCTGTACACTAGACGAATTAGTTTTCGGGACAACGTTGACTTTACCAGGCCGATTCTTTGATGATAATAAAAACATTAATACTACTTCTTTTGCACAGGAATTAAAAACAACAATGTTGCATGCATGCATATATATAATATATATATATATATATATATATATATATATATATATAAAAGTTTTGTTGAATTGAACAGACAATTCCTGTCTGACAAGTCTTTCATTGATCCGTTCCAATCTTCGGGCCATCTTTCTGGTGTCAGGGTGGAACTGGTATAACAGTCCATCGAAGGTTTCAACACTAGCGCTTTCGGCAATACACTTTGCCATTCTCAGGTGGGAAACGATGGAATAGTTTTCATGTCTCGTTTTTAACAAGAACGAGTAGTAGCAAGGACTTAGAGGGAGGTAATATAAATTGGTAGTATATATATATATATATATATATATATATATATTATATATATATCTGTGTGTGTGTGTGTGTGTGTGCTTGGGTGCGCGTGGTGTAATGGTTGACGTCGTAAGTAATGAACACAACACGAGTTCAAATCCTGGGCGAGGCTGTTTGCATTTCACATAGCGCTTATACCATTCGTAAAGGCATGAATCCAACTATTCTCCATCCAGCAATGTGTAAAATAGTAGGCCAGACTAGTCTCTTTAACCTTGGTGTGGCAACCAGTCTAGGAGAAGGAAAACTCTGAATCAAACCTGTTAAACTCTGCTCAAGAAATAGACCTTGTGTCACATCCTACTTGTGCGTGGGTTTGATATATATATATATATATTGGGGTGGCCTAAAGTCAGTATCAGCCAATCAGCGAGGGAGTCTATCCCCTTTTCACTAGCGCCAGACTAAGGAGATTGTTTTTGCATCTGAGGTGGAGCGCCACACCTACCATCAGCTCCTTACTTTACCGCACAGATCTCTGTGCTACTCATACGCTGAGTTGGCGTATATATATATATTATATAATATATATATATATATATATATATATATATATATATATAATAGCTCCATTACTGATATTGAGCACTCCAGTAAAATACCGCATAAACTTGCTCCACTATAAATTCACTTAGTGAGCTAGTGATTACCATATACTATATAATATATATATATATATATATATATATATATATATATATACCCACCCGTTCCGCACAAGCAGGATGTGACACAAGGTCAATATCTTAAGCGAAGTTCAACAGGTTTGAATTCGGAGTTTTCCTTCTCCTAGACTGGTTATGTAGCAAAGCTTAAAGATCCTAATCTGCCCTACTATTTACCCATAGCTGGAGAGAGAATAGTTGGATTCATACCTTTCCCAAGGATATTAGCGCTATGTGAAGTTTAACAGCCTCGTCCAGGAGTTGAACTCGGTTCGTCGTTTCCATTTCCTATGACGGTAACCATTACACCACGTGCCTCTCTGTCTGTCTGTCTGTCCTCTCGCTCTCTCTCGCTCTCTCTCTCTCTCTCTCTCTCTCTCTCTCTCTCTCTCTCTCTATATATATATATATATATATATATATATATATATATATATATATACTAGCAAAAGTACCCTGTCCATAATCGGACTAAAAAAAATTAGGAACGCCAGAGAGTGAAGAAAACATGAATAAGAGAAAATAAAAGGAAAATGATTTATCAAATTAAAAAAAAAAAATCGCCGAGAATTTGTATAGTAGAATGTTTGTTTATTTTAGGAAAAGTTTTTTTGTTTACATTTAAGATATTATTTTTAAAAATGCATTCCTAAACTTTATTAAAGATTTGACGATAAACAAAGCTCAGAATTAGTGTGTTATTATATTCGCTTATTTTAAGAATAGTTTCTTTTTGTTTACTTTTTTGGAATGATTTTTTTTAAGCGAGCTTCCTTGCCTGTGGTTTCCATTGTAGAAATGTATTAGTTTAATCACTTTTTAATCACAATAAAATGCTAAGAATCAAATACTTACAATTATCCGTATTACAATTTCTTTTTTTTTCTTCTTTGGTTTATAATAGTGTTTTTTTTTGTTTTTGTTTTTTAATATAACCGTAAACCGTAAATTATATTTTTTCTACAATTCTTTATGTATGACAACAATTTAAATTAAAGTGAGTGTATAATTTAAGAATATGGATAAAGATTTGATTTTACGTAAAAATTTAGTCTAAATATTTATTTAACTCGCTCTAAAAAAATAATTCAATGGATAAAAACACATACAAATTACATATTTAGAAAGATTCTTTTCTTTTCTTTCCAACCATATAAATATCTTAAAGTTTAGACCATAAATAGGCGATAAATTCCGAGCTGAACGGCCTAGACTGCGAAATGTATTCACTAAAATTAAACTTCACTGCTGGTATCGCTATAACAAAAAGCAGGCAGTGAACAATGTCTTATTATCAGCAGCAGCTGGTATATGGCCAGTTTCGCAAATCGGTTGATTTTGGCTTAATTAATTAATTATATCCCTTAATCAGTAAAAATCAATAACCAAATTTGGTGTGTTTCTTAATTTGAAGGATATCAAGGTGTATGCAAGATTTCGAATCCGAGTGACCTCCCTTTTCGGAGTTATACGTCAACACGTACATACCAAACTTCCTTTTATATACATATAAATAGATTATTTGACTGCAAGGATTTTTGCATTAGCAATAACGCATTCATTATCATCAACTCGTGCTGACAGCACGGTCTCTCTCACTCGTCTCTTCTCGGTCATCACCCATGGCAACTCCTCGGCACGTCATTCAGTATACGCACAGATCTGATCAATATAAGTTTTTGCTAGTCGGCCTACACTAGTGTGTCCATGTGTCGGTGCCCATAGGATAACGTCACTTATGAGATCGCCCTTTTCCATCATCTCTTGTGCGTCTTACCTGGATGGTTTGTGTGATAGGATGCAAGTGGTTGTATAGCTGCTTTTTTGTCGGGTGCTCGTAGCATCCTTGTATAGTTCCCATCCAACTTTTTGTTCAAGTATTTCGTTAGAGTCCAAGTAGTGCAGCCATACAGCAGCACAGACTCAGCTTGGAAGAATTCTCGCTTTATACTGTCAGAGTGATCAGATTTTCATCTGGTCGGAAATCTTGCCTTTCCTATGCGTATATTGAATGTAGATCAGATATACATAGGTATGTGAAGTAGTAATTTTAAGGGCTTACCGTCTAATGTGGAACTCTCTCTTCCTCTCTCTCTCTCTCTTTCTCTCTCTCTCTTGCTCTCTCTCTCTTGCTCTCTCTCCCCCCCCCTCTCTCTCTCTCTCTCTCTCTCTCTCTATATATATATATATATATATATATATATAATTTAAACAATTACAAAACAATTTAGTTTCCGTTGTATTCAACAAAAATTGTTTGAATAAAAATGAAAAGATGCTGCCCAAATACACCCATTTCAATATATATATATATATATATATATATATATATATATATATATTTGAAATGGGTGTATTTGGGCAGCATCTTTTCATTCAAACAATTGTTGTTGAATACAACGAAATCCAAATTGTTTTGCAATTTTTGTCTTTTTCTTTTCAATTTTTGTAATGATTTCTTGATATCATCATCTCAAAAAAATATATAATTTTTGTTTTAGATAATTTCAAGAAAATCATTAGAAAAATTGAAAAGAAAAAGAAAAAAAGAAAAATTACAAAACAATTTGGATTCCGTTTTATTCAACAAAAATTCTTTGAATGAAAAGATCCTGCCCAAATACTCCCATTTCATATATATATATATATATATATATATATATATATTATATATATATATATATATGTGTGTGTGTGTGTGTGTGTGTGTGTGTGTGTGTGTGTGTGTATATGTGTGTGTGTGTGTGTGTAAAATTAAAAAAATCTTTTAAAAAACATCCATTTTGCGGACCTTCTTTTTTATAAAATATTTAATTTTCTCTCATTGGATCCATAACAACACTTATATATATAACACACACACACTATATATATATATATATATATATATATATATATATATATATATATATGAAGTGTTGTTATGGGTCCAATGAGAGAAAATTAAATATTTTATAAAAAAGAAGGTTCAAATCCTGGATGTGGTAATTGCATCTCACTTAGTGCTAATACCCTTGGGAAAGGTATGAATCCTACTCTCCCTCCAGCTATGGATGAATAGTAGGGCGGATTGTGCTCTTTAACCTTGATTAGACAACCGGTCTAGGAGAAGGAAAACTCTGAATTCAAATCTTTTGAACTCCGCTTAAGAAATTGACCTTGAGTCACATCCTGCTCGTACGAAGGGGTTGATATATATATATATATATATATATATATATATATATATATATATATATATATATATATATATAAGTTATTAGACTGCAGGGATGTTTACACGAGATAACGCTCTAAAAGACCTTTGATAGAATATTATCACAATCCTTACAGAGAATTATAATAGGAGGAGGAATGATGGAAGAGTAGTTTTGACTAACGAGAAGAGAATTCCTTTAGTATGAATTCAGAGTTTTTCTCTTCCTAGACCGGTTACCATACCAAAGTAAAATAGCCCAGTCTGCACTTCTATTTACCTATAGCTGGAGAGAAATAGTTTGATTCGTAACTTTCCCAAATGTATTAGTGCTATGTGAAATGCAAACAGCCACGTCCAGGATTTGAACTCGTTTCGCCGTGCCCCTTTCCTACGACGGTAACCATTACACTATGCTGTTGTCATTTACTATAATTACTTTGGTTTAGTACAAGGTCAGAAGTAAGGTACATCCATTGAGAACCGAACACAAGCTGACCGATTTAAACCTGTTTTTTTTTTGTTGTTTTTGTTTTTTAAAACAGATGCCCAAAGCTACAATGGTCATCAGACAGAATAGAGAACTAACTTAGGCCAATAACACACACACACACACACACACACACACACACACACGCGCGCGCGCGCGCGCGCACATACATACACATACACACACAAAGAACTATTGCAGATACGAGGGTCGGCTGAAAAGTTAGTTCAGAGGATGACCAAGATACTCTCATGGAATATGACCGAATGAGGTTCATTTTTCAACATTATTCCCCTTGCAGTCTACACACTTAGATCCCATTGATAAAAAGCGTCATCAACAGTAGATATGACATCATCATATGAACTTTTCAGCCCACCCTCGTACAATGACAGTAGTTCAGGTGTGTCCGGGCATCGTCTTCAGACAAGACGAATAACAAAAAATGATGATAGTCTGTTGTCTATAGTCGATCCTTCTCTCAGTCAATATCTATCCATTGAATTAATAATACCATCTTGCTTACTAGAATTTATATCCCATTTACTTTCGAAAAATTACCCGACACATCGGTGTGGCATGCAAAGTACAGACGACTTGCAGTTTTCCCTAAACATTTGAAGTTACTATCGTTAATTGACTGACATCAATCCCACTCGTGGGTGGGTGAGATTTTATCGCCCCGCCATGACTACTTATAAATAAAATTGAGGCTCCAGAAACAGTCGCAAAAATCCCGATAAAGAATGTTTAAATTCCAATTTCAATTTCAAATACATCACAAATCACGTGGCCTCAAAAATTGTGCTTCGAGCGTAGTGGTAATCAAACCACATGACCAAAAAATGCATATTCCAACCAATCAAACGAATCAAGAAATAGATTAACAAAACACATTCTAATACATCTTAAGACCTATATAAACAGAGTTTTCAAACCCCAGTTAATTAGTCCAGAATTTTCACGCAATGGAGATGTTGGTAGCCACATTCGTGCTAGGCGGTCAGTAAACTACTCAGCATATTCTCAGGGCCGGGGGGGGGGCTTCTTCACAGGTAGCACTCGCATCCTCTCCTAAAAGGGGCCAGGATCTGGTTTATTGCTTTGTGTCAGAAGCGCCTCTGAAGGGGAATGCCGATGGCACATAAGCAAGTTTTGCTTCCGCCCCTTGGAATCGTGTGTGGGAGTGTGTGGGAGTGTGTGGGGGTGTAAATACCCTCAGATTGGACTCTGTGCTGTTCTGATCAACATCAGCCTGATTCCGAACAAGACCTTTTTACGATTGAAAGTTTAGAAAAAGAATTTCTAAAAAGCATTCAAATAATTTCATAATATTTTCTCTCGCCCCCCCTCTCTCTCTCGCTCTCTCTCATTCTTTTCCCACCCCTCTCACACACGCAGTGAGAATGAACTTTCTCACTAAACATAATAGATACTAACACACATGAACGTTCACTTTAACACCATAAAAAACTAACCGTACAAATGTAAATAAATATGTTTAGTTCATTAACACGATTCCTTGTTCGGTCTTGCCATTGGCATAATGTTTAGCGTTGTTTGTTTATAGCTGTTTCTTTTGTTTTATACTGTCTCCGCTGTCAGGGTCGGATTTACCAATAGTTATAGTAGGTCATTGACTTAGGACTCACGGGTATCTGGGGGGGGGTCTTTACTGAAACTAATTTGTCACGCAGCGAGGCCAGATTATAACTTTGTTTTCATTGTACACCGGGTAATTCATTGTATATATTTACCAACCCCTCTGCATGAGTAGGGTGTGACACAAGGTCAATTTCTTAAGTGGAGTTTAACAGGTTTGAATTCAGAGTTTTTCTTCTCCTAGACTAGTCGTCGACCCGATCTCAAATCCTGGACGAAGCCACAGTTCCCATAGCACTAACACCCTTGGGAAAGGTATGAATCCAACTATTCTCCCTCCAGCTATGAGTAAAATGTAGGGCAGACTGGGCTCTTTAAGGTTAGGCAACCAATTTAGAAGAAGGACAAACTCTGAATTCAAACCTCTTAAAAATATCCGCTTGGGGTGGTCACTACTAGAATAAGCTCAGGCCTACTTAGTGATCTATTTCAATTTTTTTAAAATTGTTTCATACCAAGGTTAATGAGCCCAGTTCATCCTACTATTTATCCATAGCTGTAGGGAGGATAGTTGGATTAATACCTTCCCAAGGGTATTAACGCTATGTGAAATGCAAACAGACTCGTCCAGGATTTGAACTCGTATAATCGGGTCCATTTCTTATGAGGGTAATCATTACACCACGTGGTATTTCAATATATAATATAACGCGATATTTCATTATATAATACCTTCAAAACTAAACAATTATATCATTAAATTATTAGGTTCTGACCGAACAATGTTTAAAACGAGTGAATCCGCCATATTATTCAGGGGCCACAATAGAGTTCCTTACTTCCGGTAATGGAGTAAACATTGTTAATATAGACTTCCGGTCAATGAGTCATTACTGTCTATCTCCTCCATTGCGTTTATCGAATGAGGTAGGATCAACGTTGTGAGAAAAAAACGTCGTGGAAAATAGTATTATCAGAACGGAGTTAATGAAGGTCCCAATATCTAGGATGGTATCTTCTGTACACGTGACGACCTCCTTAGTTGACTTGGGGTTTGTGTTGCCTTTAGGCGTCACGACCCTGGTCACTGGTTGGTTTTGATGTGCCTTGATATTCTGGTGTAGGGTTGGAGGATTTTTGAGGTACTCGTTCGTCCTCTTGGGAAAGGAAAAGAGAAGGCCTGTGTATCATCGCCGACTATGAATTTGGGTAGGCACTGCCAAAGATGCCGTAGAATCCGTATTTTACAAAATAAATTTACCCGACTCCATTTGAAAAAAATACCAAAAATCAAGGATATAATCCGATTTTAATAAAATTTTAATTGTTGATGTATCAATGAATAAATTTTATAAAGCATCAGTTATTTTATTTCTAATTTCTATTTTTATAATCTAAGATTTTACGTCATCTTTGGCAGTGTTTACGGCCATTTTAAAGATATATTTGAGCAAAATTGACCGAAAAAAAGTTTAAAATGTATTCAGAATAAATTACATGTGTAATATCATTTTGCTTTTTTTTTTTTTTTTTTTACTGATACTCATTATGTTACTACTTTTTGACTTAGAGAAAAAATTGACCTTACATAATAGATTGAATTAGTCTTAATTCGTCATAGGTGGGTCAATCGTGAGAGTAGGAGAGCATTCCAGTATTAATAATTTTTTCTTTCGATTTCTCAGTATAACCCTGCCAAAACCCATCGACTTTGATTACGTATTTGTCGTATTGACAAACCTCAGTAACAATACCAGTCCTGTCATATTTGAGAGTTTCGGAACCTGCTTGGTTTTGTATGCACATGTGATCGCACTTTGAAAGCTGTTCGACACATTGTAGGTACTGTTCTGCTGAGGCAACATCGGGATGTTTGCGGGTTTCGTCTCACGTATTGTGCAGTTCGTATTTCCCTGGCAGAATCGGAATTAAGTCTCTCCCTGGGCGAATTAAATATAATGATTGCGGGAGAGTGTGTTGTGTCCAGATATTGGAGCATTGTTCTCTTGAACTCCTCGGTAACGATTTCTCAATTTGTTCCTATGCTGCTCGTAATCATGCGTTTGCATGTTTTTTACTCTAATTTCACTGCGACAGTTTGAATGAGGAAAACCAACTCACGAAACTCTGTATGACACCCCCATCCCTTCAAGTATTCAAGAGTCGCATTTGCAATGTATTCTGGTCCACCATCACTTGACAGTTCATCAGGAATACCGTAGGTGACAAAAGCCTCACGAAGACATTTAACCAAGCCCGACAAAGTAGTGCAGCCATACAGTAGCACAGATTCAGCTTGGAAGAATTCTCGCAAAGGCCCCACGAAGACATTAACCGCCAGATGCCTTGTGTATTATCGGCCATTTAGAATATCGGTCGACGATAATAAGATATGATGACCCTTTGTAGTGAAAGCAGCTAGAGATTATACATTGGAAGGGTATGCGGGTTCCAGAGGCAACGTTGATGGTGCATTGGGTCATTCAAAGCCATTCTATTGTAGTCATTACATTTGGTGCGTAATAATGCAATTTATTATGGATTGCCAAACTCGAACTTTGAGGCTTCTCCTCTGGTTGTCATTGCAGTGACACCTTGATGTGCAGAGTGTAGAGCATCATGTATTTTCTGTCTGAGAGAGGCGGAACAAGTATCCTGTCCTTGTATTAGTTTACCCCATCAATGATTGACAATAATTCAAGGGACAGGAAATATTGTTTGATTTGTGGATGCAAATCACGCTTGTGATCTGGGAATACGTCTTCAGTGGTTCTGAAAAGCATCTTCATTGTGGGATCGCTCGGGTAACCTTACGAACACGGTCCCAAGTGACAGATCGGAAGAGATGTGACGAGGTTAGAGCAATTAAGATAATAGTTATCTATTCCTTGAGAAGCGGTAGCATCCTCGTGTGTCTCTTGTGCCTCTCTTCGGCCCCATGAAAGAGGGTTTGGAAGCAAGCATTATTCCAGTGACGAGGAAGTGAATCTGTAGTAATGTAGTGGCTCAAAGAACAGTCAACAGAATTTTACGGGACAGGGATACAAGCTCTCACTCGAAGGTGGAACATTGCTATTGAGAGAAACGGTGACTATGTGGAAAAGTAGGGATGTGATCCTGCTTCATTTTGATGTATGGTACATGTTCCTGTGTTGGTAATTATACTTGTTCTAAAAGAAATGGCATTACTTTTTGACTCGTCCACGTATTTTCATGATGATAGGTAGTAAGTGCTTGTTTCACTTGGGATGTCTCATGGTCATCGCAAGTGGCTGGGCTGTGAGTGTCATCAGGCAGATGCATTTGCATGGTATCACGTGTGCTAGATGGATGTCTTGGTATTGCGTCTGACGCTTTGTGTTTCCGACCAAGTCGCGAATGATCCGAAACCTGTAGGAGAGAGTACCTCTCCTTCATACTGAGCAATCGATGGTCTTCATATCCTCTAGCTTGCGGTCACCTAAAACTTTTAGAAGTGGTTTGTGATCGACCTCTATAATCAGATTGTCGCACCCGAGTACGAAATGTTTTGCTTTTTCAAGGGCATCCACTTCAGACAATGCTTTACCTTCAATTGGTGCGTATCGTGATTCAGTCGGGTGATTGATTTTGTTTCCTCCAAGCGTGTCCTTTCACCCTGAGGGACTGCACATAGGTTCGTCGTTGGGGCATGAACAACACTTTTAGAAGAGTCCAAATCTCAGAACATCTTGGCTACAACCAGTCTGGAGACACGTCGTACAACTTTTGTCAAAAATGACAATCCCCTCCTTGATCTTATCGACAATGGCATTCTTTGACTATCTTGTAGTAGACCGGAAGTCTATATAAACAATATTTACTCCGTTACCGGAAGTAAAGGACTATATTGTTTTCCATAAATAATATATTGGATTGACTCGTTTTAAACATAAACAATTATTTCTCTGAATTTTTGAGATGAGGTTTGATTTGTATTATTTGTATTATTCGGACTATTGTCCTCATCTTTATTATTATCTGTACAATCTTTCGACCAATATGCCCCCGGCCTTCTTTATGCATTTCTTGTCGGACTCGGGAGCCTTCTCGAACTCGGGAACCTTCTTTTCGGACTCTGGAGCGTTCTTTTCGGATTCGGGGAACTTCTCCCGAATCCGAAAAGAAAGCTCCCGAGTTCGAGAAGGCTCTAGAGTCCGACAAGAAATACCTGAAGAAGGCCGGAGGGCACATCGACGGAAACGTTGTACGGATAACAATAAAGATGAGGACAATAGTCCGAATAATCCAAATAATACATAAACAATTATGTTCTCGTTTAAAATGGAATGTTTATATAGACTTCCGCTCAAAGAGTCATTATTGTCTAAAAACTATAAGGAACCCTGTACAATAAGTATTGGTCCACAGTGGTCTTCAACTGAGGAGTAATTACGTAGTTCTCGGGTAGGTCACGAATATAGGCCTTATAGTAAAATGTAATGGTTACTGTCGAAGGAAATGGACTTGACGACACGAGTTCAAATCCTAGATGAGGCAGTTTGCATTTCATATAGTGCTAATACCCCTGAGAAAGGCATGCAGCCAACTATTCTCCCTTGGTAAATAATAGGACAAAATGGACTCTTTAAACTTGATTAGACAACTAGTCTAGGAGAAGGAAAACCTGTTAAACCCCGCTTAAGAAATTAATCATATGTCACATCCAGCTCGTGTGGAAGGGTTGGTAAATACATATAGTAAAATGTAGGGGTTCACCAATAATTTGGGCCTACATCCCACACATAGGTTAATCCCACCCTGTCCACTGTAACTTATCTTTTTATTTTTACTTGTTGATCGTTGGATGGTCGTTTGGTAGAGATTACTTATTCAAAGCTAATTAATAACAACCACGTGGTATCCACATTTTAGATGGTTAAATGCAAGACAGCAATCACACGAAGAAACGAAGGAAAGACATATTATTATAATGCAAAAATATAACGTGGACAGTGCATGCTGAAAAAAAAAAAAATTTACATAGAGGTTTTTAGTTTGCAGTATTCACGTTGTAGGAATACAAAAAAAAAATGCTGTCTTCACTTGGATAGTGGGTGTGGCTTCCTACGTCACGTGTCCGTTGGTCACGTGATAATTCAGCCTCTTTCAAACTTCCTCTTTTCATATATATATATATATTGCAAGTTTGTATAAAGTAGATTAAAATAAAGAATAAAAAACACAAAAACTTTTTTGTTTAATACGTAATACAATGCGCAGTGATGATTGTTGTTCTGTAAGTAAAAAAAACCACAATGGCTACATAACACTCAGTCTGCCCTACTATTCACCCATAGCTGGAGGGAGAATAATTGGATGCATACCTTTTCCAAGGGGAGTAAACCCCGAAAACAAATCAGGAGCCGGAGTTCCCAAGGTGGTGTGATGCTGAAATCCGGTGCTACCCAGCAACTCCTGCGACACTACTGCTCCCAAACTGCATTGGTTCCTTACCTTTCCTTTGATCACAGCGGCAGTATCGAGAGGGGGGGGGGTTGCGGCTTTGGCAACTGCTCATCCTTCATATAAACCTGCCCAGGCTACGTAGTTCAAAAGAAAAAAAATTGGACACTACTCTATCATCTCTCGTAGACGGAAGGATGCCATCACAACAACACAACATAAGTAAAAAAAAAAAAAAAAGAAAAGTTAAATCGGCGGAATGGCCTACTGTCGGTATCAGTCAAACAACTAGGGAATCTACGCTCTTTTCAGTGGCGCTAGACTGGGGAGATTGTTTTTGCATCTGAGGTGGATGCAACTCACTTTACCGCACCGATCCAAGCCATGCTATCAATGCGCTGAGTTGTCGATCCGGGAATTCTGTGGTTCCGAAGCGGATGTTCTACCGACTGAGCTAAACCGGCGCCGTGGAAAATATATAATATTTTCATTTAATTTTCTTTTGAAAACAGTAAAAATTAGAATTATGTATCTTCGTCGTTTCTCAAAGTTTGTCAGCCTAGTTGATGGGGCTTAGAATGCGCTGGCTGTATCCCGTGCAAAGGGGTAAGACCCCCAAGGGATGTCCTGTGCTGTGCACTAAACTGCATATGATAATGAGACTCATTCTAGGGTTCTTGAGACTATGAAGTATCCTTTCAATGCCATTACTACCAGATCCACTCTGACCGGACTGGTAATACTGCCAGGAACCCATTTACGGATCAAATAGATCAATCCAAAAATTATTAGTATTCGATAGGAATACTTTATACTATATAAGTGTAAATACTTGAAGCTATAATTGTTTACTATGGATTATTATTAGTTACTTAAAACGGTGTGCAAACTGATGAGTATTGTTAAATATAAATAATAACTTGAAACCATATAATTATTAGTATTAGATAGGAATAATTGAAATGATATAACTGTGTGGAAATGATTTGTAATAGATAGGAATACTTGCTATCATATAATTGTGTGCAAAAAAACCTCTTAAGAATCAACTACACAAAAATGTATGTATGAATGCACAATTAACACGATTCGCTAACCTCTCGACATAAAATAACCCTAGACGGATTGACAAGCCGTAAAAATCAATCAATCAATTTTTGTTTTTAATTAATCTTTGCACTACTTCATTCTGGCGTTTTGCTAGAAATGTATAGACATTCTGTATAAAATAAAAATTGAATTAAAAAATGAAAACGAATCATATTTTCTATTTCTATGAATTTTTGAGATGAGGCTTGATAATTTGTATTATTTGTATTATTCGGACTATTGTCCTCATCTTTATTGTTATCTGTACAGCGTTTCGGCCGATGTGCCTCCGGCCTTCTTCATGTATTTCTTATGGGGCTCGGAAACCTTCTCGAACTTGGGAACCTTCTTTTCGAACTCAGGACCCTTCTTGTCGTAATCGGGAGCCATCACGGAACTTTGAACCCAACCCTTTATTCAATCCACGGGGATATCATCTTCTCATGCATTATATTATATTTTGATGAACAACATATTATACCTCATAGTTAAAACCATTTGATGTAAAGATGTTTACTAAAGTTTTTATCGGGCACTAGGTCATAATAGTGTTGCATCTAGTGAAGGTTTAACACATTCTAGCAATAGCCTGCAAGACTCTCTTGCTAACTAGAAATTCCATGCCACCCGCTCTGGCAAAATCTAACACGAAACGCAAACGTCCTTATCCTTATTAATGCAATGAACAGATATTAACTGGGAGTAGATCTACTCTGGACACTTGGCTATAATTAATTTTTGGTGTATCTTGTCCGAAGACAAAGCTCGGTTACACATGACTGGAAACCATTTACTGATAACCATCGTTTCACGGCAGACGTCCAGATATAGTTTAAATTCTGCCTTGTGGGTTATATTTTCTCAAAAAAGAAAAAAAAAGAAGAAAAAACAACTAAAAAACAACAAAAAAACAAAAACAAAACAAAACAGACCCCTCCCCACCAAAACAACTTCTAGATTGATTGTATGTTTTATTTTTAAGTAGGCTATACTTTGTTCTTAAAAAAGGCTGGGGCCTTGAACCCGTGTATTTATTTTAAAAGTTATGGCATTTCCAAAATAAGAAGATAAATTACATTTTTGTTCTAGAATTTCAGTAGCAGTCTTGTGATTTATCATGAAAATGTTTCTTTCTCGTCCAGAAAGTAGGCGCATGTATGAGTCTTCAGTCATAAAATTCCAAAAATAAGGTTTTTAAAAAATGCTGTATGAGCGTACAATACACAATTTAAATACTATATATTTGTTACGTAAAACGTTTTTGGTTTTTAGAATCATACAAATTCTGGCATTATAATATAGATTGTATTCAAATATCCTTGGTTTACTCAACAAAGTATGAAATTTCAACATTTTTACAATAAAAGAATGCCGTGTATCTATTGATGGACTGGATTAAAAATTAGAAAAAAAAATTACAAGATTGAGAAAACACTAACTTGATCTTCTTCCAGAAACAACACAGAACACTGTAGGTACCACCAAAATACGTCACGTGATCAGTTTATGCCATGTTGAAGGAAGAAACTTAGATATTTTTTAACTTAAAAAAAATCTCGCAAAAAAGAAATAACGAACATAAAGAGTTGTTACAAAGAAAAACAGTTAATTCAAAGATCAAATTATCCGATTGGGGAAAATTACTCACCGTTATCTTTAAAAATAAGTAAAACAATCCGATTTTTACAAAAGGGTCAATTCCTTTATTGATATTTTTTAGCAAAATTCTGTATTCATGGTTCTTTTACTAAAAAGCTCTCGCATCAAAACTTATAAAACTCTTCTGATATAATTATTCAGACTCTTATCTTTATAGAAAAAAAAATAAAAATCGTTTTCTGTCGGTTCATTTTTCTTTTTCATATTTCATAAATAAAATAGGGGGTAGACCTTGTAAAAAAATATTTCCCCTAATATATTTTAGGAAAAAACTATTTCAGACATATTTACATCAAAAGGTAAGTAATTATGGAAATTTTCGTCAAAATCGGACCATTAATTTATTTTTCATTGAATTAAAAAAAACCCTGTAGTCATAACTTGTTTTTGGCTACGTTAAATTTCAATTGATTTAACGGTGCAAAAATGTAAACATTGTTTTTCGTTCATAATTTTCATTTTTTCCGTGAGCTGAAATTTAAAAAAAAAATCATCATGAGTTTTTTTAATGTTCCTTCATTCGGATGGACAAAAATTTTTCAAGATGATATTAACCTTTATTCAAGTTTCATTTTATTAAATATAAGGAAAGGAGGGTAAATTTTACAGGAAAATTGGTGGTACCTACAGAACAGACTATTTCTGTGTGCTAAAACGAAAATCATCAAATCTGATTTAGTTTTCTGACATGATGCTAAAATCTAGCCCCGACCCTTTCAAGGTGATTTTTTACACAAAAATAAGATGAACAAAAAAAAAAAAAAAAAAAAAAAAAAAGAAAATGTCAAAATTATTTTAGAATCAATAAGTGTCACGAATTTAAAATTCAAATATATGTATTTTTTGACAGTCGCTTTCGACAGAAATGAGTCAAATGCGATTTAGTTTTTATTAAAAACTAATGATTTATTTTAGTTGAAATAACATTTCTAAGAACACATTTTTGCATCCTTTGTTTCGATTTTAATTCTGAATCAATTTTAATAATGCTGTTTTCTGTTCACTTAGATAATAAAGAAAAGAATAACGAAGAAAACTACGCTTTTGTTGTTTAACCGTTTAAGTTGAGTTTAGTGTTTATTTAGTAAGCTTTAATCGGACTAGGCGACCTTTGTAAATAGGCCAGATCTTAAAATGCACACCCAATGCAATAAATGCACAATATGAATATGATGTTTTAGCAGGTATTATGGTGTTTTAGGAGAGGTAAGGTAATGCTTAGTTAACTGCAATTCTATCGCAATCTCAAACCATTCATTTTTTTTCGTGAAGGAAATATGAATACAAAATGATGAGTAGTAAGTAAAGTAAACTTATCACTTGCTGAAGAATAGCGACTAGAAACCGCTGAATAGCGTACTTAGTTTTTCATTCCATGTGAAGTGTAAGTGAGAATTAACTTTTAAAAGCATGATAGAAAAGGAAATAATTATATTTTACAACAAATGTATTGAGGTTTACTTCTTCGGCTTTAGATTTTTTTATTCTCAAAAATGTAAGATCAAGTCTGGTACAATCTCAGAATTAATATGGAACCAAATGAAACTTGAAATTAGAAAAAAAAAAAAAAAAAAAAAAAAAAAAAGAGAATGAATGGCTTGGGAAAACAGCACGCTTAGTTAATGAATGTAGTGCGAACTAGTAGTCCGTAGTCATTATTTACTTACTAAGCTTGTTGGTACTTGGCTTGAAGTAATGGGGATTCAGTAAGAATCGAACTCGGTAACAATGGTCTGCTAGCTTAGCTCACTAATACTACTCGAGGCGACTTCAATAGTCCTAAGTTCGTAGTTTATCAGCAGTTACTTAACTTACTCATTAATAGCTAATGGAATGAATAATGAATGAATGAATGAATGAATGAATGAAAGGATTTATTTTGTATGAAAGAAAAAAAGATAAAACTAAAAACTAAAAACTAAAAACATAATTACATTTTTGTTGGTTCTTTCATAGGGTTAAAAAATAGTTCATAGAAGCACGTGATCTGAAATACTCATGGTAGGAGTGAAATACCTTTAAAAAAAGCTTTAAAAAACAAAACAAACAAAAGCGTATTGTACGGCTGTCCTCATCTCTACTTGAAACCCGAATCTTGAATGTTACATAACAAGCAAACTACCGTTAACCGTACACTTGATCTAACACTACTCCCCCTCCCCCTTCCACATCGCTTACTGCTGCTGCTGCTGCTGTTTTTTTAGTATTACTCAATGTGTTGTGCGTCTTGGTTCTTCTTACGTATTTATCTATGTATGTAAAGAAGAAAGAGTGCAGAATTGCTGTTGGCTGTTAGTGACTTTTCTGCTTTCTCTTTTATTACTACATACAATAATTTAGAAGCACCAAGTACACACCTCTTCTTCGTAGCAGTTGGTAAACACTCCACATCTTGTTTATCATACACAGACCGGAGGGGAGCTTACCATCAGACACACACATGGACATCTGACTTTGTTGGCAGTTTTATTTTACGGTAAAACTTACAATAGTTATTAAATTATTATAAAGAAAATATTTTTAATCCAGTAACAATTTTGTTTTTAGTGATAGTAGCACTTATATGTGTGTATGCATATATATATATTATATATATGTATATGGCTACTGACACAACTAACGTTAAACTAGTAGTAACCACAAATCCATTGGTAACCCTTTCTTTTATATCACAATGTCAATAACCATGTTTTTTTTACCGTCCGTTTGTATTATTTTTCGTGGTTAAATAAATCTTGTTGATGTATCAATATCGTAATAACATGCAGATTATATTTTTTAGTTTATTTTTTAATTAATTTGTGTCTGATTTTTGCATTGTAAAGCTTAGATATATTTTATTCTTAAATGCGGCATTCTTTTGTTGGTTAAAAAAAAATGATCCCTCATTTTTGACCGCCGTCAATTTTTTTTTTAAAGAAAAAAAAAAGCATAAATTCTTTCTTGCTGTTTTTTTCTTTCTTAATGAATGACATGTTTTATTTTGGTGTTAATTCAAATGCTTTTGTTTCGTGATCTGATTTCTTTAAAAAAACTATTTTTAGAATTAAAAAAATAAATAAATAAATAATCCCCCCTACATGTGTATAAAATTACTTTTGGTAGAGCATGGATTGCATAACATAAAACCCTTGATTGTCTTTTTATCTAATATTTTGCTCTTACCATTTTCTTAAAAATCTATTTTTCTCTTTTTTCACAGATGAACCTATTTCATTTATGTAATTTTTTATCGTTCATATTCTGATTTTCTTTTATAATCACAATATCACAAAAAAACTTATTTCGTAAGAGGGTCGTGTGTGTTGTGTAGTAATAAGAAAACAACAACAAAATAACAATCGTGCTACCCAGACTAGATTTAAGTGAAAGGGAAACATTATCTTATTTTATTTCTATTTAAGATAATCTCTCTATTGATTATTAATCTTAAATCTAATTAAAAGTGGAAGCAAAAACTTAATTTTTTTTTTAATCAACTTTTTTTTTCTTAATCACTCTTCATTTTCTCTCATTGATTTGGTAGGTAACAAACCTACCAAATCTTAGACAAGGAAATGAATGATTAGTATTAGCAACAAAATAATTCAAAAGACCGCTTCCCCCAAATAACAAACAAACAAACATTTAAACTTATTTATTTAGTCTTCTCTGGTTTAACTTTTTATTATTCTCCCTTCCCTTTTTTTTAATCCTTTATTTTGTAGAACGCGTGTTTAAACAAGACATAGTGTTGCCTTTTTTTTTTTTTCTTTCTTCCTGTTCGCAGTTTATTCATTCAACAAAACAATTTTTTTCTTCTTCGCATATTTTATCCTCGTGTCTAGGACAAAAAACCTTTATAGTTGCCTAGATCTATAACGTTTAACATTTTTTTTTCATTTATTTCTTATTTTTTGTAAGATGTAAAATAAATAAAATAAAAGCTATTCTTCCATTCTGAATATCCGTGGCAAGGAAACTGAAGTAGAGGGGAAACGTCCATGCATGCTGTTGTTACCCCACATCTGAAGGAAGAAATTCATGGAAGAATAATAAACTAGTTTTCATTTACATATTTATCTAATTATTAAAAACTGTCAGATTCGCTACTTGTTGTTTTAGACATTTTTTCAGCTTTCATCACATAAAAAAAGCCCGAGTTAAAATCAGCACATGGGATTATTATTAGCAGGAAAGCCGAAAAGGATTGATATTCTCAATCCTGTTTTTAAACAATTTAGTGGTTTATTTAAAATAAAAAAAAGTTTAAAAACACAATAGGTTAAGTTTCTGTATTTTAGTTTCTGTTAAATATATGTATTTTTGTTTGTTTTTTAGCTTGTTTATTTTTTAGCCTGGTAATTACGCATTTTGCAAAGCACGAAACGTGTACAGTGTGGATCCCCCCCTCCTCAATTAGCAGCAAACCTGCAAATCTTACAAACTTAATGGCGTCATATGCACTTACAACATGGCCCAGATAATCAAGCCGTCGTACTACTTGTACATGTCTTTTCTCTTTCCATAACTAGTAGATTATTATTAACTGTATCTACTCGTCCAAACCAAGCCTTTTAGGAAAGGTCGTTTAAATTGGTTGCGGATATTTTATTTATATAAAAATGTGCAGTACCAATAATAAAAATGGCTAAAAAATGAAACTGTTTCTTCTTTCTCTCTCTCCGTTGTAACACGGTGTTATTGGAACCTAGCAGAGTGCAGTTCTTGCTGCTGCAGTACACGCGACTTCTTCAGATATTGTCAGTCGTTTCTTGTCTCTTGTATGGTTTTCTTTTCTCTTTCCTTCCCAAATATCTCTTATCTTTTTCTTAAAACTTGCACATTTTGTTAATGCTTGCTATTTAAAAAAAAATACTGAATCAAATCTTTGCTGAGTGTTAGTAATTACATTGAGTGTCAAGCATTAAAAAAAAATGCTTTCGAGAAGAGGGTCATGCCTAAGTTTGAAGTTAAATATGCAATAATTGATTTTTCTACTGAAAATTTTATGTACATATGTGTGCTTGATGCTTATATAAATGTAACTTAGTCGAGGTTTGCTGCAATTAAATGTGTTTGTTGTTCAGGCATAAACAAAAACAAGAGTAACAAATAATTTGACACTTTTTGTTGCTTTCAAATACCGAGAAAACTAAAATTGGAAATGCAAATATTTAAAAAAATTAACATTACCAGTTTTGATTCTCTACTAATTACTAGTAGAGGATTTAAAAAAAGTATTTCTTAAATTGTAGAATTTTAAAAAAAAATTAAGTTAAAAAAAAAACAACCAAAAACAAACAAAATTCAGTTTCTAAAAACAAAACAAAACAAACAAAAATTCAGTTTCTAAACAAACAAACAAAAATTCAGTTTCTAAAAACAAAACAAAAAAACAAACAAAAAAAATTCAGTTTCTAAAAAAAACAAAACAACAAAAATTCAGTTTCTAAAAAAAACAAACAAAAAAAAATCAGTTTCTAAAAGACACAAAAACAAAACAAAAACACAAACAAAAAAAACTTTCACTTAAAAAATAACATTATTGCACATAAAACATTTTCATTTAATTTTTAGAAATAATTTGAACTTATGAAATATTTAGGAATAACACAATTAACTTTTTGGTGTGTTTGTATGATGGAGTGGAAAACTATTTTTCTTATTTGCGGGGAATTTGTATTTAAAGAATCCTATAAAACTTATTTACTAGGATTTTTTTTTCACCTTTTTAGTATTTTTGTTCTCTTACTGAAGGAATATAAAAGTTCCTCCTTTTAAAACTTTATTTTCGAGCGAATTTATATATTTTAATTTGAGCTGCACATCTATGAGTAAAAGGTATTAAACATTTTTTTCTTGTAACCCCCCCCCCCCAAAAAAAAAAAAACAAAAAAAAACTTCCTAATTCGAAGAAAAACTAGCATTAAGCTCCAGCCTTTTTCTTGGTAAATTTTAGTTTAATTCTCCGTTTGTATTTTTTTTTCTCGTTAGATGAAAACATTTTTCTTTCATTTCTGATTATTTTTCTATTGGATTTGGAACCACCTTCATTTTGCTTCCTTCACTTGGGCGAAGATGGCAGTATTTAAAATGAAAACATTCCAGCAATAGAAACGCAAAAGAAAATCTTCACTTCTTTTCATTTTTAGCAACTTCCTGAATTCATTGTCAAAGAAAAGTAAGTTTTTATATTCATTCATTTTTTTTTTAATTAGAAACATTTTTAGAGTGCTTTATATTTGGAAAGTTTAAAGGTTTTAGATAGCTACTGGCAAAATGAGCCTAAAATTCGTTTTTGACAAAATGACTTTAGCCCCCCCCCCCTACAGAAGATAATTTACCAAAAATCAGGGAATTATCGGATTTTAATGAAATTTTCAGTGTTTATCAATGAATGATCTTTATAATGCATTATTTATTTTATTTCAAAACTCATTTTTTTTCAGGTCGCTTAATTTTGACCCCCCCCCCCAATGTTGGGGGCGTAACATTTTGTTCGAGTTGGTCTTATATTGTACTAATTACAGTATAAATAAAGAGATAAAAGACCGAAGTTATGAATAGAAACAAAAAACATTTTTTACGGTGGCTATTCTATGAGAAAATAAGTACCGAAAATCGAAAAATAAAATGTAAAAAAATAATTAATTTTTTTGAGATTTCTTTTACTCATTTCGATAATTATTTAATTGGCTATTATCTTATTAAAGAAAAAATTATACATCGATATTTTTTCTGCTTAAAAAGGGGAGGGGGTACATTTTCAATCTAGTTTTTTTCTTCAAAACTTATTACTTTATGTATCTAAAATAAGGTTTGCATTGAATAGATATTTATTTCTAGAATCTAATAATATATCATTTTAAACTTAAAATCCGAATATTTTTATTTTAAATGAATTTTATATATTAAATTTTCATAGCAAAAATACTAAATTAAAGTTTTGAAATAAAATAACTGATGCATTATAAAATTCATTAATTGATAAATCAATACTGAAAATTTCATTAAAATCGGATAATTAACTGATTTTTGGTAATTTTTTTTTGCAATCGCAAATGTTATATTAAAATTGTAAACAAGCGCTTAAAACCCTTGAAATAGAGGTAGAATGGCGGATCGCGTCGAAATTGACCAAAACAAATGGTTTTAAATCTTTTAAAAATAAACTGCATATGTAATGATATTTTTCTTTTTTTAATGATGGTCATTATGTTTCTACTTATCGATTTAGACAAAGTTTGACCTTAAATAATAGATTTAATTAATTTTAATTCGCTTTTAAAACTCGTAGAAGCTGATTTTTTTTGCCAGTTCCTAGTTTTAGATTTTTTAAATTCATTTTTAAAGATAAAATATATGAACAATTCGCAACACATTCGGTTTGTTTTTGTTTTAATGGCATATCAACCTTCATGGGTTATTTAATGCTAAAATCAGCTTTGTAGAAGGGCATTAGTGGTACTATTTAACCCATATCTGAGGGGGTTGAAGTGGTTACATATATTTCCCAAGGGTATTAATCCGAAAGTAAATACGAACTCGCTTACTACGATGTCGTAGTCTAGCACATTAGCTATTACGTCGCGAGACCCCACATCCCCTGTGCAACACATTCGAAGTATTATGACGTTGTTTCTAGTTTTAAGATTAGGTAATCTCATGAATTTTCAAAAATCCTTAAGTGAATTAAGTTTTAAAAATCCCCAATTTTGTTTTTGGTAAGATCATTTTAATTGTTATTCTTGCTTTTTAACTCGCAAAGCAAAATTGAAAAAAATGTATTTTTAAAAAAGTTTCGCTTATAAAAAGTTTGTTGCATGTTATTTATTTACTAACACTGGAACACATCACGTGGTGTAGAAAGCGAGATTAGCAGACCATTGATAGCGAGTTTGATTCTCCCTTTGTGTCCCATAACTCCTGGCCTTGTGCCAGAAGTAGGCTAAGCTTAGTAAATATAACTATTTACTCTCACTGTCACGTTGTGTTGTAGGAGGAGTTGCATCTCACAGATGCATGCAGTTTTAGTTTCTTGGAATATTTTAATAAAAGTGGACTACTTCAACGAGAAATGGTAAACAAAAGTCACTAGCACTTTTTAATGTTTTAATTAGACTAAAGAAAAAAAGTGAGAAAAATATGCCAACCTGCTAATATTTGAACTCATTAAGGCACAAGACTAGAAGATTATATGTTGCACCAAGTGAGGCGGATTGTCGCTTTTTACCTGACTTTTCCTTTTTAATCAAATTGATTGTGAGTATCGAGCAAAGCAAATTTGGTGTGAATATTGCTATATATTGAATCATAAATCTCTACAAAACTGATTTAAAATACCCCCTTCCCCTTTTTCTTCTTTTTTTCTTCTTTTTCTTCCCCCTTAATCTTCCCCGTCCTTTTTTTCTTCACACCTTTCTTTTTTCTTCTTCACACCCTTTCTTTTTTCTTCTTCACACCCTTTCTCTTTTTCTTCTTCACACCCTTTCTTTTTTTTTCTTCTTCACACCCTTTCTCTTTTTTTCTTCTTCACACCTTTCTCTTTTTTTTCTTCTTCACACCCTTTCTCTTTTTTTTTCTTCTTCACACCCTTTCTCTTTTTTTTTTTCTTCTTCACACCCTTTTCTCTTTTTTTTCTTCACACCCTTTCTCTTTTTTTTTTCTTCTTCACACCCTTTCTCTTTTTTTTTTTCTTCACACCCTTTCTCTTTTTTTTTCTTCTTCACACCTTTCTCTTTTTTTTTTCTTCTTCACCTTTCTCTTTTTTTTTTCTTCACACCCTTTCTCTTTTTTTTCTTCACACCCTTTCTCTTTCTCTTTTTTTCTTCACACTCTTTCTCTTTTTTTTTCCCCTCCAAACTATTTCAATTTTTTTTCCTTCGCGCCTTTTCCTCTTTTTTTTTCCTTCGCGTCTTTTCCTCTTTTTTTTTTTTCATTCGCGTCTTTTTCCTCTTTTTTTTTTTTCCTTCGCGTCTTTTCCTCTTTTTTTTTTCTTTCGCGTCTTTTCCTCTTTTTTTTTTTCTTTCGCGTCTTTTCCTCTTTTTTTTTTTTTTCCTTCGCGTCTTTTCTCTTTTTTTTTTCCTTCGCGTCTTTTCCTCTTTTTTTTTTTTCCTTCGCGTCTTTTCCTCTTTTTTTTTTTCCTTCGCGTGTTTTCCTCTTTTTTTTTTTTTTTCCTTCGCGTGTTTTCCTCTTTTTTTTTTTTTCCTTCGCGTCTTTTCCTCTTTTTTTTTCTTTTTTTTTTTTTCCTTCGCGCCTTTTCCTCTTTTTTTTTTCCCTTCACATCCTTTGTTTTTTTCTCTCTTCTTCCCCTTCCGCCTTTCCCTTTCTTCCCTTTTCCCCCTTTTTTTTTTTTTACTCCTCCCTCTTTTATTCTGCCCTCTTTTTTATCTACCCCTGTCGCTCTTTCTTTTTTTTTTTTTCTTCCCTTTTTTTCTTTTCCTTTCCCTTTTCCTTTTTCTTTTTCTTATGTAGAATAAATAAGTAACAAGTCAACGACCTGATGTGTCCACTTTATTGCACATCTGTCACCAGTCCGGCCTAACTCTTAGTTATGGAAAATGTCCATTTTGAATTAAATTTAATTTTTTCTTCTCACTGATCTCTACTAGTTTATTCGCTACCGGCTACAAAGTTTAGCCGCCCCCCTCCCAAGCCACATTTACTTTTGTTATAAAGTTTGCTTTAGTTTTATGCGATTTAAAAGTACAATGACTTATTTCTTGGTTATGTGATTTGTCACAATTCTATAAAAATAGAGTACCCAACATTGATGATCAGGTTCTAGTAACTGCAAGATATTAACCTGTTATATAGAAGAAACAAAGATGATTTTTTGGGGTGTTTGGGTATACATTGGGGTAGAGGTTACCGGCACTAGACATTAGTATTAGTGAAATAGATCACTAATTAGGACTGAGCCTATTCTAGTAGTGACCACCCCAAGTGGAGTTTAACAGATTTGAATTTAGTTTTTCTTCTCCTAGACTGGTTGCCTAATCAAGGTTAAAGATCCCAGTCTACCCTACTATTTATCCATAGCTGAAGCGAGAGTAGTTGGATTCATACCTGAACACTTATTTGATGACTCCAAAATTATTTAAGTGCCAAAAAATTAGTATGCTGGATAGTTTTGCTTTTCCCACAATTAATTTTCAAAATGATTTTGTCCGAATGACCCATGTAGAACTTAATGGGTACAAGGACTATTTGCATTTAACTTTGTGCTATTGCCCTTGGGGGAAATTCATGAATCTATCTTTTCTTTCCTCCACCCACAGTTGTGAGTAAATAGAGAAGACTAGACTCTTTTAAGAGAAGGAGCCAAGGTAAATGGTTGTGACCCCGTGTTGAAAATATATTTTTAATTTAAAAAAAAAAAAAATTATTTTCATTACTATCGATTAAACAGCGAACATCCGATTTAAAAAAAAAATGAAGTTGGGGCTTCAAAGGGATTCATTTGCCATGTCTTGTAAAATACCCCCCCCCCCCCGAATGTATCTCATTGAAAATCTCAATTTCTGGAACATTTTGAGAAAACATAGCACACAATGCCTATTTTTCACTTTTATTTTCTAAGAATTTCTTCTGATCATTTAAAAAAAAATCTTTTGATTATTTTCAGAATTTTTTAATGATTGTACTGCGCCAGCTGGGGACCAAAGTCGGGTTAACGCCCGACTTAAATTCCTAGTGGGTGAAAGGTTGTAATGGGCACAGCAACTTTAGTCTTCCAATGATTGTGCTGCACCAGCGGTCAATATAAATGACTCTAGACCAGAATAGTACCGGGCGGGAAATGTTTTACTAGACATTTACGTGGCAGATTGTATCCTATTTAAGTTTTTTAAATAAATGTAGTGGAGATTGAACTTGCAAACTCCTGATCGTGAGTTGTGGCTCCTAGTAAGATCACTGTCACCCCTTTTGGCTGAAGTCGTTTGGCCACTGAGAGGGATAAATGCCGAGGCAGTTTCTCTCAAGATGAGGACTGACTGGGTTCAGCGGAAAGAGCCGGCTGTCTGTAGCTGTCTGGACACTACCTTCAATGTGTGACAACGTGAGGACCCTGGAGGATTTGTTTTCTTTGAAATTCCCTATAATAAATGAAAAAGGTGATTTTTTTTTTTTTTTTTTTTTTTTTTTTTTTCCACCATAAGATCACAACATTTTACTTTGCAAGAGAAGGGATTCAAACCAGTGCTATTCTTAAAATTGACTTTGCGTCACATTTTGCTTATGACAGAGGCATTGGGTGAATACATAATGGTTAAAGTGGTAGTGTAGCTCTGGCACTCATAGGATGCCGGCAGAATGTTAGGACTAGGCAGATAAGGAATTCTACATCTGAGGTGGCAACTATTGTTTGTCTCTGGCAATGTTATCAACGGCAGTGATGCTGATAGCATTTTAATTTACTGCATCCTGGGACGCACGGGTTTGATTTGAATAAGTCCGCGGGAAATTTGAAACTTAAGTTCCTTAATAAATTGCAGAGTTTTTATCTATGAATAACTAAAGCCATCTAACCTCTACCTTGTACCCCATACAGTGTAATTTGTTTCCAAGAAAATATTGAAATGTATTTACAGTTAGCTGGAAATGGTGGCGAGGAGGAAACACTGGGACGTATGGATACAATTTTATTGCGTCCTTTTAGATTTTTATGAGTCAATGACACAGGATGCGTACCTATCAGCATCTCTGCAAGAATATATAGCAGAAATATATGAATTCAGAAGACCATCAGCAGCACATGAAAACTGTAGGCACCCGCTGGAGAATGGGACCAAGCCCCGACAAGGAGGGGTAACCACTCAACAAAGGAAACATTGCATTAAACCGTCGGTGTAATGGTTAGCAAACTTGTCTCGTGTATCTATTACTACTGAAAAAACAAGTTCAATCTCTGCTGGATGCCCCATGACCATCTTACCAACAGCAACCTTGAGCACTCTCCATGTTTCTAACATACATGGGCATGCCTACTAAGTCAGAAAGCAGCATAGCTCACATGACTTTCTGAAACATTTTTTCAAGCTCTGAGGCATGGAATAAACTGCCTGCATCCATTGTAGGCTGCAGAAACACTGCATCTTTCAAAACCTCCATGCTTCCTGTAATTTGACAAAACTATACCTGATACATCCCTCCACACACATATGCATGCGCACATACATGTATATTATTACTGTATGCTATCCATGTTTCTGACATTGGTGTAGCAACCCCAGCAATTTCATTGATTGTGGTGGACATTGACAAATTCTTATCTTAATCAGTTTAAATTGCAATTTCTTGCGTATTTCTGGTCCAAACTTAAAAATATTTATATGGTTGAAAAGGAAAATAAAATAATCTTTCTAGATATGTAATTTTTATGTGTTTTTATCTATTGAATTATTTTTTACAGTGAGTTAAAACGGTATTTTGCTTTGAACAGCCGAAAATGCATATGATTTTTTTTTCTTGAATTAAAATTTACACAGTAATTTCTTTTGTAAAATCATAGTGGCTAAACTTAATCAATATTCTTGAAATTTTACACTTAATTAGAACACACCTTACAATACAAGCAAGAACTTGTTTTTTTTCTGGTGCTTGGTGCATTGATGAGTTGTAGTGTACCTGAGCACTGTGCACAATAAATTTTATTATCAAAAAGTAGTGCTACTTATCATTCCATCAGTGCACAGTGCTGTGTACAGTGTATTTCATGGTTTCATAGTTGTTGACCAATTAGGGTAACATTATTGATAGTACATCATCAATTACTTGCCTCACCTGGACTGTGAAAAACTGATGTCGTATTGACCGATGAGTTATCTTTCCAGCAAGGTGTTGTGCGATATGTTCTGTTGGCCTTTGAAAGGACAATTAATGAAACTGGAGTCAGACTTGATAGATGATGTACAACAGATCTTGTTGCAGACCATTTAACCTGCATCCCCCACTGTTGTCTCCTGATGGTTTGTTCCAGCAAGATAATGCACTGACCCCACCTGTGAGTGACTTCCATTGCCCTTCTGAAAATCGTTTTTTTAAGGGATTATTTGAAATTAACCACGGTAATCAGTTTCCCAACTGTTCAAGTCCACTGACAGTCTTTCCACCTGCAACAATATTACAGCGGTCTTTAATCAATCCGCCAAAGTTTACTTGTTTCTTGTTCAACGCACGTCTGTGTTCTTGTTAGCAAGATCAAACACAACTGCCTCGCAGTGTGGGAAGGTAAGCCTTAAATAATAAGTAACTGCACTCATCAAGATCCCACATCTGGGCCAGCTATGCCTAGCGCTGCTGATCACAATGTAGAAATTTGCATACGTACCAATGAGAGGGAGTAGTCTGACTTCAAGCCACGATTCATGATCAGGAAGTTGTGAGTTCAGTCTCTGTACTCACCCACTACACTCCCCTCTGATCTCCTCATTTTTCATGCCAGACACGTTAGTGCTCGCTTTGAGCTCCCACGTAAGTAATTTCTCTTGCTACACCTCTCTCAGCTTACCACATATTGAGCATGTATTTAACATGTTGCACATCTTACTAAATTCCCTTCAGTTACACCTAATGAACACAACTTAGTTATGTACAATAGGGTAGGTCAATTTTGGAACTGTAATGTTTCCCATGTGGCAAAAGTTGCAAATTAACAAAGAATTACCACAAAATATTTTTCTTGAAAACTTTGCCGTTTAAATCTTTTAAAATGTTATTACTGTTACAGCTTAATTATTCGGTAAAAAGCAGCATATCAGAGACGTCGGTGGTGATAGGGGCATATTTTCAATTTGAATTCTAGTTATTTCATTTGTTTTGTTTCAAAATGACAAGCTTTTCTGTTTTAAATATTGAAATTGCTAAATTTTCTAACCAATTTCTAGGCTAAATGTTGCGAAAACAAATATTTTTGGTGCATTTTAGTATGATTTAAATGATCTTTGATGCTATTTCATCAAACAATGGTGCAAGTGTGAGATCTAGTTTTTGGTATCAGTACTCATTATACCAACATAACTTTCGCTGTTTGAGAGAATTTGATATTTTTTAAAAAAAAAGTGAAAAATCAACCTACTCTAATGGACACTCCCCCCCCCCCCGAAAAAAAAATGTACTTGGATAGATATATAATGCATATTATGACTCCAGAACTCCATAGACCTGATACCATGTTTTATTGAAGCAAAAGAAAGGGCTACATCATGTTAGGTAGATATTTCCCCCCTTTATTTTCTTTCTCCCACCTCTCTCTCCGTCTCAACCTGTTTTCTCTCCCTCTTTCTCTTCCTCTTCTATTAACATGTTTGATCTCCTCCCACTCCTGTTTTTGTTTCCCTCCCACTGCTTACCAAAGTTCCTACTCTGACACACTGGTTTTCTAACTTTTGTTAATCGGCAGCCTTAGCAGGTCTCAGAATTTTTTTCTCGGTCTCTTTGAATACTCACTCAATTTACCCAACCCGTTCGCCACGGTTAAGATGTGACACAAGGTCGAGAGTATGGGGCATCCAGTGAGGATCGAACTGGTTATACTTCAGTAGTAATGGATCTTCAAGACTAGCTTGCTAACCATTACACCACATTTATTTATTTATTTTTTTTTTTTTTATAAAATGCAAAGAAACTAAAATATTTTCTTTTAGTAACAGTTTTAAAAAAAAACTAAACTATCGTATTTTTGGGTTTGTAATTTTTTTTCTGCTAAGAAATTATTTTAAGATTAATTTTTTATTTATCTATTTTTTAAAATTTTATTTATTTCTTTAATTGAAATAGATCACTAAGTAGGCCTGAGCCTATTCTAGTAGTGACCACCCCAAGCGGAGATTGAAGAGGTTTGAATTCAGTTTTCCTTCTAGACTGGTTGCCTAACCAAAGTTAAAGAGCCCAGTATGCCCTACTATTTACCCATAGCTGGAGGGAGAATAGTTGGATTCATACCTTTCCCAAGGGTATTAGCATTATATGAACCGTGGCATCGTCCAGGATTTGAACTTTGGTCGACGAGTCCATTTTCTACGACTATAACCAGTACACCACGCGGCTCCCTATATTAATGTTTTTTAATGCTTTAAAATTCTTCTTTATATTGTGGCATTTTTTGAAATGTTGTTATTAGTAATGTTTTTAAAACTCAAAAAGTTTTTACAAAATCAAATCCACATGTTGCATGTAATAAACATCACGTCATTCTGAATAAGCTTGTTGACACTTATTTTTAACGTAAACATTAAACAATATTTGAAAACAGTGAAAATCCTTACCTAATATATGCAAAGTAATTAAAACTTGTAGATATTCAAAATAAGTTTTAAATATGTACTGATTTTTTTAAAATTTAGTTAACAGACCTATCACGTCTTGATTAATAAAAAAAATTAAAGATTTAATTTTTTACTTGTCCCTACCCCCATCACCCTTCTCGTGTTATTATTCTGCCTTCTCTTTTTTTTTGTCAGTCTTAGTCTTTCTACCTCCGTTTCATCTCCTACTCTTTTATTATTTCCTCATGTTTTTGTTTTCCTCCCACTCTCAACAATCATTGATCACATCGCTTCAGAATTTTGTCTGTGTGTTTGAATAATACTCCCCTTCTGTTTCATGTGATGGATGGACGCCTTGTCTATTATAGTAATGATTATGGATTATTAAATTAAATGAACGATAATAGAAAGAAAACATAAGTATGCATGGATATTAAAACCAGAACTTCAGTAAAATCTGTAATATTATTACAATATACCATGGTGTACAATGCTGTTGTTGTTGTTGCTGCTTCTTAGAGTAAGAGCACTCATAGTGGTATGATTTGAATATAGCAAAGTTACAATAGCTACAGCAAAGACTTACTTACAACGTATCCTACAGACGTCATCACTTGTGCAAAAAAAAAAAAAAAAAAAAAAAAATGAAATGTGGTATTGCCTCTTGCTGACAGTCATTAAAAAGTTGTTTTAGTTACAATGTCATATTGTTCATACTTTGTATTTGGGTTGTAGACTTGGAACAGGTACATTGCTTATTGTGATGTAATTGTCAATTAATAAATTCAAGGAAAGAATACTACAATACTGTAAATATTATTGTTGGATCTTATCAAATCTTATGGTACATTGATATCAGTGCCCATTGGCCTAGTGTTACCTAGGCTGTACCATTAACTTTTAAACCATCTAAGTCATGTCATAACATTAACCCCCCCCCCCAAAAAAAAAGAAACGTACCAGGCAATTTCAGTATTTGTAAACTGGTCATGAGATTTCATTATAGCTTCACCTTTAATGCTGCCTTTGCTGTTTGTGACTTAGCCTAAATTAGGTTAGTTAAGGGAACCTGTATACCTGTATTCATAAGGTTAATTGCATGATTAGTTTTGGTAATTTTATAGAATATCTTGTAGCCTAATATCTTGAACCAAAATCCTCTTGGGGGATTTGCTACGAGGCTCATTGTACTTGTCTTTTTAAAAAAACTTTTTTTATATTTATTTCTTTTTCAGAATATTCCCTACCAAATTATGTGTTTTATACTCTAGAAAACAGTATTTAAAACAGGGTTTCTCAAAGTGGGCTACATAAACCCCCTGGGGTCTATACAACAACTCGGGCGGTCTCTAAGTATTCAGGGGAGGGGGTCTATGGAAACTACTAAGCCTTCTTATTAATTAGAAGAAATTAATACCACAAGAATCCTGGAGAGCATGCTCATGTTGATATATTTTCAAAATTTTAAACCCAATATTCATGAACTTATCAAAAGTCATCAGCTTCACTCATCACATTAAGAAATGTGCTTCCTTGGTAAGTTATTAAGTTAGTATAAATATTTGCAAATCTTTCTACATGTTATGCTTATTTGATTGGTTATTTTATAATTAACAGTTTTACATAAACGTTTGTACTGAATTCATTAATTACATAATTGGTTGCAACAAAACAACTGCGAGGTGAACTGGGGTATATAAGGAGGGGTTCTGTGATAGGTCAGTCAAATTTTTGTAGGGGTCTAATGACGAGTAAACTTTTCGGGGTATAAATTTGATTAATATTTAGAAACCTGTTTAGTTGTTTGACTTCTTTGTTTAATGGCATATCAACCTTTGTGGGTTACTTAATGCCAAAGCCATCCTTATAGAAGAACAGTTCTACTATTTAACCCATAGCTGGGGGGGGGTGAGATTGGGTTCATACATTTTGTAAGAGTATGAATCTGAATATCAGCATAATAGCATGGCTGGAGTTCACACTCACTTTCTATGATTTTGCAATCCAGCATGTAAGCCATCACACTACAGGGACTCCCTCTGTTAAGTTGTAATGATACCATTAGTCTAGTATTACTAAAAAAAAAAAACGAAAAGAAATAATTCATTTAAATACCATCTTGATGAATTTTTTTTTATTTGTCTTTAAGAAGAAACAGCTTTGTTTAAATACTAGTAGCGGCTACCCAGTATTGCCTGGGTAGAGGGGGTATTTTTTTTTTTTTTAAAGTTAGTCTCGCAAATCCATTATTACTGAATCACAATTTGAATCCTTGCTGGATGCCCCATAAAAATCTCCATGTAAAAAAGACCTTTTGTTAATCTGACCTGGTGGTGATGAACGTGTATGTATATATATATATATATATATATTTTACTCAGTTGTTAATTGTTTTATTTTTGTAGTTTCCTCCATACATACATACATACATACATACATACACACCAACTACCCATTATTTATGTATAAATAGATAAAAATGAAACGTAAAATTTAAGCAATTTAAATGATCTTAGCTTAAAATATTCTTCCACTCAACTCCATATGAAGCATGCACATAGAAATTATTTTTGCTCCAATTTGTGATGTCTTACAATTTATCCATAGAAAAATGAGGGTTCCATCAATTGTAATCCAACCATCTCCAATATTTTTCTGATGGATATGACAAAACATATCCTGATTGGGAACTGTATCTTTTTGAAAGCAAATGGTGGTTTATCATTGGGAATAATTGTTTTTCTTCTGCTTCAAATTCACTGACCATCAGGTATTGTGGCCTAGCTGTCATTTTTGTACCATTTCATAAACATGGAACATCCAAATTCCTCAGAAGAATTGCTGTTCATTTCTTTTGCCTGTGATGTCACATTATTTAAGAATCTCCTTAGGTTAATTCATAGATTTTTTTTTTTTATCTGTGTCAATAGATTTTTACATCACCACAAAAATTATTAATCCTGTTAATAATTTGTTTGGAATAAATTCTTGTTTTATTTTTTGTACACCACATCCACCACTGTTGATGTTTCTGTTGAATGTTGGGAAAGACATTAATTTCAAGATTCATCATCTGATGATACCATTGACAATCCCCCCACACACACACACACATATATATATATATATATATATATATATATATATATATATATATATATATATATATATATCAGCTTCAACTGTTCCTCTATCAGTTTTCAACAGTCATTTAGCAAAAGCAGCTGAGTGTTAATGTTTCTTGATTTGTTTTCATAAATCTGACAATTTCAAACAGCTTTTTGATTTCATCTGCTTTTTTTTTACACTTCTGTAGTCACTGGAAGTATCTGATGTTATTCCTCTGTTCAAACTGATATTACTCCCCAATAGTGTGCACTCATACTAGATCATCATTAACAGTTTTAGTAATTCTGTTTTTTTTTTTGTTTTTTTTTGTTTTTTTTAAGCAATTAAACTAAAAGTTATAAAAGCATTTGAGTTCAAATCAAGGCTTCAAAAGCAACTTTGCAATACACAGTGCACTCATCCCAAATAATCGCCCAACACTTTTAGCAATTCCAATGCTCCTTGCATTTGCTAATATAGCAGATTGCTGTGTTATTGTTGGCAAAGTTCTATGGTAGGTTGCATGTACTCTCAGCCTTGATGGCAATACCACCTGAGTTAAGTTTTATGTTTCTTGGGCTGAAAAGATTGGGGACACCTGTTCTAAGATGCATGAAAAAAATAATGGTATTGAAGATTGTTCTTTGATTGTAGTCTAGTATGATTTTCAGCAACAAATTGGACTACAGAATTAATGAAACAGATTTTATGCTGAATCTTATCTAATGGATTGGTCAGTCTGAGGCAGGCCATATTTATATGAATTGTCCCCCACCCCACCTATAGGCAAATTTCACCCACAATGTCAAAACTATTTTGAAAATAACACCACTGAAATCAATAACAATTTCTGGATTATGTTGCTATACTTTATGCTTATAATATTTATGTATTTACCAAACCCCTCCACATGAACAGGATGTAACACAAGGTCAATTTTTAAGTAGTGTTTAAATTCTGTTTTTCTTTTACTAGACAGGTTGCCATACCAATGTTAAAGAGCCTAATATATCCTACTATTTACCTAATGCTGGAAGGAGAATAATTGGATTCATACCTTTCCCTAGTGTATTAGCATTATGTGAAATGCAAACAGCCTTGTTCAGGATTTGAACTCTGTTCAACGTGTCCATTTCCTACAGTGATAACCATTACGTCACAAATGCCTTTGTTATAATATTTGTGTATATATTTACTAACCCCTCCACACGAGCAGGATGTGGCACAAGGTCAATTTCTTAAGCAGAGTCTAACAGCTTTGAATTAGTTTTTCTTCTCTTAGACTGGTTACCTATCCAAAGTTAAAGAGCCCATTTTGCCCTACTATTTACTCCATAGCTGGAGGGAGAATATATGGATTCATACCTTTCCCAAGGGTATAATATTCATGTAGGTCTGAATTTTAGCCACAGATCAGGAGATAATCTCCAAGCTTTCAAAAGGTTTATAGTTTTAAAGGTGATCATAAAACCACTTCTCATATTGTTCCCTACCATTGAGCTTAATTTTTAAGAAGGCTTTGCCTGAAACCCTGCTTCTTGATATATGACACTGTTGTCTATAGGGGGCAAATCAGAATGTTAATAAATCCAGCACAAATGTCCCTTTCTTTGGCTTTGTTTGTTTGTTTTTTTTTTTTTTTTTTTTTGGTGTCTTTTCTTTTTGGTTGTTCCTTTCGAAAAGTTTTTCTCTCAACTGACAGAAAACAGAAATCCCATTTTTTTTCTTTATTTTTCTTTTTTTTTTTTTCTTCTTTTTTTTTTTTTTTTCTTTCTTGCTCTCTTGCCAGATATGCACGACAACCATTAGCTAACACCCAATGAACATCATTTCTATACAGTCCGATGACTAGTGACAGACTCCAAACATTTATTTGTAAGCCAGAGGTTAGGAATTCAATCCACAGAAGTGGCACTAATTGCATTATTTATATTTTATACCAGACACAAGCTACTCTCACTTGCTTACCCCTCTTGGGTAATGCTTCACTACAGGCATGTACCTGACTATCCACTGTTCAGAAATCATTTTGTTCCTCTGATTTCATGTCTTATTATTAAACTTTTGAAGTCATTATCTCTATCCTTCAAGACAATTTCTTGATTGCTACCTTCTCTTTCTGCAATAATCATATCAACCTCATTGCAAAATTATGGAGCATTAAATCTTTGCTGATGTTCTCCACTCGGAGGTTTGTCAGCATGAATCGCCACCTGAAAGTTTAAGGGAATTGTATGAAAAGCAATTTTAAATTTCTTTATATAACTGTAGCATTTTTGCCATTTTAGGATTGAATGAAACCCTCATGACTTTGTGAAGGGGGTTGTCCATGTTGAATGCAGGCATGTTCATGGCAGATAAGACCTATGCAGGACAGGTAGGCATTGTTGCAGCAGCTGCAGTTGAAAGTCTGGTCAGAGTTTGATGGCATATGCCTTTTTGTCCTTGAGAGTGGCCTTGCCAATGGACTTTGTGAGGGGTTTTGAATGCAGCATGTTCATGGCAGATAAGACCTATGCAGGACAGGTAGGCATTGTTGCAGCAGCTGCAGTTGAAAGTCTGGTCAGAGTTTGATGGCATTGTGTTGTGGTTCTTTCTCCTATGCCTTTTTGTCCTTGAGAGTGGCCTTGCAGGTAGCATTTTTTGCCATTTTAGGATTGAATGAAACCCTCATGACTTTGTGAAGGGGGTTGTCCATGTTGAATGCAGGCATGTTCATGGCAGATAAGACCTATGCAGGACAGGTAGGCATGGTTGCAGCAGCTGCAGTTGAAAGTCTGGTCAGAGTTTGATGGCATTGTGTTGTGGTTCTTTCTCCTATGCCTTTTTGTCCTTGAGAGTGGCCTTGCGGGTAGCATTTTTTGCCATTTTAGGATTGAATGAAACCCTCATGACTTTGTGAAGGGGTGGTCCACGTTGAATGCAGGCATGTTCATGGCAGATAAGACCTATACAGGACAGGTAGGCATTGTTGCAGCAGCTGCAGTTGAAAGTCTGGTCAGAGTTTGATGGCATTGTGTTGTGGTTCTTTCTCCTATGCCTTTTTGTCCTTGAAAGTGGCCTTGCGGGTATTTTTAAAGGAGGTGACAGCGTGGTTAGTAGTAAGATGCCAAGTGTCACTGTTCTTTGCTAGGATGGACCATTGCAATAATGGTTGATGTGACAAGCAACAAGGGATATTTTTTTTTTTTTTTTTTTTTTTTTTTTTCAAGGAGTCCTTGTATTGCTTCTTTGGTGCCTCTCTGTCATGATGGCCAGTAGAGAGTTTGCTGTATAATGTGATCTTGGGCAGGTGATGATTCCTCATCCTGGAGATGTCCTACCCAGCATAGCTGGGATTTTAGTAGCATGGCCTTGATGAAACCCTAATCCATAATGATTTTAACATCTTTGTTCAATTTGTGCACAATAGAACTGTAGTAATTTGTATTTCTCCTTCAATTCTGTGAGTTCTTACTTAGGTTAGACGAGCAGTCGGAGAGGCCCCCTCCAATCAATTGGCTGGTCATGTCAAGTCCTAGCACCTATATGATTGCCCCAACCCTATTTGCTTTATGGCAAGCCCCAACCCTTTTTATATGGGTGCTAGAAGGTGGTAGCTGAGGGTCTTCATGTCCTATGTATGAGGTTCCAGTTCTGGAGGTCTGGGGAATGTGGGGCACCCCTTCATCACCATTGCTCCCAGGTCGACTCTGACCCGGAGTGGTAGTGCCTGTTATCCCATCTATGGGTTAAATAGAAATGTTTTGTTTTTTTTTAAATTGAGTATCCATTAAAAATGAATTTATTTCAAAACTTTGTTGGCATTAAATGACCCACTGAGGTTGACATGCCATAAAACAAACCAAACAAAACAAATAAACAAATCAATTCTGAGAGCAGCTTGGATTTTGGAAGACTGTTTGAAGTATATTTTATGGATGACATTAGCTTCAAGTGATATCATTTGTAATGTACAGTTATAAGCTTTGAAGTTATTTAAGGAAATACTTAGAATTCTGCATGTAAAGTGCATTTTCATGGACCTGGGAGGCTCTGATAACATTCAGTTGCCACCTGAGCAAAAAAACATTCCAATTGTCTTTCTCTTTTTTCTTTTTTTTTTCTTTTTTTGTTTTCCCTTCCTTCACATTTACTGAATCATTGTGACCTTATCAGATTCATAATTTGGATTATAGTTGAAAACTTGTTTGTCCCATTCTTTTGAAATGAATGCCATTATACTTTGGTGAACATACCTTACTGCTTGGAGATGCTTTTTTTTGCCTTTGAAGCACAAATTCTTGCTGTCAATAGTTTAATGCATCCTTTTTTTTTTTTTTTTTTCAAGCTTTCTTGTCTTTGTTGTAATCTCTTGTTGTTGATGCTTAGTCTTGCATATCATATTTATGCACTTTGCATAACTGTTATTGTTATAAAATAGAATTGGCAACCAGAGTTCAAATCCTGGACAAGGCTGTTTGCATTTCACTTTCACACTAATGCCCTTGGGAAAGGCATGAATCCATCTATTCTACTTCCCCAGCTATGGGTAAATAGTGGGGTAAACTGGGTTCATTAGCCTTGGTTAGGTAACCAGACGAGAAGGAAAACTCTGAATTCAAACCAGCTTTACTCTGCTTAAAAATTTACCTTGTGTTACACCCTGCTTGTGTTGGAAGGTTGGGTAAATGCATATCATATTCTCTTCAAGATTTTGTCATTATTGTTCTAATGTATGTTGCTCTTGATAGTTAACTTTGCAAATCCTACTTTCAAAATATTTTTTCTTTATTCTGGAGTCTCCAGCCTGCAATGTTTAGCTACCATTTTGGTTTATAGATTGTATTAGTCCTTGTCTTTTGCACATATTTTATTAAGGCGAAACTGTTAAATAAACCCATTTTTAAGCCAAAAGAAAAATGAAGCAACCCCCTCCCCATTTTTTATAATCTTAAGTATTGTATAATGTACTTTGTTTGCTACAGAAGCATTCGGAAGACGGCTTGAAGTATCTTTTATGGATGATATTAGCTTCAAATGATATACAGAAATTATGTATTAAAGTTGGATTGTAGCACTGGTTTTTATTGAAGTGAAAACTGAAAATACACCAAGAGTGAATATCATCATTCTAAAAGCAGAAATGAACAAAACAGCTTGTTAAACACTGGCAAAATGTATTGAGATCCCATTAAAAATGAACTAGTTGATTGCCTTGACTTTCATGTGTATGAAAGTTCTGAAATCTGAAATTTCTGGATGATTGCACAGATTTGAAGAAATAAGTAAATTACAGCTAAACATGGCCCTCTTTTGAATTATTAAGCAATTGTTTAAAATGTGGTGAACAAGCTGACTTACATCTGGTGAATCACATCTGCTTGGCTTTTGCCTGAACTAAACTAAAGAAACATGGCTGTCATTGATAGGGTGTGGTCTTGTTCTCTCGTCCGTGGTGTGAGTGTGGCAGCACCTATGCAAATTATGCCCATGGAGAACCATAGCATAAAAGAAGTTTGTTGTGTCATTTTGGCAGCGGCAATTTTGGTACGAAAAAAGACAAAAAGTGTGATGTGCACAACAGGCAAAGCGAATTGGTATTATTACTAAAACAAACATGATTGCTTATCTATAAAGAACAAATTAGAAATTTAAAAAAAAAAAGTAGTTGCCACTATTTTATTTTTTCTAAAACTAAAGGTTATAAGAACTGCTATGTTGGCTAGGATATAAGAGGTAAGCTGCTAGTCATAGTGTCAGAATAAACTCACTGATGTAAAAAGAAAAAAAAAGTTATTTTGATCACACTATTTTACACGTGTATGTACACACAGGCACTGGTGTTGTAATGGTTATTGTCCTAGAAAATGGATGCAGCAACACAATTTCATGTCCTGTATGAGGCTGTTTGTATTTACATTGTGTTAATACTCTTGGGAGAGGTATGAATCCAAATACTCTCTCCAGCAGTGTGTAGATAGTAGAGCAGACTGGACTTTTTAAACTTAGTATGGCAACCAATCTAGGAGAACAACAACTCTGAATTCAAACCTGTTAAACTCATGTGGAGGGGTTTAGTAAATACATACACACAGATAAACAATTTTATATATAGAAAGATTAATTATATTTAAATTTATTTGGAAATCTGTGGATTTATTTGAATTGAAATTACTTTATTTTTGCAGTTATTGCAATACTATTAAAATGTTCTAACAAAGATTGCAGATACACTGGGCAGTTTTTGGTGTGTGACAATAATGAACCTACAGAAATTGGATCGTTCTTGTATAGATTAAAAAAGAAAAAAAGAAGCCTTTTTAAAGGTGGGAGAAGAATTCAAACTTGAAGCTTGACTTACTGAAAAAAAAAAAAGTCTGTTTCTCTTTAGAGACTAAACCTACTTCCACCATTTTGTTTCTTTTATTCAAATGTTCATTTTGTAAAGGTCAAAGCAGGTGTTGCATGTTTGTTGGGACATATTTGTTAGTCAAGTTAGGGCTTAGAGCTGATATAGAAGAGTTGTCATTTTATGTAGATATTTACTTGGGTCAGTGGGGGTTTGGATTTAAATTCTGCTATTAATCACAATTCTATTGTAACAAAAAGAAAGAAGAAAAAAAAGAAACTTTTGAAACCAACACTCATGGATCTAATAGGTATTACTAAAAAGATATACACATTATTATTTTCCCTTTGAGGTAAGCATGATTACATTTTAAAATGTTTTATATTGTATAGTTAATATTATTCCTTATAAGATATAACTTAATGATATGTAATAATACTCTGACTTGAACGTTTGTACACATAGGAAGTTGAGGAACGAACAGGTCATATTGTGAGGGCTGATCTTGTTAGGGTAGGGATCTCCCCCCTCCCACGGCATACACTTTAACAAATCTGATTTACATGGGATAAAATTGGCAATAATTTCAAGATGGACTTTTATCATGCTAATAATAATAATATTTTCTGTAATGTCTTCATATGTGTTGCCTGTAGATTTAGGGGTTGGGGGAAAAGTCTTGGAAAAATTCTACATATTCTGTATCAATAATCTCATAAACTTTTGAATTGTAGTTATTTACCCAACCTATTTGCCATGGGTAGGATGTGACACAAGGCCACAAGAATGTAGCTCTAAGGATATTACTTCTATGTGAAATGCAACTAGCCTCATCCAAGATTTGAACTCCTGTCACCATGTCCATTTCCTACAATGATAACCACTACACCATGGGTGCCTACACAAGTTCGCAAGTATGGGACATCCAGTGAGGATGGAATTTGCTATTCAATAGTAATAGGATGCCCTAAACTTTTGAATTGTAGGAGTTTATTTTTAAACACCAAATATTCTTTACAAACAATTTAGTTGCATTATTTCAGTTCATATATGTTATAAATAATAAAAAACAGATGATAATGATAAAAAAATATTGATAATAATAATAACTAGCAGGACTTGTGGATATACCACAGTATGATAATTTAATTATTACATTTTATATGTTTACGTAAGAGCTGTTGCAAATTAGTTCAATATGTAAAAAGTATAATCTTGGTTTAACTCTCTCACTCTTTTTTTTTTTTTTCCTTTCTTTCCTTTTCACCTTTTCATTATGTTCAATTGAAACATATTTGCATTATTACTTCCATGTGCTCACCACCTCCCTATCTTTCCCCTACTCTTTGTTTTTTCTGTGTAGCATGTCTCTTTTCTTCTCTTTCTTTATAATAAAACGGAATGGACCATTATTTAGCTGAGGCGACAACACTCATAAGAAATAAGAATTCAATGGATAAGCAACACCAGATAATCAGGATTTACATTTTTGCATTTCATTTTGGATGATTTGGACAGTCTCCTTTTTAACCAGAAGGTGTTGCAAGATAAGATGGTGACGGTTGTATAATTAAGGAACACGAGTATTAATATATAGATGATTATTATAAGTTAGTCTAAAGTGTTTGATGCTATTATATGAAAATTGGTGTAAAACCTAGAAAATAATATGAATACTAGTAGTCTGTTACTTGAATTTTCATGTGATGTACACAATCATTGTGTGTGTGTGTGTGTGTGTGTGTGTGTGTGTGTGTGTGTGTAAAAGCTGCTAGTCAAAATTTGTAGGTGACAATGCTTTATCTAAAAATAAAATTAGCTAGTAGCACTTACAGAACTATAGACTGTGAAAACTTGTAATGTTAAGAACAAGATATTTATTTTTTCCTGTCAATGCATTGCTGGAACATTTTTCGTTTGTCTGACGTTCATTATTTATGATGTACTCAGTATATGACACGACCAACTTTTCTTATAACATCTTTCTACTGCTGTGACTTTTTTTTCCTCCCCAAAAAACATAGTAAGGGTATAAGATTCCCATGCAATGGAAAATAGACATGTGTAATATGATCTTACTATAGCACATATTACTCCAGTCATCCACCAAATTGGCCCTGCTGTGTCGGACCAGGCTGAATAAATATCAATAATTAATGTATTTCATAAGTTTGCATGTGTGCGTGTGCATTTTTCCTTTTTCCTTAACAGCTTTTATCTTCCTAATTTTTATCTTGGTGGTTGTATCTCTATTGAACTGATTTATGGTTTTGTTTTCTGGGTGGTCATATTGACAACTTTTTAAAAAGTATTTATTTTTTTTTAATCTATTTATTAATTTTTTGTAGCATTTCTGCATTTTAACAAATTTGGAATGTGTTAAGTTATTATGAGATGTTATTTCATCATAGATGTAAGACGTGTTTTTTGAAGCTCCGTAAAACAGATTTTTTTTTTTTTTTAGGTTTATAGTTTTTAATTTCTGACATGAAATTCTAGAGAAAACAGAAAAATGGATATAGACTTGTTTCACTACCTGAAGGATAGGGTTCATACCCTACACCTCGGATTATCAGAAGGTTTGCGGCCACTAATTGTTGTCATTCCGATTTAGCTCAGTCGGTAGAACATCTGCCTAGGAACAATGTTCTGGGTTTGATACTAGCCCTCACCAACTCTGAGCATGAGAAGCACTGCTTGGATCTGTGTGGTAAAGTGGGGATTTGATGATAGGTGTGGTACTCTACCTCAGATGCAGAACTAATCACCCTGGTATAGTGCTAGGAAAAAGGTGATAGACTCCCTCAATGTATGGCTGATGCCAGCCTTCACCAACTCTGAGCATGAGTAGCACATCTTGGATCTGTGTGGTAAAATGGGGATCTGATGGTAGGTGTGGCACTCTCTCAGATGCAGAACTAATCACCCTGGTCTAGTGCTAGGGAAAAGAGATACTCCCTCACTATTCAGCTGATACCAACAATAGCCACTCTGCCAGCTTTACTACTTTTACTTATCACCTCTTTTTAGTCATTATTACCAACAAAATGCAATTTAATGATTATTTGCTGACTCTGTGAGTGTTTGTGTGTCTTATCTGTTACTGGATCTAGTAGTCTCCATGTGTTTTAAAGTTGGTTCAACAATAATCCCATAAAAACTAACATCTTATGAGATCACTGATGGATTTATGTTTAGGTTGAGCAGACTGTAGCCTAGGGTCTCATAATTTGGAGGGGTCTCTTGCAAAATAAGTCAATTAAATAAATTTGTATTATTTAGATTTTTAGGACAGTTTCCTCATCTTTATTGTTATATACAATGTTTCAGCCAGTGTGCTCTCCAGCTTTCTTCAGGTATTTCTTGTCGAACTCTGGAGCCTTCATGTTAGAACAAGGCCGGAGTGCATATCTGCGGAAACGTTGTGGATATAACAAAGATGAGAACAAGTCTGAAAAATCTAAATACAAATTATCATGACTCATCTAAAATAATTCAGATATAGATCAAGTTTACTATCCATTTTATTTAATTTGTTCATTAATAACACAAAACAAATGTAATTGCATAAAAGTTACACAAGTGCATACTTAATATTTTCATAAAGTTTGTGGTGTCATTTAAATCTACTTAGAATCAAGAAAGTATCTATGAATCTATTACATGTGTTGAAATTACTGATTATAGAGAATACATTTTGACAAGTGTTGATTTTTTTTTTTTTTTTCTTTTCTTTTTTTTTTTTTTAATCATTGTGAACGACACATTTAATTTTTAGAGACTCATAAGTTTCTAAAGAATCCTTTTTATCAATGTTGAAATTTCAGTAATGTTCTACTTTCATTGAATATATAAAAGAAAAGAATGAGGTTTTGTTTCTCATTATTAGATGTTATTAAGTCTGGGCCTCCCAAGTTTTCATAGCCCTAGGCCTCCAGTTGATTTAATCTAGTATTGGATCCAACATTAAAGTAAACTAATGAAGACAGTTTTATTTTGTTTATTTATTTTCAGTTAAATTGTCAGTTTGTGTGTGTCTATATATATTAGAGATTTGTGATGCAAAGGATTAAATAAAAATACTTGTAATTAAAAAAAAAAACTAATTACAAATGAAGGTGTTGGGGTGGGGAGGGAATTATTTTCCTGACCTCCCACCAGGCTGGATTAACACTAAGTCTTTTTTATGGGGCATCCAGCAAGAATCAAACTTTCTATTCAGTAATAATGGATCTGTAAGACTAGCTTGCTAACCATTAAACCCTTATGGGATGCCTCAAATGAAAATGTTGGAATGTGATATTAATATTTGTGTATATAATAAAGAAAATTTAGAATTAATGAAAATGTTTAAAGTTTGTATTTTGAGGAAATAGATATTTTTTTTAACAAGTTTATTATATTGTTAACACCCTGTAGAGCATCCCATTGTGGTGCATTGGTTAGGAAGCTAGTCTTGCAGAACGATTACTACTGAATAGTGAATTTGATACTTGCTGGATGACCCATGATTATAGTCAAGTCCTGCTGAAGTCACAGCTTCCCGCTAGATCACTGAAGCAGCAATGAACATGTTCAATACTTAATCGGGTGACTACTTAATCAACAGTAGGTACTGTAAGCCACTCGAGTCCTTTGTTTATCAAAATGCCCTGATTTGGCATTAAATGCCCCGAAGAGGATTGATATACTGTAAACCAAAACAACCAATGGATGTCCCCTACTTGCAACCTTGTCACATCCTCCTACCTGTGGTGAACAGGTTGGGTAAATACCTACATTGTAAACACCTCATATCTTGTACAAAAATCTCATTTTCAATTTGTTTTGTGGTATAAAACTTTTTTGTTTTCTTTTCTGCTTTTAGTCAGGCTTAGGGAACATTTGTAAAGTGACCTTAAGTGGATTATAAAAGCTCTTCACTATCTACTTGGGTTTTATCTACATTATAACTTAACAGATAACCAAGATAAGTGAGATTATATAAGTGATTGAACAGTAAGTGGATTTTGTCTATAGGATATCTTATAATTACTATTATTATTTTTAAAGTGAGGTGTTTTGGAGTATTTTCTTAAAATGGATTATTATAATTCTTACTATAACATAGTCCAGGTTATAAGTGCAGTAAGGGTAACTCAAAACTGAACTTTTTTAGATCTTACCATATAATAGTGTAAATTATCAGTTGCCCTATCAGTGGGGCTTAGAATATGCCAACTACATCCTCTTCAGAGGGATACCCCACAACATAGTTTCTTGGGTATATGACACTAAAATGCATCAGGTGGTGAGGCTAGAGTTCTGGAGAAGTGTGCTCTACCCCTTTATTGCTATTACTCCCAGGTTCACTCTAACCCAGTGGTAGTAGTTGTTAGGGTCTTACCTTTGCGTCAAATAGATCTTTGAAAATTATTAGTATTAGATAGGAATACTTGAAACCATACAACTGTGTGCAAATTATTTGTATTAGATAGAAGTATTTAATGTCATAACTGTACAAACAAATGATTATAGACAAGTGCGATTTAAAAAAAATTGCAATAGAACATTGAAAATATAGTTATGATTGCAACCAAATATTTACAAAAAAAAAATTAAATTTTGGCATTAAATAACCCAAAAGGAGTTGGGATGCTATTAAACAAATAAACCTAACCAAACCTTGCAATATTTTATCATTTATCAAATCCACACACAATGATTTATTATTTATCTCACTTAGTTTCATAACACTGATCATTTGGTGAATTTTATGGATATGCCACAACAGAAGGCACAAAATTTATAATCCTTTCTTCATTGGAGGTTATTGAAATTGAGTGCGCACGGCTATTTTGCGACCTCTGTGGGCGCGCATGCAAACGGCTTTTTGCGACCCCTCTGTGGGCGCGCATGCAAACGGCTATTTTGCGACCCCTCGGTGGGCGCGCATGCAACGGCTATTTTGCGACCCCTCGGTGGGCGCGCATGCAAACGGCTATTTTGCGAGCGCGCATGCAAACGGCTATTTTGCGACCCCTCGGTGGGCGCGCATGCAAACGGCTATTTTGCGACCCCTCGGTGGGCGCGCATGCAAACGGCTATTTTGCGACCCTCGGTGGGCGCGCATGCAAACGGCTATTTTGCGACCCCTCGGTGGGCGCGCATGCAAACGGCTATCTTGTAATCCTAGGTAGAAATGCTGATCTATATTACTATATCAATTATATTTCAAGCGTATTTGCAATTACTTAACACATGTTAAAAAGATTAACTGGCTACTTAGCATTACTCTAGGTTAACATAGGTTTGTACTACATTTGTTTTTAATTAAGTTTGGTTATAACTGATGGAAAAAAATTAAAGGATCAATTACTTCTGGATCTGTTTTTTTTTTTTTTTTCTCTTTTCTTTTTTTTTTTTTCTTTTTTTTTTTTTTTTTAAATGATTTTATTTTAATTAAAGATGAAACTTTTTGGTTCAATAATTGGATTTTTTTCTCTTATAATAATTCTGCTATGACTTAAAAATGATTTTATAAAACTAAAATACCAAGTTATATAGGAAGTGTTAAAGTGGAATAATGGAAAATTGAATGGGTAAAATATTTTCATTTTTGTTTTGTCTGATCTCTTGTGGAAAAGGCATGAATTTAATTCTCTCTATCTTCTATCTCATTGATTGCTATTTTGAAAATATTTCACCCCTTTCATGGTCAAAAGGTGATGATTAGGCATTTTAGAAAACCACTCTCCCATAACTCCAATGGCCATGCAGTACTTGGGATATGAAGTTATCTTTTATTAAGTAAACTGTCGATAAGTTTTATCACTATTAAAATATTTAAGCAATACTGATAATAGAGGTAAATGAAAAATGTACAGAGGCAGACAACATATGTACAGTTTAATATATATATATATATATATTATATATATATATATATATATATATATATATATATGTAGTGTGAGATGGTCACTATTTCAGGTTTTGCTGGAATGGTGTACCAAAGGCAGTATTAATTGGTAGAGTGCTCAATATAAAATAGAGCTGTTATATAATATAATAAGATAAATATATAGGTTTTACATATCTATTTATTGGGTGACAAAGGAACAATCACAACCATATTGGTTTCATGCGATGCATTCATCAGGTGAAGATGTTTCAACATTTGAAACATCTTCACCTGATGAATGCATCGCATGAAACCAATATGATTATATATATAAATAATTAAGATTCAGTATATTTGTACAACAACCCAGCACACATTCTTTTAAAAAGTTTTTCATTACAATGTGTGCTGGATTTAAACAAAACCAATGAAAAAGATTTGTTTCAACCGATTTCATTTTTGAGCTGTTTATAAAATACTTGTTTAGGAAAAGCTTAAAATTTCAATATACCCCCCTCTCTTTCTCAATGTTTTTTAAACATTATTTCTTAGATGTTTTACACACATAAAATCCTGTCACTAGCCTAAAATGACACATTCAGTATTCTCTTCTCTTTTGGTTGATTTAGAAATAGGAGAAACTGTAAAAGGTATGCATTAAAAACATTTTCTTTTTTAAATTAAATTCAAAAAAATATTTCTGATAATCTGAAAATGAGAGTATTAAACTGATTGCATATTGAATGCTAACCAAGAGGTGTAATGGTTAGTGAACTAGATTTGCAGACCATTGTTAGTGAGTTTGATTCTCATTGGGTGCCCTATACTTCTGGTTTTTGGTTTGGTTTGTTTTACGGCATATCAACCTCAGTGGGTCATTTAATGCCGAAAAAGTTTTGAAATAAATCAATTCTTAATGGATAATACAATTTTTTTATAAATACATTTTTCTATTTTTTTACCCTAACAGGTACTACCACTCCGGGTCAGAGTGGACCAGGGAGCAATGGTGATGAAGGGGTGCTCCACATTCCCCAAACCTCCAAAACTGGAACCTCACCATCAGATAGTTTAACGTCATTTCCAGGACATGTAGACCCGCAGCCACTGCCTTCTAGCACCCATATGATGAAAATTGGTTGGGGCTTGCCATAAGGGCAATAGGGTTGGGAAAAATCATATAGGTGCTAGGGCTTGACGTGACCAGCCGATTGATCGGAGGGGGCCTCTCCGACTGCCTGTCTAGCCCAAGATAGGGCCAAAGTGGAGTATTGCATGTCATGAACTGCTCATCCACCTGGGCTCTAACCTTAAGCATCACGGGTTGCCACCCACGGCCAACAGGTGGCCCCATTGGGGGAGTCTTTCCCCTCTGCAGAGGTGCAGTCAGTGCAATCTAACGCCCCAGCCGACAGGGCGGCTTCTGGTTTTGTGTCACATCTAAGCTAAGCTTAGTAAATAACTATACCCAAGGAGATTGAGTTAAATGCTCCCCCCCTCTCTCTCTGTAGTGTAAAGCTCCTCTATTTATTACCTCACAATTTTAAGTATAATAATTCTTAAGTTAACTGTACATGTGTGAAGACTTTTTGTCAATTAGTTATAGTTTATCCTTCCTATTAAACATCTTATATGTAAAAAGAATAAACTTGTATCATTATGTGAATGTACAACTTTAAATTGGAATTTGGCCCCCTTGAAATTTAGAGAAACCTATCTTCGTGGAACTATTTTTTTTTTTTTTTAATCCAAAAATTTTGTTGGTAATATTATACATCGATAAATTACACTTTATACTTCCATAATTGTTAACATTATTTTCTGTGTATAATCAAGATGTATATTGATTTGCAGATGCATCTGAGTTTGTCAATAACCTCAGCAAAGCCTGCTTTTAATGCTCATTTATTTTTAAACCATGTGACACTACTCATCTTTACTGTTATATTGATTTGTTTAGGAACAAGTCTTGTAGGTATTATTATTGAATTGTATTTCTTTCTTAATGGTTGACAATGTTTCCTCCTAAATGAAATAAAAAAAAATCTTTCAGCTTATTGGCAGAATTCCATTAATGATCTGCTGAGGGATGAAGTTTTGTTATTCTAATTGGTTCAATAAATTTAAATTGTATTAGGGGGCAATAATCATTCTGTCTTGTGATCTCTTTTGGCATTCAGGGGATATGACTGATTTTTGCTTTTTATTTTTATAATTAAACCATTTAGAAATTGATGCCCACGCCATCACTTTATGCATATTAAAAATTAACTTGTAGATTATATACATCTGAACAATTTGTGTGTGAATGTGTAATATATTATTTTTTTCCTGGTTACTAGGATCTTTCCATGTGTAATTTAACTGTAGTGAGAGTTCGATGTGCCTAGTGGTGTGTACTATTGAGGAGCACAGAATATTTCTTCTTTGTGATCTTTATTTTTATTGTTTCTAGTTTTCCAGTGGTTTTTCGTAAATCAGGATCCAGTTGGTAGAGGAACTGTCCCATACTTTTTACCCTAGCGCTTTCAACCATTTCGTTGATTATCATCTGGCTATTGTAGGTTGTAGTGTGTTAGGGTTTTTTCTTTCTTCTCATTTGAATTTATTAATTTATTGCTCTTTCATATATATATATATATATATATATATATATATATATATATATATATATATATATATATATATATATATATATATATATATATATATATATAATTTTTTTTTTTTCATGAGGAATCAAAAATATTATTAGAAAAATTGAAAAGAAAAAATACAAAGTTATTTGGATTCTGTTGTTCAACTAAATTTGTTTAAATGACAAAATGCTGCCTAAATACACATATTTTGAATTACAGAACTTGATGCAAACAATGACATATCTTTATATAAAACATCCTTGATAATGGTTCTATGTAGAACCAAAAGTACTTGGAATTTTGGACTATTCATAAATTCTTTTCATGTTGAAATAAAAAATTATTAGAAATTGAAAAGAAAAAATACAAATTAGTATTATCTGCGTTATTCGGACTATTGTCCTCATTTTCATTGTTATCTGTACAACGTTTCAGTCAATGTGCCCTCCGGCCTTCTTCAGGTATTTCTTTTCGGACTCAGGGAACCTTCTTTTTGAACATTCAGAGAAATAGTAAAAAATACAAAGTCATTTGGATTCTGTCATGTTAACTAAATTTGATTAATGCTTATTCTCATAGGAAATGGAATTGGCAACCACCTGAGTTCCCTTCATTCCCAACCAAGGGTAAATAGTATGGCAAACTAGATTCTTTAGGGTTGGGATGGCAGCCAGTCTAGGAGAAGGAAAACTATTCAAACCAGCTGTACTCTGCCTCAAAATCAACCTTCTGTCACATACTGCTTGTGGCAGACAAATACATACAGTTTTTATACTATGCTTATGTTGGTAATGTTTTTAACTCTAACATAAAATAAAATGTTTAGTTAATGACTCTTAAGTTAGTTTTCTAATATGTAATTTAGGAAGACTATAATCTATTGTGAAGTTATAATCATGACAAAAAAGCAACATGAATTTGCTGGTTGAATTTATAATAAAATTGGTATCTTAAACTTATCAGAAAAATTCTCTTGATGTTTTTATTTATTTATTTTTTTTTTACTGTAGACTTTAAGTTGAAATTGTAGTTGATATTATCTTCATTATAAACAAATTTAATATCACCAGAAAATACTTAATACATTATTCAATTTTTTTTTAATTAATTGCCTCAAGTGAGTTGAAATATTTTACAATGTATTGTTGAAATAGAAACAAAAGAAATAAAACTTTTTTTCTCTCTCTTCACATAATAATTTGGTAGTGGTATATATGCCTTACTTTCAATTTCCCTTAATCTGGCCAATTATTCTAAAATAGCCTTTTATTTTCTCTCCTTCCACATCTCCAAAATTCTATTACTATATTCTAGAATGTTTTTTCTTTTCCTTCCCTCTATTGTTTTAATGCTGTTTTCAAATAATTTTCTGTTAGAATTACAAATTTTCTTTTTTAGATAAAAACTAAAATTGGCTATTTGTTATTTCAAAATAACAACAATGTAACGTCTCTTCTTCCTACATCCCTTTTGTAATGTTAACTATTTAAAGCCTGTTAGGAACTTCGGACCATTTTTTTCATCTAATTTCTTTTGTATCATTTAATCCACTTGATGGCATTTTGCCTAACACTGGAAGCTAAAACCTCTTCTTTTTTTTTTTTTTTCATTATTTTCACACAAAGGATTCATCATATTCTAATTTTCTAATACCATAACTGTTAAATACAACAACTCCAACCTGAAAGGTGTCCTGTGGATGACACTAAACTGCATCTAATGCAGAGATGCTAATAGATACGCATCCTGCATCCCTAACGCACAAAAATCTAAAAGGACGCATTAAAATTGTATCCATGCATCCTGGTGTTTTTCTTTTTTCTTACCCCATCATTTCCAGCTTACTGTAAATACATTTCAATAGTTTCTTAGAAGCGAATTACACTGTATGGGGTACAAGGTAGGGGTTAGACGGCTTTAGTTGTTCATAAATAAAAACTATAATTTAAGAAACTTTAGTTGGAACCCATCAAATTTCCTGGGGACTCATTCAAATCAGGACGTACTAAATTAAAAAGCTATCAGCATCACTGTCTAATAATGAGGTTCCATTTCTGGAGACCTGATGTATGTGCAACACTCCTTCGTTGCCATTACTCCCAGGTTTTCTCTGACCCTGGTAGTACTTGTTAGACTCCCATCTATGGCTCAAATAAATCTTTTTAAAGATGCTTAGTCAGTGTCCACGTTGGAGCCACTAGGTCCTGGGTTTGATACTGGCCTTTACCAACTCAGCGTGTGAGTAGCACAGCTTTTGTGTGATAAAGTGGGGAGCTGACGCTAGGTGTGGTGCTCCACCTCAAATGCAAAACAATCTCTCTGGTCTAGCACTAGCGAAAAGGGTTTAGACTCCCTCACAGTTTGGCTGATACCAACAATAGGCCACTCCACCAACTTTACTTACTTTAGTATTCAATAAGATTATGTTAAAAAAATTCCTCTGCAACATATAAATTTATAAATAATTTGAGTTGTACGTATTGTAAAAATATTAAAGAATCATCACTCAAAAATTTTCCAAAATTATCAATTTTATATGAGACTGAATCAAAAGTGAATTTAGATCTAATTTAAATTGCTTAAAAGCCGCCTTCAGCAAACCTTAAGCTCTGTCAAATCACATCCTACTTACAGTTTATAGCTCAGTCAGTAGTGTCGGACTAGGAACCACAAGGTCTGGGTTCTATGCCGGCCCTTGCCCACTCAGTGTATAAGTAGCACATGGATCTGTGCGGTAAAATGAGGAGCTGATAGCAGGTGTGGCGCTCCATCTCAGATGCCTAAACAATCTCCTTAGTCTAGCGCTAGTGGAAATGGGATAGACTCCCTCGTTGTCTGGCTGGTACCGACTTTAGGCCACCCTGCCGACTTTACTTATTCTATAATTAGTATTTAATAGTTAACTCCCTTGAGAAATTCTGATTGAAGTGAGCATAAACACAGACTAACATTCAGTTGCAAATTGGATTGAAGGTTTAGGGTTACCCTAACCACACTTGATCAATAAGAAATAGTTCCTTATGCATAGGAAAGGCTGCACAAGGATGTTGTGTGCTGCTTTGAACAAATCCTGGTAGCAGCTCCCCACAAGATAATAGCTGTACTGTTACCTGCCTTCTATTACGCAAACCAACTAGGTGAGGTGAACAAGACATGGTGGATACTGTTAGAGAAGCAAAGACAAACTCCTAAGTGATATTCTCCTATGGACAGATCAGTGTAGGCCGACCAGCAGAAACTTGAATCAATCGGGTCTGTGTGGATTCTGGATGTCATGCAGAAGACCTGACAGTAGCGGTGATCGATAGGATGGTTGGCGATAGAGTAATGGGAACCTGTGCTCACAGATGATGAATAGCTGCTAATTTAATTAGATAATTATGGGATATCACTAACAAATCAATTTAAAAAAAAATTTTTTTTTCTCTACTTTTAGGTTAGTAATTTAGGTTGCTACATACCTGCCTCCAGTCAAGACTCCAGATGCATGGTTGCCAGGTCTTTAATTGGTATTGCCTTGTATTTCATTAATCTCACTATGATGTGTCGTAAAGGTTATCATCATAGGAAATGGAATCTGTGACCGGAGTTCTAATACAGATTGAAGCTATTTCAAACCCTTTTGAAACCCTTGGAAAAGGTATAAATCCATCTCTTCCCTCTGCCCCAGCTATGGGTAAATAGTAGGGCAGACTGGGTTCTTTAGGCTTGGTTTGGCAAAATACAACCCAGCTTTACTCAACTTATATATGTATATATCTGGTGAGTCTGGTTCTCAGTGTGTATATATATTATATTAATATATATGTTATGTATATATAAATGTCTATAATATGTATAATTTAGGATTTAGTGTGAAGCATTGGGTGTGAAATATATTAGAAACTCAGTTTGTTGGATGTTAAGTTTCATTTTATTTCATTCTAATATTTCGGAGAATTGACTATCCTTCTTCAGAGGAATGTAGACTAACTATATATATATATATATATATATATATTATATATATAATATAATACTATATCTATATATCTATATATATATATATATATATATATGACTTTGTATCACATCCTGATCATGGCGGAGAGATAAGAGAGGTACTCGTAGTGTAATGGTTATTATCGTAGGAAATGGACCTGGCAGCTTGTGTGCAGAGGGATTGGTAAATACATACATTCAGACAATTGTATCTTTATAATATAAGTTATGAAGTATTTTTAGTTCATAAAAAAGCTATAAAATCTATGAAATTTGAGAATATTTTCCTGTTATTTTTACTTGCTTTACTTGTACAACTATGCAGTATTATGCAATCAGAATAGGCGTAACTGCAGACCATAAAGACTTTATTTCTGAAAAGAAAAAGAGTTTGCTTTCATACCTTTTTAGAAGTAATGACAATTTACTCGGAAGAATTGAAAATACAGATATACAAAGTATAGTTTAGAAAGAAAAGATTAAAAGATGTAAAAATCGTGTTTCAGTTAATTTCGTTTTCCAATTTTCTTTTAGCCAATATATTAACAAAGGGAATAAACTGATGCTAATATTACATTTTTCTTTTCTATTTAAACCTCATCTGTTATGAGACTTGACTGTGAAGACACAGCTTTTAAAATGGCTGCTGAATATCATTTACAAAAGCATATGGAAATTAGGTGTTTTTATTTTTATTTTATTTTTTCTCCCAATTCATTTTTTTCTTGGCAATAAAACAATTTTTTTCTTTTTTGGAAATTATTTTTCTTCACCTGATAAAACTATAGCACATATATTTTAGTCCAGGTTAAAAGTGTGGTTAGGGTAACCCTAAGCCTGGCTTGTTTACTATACCTTTTCTCATTCCCCAATGAGACCTGCATTGGAAAAATAAGGTCTAAGAAAAAAAGTTTGGCTTCAGGTTACTCTTATCTGGACTATTTTATCTTTACTAAGCTTTGACAATCAACAAGTAGATATTTTACTCAACCTGTCTGCCATGAGTATGATGTGACACAAGGTCGCAGCATCCAGTGAGGATTGAACTCCCTATTCAGTAGTAATGGATCTGAGAGACAAGCTTGCTAACTATTACACTATGATAAGATGCCTGGAGAATCAACAAGTATGTAATGGCGGATTAGAAGATTTTGTATAATTTTAACCAAAATTTTTATTTTTTTTATTTTATATTTTAATTTTTTTCAGAACTTATTTATTTTTTTGTTAAAATAAATTGTGTTCTTGTTTGGACCTGAATTGATAGGAATGAATGTATCCTGGGAACAGTTTTGTGAACAAGATATTTTTATTTTAATTTTTTAATTTTATTTTATTTTAAATTTTATTTTATTTTACTTTTTTTTTTACTTTTTTTTTTTTTTTTTTAAACAAAAGGTTAACTTTAACAAATGTTCTGTGTCACTCAGGTTCATCTCTCTAGAATGGCTTTGCTTTTTCTCTTAATTCAAAAATCTGAACATGTATATATATTTTTCAATAAATCTTTACAGACTATACATACAAGTCTGCCTGAAATTAGTTTATTAGTTAAAGTAACTCTTTGATTCTAGATAGAATACTTCCCTTTTTGTAACCATTTAATACAAATTTATTGGTAAATCTGTCAAAAGTATTTGTAAATCCAATTCTATAAAACTTCCATATATTGATAATGCAACCCAGGGCATCCCATCGTGGTGGAATGGTTAGCAAGCTTGTCTCGCAGATCCATTACTACTGAATAGAAAATTCAATCCCCACTGGATGTCACCTGTTGGCCGAGGCAATACACTAACTGAACCTTGGTTCACATTTTGGCCATGAGTGCTGACCCATTATTTTTAAGGAGGGAATCCTGGTGGCTGATAAGTCTGTGACATACTACACTCCACTTAACTTAGGCTTGACAGCCAGTTGGAGAGGCTCCCTCTGATAAATTGGCTTTTTACATCAAGCCCTAGCACTTTGATTGTCCCGACCCTATTGCACTTATTGCAAGCCTCAACCCTTTTTATCATATATGTGCTAGAAGGTGGTGGCTGAGGGTCTTAGTGTCCTGGGTATGACGTTAAACTCTATCTCATGAAGTTCCAGTTCTGGAGCTCTGGGGAGTGTGGAGTATACCCCTTCATCACCATTATTCCCAGCTCCACCCTGACCTGGAGTGGTAGTACCTGTTAGGGTCCTTGGGTTAAATAGAAAAAAAAACATAAATTTAAAAAGAATGTGAATACCCATCAAGAATGAATAAAACAAAACATTTTCGGCATAAAATAACCCAAGAAGGGTTGACATGCCATAAGATCTAACCAACCAACCCCACTGGATCCCCCATACTTGCAACCATGTCACACCAACCCATGGCTAATGGGTTGGGTAAATACCTACATTGATAACCTTTCAAAAATTTTCCTTTTTAATTTATGCATCCATATAGCAAAATGGATGCTACTTTCTGAGAAATTCACTTATATGAAAAAAAATTAGCCTATCAACTAAAATAATTGCCTTGTTTGTAGCCATTTTATCTTTATATTTAATAAAGTAATTAAATTGCCAGCTAGCTAATCCAGGATTCTCTTCTAGAATTAAATTAAGGATGTAATTTCTCAGTATGACAATCTATTGATCGCTTAATTCTTATTTTCGTATTTATCTTTATTTACAAACTCATTTGCTATTAATGAATTCCAGAAGTTGTCATTCAAACCCCAGTCATGCTATTACATTCATTTTCAGACTAATACCCTTGGGAAAGGTAGCAGTCCTCTCACCCCTCCAGCTATGGGTTAAATAGTCCCACTATTGTTCTTCTACAAGGATTGCTTGGGCATTAAATAACCCATGAAGGTTGATATGCTATTAAACAAAGAAACTGAACCAAAGAAAATCAAGATGAACTAATTGGTCATTTTTGTTTAATATTTTCTCCTTTTCATCTATTCTAAGCAATATGTAACTTTTTGACACCAAATACCTGTTAATATTTGCCAGATGGGGTCTAAAATTTCAATTCTCAAATAAATTAATGAAAATCATTAATAACTGCTACTTTTTTATTTTTTTTTAATTTTCTTTGTATTTCATATTACTTTCTACTTTGTGGCATATTATAAATGAATCCTTCTGGGTTTTCTGAAAATCCCTGTTGGCTTTTACCAACTTTAAAAAGAAAGCATTTATTTATTCAATTAGTTTTTTTTACTACATTACCATGTGTTGTTCAATTTAACTATGTATCTCCCACCTACGATGGAATTCAGTAAACTATTACACACACATACACATATATATATATATATATATATATATATATATATATATATATATATATATATAATCGCATTGCGATGTGACACAAGGTTTTGTCTAAAGTGGGGACTTCAAAGTAAGCAAGCAAGCCCCTCTCTGGGTGGGGGTGGATACAAATATTGATGTTCCAGTCAATGAATTCAAAAAACAAAAACAAAAAACAAAAAAAACCTGCTTGGTTGTCAATATTTGTATAAACAGCACATTCTTTATTATTATGCAATTCTGGTATTTCTTTAAGGAAAAAAAAATAATAATTTTGTCTGATATTAATCTTTGGTAATTCTTAATTTTTAGAATTTTTTTTTCTTTCTTAACTAATGTTAAGTAATTGCTCAATGTTTTTTTTTTTTTTTTTTTTTTTTTTTTTTTTTTTTTTCATAAAAAAAAGGTTACTTGCTAATATTTGTTATCCTATTTTTTTCATTTTCTTTAAATATTTATATACAGAGATGCTGATAGGTACACATCCTGTGTCCCTGACACACAAAATTCTTAAAGGATGTAGTAAAATCATATCCATGCATCCCAGTGTTTTTCTTTTTTCTTCCCTCACCATTTCAAGTTAACTGTAAATACATTTCAATAGTTTCTTAGAAATGAATTACACAGGATAGGTTACAAGGTAGGAGTTAAACGGCTTTAGTTAGGACTCGTGAATTTTCCTGGGGACTCATTTAAAGCAAATATGTGCATCCCAGGATGCATTAAATCAAAAAGCTATCAGCATCACTATATATAGGTGTTTATCCAACCTGTTTGACACAGGTAGGATGTAACACAAGGTTGCAAGTATAAGGCATCCAGCAAGGATTGAACTCGCTATTTATTAGTAGTAATGGATCTGTGAGACTAGCTTGCTAACCATTACACCATTATATATTTGTGGTATTTCTCTTTAGTTTTTAATAAGTAGATGGCTTTCTTTAAAAATTTTAAAACCGAATTAAACTTTATCAACATAACATTGGAATTGAAACTTAGTCTAATAATGCAATTTTCTAACTATTGACCAATCAAATGGAACCACTAGCATTTTGAAAACCTAATTTTTGTCACCAGTGACCTTTCATAAAGATTTGGAACACAATCTACATTTGTTAAGGAGGAAAAAACACATAACCCCACTTTTATTTTTGGTTGTTTGGTACTTCATTGCTTTCTCTCTGTGTAAAGATCATTAAGAAATGTTGATTTCCATCATCCTAGGTTTTCAGAATTTTTTCCTGCCTCTTATTCTAAAATAGTTATCAATTCTAAAAGTTGCATTTACACTATTGAATGTATTCTTTTTGAGAGCCCTGTAGGCTGAGGCTGTATAATACACCAACTGCATCTCTAGAGAAGGATAAGAACTTCCGTCCCTAATCTTGGGCTAAACAGGTGGTTGGAGAGGCCATCTCTGATAAATTGTTTGGCCACATCAAGCCCTAGCACCTTCCTTAACCCTTTTTATCTTATGTGCTAGAAGTGGGTGGCTGAGGGTCTTAGTGTCCTGGGCATCATACTAAATAAACTGTATCTAATGAAGTTCAAATTTGGAACTGTGAGGAGTATGGAGAACCCCTTCATCACCATTACTCCTTGGTTCACTTTAACCCAGAGTGGTAGTTCCTGTTAGGGTCCTATGTATGGGTTAAATTGATCAAAAAATGAGTTTTGAAAAATGTTTTTGAAAAAATATATTTTTAAAGAACAGTTTTAAAATCTTAAATATCCAACAAGAATGAATAAAACAAAATATCTTTGGCATGAAATAACCCAATAAATTTGACATGCCATAAAATCTAACCAATCTGTCAATCTTTATTAATTTTGACTAATATCATTCTCATCTTTTTAGTACATTGTTTAAAAATATCTTGGTCTGACTAACCCGAATTTACTTATACGTTGAGTACTACAAATGCGTGAGTGAAGTAAAATACATAAATATATTCGAAGCCTCCTTGAATGCTCAAGTTAGAGCTAAATTCATTTTTAATACTGTTATTACCCTATAAGCTTTAAATTTTTGTGTATTGTTATATTTGTGGTTAGTAGACCTGTGGTCTATATGTATTTATATCTGCAATATACTTGCAAAAATAGTTTAAATTTAAAAATTTTGTTGCAATCGGAAACTTGAAACTTGTATTACCTCCCTTAAAAAATGCACAAAGATATTAAAAATTGACACCATTGTACAGTGCAATTATTTAAAAGAATGTTGTTTTTCAAGCTTTATTTTTGAACTGACAAGACTTGGAGGAAAGATTCCTGGTTTTAAATATTCTATTACCTTAATATCAGTAAATAGTATTAATATTAATTATAAGGATTATAGTTCTAACACTGGTTAGTTAAATCACACAGGGAAGTTAAATCATTTAAATTCATAGAAAAGTTATTAATTAAAAAATAAAAAAATTGTGCATATACTGAAAGTTTGTGCCCATCCCTATTAACCTGAAAATCAAGAAATAAACTGCACATTGTTGTTTATTTACTTTGTTAAACCAGTGCATTTTTTATTTATTTCTTATTGAAATAGTCAATTTTGTCTTTATTTTTAGTCACACACTTGATCGTTAGTTATTCATATTATAAAATTAGGATGAGAACTTCACCCACTTTTGGAGTTGTACATCACTGACCCTGTCAGCTTTACAGATAGTAAAAACAAATGAATGTGATGTGACACGTTTGGTGTCACTTAACTGATTTGGTTTTATTCATTCATAAATGACTTGTCGTCCCTGTGAAAGACAGTTGAGAAAAACATATCAAAATTGCACTGTTTTAACCTTGATTTTTCTGTGTGACTGTCAGTTTTCCAAAATATATTTCCTAGAAAAAGTAAACAGATTCTATTTGGCCCCCTTTTTTTTTGTTTCTTGCTATGACATTGTGTTTCACTTGACATTTTTTTTTTTTTTTAGCACTCACTACACATTTTTATTCTCTTTAAATTTTTCTCCCTTTTAAATTTGAACTTTTTCATAAAAGAACTAAATTGTTTGATACTTCTGCTTGATAACCTGTACTTTTTCAAGCAAAACTAATTGTTATTCTCCTGCATTATTCTCTATGGAGTTTGTGTGTGTCCTTCTCTATGGAGTGTGTCCCTTGTGTGTGTCCTTCTCTATGGAGTGCTGTGTCCTTCTCCCTTCTCTATGGAGTGCTTGTCCCTTGTGTGTGTCCTTCTCTATGGGTGCTTGTCCCTTGTGTGTGTCCTTCTCTATGGGTGCTTGTCCCTTGTGTGTGTCCTTCTCTATGGGTGCTTGTCCCTGTGTGTCCTTCTCTATGGGGTGTGTCCCTTGTGTGTGTCCTTCTCTATGGGGTGCTTGTCCCTTGTGTGTGCCTTCTCTATGGGGTGCTTGTCCCTTGTGTTGCCCTTCTCTATGGAGTGCTTGTCCCTTCTGCGTGTCCTTCTCTATGGGGTGCTTGTCCCTTCTGCGTGTGTCCCTCTCTATGGTGCGTGTCCTTCTGCGTGTCCCTCTCTATGGGGTGCGTGTCCCTCTCTATGGAATGATTCTCTCATTTGTTTTAAATCCTATCAATTATTGTTGCAGTTGGATATTGTTTTCTTTGTCAAAGAAAAAGAAATATTAAGTTATCAGAAAAAGTAGTCACAACTTAACTATAGTTTTAAATACTTTTTACTATAATCTGATATTGGCTGGGCTAAGAAAAGGCTGGCTATATCCCCATGCAGAGAGGAAAAGATCCCTCCATAATGATCCCTCAATGGGTCAAATATGTTTTAAAATGATTCATATTTGATAGAATACTTGATGTCATATAACTGTAAATTATTTGCATGAAGAATAGTTACTAAGGATTATTATTAGTATCTTGAAGCTATATCTGTGTGCAAACAAATGACTATTATTGAATAGAAATAGTTACTTAAAATCCTATAATTATTAGTATTAAATAGGAGTACTTGAAACCATACAACTGTATGCAAATTATTTGTATTAGTAATAAAGTTTGCAGAGTGGCCTATTCTCAGTATCAGTCGAACAGTAATGGAATCTATCCTCTTTTTGCTAACGCTAGACCAAGGAGATTGTTTTTGCTGAAGCAGAGCGTCACACCTACCGTCAGCTCCCAGGTGCATTATTGCACAGTTCAGATTACCCAATGTTTTCTACTCATGTGCTGAGTTGGCTGTATCAACTCTGAATACTTGATATATAACTGTTACGCTCCAAATAAACAAACAATATAAATTGTTAAAAGACCCAACCTTTTTTATCATATGGGTGCTAGAAGGTGGTTGCTGAATTTCTTTATGTCCTGGGAATGATGTTAAACTATCTGATGGTGAGGTTCCAGATTTGGAGGTTTGTGGAGCACCCCTTCATCACCATTGCTCCCAGGTCCACTCTGACCTGGAGTGGTAGTATCTGCTAGGGTCCCATCTATGGGTTAAATAGAAAAACATGAGTTTATAAAAAAAATGTATTATCCATTAAGAATGAATTTATTTCAAAACTTTTTTGGCATTAAATGACCCACTGAGATTGATATGCCGTAAAACAAACAAACAAATAAAAATGCAATTTTCTAGTAATAAGTTTTTTGCTATAATCTTAACTTTCATTGTTCTAAATTTTATTTGTACTATTAAAATAGTGTAGAATAATTTTTCTGCATATTCTTTTTATTGTTGCATCTGTGCTGAAAATATATATTTCTCTTTAATTATAATGATGTAATTACATAGGGTTTTCTTATTTTCACTTGGATTGATGTCAGCAGCAGGTGTAGGAACAAGAGATTCTCTTATCTATTGATTTGTGAAATATGAAATTTGAAAATACAAATGATATTAAAAGAAAATTTTAATAAATTTTTCAGCACATAAAGTGTCTTGTAGCTCGGATCAATGTAGTTTGTAAAATGGGTTTGTAACCATCACCACCACTGCCGCCCTCCTGGTTGAATGAAAATTTGTTATAGGGGGTCTGTAACATTGTCAGTTATGGGAAAAGTGCATTGTGCAATTGTACATTACATTTTGACACCATTTTAAATGTCCTTGTTTTAGAAGGAAGAAAACGGGTAAATCTGTAAATCTTAGATTTTATTTGCTTAGCTTGTGTGAAAATTTTACGCGTGTGAATCTTGAAAATCCACATATGGTATTTAAGTAAGTTTCCTCTGTGCATGTGTCTAAAACTTGTAATGAATATTAACTGCTGATTATCAAGTTTTCAGTGTCTATTGCCTTAGTTTTTATTTCTTAAAAGGGTTAAATATCAGTAATATTAACAGGTTATAAATTTATTTCAACTAATATCTTGTATTTGAGAGTAACAGCTTCTTTAGATTATTGCAATCTGAAGAAGCCGTTACTCTTGAATACAGGATATCAGTTGAAATTTATAACTTTTAATGACTGATATTTAAGCCTTTTCTTTATTAATTGTATTGCTCTGTATATAATTTCCCAATTACAATACATTGAGCTCTCAATAGGTACTGTAATAATTTTGCATATTTCAATATAAAAAAATGGTCCTGCTTAGAATCACCACCACCAGTTTACCTAGTTACTTATATATATTATACACGAGGAAATAAAAAAATTATCTGCACTTTCGCCATAACATCTTTATTATTGTCACACTCCGTTCTGCACATGCATGCTTATCGTTGGCACTGTTGTGGTCACATGATCAAAGTTTGAGCCTGATTACACCATTTTGCTTGCTGTTTTTAGTGTAAACATAGCCGGTCCACTAGCAGTATGCACCAAAGAAGTGACTCTCTGATCGGAAGGAGTGACAGGGGCTGAAATTCATCAGAGAAATTTAGCACAATATGGAGGAATGGATAGAGAAGTTTAAAAGTGGCTGGATAAGCGTAACGTATTATGATGCCCGTTAACCTCCACCACTGATGAGAAGATTCAGCAAGCCCATAAGATGGTTATGGCGAACTGGCGAGTTATCATTGATGAGATAGCGTGTTCTCTGCAGATTAGTCATGGTTCTGCTTATCAAATCCTCTATGATGAGTTTGGCTTCTATAAAACAAGAGTGCAGCTAATTTTTGTATCTCCCTTGTATATTTTGGATAATCATTTTTCTCCAGTTATTTTTACATTCATTGCAAAAGCTATAAATAATTGTTTTGTTTTATTCTATTTCAGGTGACAAGTGGTGAGAGTGCCTTTTAGTCTTGAATTCAAAGATGTTTAGCCAAAAGGTATTTATCTGTTTTTATATTTCAATTTAAAAAAAAAAATTTTAATTTTAATTTTTTAAAATCTTTTTGTTTTTCTGAAAGAAAGATAATGCGTTAGAATGAAAAACTTTGAAAGTTACTATATGGATATCATAAGATTCTATTTCAAGTTTTGAGACTTTTATTTTTCTATAAGTATTAAAAAAAAATTTTAAAAATTAAAAAAAAATTTTTTTCTCATGATGTACACATCTATATATTAATACGCTTATTCCTAAATCTTCCATCCGTTATCATCCGGCAACGCCCTCTGGTTAAAAATAAGACCGTCCAAAGATGGATGTTCAAGATGCAATGCAAAGAATGTAAATCCAGATTATCTAGTGTCACTTAATTGCAGAAAAATGTCTCATTTTATTCCACCCATTTAAAAAAAATGAAACCTTCTAAATGGTCTTGCGGCACTTGCCTAATGTAAGATTCAAATGAATTGAAAAAAGAGAAAAAGTATAAAATAAATGTTTTTGGTTACTTCTTTGGTGTTAGGGCCTAGTTCGAACTCGTAAAGCATAAATTCCTGAATTCGACTACTTTGCATCTTTATCTGTGTGGCTTTCAAATCCCACACTGAGTAAAGCAATGTGTAGTATGTCGGTGCGTCAACTATCATGATACTAACAACCACAGTGGCTGAACTTCTTCGGTCATGTAATATACACGTCACAAACTAGCATGTACCAAAGTATTGCAAAAGACTCACCCTAGTAATTTTATAAGGTGAAATTCAAACCTGATTCATATTTGACACCAAAACTTAACTTTGTTATCATAAACAGAGATGCTGATAGGTACATGTCCTGTGTCGCTGTCACACAAAAATCTAAAAGGACGCAGAAAAATCGTATCCATGCGTCCCAATGTTTTTTTCCCTTCCCCCACCATTTCCAGCTAACTGAAGATACATTTCAATATTTTCTTGGAAACGAATTACACTGTATGGGGTACGAGGTAGGTGTTAGACAGCTTTAGTTGTTCATGGATAAAAACTCTGCAATTTATTAAGAAACTTTAGTTGGGACCCATCAAATTTCCCAAGGACTCCTTCAAATCAAATCCCTGTGTCTTAGGATGCACTAAATTAAAAATCTATCAGCATCAATGCATAAATCAAGGGTTAACCTAAGTACCGGATTGACTTTTACACACAAATAAATAGCATAAGTATATGCAACATTTTCTAAAACCTATATTTTGTGATGATTGCTATCGATAAATTGCTCACATTTGACTTGGTTCTGCTAAATGTCATGTCTCTTGGTTCAAATTTATATCAAGTAGCACAAAATGCTAACTCCAAATTGACTACAATAAATAAAGAATAGATTTTTTATTTTTTTTTACTTTCTAATTATAACTAATTGACAATGAAATCTTGAAGTATATTATGGTTTATAATTATTGCAGTTAGTTTACCTCAGTCGGTAGATCATTCGCCGAGGAACCACAAGGTTTTGGGTTCAATACTGGCCCTTGTCAACTCAGCACTTGAATAGTATAGCTTGGATCTGTGCAGTAATGTGGGGAGTTGATGGTAGGTATGGCACATCACCTCAGTTGCAAAAAACAATCACCCTGGTTTAGTGCTAGTGAAAACCTAATAGACTCCCTTGCTGTATGGCTGATACTGACAATAGGCCACTCTGCCAACTTTACTTTTTATTTATATATTTAAAATCTAAGTTAGGTTAGTGAAGACATGAAGTCAACAGTGCTTGGTAACTGACAGTTTCTTGCCTGTGTGATTTTCAAACCAAGTGCACTTGGTTTGAAAATCGCACAGGCGAGAAACTGTCAGTTATCAGACATTGAGCTTAGATATACATGCTCTATCAATGATACTGAGCACTCTTTACTTATAAATATAGCAAACTATATTATCAATATGTATATCATCTATCTATGAATTGCAAGTAACAATGTGGAAAAACTTTGATAAAAGATAATTGCATTTTAATTTTTCAGTTTGAAACTAGTCCAGTGATTAACAATTGTAATGAATGGTGGGGACATGGCCAAAGCAAAACGCAAGAGAAAGTGGATATTCTTAAAGAGGTAAGTTTCATAACTATTTTCTTTTTTTTATTTATTTTTTATTTTTTTACTTTATTTGTATTTTGTATTATTTTTAAGAAAACCTTTAATTATATACATTTTTTTTTTTCTCTTGACATTCTAACCTTGTTTTGTTCTATGAATTATGATATTGAATTGGAAATGAATGGGTTTTGTTGATCAGTGTATAGCAGGCAATTAAAGCTTTAAACTTGTGTTGACTTGCTTCCTGAAACTTTTTAGATATATCTCACAAGAAACTTTAAATCTGTCACTTGGCAGTGACTATCTACAGAGTATACGTGTTAACCTATTGAACCTATAAGCCTGATATTTTAGGCTGAGCACTATTTTCTACTATACACTGTAAGCACAGTATTTCTGGGCTAAGTGTGAGATTACATCATCAGATAATAACAAAAGGCTTAATAACAATTCACAGCCTTTCTTTTAATGCAAAGATGGGATTGTTTTAAAGAAAGATGTTTTTTTTTCCCTGGAGTAAAGTTTGAATGTAGTTTTAGGTTTGTGCTTTTTTTCCTTTCTGTTATTGTCTCTCTCTGTCTGTGTGTCTCTCACCTCCTCTGTCCCCCTCACTACATCTCTACCTTTCACCCCTCTGTTTCCCCCTCTCTCTCCCCACTCTGTTCCCCTCTCTCTCCCCACTCTGTTCCCCTCTCTCTCTCCCCACTCTGTTCCCCCTCTCTCTCTCCCCACTCTGTTCCCCCTCTCTCTCTCCCCACTCTGTTCCCCCTCTCTCTCTCCCCACTCTGTTCCCCCTCTCTCTCTCCCCACCACTCTTCCCCCTCTCTCTCTCCCCACTCTGTTTCCCCTCTCTCTCTCCCCACTCTGTTCCCCCCTCTCTCTCTCCCCCACTCTGTTCCCCTCTCTCTCTCCCCACTCTGTTCCCCCTCTCTCTCTCCCCACTCTGTTCCCCTCTTCCCCCTCTCTCCCCCCCCCCTCTCTGTTCCCTCCCACATACAGATTATCTGAGAGTCAAGGTGTTGAAAGTTCAAAGTGAAACAAAAAAAGAATAGTTCTGAATAAGAATTGACCACTAATTGAGTGTAAGATGTCAGAAATAGTTAAAACTTTTCCCCTTTTTGAAAGGAGCCAAATTTTAATATTTTTAAATTTCTATATCAGATTTTTAAGAACTAAATTTTACCATTAGACTTTACCATTAGACTTTACATTAGACTGTAAAGTCACATCATATTTAAACAAGAGGAAGTATTCTGATATTATTTTTATCCCTTGAAAAATCGTGATTTGAACATGAACATAAGACTAACCTCACAAAATTACAAATTTAATGCTATTGTGCTAACAAAAAAAATCTTGCTACAATGTCATTTCTGCTTTGTTAATTTAATGTTTATACAAACATCTATTAATAATGGAGATTTGGTCTCCATTTGTTTGTAACCGAAACTGTTACTGCTCGCGTCAATACATTGAAAAGTTTATAAATAAATAAGTACCTACGATTTTGTGTTAAAATTATGTGTAAAATATTGAAAATGATTATTCAATTAATAGATGCACACAGCATTTTATTTGAGGGGAAGAGCACTAAGTTTTCATTTCTAAATTTTTTTTTTTTTTATTTTTTTTTTTTAATAAATTTGATTTTACTTTCTTATGATACAATACCTTTAACATTGAATTTTTAACTCCCACCCCTTTAGGCAATATCTTTCAAAAAATTCATTTTTACACCACCCGGATTGTGTTTTTTTTTTTTTTTTTTTTTTCTTTTTCTTTTTTTCTTTCTTGTCAGATCATAATATAGATTCTTACTGCATTGCTTTGATTAAACTGTCCATTAATAAGTGTTTTTGAAAAGAGTTTGCACATGAAATTATTAGATGATTATATCATTCGACTATAGATGTTATCATTTACTATTTTCACTCTTCAATAGTAACTGATTTGGTTCTAGAGCTAAACAGGGCTCTCTCTTTCTATCCCCTCTCTCTCTTTCTATCCCCTCTCTCTCACCTATTCTTTAACTGGAGAAAAATCATAGGTTATTTAGAACATATGTAGTGCTACCAGCTGCTCAGTAAATAGCAGGATTGAGCATGCATTGATGTAGCAGTTGTTACCTGCCCCAGTATAATGTAAAGGGTGTTCAGCAAAAGGTGTGAGAAATGGTGGACCAGGTTGAGTGAGCTTGGGGAGAAAGCACAGCCTGAACACATCAAACTTTGCTTCAATATGCAGCATGTGTGCCTAAAGTTTTTCTTTTTTTGAATTTTTTTTTTTTTTTTTGTCTTTGTCTTCATTGTTCTGTACTGTAGTAATGTAGACAATTGGCAGTATCCACCATAGGTCAGTTGATTTGGATGACATAAACTGTGTTCTTATTGCATAAGTCTAGAGTGTCTATAAAGAGATTTACAAGTAGGTTGTAATAGGTTATAATACAGATTTAATGAAAACTTTGTAAATGTGTATATATTCAATTTATGAAAAATACATTTTTTTAATGAATTGAATGGACAAGCTCCTACATTTAATATGCTTAATTAACTAAAACAAAAGCAAGAAAACTAGCTAGACTTGTGGACCATTTACTAGTGAATTTGAGTCTCACTGGGTGTCCCATACATTTGGCCTTGTGCCACATGTAAGCAAAGCTTAGTAAATAGCTATACTGTACTTTTTTTTCTCTTCATTAGTATTTTAGCATGTACCATAATTGTTTGTATATAACACTTTTTTAAGTCTAAAAAAAATTAGGGGTGCGTATTATACACAGACTAAATATTAACTTTTTATCTGGCTATGTGGATAATCATATTTAGGATGGTATGACTGAATGTAAGTTGTATCTCTGATCCAAACTAACTAATATGTAAAAAAAACAAAAAAAAGCTTTCATTTTACAGAGAAATATCTGCTGGAATGTGTTATAATTTTGTTTCTCCTAGTGTAAGCTTATTTTTGCCATAAACTTGTTGCATTTTTGTATAAACATGTTTGCTATAAATACTGTGTAAATATTGTTTCAAAACATAAACTTTTATAGATTTTTTTTATTTCTAGTCTATACAAACAGGATAAAAAGATAAACAAATGTTTTAATTTAGCTGCTATAAATTCGAAGATGTGCGTATCATATACAAGATACTTTTTTTTTTTTCTTTTTTTTTTTTTTTTTTTCCTAAAAATTTTGTAGCTGAAATTTATGGATATGTTTTATACACAAACAATTAGGATAGATTGATACAAATTAATTTTAAGAGTAAAAAAAGAAATAAAAAAAATTCTGAATGTTATCAGTATTAGGCTATAGTGTAGCTGATAGCATGTTGGTCACCTAACTTAACAAACCGGTATAAAGAAAAAATAATCCCAACAGAAAACAATAAAACCACAGTATTTAAAAAAAAAAAATTTATTTTATTTTAAATTTTTTCATACTTAAAATCAGTTCTATAGCTAATTATATTTTCTATTCTTTTTAAATTCTTTAAAAATATTCACTATATAAAGGAATCTGTTTTAGATTTTGATTTTGGTTTGAAAGTATATGGTATTAAGTGTTAAAAAAGGATTTTGATGAAATAATTCTAATATATATTTAAGCAACATACCAACATACAGAAATCTGATCATGACAAATACACTATCTTTGTATATAGTAGATTTTTTCTTACATCTGCAAATGTAGGGTTTTTTTTCTTCTCTGACACATACATGAATGCACAAACTTTAGCAGTAGTATACATGTACAGTGTTATAATAAAAAAGACAATTTTGAAAAAATTGAAACAGGTTTTTAATTGAACTTTTTATACTTAGTTTGACCTTTCATTTTATTTACTAATTATATAATATTATATATATATATATATATATATATATATATATATATAACCTTTTTGTTCTTTTGTGACTTGTCATTTCATATTAAAGTAAATATAATATCTGATTTATTTTTAGTTTATTTTTATATATTTACACTTTCAAAAGTAATTTTTTTTTTTTTCTATATTTTTTTAATTTTTAAAAATTTCTTTACTTTGTTTAAATTTTGATATTTTGACATTTGAAACTGACTTGATTGGTTGTCAGTTTCTGATTACAACATATTTTTGAAAAGGTCAAACTGGTCTGGAGTAGTATTCAGTTTTAATTAATCATGACAACATTCTGTCTTAACTTTATTCATTTGTAATATCTATTGCTAAAAATTACTTGGAAATTTCACTATAAATACAGCTTAAACTTTTTTAAATCAAAGATTTAAAAAATATTTTCATTAGTTTATTACTGAGGATTATTATGACTGTTTTAATGAGTAAAATAGTGCGAGCAATTAAAACTGCTACTCTTATTAATGGATAACAATATTATTACTGGAAATCTATAATTCTTTTAAAAAGAGATATTGTTAATCTGTGCAGGTTTCTGCACACATCCAAACAAACTGTTTATTCACTAATATACATAATCAGCATGTAATGTGAATTATATGTACTATCACAGTCATGGGATATCTAATTTGAATAATGATTTTTAAAAAGCAGGCTTATAGAAATCACTGTCCTGTGTTTTTCATTTGTAATTTTGTTCTATTTTCACATATATGTATACAATGGTACCTTGACTTATTGGTTTTCTGAATTATAAGCTAAGTTGATTTTTTTTTTTTTTTTTTGATGTTAGTTAGCTTCCCGATACGTTTATGTTAACAAGTTTGCTAAAACATTTAAGTTTCCAAATTTATTACACCAAAGAAAAATATTATCTATAAAAAAAGATAAACATTAAGACCTATTACAGCACATAATGCATTACATACTATTATGTATTTATACAATACAGAGATATTTTTCATATTTGAAAAAAAAAACATTACAAAAAAATTAGGGTGTTTTGTGGGTGGGGGTGGGATGGCTCAAATGGATTAACAACATTTCAATTTATTTCAATGGGGGGGGGGAAATAGATTTATTATTTATAGATAGATATATATATATATAAAAAGTAAACTTGGTATGTACATGTCGACTTATAACTCACAAACAATAGGTCATTCAGATTTGAAATCTCACACACTACTTGATATGCTTATAACTAAGAAATACACAAAAGTTGGGTTTTGATTTTTAATAATTAAGTGATATAATTCAATAATTAACAAAAAATTAAAAGATACAGTATACACACCCTCCACCCCCACCCTACTCACGTCAACACAAGTTTAGTTTTGAACTTCCCAGACAGAAGACCCATCGCTGTATGAAAGAAAATACGAATGTTCATTTCTAAAAAACAAAAACTAAAGTTAAGCTGACACACCCACCTATTCAATCTCCCATCAGCACAATTCGAGCTTTGAAGAAGCGTTCCTAACTGTAATAAAAAAGATAGTTCTAAAATAAAAAAAAACAAAAAAAAAAACCCTACCCAATCATCAGTACAGGCTTTGAACTTCTAAGCATATTGTCGTAGAAAGGCAAATGATACTCATGTTTTTATTAGGTATCAACAATTCAAGCACCAATTTTTCACTTTAAAAACAAATTAAAATCAATTAAATAAGGTCAAATTTTTGTTTAAGTCAAAAAGTAGTAACATAATGAGCATCAGTAAAAAAGCAAAATGATATTGCATATGTAATTAATTTTTGATACAGTTTAAACATTAAATTCTACCAAAGAATTTATGAAAAAGCACGCTTTGTCTGAATTAAAAATACATACTAAAACAAACACGTTAATGAGAGTTTAAAACAATTTATGCCGAAGTTATGTTTGTTTTATTCATTATTACTGGGTATTCAAATTATTTCTAATTCATTTTTAAACATTTTTTTAAATCCTTTTTTTTTTTTCCTATTCAACCAATAGATGGGACCTGGAGTGGTCGTACTTGGTGGGCCTAACAAGTACTACCACTCCGGGTCAATGTGAGCCTGGGAGTAATGGCAATGAAGGGGTAATCCACACTTCCCAGAGCTCCATAATTGGAACCTCACCACTAGATTCAGTTTTACCATATGAGCAATACGGTAGGGACAATCATATAGGCGCTAGGGCTTGACACGACCAGCCGATTGATTGGAGGGACCTCTCTGACCGCCCATCTAGCCCAAGTAACATGCCATAGATTACTCTGCAAACACCATGGGTCATCATCTACGGCTGACCGGTGGCCCAATTGGAAGGAGGTTTTACTCAGCAGAGGTGCTGTCGGCAAATTGTTCAGCCTCAGTCGACAGAGCTAAATAAATAAGGACACGTGTTTAATACTTAGCTCCTTTTAATTGCTACTTTTTAGGGGTAAAAAAAAAAAAAATTAAATTAATATTTTTTATCACTTTAATGCAAATATCAATTAAGAAAAACAAGCAATTAGGAACTGAATTTAAGTTTTTGTCATATGTACAAAACAGTTTTTGAAAAATAGAATTATATTTCAAAACACTCAAAAGTTAAGTGATTACATTTTTTTTTTTTTTTTTTTTTTTTTTTTTTAATTCTATAAATATTTTTCCTCTTATTCTTTCTCTTACTCACTCCTGGTGTTAAAATTTTTATAGTCCGGTCATAGACTTTGTACTTTTGCTAGTATGTATATATATATATATATATATATATATATATATATATATATATGCACATGCACAAAAGTCTTGTATATAGCTTTTATAAGAAAGCCAAAAAGTTATTTTAATTTAAGTTATAATGGTGGGGGTGCAATTAGTAATGTACATTAATGTTTAGGCTTTTTCATTGCCTTTGCTGCCCTGTTGGTTGGGGCTGTATACTTAACCTCTGTAGAAGGGTAAACTCCCCCCAATAGGGTCACCAGTTGGCCGTGGGTGGTGACCCATGATGCCTAAGGATGGAATCCTGGTGGCTGAATAATCCATGACATGCTACACTCCACTTTGGCCCCTACTTAGGCTAGATGGGTGATCATGTCAAATCCTGGCACTTATATGATTGTCCCAACCCTATTGCCTTTATGGCAAACTCCAACCATTTTTAACATATGTACTAGAAGGTGGTGGTTGAGAGTATTAGTGTTTCTGGTTATGACATTAAACTGCATTTTGTGGTGATCTTCCAATTCTGGAGCTGTGGAATACCTCTTTATTGCTATTAATCCAGGTTCACTCTGACCCAGCGTGAGAGTACCTGTTAGGGTCCCATCTCTGGGTTAAATAGATAAAAAATGACTATTTAAAAAAAATTGAATACTCACAAAGAATGAATAAAACAAAATGTCTTCAACATAAAATAACCCAACAAGGGTTGACATGCCATAAAATCCAATCAACCATCATTGCCTTTGAAAAATACACCACCTACATTGATGAGCATTTTGATAAACAAACATGAAATGAGATAAGAACATTTTCTTAATCTTTGTGATGATTATAATGAAAGCCAAAATATGAACATCCATCCATGCATACACCCACAAATATATATGGTAATGGTCATCATTTTTCATATTGCATCTCTTGGGTTTCATTGTATTTGTATACAAAAGTCTGAAACTGAAATCATTAAAAAAAAAAGTCACAGAAGCTCAAGAACTACTGTTAGTATAAACTTTCCATAATTTTTTTTTCTTTTGTTTTTTTGTTTGTTTCTTGTTTTTTTTGTTTTTTTTTTTTTTTTTTTTAATTTTTATTTAGTCTAATCTTTTTAAATTTGTTTTATTTTTTTTTTTTTTTTGTTTTTGTTAAATATTCTAGTTTATTAGTGCCAAATTTCTTTAGTCATGGAGAAATGTTTTTTTTATTTATTTTAGTTTAAACTGATGATTAAAGATATTGCAACAGAGGAGCAATTGAACTGTGACACATTTTGTAAAAAGTGGTTGATAGGTAAGTGTTTTTTTGATTTTGTTTAATTATTGACTAAATTTGATTTATGCTTCTTACTCCTCCTCACACCCCATCTTTTGACTTCCCTTTTCTATTTTTTTCTGTCATAAACACCTAAAAATATCTCCAAACAATATTACTACTCTGCTTAAAAGACTGAAGTTCCTGTGTTATTTCTATTCAAGTGCCTGTTTAGCTGGACCATATAACAGAAGTAATTTGATGTCACAATTAGATTAATAATGTAGTTTTGCCAAACTAAATTTGATTTTTAACACAACTTAGATGTAGCTATAAGCAGTAATTAAGCTCAATTTGGAGTTATCTCCCTTGAGAAATTATAATGATCATGAATGCAGACCCCTCCCCACTATTATTAAGTTATAAATTGAAGTGGAAATTGTTTTTTTTTCTAAAGTGAGAGCATTTTTTACACTGTTACCTGTAGAAATTTCTATGTGCCCCTTTTTGTTGTGTTGTGCATTATCACTTTTAATTTAAAACTTTTTGTGTTATTTTAGAATTTTTTAAAGACTAAATCTAGTCATATTTTCCTGAAAAAGTTTGAATAACATTTTCTATAATTTTTCCTTGTACAAGCCAAGTGTAGTTTCTATATAAATAAGATAATGTCACTTTTTACAAAGCTGTTTTATTATTTAAAGCAATGGATTTGTATTGAGTTGTAAAAAGCAATATTTCTGTTAAGTATGGCTTTCCTCTCCATTGTACTATTTTAAAATTACAAGCCAATAAAAACATCTTAATATAAAGATTTTCAGTTTTTATTATAAATTTATACTTTTTGATGGAAATAAGATTTTTTTTTAGTATTTAGAAATTGCATTTTTATCTAAAAAATTATCTTGTTTGTACAGAATCAACAATTTCTGTTATGAATAAATAAAAGGCTACAGCTGTTTTTTGTAGAATTAGATTATATTAAAATGTTTTGATTGCTGTATAAATTTAAAAAAAAAAAAAAAAAAAAAAGTTATAAAATGTATATATACATATAGATTATGTTCTTTCCATCTAGCATTTGAACCCCCTCATCACCTCCAGCTATGGCTTTAAATAGTACCACGATATGTGCTAGAAGAACAGTTTTGGCATTAAATTACCCATCAATATTGATATGCCATTAAACAAAAACAAAAACAAACCAAAGCAGACTCCACCCAGAAATCATTTTAGTTCTTTAATAAGGTGAATCAAAAACTTTTGCAATATTTTAGTACATGCTAGTTTGTGGTGCATATATCACATGACCAAAGTGGTTCAAGCCATGGAAAGTACCCACTATGGTTAGTAGTTGCTATGCTGACATTGTTCATTGATTCATTCCATGTGTGATTTGAAAGCCACACAGATGAATGTGCAATATTGTTTAATTCAGGAACTTATGCTTTACGAGTTTGAACCGGACCATAACACTGTAGAAGCAACCAAAAACATTTGTGCAACAGATGAAAACAGTACAATAACCAGATGGGTGAAGAAACTTTGCTAGGGTTGCAAGAACCTCGATGATTTGGCAAGGTCAGGTAGATTTCAAACTGGATTCCAAGGCACTGTTCAAACCATAGAGGCAAATCCAGCAAGTAGCCCTTGGAGAGTATCAGGCAGGCTCAGCATCTCATAGTCCATCCAATGTGGTTTGTCACTTTTAAAACCTCGGCAACCCAGCTATGGGTTAAATAGTACCACTATTGCTTTTTTACAAGGATGGCTTTGGCATTAACACATGAAGATTGATATGACATTAAGGAAAGAAATCTAACCGACAAAAGCATCCAGAGCTGCCAAATTGTGCCTGATGTTACCAAAATATTGCTGCTCTGTCAGTTGGGGCTGTAGAATATGTAGACTGCACCTCTGCAGAGGGGTACCCCCCCCCAATGTTGGCCACCTGTTGGCCGTGGGGGTGACCGGTGATGTTTAAGGACAGAATCCTGGTGGCTGAGCACTTACGACATGTAACACTCCACTTTGGCCTTTACTTTGGCTTGACAGGTGGTCAGAGAGTGCCCCTCTGAGCAATTGGATGGTCACATTGAGCCCTAGCACTTATATGATTGTCCTGACCCTATTGCACCTATGGCAAACCCTTTTTATCATGTGCTAGAAGGCAGTAGCTGAGGGTCTTAGTGTCCTGGGTATGATGTTAAATTGTATCTATTAGTGAAGTTCAAATTCTGGAGCTCTGGAGAGTGTGGAGTACGTCTTTATAGCCATTACTCCCAGGTCCACTCTGACCCAGTGTGGTAGTACCTGTTAGTCCCATCTAGGGGTTGAATAGATTAAAAAATGAGTTTTCAAAAAATATCTAAAAAAAAAAAATTTAGTACCCATCTAGAATGAATAAAACAAAAGGTCTTTGGCATTAAATAACCCAAGAAGGGTTGACATACCGTAAAATCCAACCAACCAACATATTGCAAAACTTACAACTCCTTTTAGTAATTTAAGCTCCGTTTTGGCAAAAGGCCACCTAGTAAGATATTGTCATATGTTGGATAAATATTTGAATTTTAATAATTGGTTAGAGTTTAAATAAAGACCTGGTCTCCAACCTGAAAATGAATAAAAATCGGTAGAAAATAAAAGATCATGACTTATACTTTTCAGCTGTTAGTCATTAATATTTGATTTATATCTTCTGTGTCTGTTTTGTTTTATAAGTGCTGTTCTGCTTGACATTAAGTCACTTACAATAACTATGTAAGAAAAACACTCAAGTCATACACCTGAATTAATGTTTACCATTTTAGTATTTATAAGTAATATACTGCGGAAATTACTTTTGGTAGGTTGAACTTTTTTTCTTTATTAGTTGAAGTAACTTTTGTTAGTTTTAATTTTGTACTCTGATCTCTGATCTTTCAATACATTAAACCTGCAAACCTTTTTATGAGGAAGCTTTGACATTCTAGATATAACCTGTTGTAACGAGTATTTACAAGCATTGTGTTAAACAACATTAAAGCCATATATGATTACTGTGACATTAAACTGCATCTAGTGTCAAGGTTCCAATTCTGGAGCTCTGGGGAGTGTGGAGTACCTCTTCATTGCCATTACTTCCAGGTCCACTTAGATCTGGAGTGGTAGTACCCTCTTAGGGTCACATCTATAGGTTAAATAGATTTTTATAAAAGAGTTTAAAAAAAATTGAATACCCAATAAGAATGAATAAAACCAAATGTCTTTGGCATAAAATGACCCAAAGGTTGACCGGTCATAAAATCCAACCAACCAATAATTAGTTTGAAATGTTCATAAACATTCATTTCCTCTTACTCTAATCGCAGACTTCAAAAAAGCACTAGATTACTGAAGTTAAGCAGCGATGAACCTGTTTAATACTTAATTGGGTGGCCACTTAAGCAACAGCAGGTACTGTAAGAAACTTGGGTCCTTTGATTATCAAAATGACTTGATAAAAAGGTTGATATGCCATAAAGCAAAACACCCAACCAATTCAAACCTCAAAAAATTTTTTCTTTTAAATCCAGGAATAATTATAGATAAGAATTGTTATCTCTCTTGAGGATTTATAATGATCTGGGTGAATGAAAGTAAGACCCGCTTATTAAATTTCAAATTGGTTTGGAATTTGTTTTATTCTCTAAGTTAAAGCATTTTAAAGCAAAAATTCACTGCTACTGTATGGCTGCAACACTTAGACTCTAACAAAACACTTAGAAAAAGCTAGATGAGAGCTACACAAGGTTGCTGCGGGTTGTTATGAACAAATCTTAGAATCAGCACACCATAAAAAAAGCAGCTGTATGGCCACTTTTCTCCTATAACACAAACCATCTAAGTAAGGCAAGCAAAACATGCTGGAGACGCAAGGATAAACTCATAAGTAATGTTCTCCTGTGGACACGTTCATATGGATACACTATAGGCCAACCAGCAAAAACCTACATCAATCATCTCTGCACAGATTCTGGATGCCATGTTGAAGACCTATTGGGACAATGACTGATAGGGATGGGTAGTAAGAGTCATGGATATCCTTGCTGTTGGCACAACTTGATGATTATCAAAAGAAAATAATTCTACCATTTTTGTTATGTTATGGTAACACACATACAAAAATTTGATCTTTATAATATAGAGATTGTTGAAAATAGTTGAGGCCCTAAATTTAGGAAAGTCTTTGCCTACTTCAGCTAATTTAGACATTTATTTCAAAATAATTACTTTTAGAAATTTGATGCAAGCCCACTGGGGTGGGAACTAAAATATTTCCCTTGGGATTATTTTGGTATTGCTTTCACCATTTTATTTATTTATTTATTTATTCATTTATTTTATTTATTTAATCTAACAAACTAGTGCATTTTCCAATTAAATTCTAACTGCTGTAAACTTTGTTTTGCTACATGTAGTTAATTATGTGTTTATAAAATCTTATGCAAATGTAGAGAATTATTTTTTTGCTCTGTTGATAAAATATTATTTTTTTTTTAAATTCTGTAATAATATCCACTCACTCAGTGTGCCAACACTGTTTAAACTTCTCTTATTTATATATTGACAAAAAATGTCTTGATATCAAAATATTCCCAATCATAAGATTTGGGATAGTGTTAAACTAAGTCTACAGTCTAGAGCAGGGGTTTTCAAACTTTTAAGTCCGTAGACCCCCTACAAAAATTTGATTGACCTATTATGGAACCCCTCCTTATATATCCCAGTTCACCTCGCAGTTGTTTTGTTGCAACCAATTATATAATTAATGAATTCTGCACAAACGTTTATGTAAAACTGTTAATTATAAAATAACCGTAAAATAAACAGTAAAGTAAGTATAACATGTAAAAAAAGAGCTGCAAATATTTAATACTAACTTAATAACTTAACAAGGAAGCACATTTCCTAATGTAATGGGTGAAGCTGATGACTTTTGATAAGTTCATGAATATTGGGCTTAAACTTTTGAAAATATATCAACATGAGCATGTTCTCCAGGATTCTTGTGGAATTAATTTTTCTAATTACTAAGAAGGCTTAGTAAGTAAGTAAAGTCGACGGGGGGCCTAAAGTCGGTATTAGCCAGTCAGCGAGGGAGTCTATCCCCTTTTCACTAGCGCTAGACCAAGGAGATTGTTTTAGCATCTGAGGTGGAGCGCCACACCTACCATCAGCTCCTTACTTTACCGTACAGATACCTGTGCTACTCCTACGCTGAGTTGGCGGGAACCGGTATCGAACTAGGAACCTTGTGGTTTCTAGCCGAATGCTCTACCGACTGAGCTAACCCGGCCCCTCGAGAAGGCTTAGTAGTTTCCATATACCCCTTGTAGACCCGCAAAATACTTACATACCCCCTGAGTTGGTGTATAGACCCCAGAGAGTTTATGTAGACCATTTTGAGAAACCCTGCTCTAGAGCATAGTTTTGAATGTATTTCGTGCATTTTTCCCTGTAAGCTCCAGTACAGATATTTGAAGTATCATCAGCTGAGTAGACATAGGTAAAAAAATATTCAAGATTGTATATTGTCACTTTTGTCTGGCTAAAGCTATATATCACCCAAACCACCCCGTTGGCTGAGGCTGTAGAATACACCTCTGTAGAGGGGTAAAATCCCCCTAATGTGGGCCCCCTACCCAGAGTGGTAATACCTGTTTGATCTATGGGTTGAATAAATCAAAATGGTTTTAAAAATGAGTAAAAAAAATTAACACCCAACAAAAATGAATAAAACAGAACATCTTAGGCATAAAACAACCCAAGGGTTGACATGCCATAACACCCAACCAACTGAGATCACCCAAATGAAGACAGATTAAACTTTTGAAACATGATGTAAAGAATCTATATATTAATTGAATTGTAACTATCTACCTATCTTTGTCCTGGATTGTTTATGTATATCATGGAGAGGGGATATATAGACTTAGGTAAGGGAAACCTAATCCCAACCCCCTCTGATTACATGTATGATTTTACTACACTGGTCAACAGGTGAACCAGGTTGAAAAATTAATTCTTAACACACCAACTCTCCCTGTGATAACTTTGCTGTACCAACCCCAGCCAACTGCTTTCTACCATGCTCTCTCACTTTTGTTGAAACACTACAACAGCATTGGAATTGTAACTTAACATTTTTTTATTTTTTCAAAAATTCTGTAAACTTTAACTATACAAAAATGCCTACATCACATTTCTATGACCAGATGTCATTAAAACATCAACAATGGAATTTATTGACAAGTCTTTGTGATTGTTCTATTGTTTAAATTCTAAAACTTATTTTCATATCTTTAATTTTAAAGTGAAACTTATGCCAACCACCATAGAATAAAATCTTAGTATGAAGAATTAATTTTAAGAAAAATATTAAATTTTAATGGGTTAAATATTGTTTTTGGTAGTTTAATCAATTAATATAAGAAAATAGATTAAACAAATTATTATATAATTGTATACTAATATAGAATAGAGGCACATTAATTTATATAGAAGTGTAAAATATAGATATCAAAAAACATACTGATATAAAATTGTATACTAATGGAATTGAATTTCAGCTAGTGAATATTATTAGTATAAAGATAAATAGTTGAAAGTAGATATTTATATAATTTGGATTTAAGTATGTTTAACTTCTGCTTTACTCAAATTATGCATGGCCACTTTATAATATTCATTATTATTACTAGTTAAAAAAAATATTTGCATATAAGCTATTTCCCACTCCTATGTTATTTTTTTTTTTTAAACTAATTTTTTTTATTATTATTAATTTAAAAAAAAAAGTTTGTAGTCGTGGGTTGGCCAAAACTTAAATGAGGTTATTTTCTACTGTTGCTTAAACAGTAGGGTTGGTCTCCAACAGAAGAAACAGGAAACTGCTTTGAGTACTGTAACTAATATAAATATAGGTTGAAACAAAGGAATGTATCACTTGTTTTGACGACTTTCTGAAAAAAACCCAAAAAACTATGTTAAATAAACATGAAAAAGAAAAAAAAAATTCTTAAGACTGTATGTTAGTCATCCATTAAATGTAGTTTTAAAGTCATAATATAGCAAAATGTTTGGTTAGTTGGATTTTATGGCATGTCAACCCTTGTTCGGTTATTTTATGCTGAAGACATTTTGTTTTTCATTCTTGATGGGTTTTTAAAAGTTCTTTTTAAACTCAAATTTTTAAAAACATTTTTTAAACTCATTTGTTTCTATTTAACCTATTGATGGGACCTTAACAGGTACTACCACTCAGTTATTCTACCTAGGAGTAATGGTGAAAAAAGGGTACTCCACACTCCCCATTAGATGCAGTTAACATCAAAATGTTTGGATTTAGTTTCCTCGTATATCAATGGAAAGTAGTATTGGATAGTCATTACAACTTTAAAACCATTCAAATAACTACAGTTGAAAAAGTTTTATAGCAAACACTGTCTGGCAGGTTTTACAGTAGTTTCAATATTGGAAAACTGTTTTATGAGTTTTGTATTTTATGTATGTCACTTGCTCGCAAATACTCGTTGATTCTTTACATCATTATGTTGTTTCTTGATGGCCACTCAGTTTTGTGTGTGTATGTGGGAGGGGAAGAATAGAGAATGTAAATTGGTAATGGGTGACAAAGAATGCTCCTACCCATAACTGTACATTCAGTCATGTACTCACCATTGAAAAAAAAACCACTATTGAATGAATGAAAGAAAGAAAAAAAAAATTGCATTCACCTACTATTAGTACTTAATTGATCTGCTAAATCAATCATGGTTTGATTAGTCATGTGATATTTTGGATTGGCTGTATTGCTGAATGAACTGTAGATATCTCTCTCTTTTATTCATTTTCTTTTTTAATTTTTAATTTAAAAAAAAAAAAAAAAAAAATTAAAAAAAAAAAATTTTAATTTAAAAAAAAAAAATTTTTTTTTAATATTCTTATTTAATTTTTTTAATAAATTTTCTTATTCTAATTTCATTAATTTATTTTTTATTTAAATTTTTTTTATTTTTAGTGTTTAGTTGAATTTATCAGAGGTTTAATATAGAACTCATTCAAATGGTTTGTTTGAAATTAGCAACAATTGGTTTTAATAGAATAAAATGTTGAAGGTGCGTAGTGTAATGGTTAGAGTCATAGGAAATGGACTTGTTGACCCAAGTTCAAATACTGGACGAAGCTACAGTTCATATAGCACTAATACCCTTGAGAAAGGTATGAATCTAACTACTCTCCCTTCAGCTATGGGTAAATAGTAGGGCATACTGGGCTCTTTAAACTTGGTTAGGCAACCAGTCTAGGAGAAGGAAAACTGTGAATTCAAACCAGTTAAATCCGCTTGGGGTGGTCACTACTAGAATAGTATCAGTCCTAATTAGTGATCTATAAAAGAAAAAAAATATTTCAGCTAAGAGAATCCATTAATTTCTCTCTTTCATTCATGATGGGATTTTCTACTCAAGAAAAACAAGCCAGGAAAAATTGTATATGTAAACATTCTAAAACGGTGAAGTTGGTGTAAAGTCATCTATCAGGGAAGGAAAAAAATACAACCGTTTTCCTGAAATAATTCTGATATACGGTCGTTTCCGGATTGGGGTGAGATCAATCAATAATAGCTGGGTTCCAGGAAGCCTTCCTCCCAGGCAGCACCTGCCCCCTCGCTTAAAAGGGGTAAGTGCTGGGTTTTATTGCCCAGTGCCTGAGGCGCTCCTCTAGGAGGAATGCCAACAGATTCTAAGCAATTTTTAAAACCACTACATGGGAGGTTTGTTTCCTGCACAGCACCACACATTAAAATGGCGTTGTCTATTTGAGCTTGGTGGGAAGTTGGCGAAAAATGAAAAATTATATTGTGCTTGTAAGTATTTTTACAAAAGGGCAATTTGCTTCCAATCACTTGGGTTTTGAGCTAAAGAGAAAAAAATTGCACAAAAATCAAATATTATTGCATTTATCATTACAAGGTGTATTTAAACTAAATTTCTGGACTTTTTTTTTTTTTTTTTTTTTTTTTTTTTTTTTTTTTTTTTGAAAAAAAAAAAAAAAAAAAATATTTTCCTATAATTTTGCTAAACTATTCAGTTAATCTGCAATTGGGCTCCTGCAATTTTAGGCGATAAAAAATGTATTTTGTATTTGTTCAAATACTTCTGCACATGTGCTTTCTAAAGAGTAAGGCTCATAAGACTTATATAAAATACTGCTCATTAGTATTTGAATAAGCACAAAATCCATTATTGTGCTTGATCATCAGATATCTGTACTCAAGCTTAAAAAACAAAATCAAGCACAAATACATTTACACTTCTCTCCACAGTTTAGGCATCTTTCTTTAAAGTTATCCCATAATTCCATTAAAAGAAAAACTCAATAGTTACTATATTACGTATTATTAGTATCTGATGTGATCTTCCTGAACCAAATTTATTGGATATATGATGTATAGTAAAATAGCACTCGGCCCAAATTATCAGGCCTATGAATTCAAAAGGTATTGTAGTTTAAAGTATTTTTGAGGAAAGCACTAATAAGTTAGTGATGTAATGAATATGTAAATACCTTGGTGCCCCCTTACTATAATCTGATTGGACAGTGTCATGTATAAATATTCAACACTGGTAGGACAAGCACCTAAGCCTACAAGCTTAAACTTACTCGCCAGACTACACCACGACTGCTCGGAAGACAACCTGCTATTCGACGCACCAACTACCACTGCGATAATATATCAAATACCAACTTCATAATATATCCCTTAACTCTGATATATCAGTAGTGTGAATTTGTATAAAGATTCTTTTAAAAATATAGGCTGCATTTTTTTTCCTTTTTTCTTTTCAATGACCTCTTATGTCTCTTTAGATATTCTATTATATGTAGATATAGTTGTTCTCTTTCCATCACCATCAGAACTCTCCCCTTCTCTCCTCTCCCCTCCCCATTCTAATGGAAAGATTTAGATTGAAAGAGATTGACTACTTTAACAAACTCTTAGGTCTTCACTCTACTCCTGATTTAGAGTGGAACATTTATATCACATCTGTTGCAAAAAGTGCAGCAAACATAGATGCATAATTTTATCATTCCAGAAAATATTTAATGCGCAATGCTTTGTTCTGGCTATACAAAAGCCAGATTTGCCCTGGCATGGAATACTGTGCTCATGTCTGGGCAGGTTCCTCTCCGCTTATTTTGCCTACTTTGGATGGAGTGCAAAACTGTGTGGGATAGAATCACTTCAGCCACTTGACTATAGCCAGCCTGTCCTTCTTCTATTGCTATTTTTGTGGAACACATTTAGATGAATTACAATCTTTTGTTCCAAGTTGAGGAAGAGGAAAGTTTCTAGTTAGAAATTGTTTTTCTGTTTCAAATGAGTTGCCACCATTTATTCTGAGTCTTCTTCTCCATATCAAACTGACCTGTCCCATTCCAACAGTTTCTTTTCTAAGAATATTTACACTGAGGATCAAATTCCTTCATGAATATTTTCCTTTCAGCTATAACCTTGGACTTTATAAGTCCAGGGTTAATAAATATCACATCTATCTTACTAGGGTGTGTCAAGTTTTGCAGTATTTTGGTACATGCTAGTTTGCAGTATCACGTGACTGAAGCAGTTCAAACCATGGAAGGTGCTTGCTGTGGTTGGTAGTATAGTGGTCAGTTGGTGCATTGACACATTGTGCATGCTTCAGTCAGTGTATGATTTGAAAGTTGCACAGATGAGCATGCAATGTAGAGTGGACCTGGGAACAACGGTGATGAAGGGGTGCTCCACTTTACCAAGACCTCTAGAACTGGATCCTCACCATCAGATAGTTTAACATTATTCCCAGGACATGAAGACCCTTAGCCACCACCTTCTAGCACCCATAAGATAAAAAGGGTTGTGGCTTGCCATAAGGGCAATAGTGTTGGGACAGCAATACTTTGGTATGTGCTAGTTTGCAATGCATATACCATATGACAAACACAGTTCAAGCTGTGGAAGGTACCAGCTATGGTTGGTAGTAAAGTGGTAAGTTGGTGCACTGACACATTGTGCATTGCTTCACTCGGTGTATGATTTGAAAGCTGCACAGATGAACATGCAATGTAGTCTAATTTGAGAACTTATGATTTATGAGTGAACTGGGTCATAATGCTGCGGAAGGAACCAAAAACATTTGTTGTGTGAACAGTGAAGGCGCAGTTGATCACAGTACATTGACTAGATGATTCACTCTGTGACTGGGGTTGTAGAATATGCCAACAGCACCTCTGCAGAGGGGTACTCCCCCTCCCTCCCCTAGAGCCACCTGTTAGCCATGAGTGGCAACCTGTAATGCCTGAGGACAGAATTGAGTTGGCTTAGCAATCTATAAACCAGGTACTAAGTGTTCCCATGATACACAATACTCTACTCTGCCTTTACTTGGGTTAGATGAGCAGTTGGAGAGGCCTGATCTGATCAGTCAGCTGGTTCTGTCAAGCCATAGCACCTATATGATTCACAACCATATTCTTCAAATTGCTCTTAAGGCAAACACCCAACCCTTTTTATCATGTGTGCTATAGAAGGCAGTGGGTGAGGGTCAACCACCAGTTGATTAATACACATGAATTTATTTCTTCTAATTTATCAATATACATGAAGTTAAAAAAAAAAATCTAACAAATTATTTCTACCAATTTATTGTCCTGGTGGAATTCCGGTTTTAGAGCTCTGGGGAATGTGGGATGCCCGTTCGTTGTTGGTTCCTGTTGGGGTCTCATCTATGGATCAAATAAATGTTTGCAATGCAAGTTTAAATTATTTCTGCTAGTTTATTGATACACATGAAGTTAATGATAAATCTTACGTGAAAAAAATTATTTCTATCGATATATTGATACACATTGAGTTAATAAAAATTATTTCTACCAGTTTATAAAACCAAACAAAATTTTTTACCTTTAAAGTATTCACTTACAAATCATACTAACATGATTATTTCTACTAATTAATACACCTGAAGTTAATGAAAGATCTAACATAAAAATTATTTCTATTAATTTATTAATACGCATGTAGTTAAACAAATAATATATAAAGATTTGATATTAAATAACCCACAAGGGTTGATATCCCATTAAACACCAACCAACCAGTTGATTCAAGAAATTTTGCTTGGGTTACAAGAACCTTGACGATCAGGCAAGGTCAGATAGGCCTAAAGCTGTGCTCAAAGTTATGGAGCCAAATCCGGCAAGTATTATGTGAGCTCAGCATCTCACAATGTGTTTCAATCACCTTCACAACCTTGGCAAAAATATTTGGAACTGCTGAATTGTACCTAACATTAACAAAATATTGTAAGACTTTTGACTCATCCTAGTAGTTTAGATTTCTCCTTTGTTGTCTCTTTGCAATATTCTTTTGTTAAATTATGTTACCTTTTATTTGTCAATTTGTAACTCTGTCACCTTTTATTTGTCAATTTGTAACAACTAACCTTGTTCAAAGGGATTTTGAATAAAAGAAAAAAAAATCTTAATGTCATATTTTTCTTATAAAAGCAACATCAGAAATCAAATTGTAATTTTGTTAATGTTTTTTTTATTTTTCAGCTCGCCAGTATGATGTTTTACAAGCAGTTGAAATGTTTCAGAAAGTTAGTATTCTTTTATTTTAAAAATGAAACGTATTGTCTTTATCACTATTGAAATCCATCCTTCCATGAGCCCCCAGCAGACTTGATTCCCTCCCCTTCAGTTGGAGTTGAGGCAGTACGCACTCGGTACATATATTAGTCAAATGAGAACTCTACTCTGTAATGTTTTTGGTAGGATGTGATGTAGTCAGAAGTATGGAGCATCCAGCAAGTATCGCACTTGCTATTCAGTTATAATGAATCTGTGAGACTAGATTGTTAACCATTACATCATGATGGGATGCCATGTTTGCACTAGAATTAGGGATGAGTTATAAATTGGAGTTTCTGGAATCTCTCTTGTAATAGTTTAAAGCTGCTTGTGTGATTAACCAAACCTTCTGAGGCAAATGTGAGTTCTAGTCTCTGAGAGTTTCTTTTATTTTTAGCTAAAATAAACTGAAATGTTTTTTCCTTCTTTTTTACTTGTTAGCATTGTTATTCCCCCTCCCCACACAAATAATGGGTATTTTCTAAGCAGCAGTAGAATCAGGCTTGTCTCCCCTCTTGCCAAGATGGTTTTAACTATTAAGCATTATTTAAGCTTGCTGTGATTTCTCTAAAACACTTCACTTTCTACTGCTAGGGGGACTTCTACAACTTTTTGCCAAGACCGTTATTTTAAAACCATTATTTTAATGCAAACAGTATGAAAGATCTATTTGAAAAAGTCAACATAGAAGACATTCTGTCCTTTTTGAAGGAAATAAAATTATACCATAGAATATAGACATGAACCTAATCAATACCATACAACATGATTCCCAATGGTGCTAACATATTGTTAAAACCAATTACTACAAATGTGTAAATATAAATACACAACATATATTACTTCCTAACTGTTAGGCATGACATAACCCCAGACGGGTTGATATGCTGTTAAAACCAACCAACCAACCAACCAAAACCTTTGTTTAACCTCAATAGTAGCAGAACAAAGTTTTTCATTAAGATTTGCATTGTATGATAAATTCAGAGCCAATAATTTTTCGTTGTCAATTTTTAAATTAATACATTTCTTATTTAGCTTTTCAAAGATCTATCTTGTCTACCATTGACAGTTATATTTTAAATACAAGTGACAGGTTGGAGGCTGTGGTGTAATGGTTAGTCAAAGGAAATGGACTTGTCGACCAGAGTTCAAATCCTGGACAAAGCTACAGTTCACATAACGCTAATACCCTTGGGAAAGGTATGAATCCAACTACTCTCCCTCCAGCTATGGGTAAATAGTAGGACAGACTGGACTCTTTAACCTTAGTTAGGCAACCAGTCTAGGAGAAGGAAAGTAAAAAATGATTTTCATTGTTAAACATGTTAACAGTTGTAATCAATCTGTTATCATTTAATAATTTAAATCCTATTTTTCAACTGGTATATTAAAATCATAGAAAAAAAAGTTATAATCAACATGGCAATGAAATTTCCCATCTAAAGAAATTTAAAAAAATATTTACCCAACTTGTTCACCAATGGTTGGATTTGACACAAGATCACAAGTATGGGGCATCCAGTGAGGATCAAAATCTCTATTCAGTAGTAATGGATCTGCGAGACTAGCTTGCTATTGCTTCATCTTGGCTTTCAGTGTCAACTACAATGATTCCTAGGATTCTTGTTGGCATATTTAGATTTTTGTCGTTTCTACTAGAATTTAGCAATTCTGAGAGTAACCAATTACCCATTAGAAGATTTCATACTAGAAAATAAACTCAAGCTAGATTGAAAGATGGCATATCAAATTGTCTCCCTTGATTTAATAAGACAGAATAATGTGACTAAATTACAAATTAATTCAAGTGTCCTTGCAGTAAAATCTGAACCAGTACTGGTAATAAGTTATAAAAGGGCCCTTCAGAAAAGAGGGTGGACAGGTCCTAGTCATACTCAGAGAGAAATTCCAATCTCATTGGTAAAAATGGGCGAGTATTAAGGTGTTTTAAATGTAATTTGATATATTTTGCAATCAGCAGCGAAGACATTTAGAATTCTGAAGAGATACATATCAGGTTACAACTGAACCTGAAATGTCCACATTAGTGAAAGAGTCCTTTTGTAGAGGAGTGTTATGGACACTGCTTGTACCAGGATTGTTATGGATGTGGCTGAAGGTCTGTTGTGACAGGTTGTTTGATTATGAAAAGTCTATAGTTACATAGTCACCAAGTTTGGGGATGGTGTTAACATTTGATCTTTTGAAATATGTGAAATTTCCTCCTTGTATTGGTAACAAAAAAGTTAATGATTCAAGCAGATGTGAGAAACAAACTTCCTCTCTTTTTAAATACGTATTTGTGGACGTGTGTGGTGTAATGGTTGTCATCATAGGAAACACAGCGAGATGAGGTCAAATCCTGGATGAGGCTGTTTGTATTTCAAATAGTGCTAATATCCTTGAGAAAAGCATGCATCCAACTATTCTCCTTCAAGTTATGAGTTATTTAACCTTGCTTAGGCAAGTCCAGGAGAATGAAGAGTCTGAATTCAAACCTGTTAAATTCTGCTTAAGAAATTGACCATGTACCACATCCTACTCGTGTGGAGGTGTTGGTTAATACGTATGTGGATATGTATTTACCCAACCTGTCTGCAATGAGCAGGGGGTGACACAAGGTTAATTTTTAAGCAAAGTAAAGCAGGTTTGAATCCAGAACTTCCCTTCTCTTAGAGTGGTTGCCAAACTAAGGCTAAAGAACCCAGTTTGCCCTTCTGTTCACTTGTGTGTGTAAAAGAACAATAGATTCATACCTTTCCCAAGGTCATTAATGCAAAGTGAAACTCAAAAAGATTTGTTCAGGATTTGAACTTGGGTCACTAATTCTATTTCCAACAATGATAACTGTTAAACTAAGCATGGCTGTTTTTTTTTTTTGTTTTTAAAAAAAAAAATTTTTTGTTTTTTTTAAAGTAAGACATCAAGGATAAAAAAAGCACAGTTGAAGTATTAGGTGAGAAAGTTAAGTTGCAATATACATCTTCTGGACCTGATTGCATTCCTCTACGTAATATACTTTTTGTGATGATTATGGTCTGTAGCTCAGTCGGTAGAGCGTTCGGCTAGAAATCACAAGGTTCCTAGTTCGATAACAGTCCTCGCCTACTCAGCGTATGAGTAGCACAGGGATCTGTGCGGTAAAGTAAGGAGCTGATGGTAGGTATGGCGCTCCACCTCAGACGCCAAAACAATCTCCTTGGTCTAGCGCTATTGAAAAGAGGATAGACTCCCTCGCTGACTGGCTGATACTGACTTTAGGCCGCCCCGATGACTTTACTTTACATCTATTGTATAACTTACTATAGTATTGGCAGTTTCTTTTATGCCATTTAATGCCGAATCAAGTTATTTTGATAAACAAAAGACTCTGGTTACTTACATACCTGCTGTTGCTTAACTGGTTACCCAATTAAGTATTGAACAGGCTTGTTGCTGCTTAACTTCAGGTATCTACCAGGAACCAGTGCTTTCAGTGTGGCTTGACCATAATACATTGGCCGAAACATTTTATATCGCCTCAAACTTTCAGAAGAAGGTGTCATTCAGCATTTGAATCAGAAAATCTGACATCTGAACAAATAGGAATATCATGCATAGTGTCAGAAAATAATTACATAAAGCAGTGTTTTTCAACCCTTTTTTGGGGCCTTGGCTCTCTTCAATCCAGTGCAAGTTCTTTGTTGTGCCCCCCATGCCAACTTGAGTTTTTATCCCCCTTTACTTTTACGATTTATTAGCAAACAAGTTTACTAATATTTAATTAAATGTGTTAATATACTCTGTTCATCACGGGGAGGATGTGACACAATATCTCAAGTATGGGGCATCAAGTGAGTATTTAACTTGCTATTCAGTAGTAACAGATCTGCAAGACTAGCTCACTAACCATCACACTATGATGGGATGCCCTACTATAGCATTAAAATCTTTGTCAGATGATGAGAAAGGAAAGAAAGCACAGTTTACTGATGAATCCAAGGTGAAATGATCTAAGTTGGTGAAGGGTAGTAAAGAACTTTTAATGATGATAGTTTCCTGAAAATGATAGATGTTATGATTTATGTAAGGTGTACATGAAATACAGGTGTCTATTTTTCCACTTTACAATTAACAGAAACACATTTAATGGTGTTGTAATTCAAGTGTTCTAAACGAACACTTGCATCGTAAATTTTGAATCCTGCTTATTGACTCTGCTTGGCTGATTTCAAGTAAACATCAGTATGGGATTGTTTGCTGCATTTATCTAATTTGGAATTATTATTTTTGGGTCATTGAGTAAGTTTTTTATTTCTTTTATTAATAATAGAAAATTTTCTCGTGAGAAATTTTGAATGAATGGAAAACTCAATGTTGAAACTTCTCCAATTGCTTCTGAGTGTTATTTACCAATCACTCCATACAAGTAGAATGTGACACAAGGTCAATTTTTTAAAGTAGTTTAATGGGTTTGAATAAGGAGTTTTCCTCCTCCTAGACTGGTTGCCATACCAAGATTAAAGAGCCCAATCTGCCCTACTATCTGTCATCCATATACACAGTGTTTTCGATGTTTACATCTCATCATAGACTTAACCATTACTTCTAGCCGGGAGCGAAACCCGACTGAATTTTCGTCAGTCTGGCTCCTTACCGTCTTGGCCGTCGGTAACTGTCAGTAAGAGGTGAACATTTAACTGATACATACTTCTGTAGATGTGTTTTTACAATCACCAGAGAATTCAAGTTTGTAAACAACAGGAGAGTAATACCATATATATATATATATATATATATATATATATATATATATATATATATTAGTTGGATTTATACCTTTCCCAATGGTGTTAGTGCTGTGAAAATGCAAACAGCTTCCTTCAGGATTTGAATTTGTCACTGTGTCCATTTCCTGCGACAATAACCATTACACCATGGGTGCCTCTCTCAATTGCTTCTCAGTCAACATTTAGCAATGGTATTGTGAAGCATCAAAATCTCATGAGAAAATTTATTATTACTTGTCTGTATTTTTTTTTAATTCCTTTTTTTAATGTGATGCTTCTTGTGACACTTTTTTGATTGATAGGCATGAAAAAAAAAATTGACGTCTTTATTTGAATGAGATCTTTGTAAGTTATTTAATGCCTTGTTTGCTCAACAGACAAGCAATTCAAAATGATTTCCCAGGTTGAATGTCCAAGATGTTGTTTCTATGTATCATGATAAAGATGAGGACAACGGTCTGAAAAATTAAAATGATACAAATTTATTATGTTCAAAAATATTAACAGCATGAGGTGCACTGTTGCGGTTGACTTTAGCTTGAATAGAGTTCAAATAATGCACTCCATCATTGAGTGTCTTGTTTAACTAATTGACTTTTGGGATAGAATACAAACATTATTAGTCTTGACTGATCATCCTTCAGCATTTAAATCAGAAAATATGACATCTGAACAAATAGGAATATTATGTATAATGTTAGTAAAGAATTACGTAGAGCAATGTTTCTCAACCTTTTTTTAGCAGTGGCCTCCTCCGATCAATTGGCTGATTATGTCAAGCTCTAGCACCTATATGATTGCCCCCAACCCTATTGCCCTTATAGCAAGCCCTAATCTTTTCATCAAATGGGTGTGAGAAGGTGGTGGCTGAGGGTCTTCATGTCCTGGGAATGACGTTAAACTCTATCTGATGGTGAGGTTCCAGTTCTGGAGGTTTAGGGAATGTGGAGCACCCCTTCACCACCATTGCTCCCTGGTCCACTCTGACCTGGACTGGTAGTACCTGTTAGGGTCTCATCTATGGGTTAAATAGAAAAATGTGTTTATAAAAATTTTTTTAAAAAATTGAGTATCCATTAAGAATGAATTCCTTTCAAAACTTTGTCGACATTAAATGTGACCCACTGCGGTTGATATGCTGTAAACCAAACCAAATTTTTTTGGGGGTTGTGGCCCCCTTCAATCCAATGAGAGTTCTTTCTGGGTCCCCTATGCCAACTTAAGTTTTTATCCCCCTCTTCCTTTGCAAACAAATTTGCTAATATTTAATTAAATGTGTCAATTACAGAAAATACAAACAATTACAAAAAGAAAGATTGAAAGACAAGTTGGTGAAAAAAATACTTTAATTTAAAGAATAAATTAGGAGTTTTAGATTTTAAGAAATTGAAAATGGCTACTTTGCATAGATCAGATTAAAAAAATACAAATAAAATTATTAACAAAATGGCTTAGATTCATCTAACATTTTTAACTAAGTAAGTTTAATATCTTATTTTATATGATAATTATTAATTACAAAATACTCCATATATTTTTGTGGGCCCTAAATTTTTTGTGCAACTCCAGGCTGCTTGTGGTCCCTCATTTTTCAAATTTGTGCCCTCTTGTCCAATCTCATGGCCCCTGTTAAGAAATCCTGATATAGAGGCTGAGACAAGTGAAAAGGGTTAAGTAGGGCACAGTGACATAAACCTGGAGCATATGCAGATCTTGTGTATATTAATGGAAACTAAGTGCATTATCAGCTTAAGAACATTAAATGCTGGAAGGGAGCTGTTTGTTGTTCTCTGTAAAGAAGGACAATTCTTATACAATGTGCTGGTGCATTCCATAAAATGCATCCTTGTCACTTAATGAAACCTGAAGTGATTAAGAAAAAAAAAAAAGGCTAATTATTCTGACAAAAAACAGCAGTTTGTTGAAGAGGTTATGACTAAATTGCCTTGGGAGGGGGGAACAACTGTTAATATTGGTGATGATGATGCAAGGTTTAAGGATAATGCAGTGAAACCTAGAAACTTGTATGTCAAGTACAAATTAAATGACAATACTGAAAAGGAAGCAAAGTTTTTGAGCATGAAACCAAAAATACTTGTGGTGTAATGGTTATCATCATAGGAAATGGACACGGCAACAAGAGTTCAAATCCTGGATGAGACTGGTGGCATTTCACATAGCATTAATACCTTTTTAGTTATCCTAAATCTGAACTGAAGATGTATTTATGGTTTGGTGTGTTGGTGTCATTTTATTTTCTGTGAGGATTTGCTGTATACTAGATCATACAGTATTCAGTATACAAGTACATTCAAAACTACATGTGTGCCAGACATATAGTTTTATAAACTCGTGTTTTTCACATAAATGGGACCAACCTAATGTTAAAATCTTGCATATGGTTAAAGATCTTTTCTAAATGAAAATTTAATAGTGAAACTAACTCCGGTTTCGACTGGGGGGGGTCTAATGGCTTTGGCACTGGATCGTACAAGTTAACATCGTTGATCCCAGGAGGCCATCCCCCAGGCAACTCCTGCCCCCTTGATTTAAAGGGGCAGGGCTGGGTTTATTGCCCAGTGCCTGAGGAACACCCCTTGAGGAGGAATGCCAATGGGATCAATGCATTTTTTGCACCCGCCACTCATCAGTCTCGCCTCGTGGGTGGTCCCGCATTAATAGGGCCTTGTGCTTAGCCCGTACACGTGGGGTACATGGTAAATATCTAGATTCTGTTCTTAAGAGACCACAGAAAATTGCAAATGATTTCTATTTCTGATGTAATATATACAAGTGGGAGATGGATTATCTTCTGGAGGACATCTATTCTTGAAAGGAAACAATAGGAGTTGCCAATCCAAAAGATTGGAAACTCTCTCTCTCTCTCTCTCTCTCTCTCTGAGAGAGCGAGAGAGGCTGCTGGTGCTAGCTTTTTTTGTTATATCACTTATGCAGGAAATATCTAATATGCCTGCTTTGCTGATTGATTGATCTGTATATCAATAAATTATGCTTGGTGGGGGACAGACTGTAAATTAGTAGGGGGGATCAATATCAGGGGGTTAAGGGTTGATGTGGTGCAAGACTTGAAAGAAATGGATACTGGGAAGGAAATAGATGTGCTGGATTGAGGATAAGAATCAGGTAGCTGATGCTTTGACCAAAAGGAGTGTCCATTGCAGCACTGATGGAAGTGCTCCATTCATCAATTCTGTAGAATTTGAAAAATAGTTTCATAGGAGATCTAGAATGTTGATTCTTGTTTAAGATGAGAATGTGACAACGTGAGATCAGGAGCAAAAACTCAACATAATCCACTCCAGGGATTAACACACGTGTCTGATATGTCTAACAAGATGTATTTTTTAAATGTCTCTTAGGTTATGTGTGTGTGTGTTTATATATATATATATATATATATATATATATATATATATACACACACACATAACCTAAGAGACATTTAAAAAATACATATATATATATAATTCAAATATATTAATGATTTGAAGGCAATTACAATGTGTATAAAAAATAAAAATAAAAAGATGTTATTTTTGTCTTATTGATTTCAAAGAAACTTTATCTTCAGAGATGAATATCATTTCTGATATTCATCTCTGAAGATAAAGTTTTAATTGCCTTCAAATCATTAATATATTATAACATACTTAACAATGCTTCAAGCAAATTACCAATTACTTTTATTTATATATATATATATATATATATATATATTAAGCATAGCTTAGATGTGGCACAAGGCCAGAAGTATAGGGCACTCAGTGAAAATCAAACTAACAATGGTCTGCAAATCTAGCTTGCTAACCATTACACCATATGAGTACCCTTATATAAATATATAACAACTTGACTACTCTACCCACCCTGTCGGTTGGGGGTGTTATAATGTACCGACTGCACCTCTGCAGAGGGGTAAGATTCTCCCAAATGGGGCCACCTGTTGGCCGTAGGTGGCGACCCGTGATGCTTAAGGACAGTCTTGGTGGATGAGCAGTCCATGACATGCAACACTCCACGTAGAACCTTACTTAGGCTAGACGGGTGGTTGGAGAGGCCCCCTCCGATCAATCGGCTGGTCACGTCAAACCCTAGCACCTATACGATTTTCCCAACCCTATTGCCCTTATGGCAAGTCCCAACCCCTTTTTAACATATGGGTGCTAGAAGTCGGTGACTGAGGGTCTACATGTCCTGGGAATGATGTTAAACTCTATCTGATAGTGAGGTTCCAGTTTTGGAGGTTTGGGGAATGTAGAGCACCCCTTCATCACCATTGCTCCCTGGTCCACTCTGACCCGGAGTGGTAGTATCTGTTAGGGTCCCATCTATGGGTTAAATAGAAAAATGTATTTATAAAAAAATTGTATTATCCATTAAGAATTGATTTATTTCAAAACTTTATCGGCATTAAATGACCCACTGAGGTTGATATGCCGTAAAACCAAACCAAACCAAACTAAACCAAACCAATTGACTACTCTACACCTGAAGATGGCGCTACGAAGTACCGAAAGTACTTGTGATGGGAACCTTTAGTGGACTTATTAACCAACTCCACCCAGACATTGAAAAGCTGGCCTGACAACTTAAAAAGATCAGAAAGAAACTTGTCATACATGAAATGTCTGTCGCATTTAACCAAACATGTATACAGGAAAAATGCTGCCAAAATATACTTATTTTATATATATATATATGTAGAAAGTTTGTAGAAAAAAACAAGATGTTAATAGTTTCGCTGACAGAAATCTGTTTCAACCATATGAAGCGGTCTTTATCAAAGCAATTATGTGTAAAAAGAAAAGATGAAATAAATATATCATTAATCACGAGGCACAAAACGCTCTCGATCAGGGCCGGAATTTTCAAAAAATTGTTAAAAATGCGTATTCTATGTTAAAAATAAAATAAATTTTATTTATAAAAATTAGAAGCATTTTTATTATTAAAAAAGCTCAAGAGTTTGAAGTAAAAGTGTATATAAATATCAAAAATTTGCTCTACTTAGTATTGAGCACTTTGTATTTGTTATATCGCTGACTTACCCCCCTGAATTCCTCTAACCATTGTGACCAAATTCAACGGTTAGTCACCTTTTTCCTTATATATATATATACACACACACATGGTGGTGCAAAAATAAACTTTGTTGCATTAATTGCTCATGTGGAGGGGTTAGAAGGTTGTATTTAACCAGTAGCTGGGAGGATAAAGGGGTTCATATGTGAGGATGAAATGCAACTTTTGTTCACATTACTTAAAAATATTAAATCTTGTGTGATATATTTCCAAATGCCTCTTGTCTGATATACCCCAGCTCTAAAATTGAAAAAAAAAAAAATTAAAAAAATATTTTACTTCTAAAAAAATTTCATGAAACACTTGTTTCAAGTATCAGTTAATTTAAAAAAAAAAATCTCTGTAATTGTGAAACTCCAATAAATTCTTTTTATTTCATGGTCAAAAGTACATTCTAGCCATTAAATTTGTTGTCAAATGCACCACAACAAAAGGTGTTAAGACTTGACCAGTAGTAAACTAATAAGTTAAAACGTATAAAATTTCAGTTTAGTGTGACATAAATAAAAATTCAAAATAGCATATGGTTGGTATATAAACTTACTAGTTATGTTAATTTCCTTGTGTATGAATTATTTATATGGTGCTGTCACCTGTGCGTGTTTCACCTATAAAATAAATGCACTAATGGTATATTGCTCTTATTTCTGTAAATTACTCTTTGTTGTTCTGACAATTAATTCTGTCAAGTGCCCAAGTAAAAAAAACTAAAAACAAAAAAAAAATTTTTTTTTCTTCCATTTATTACTTTGCTTTCATGTTATATCAAATAAGTTATGGTTCCAAATTTTCTCTATTCAACAGTGATATAAAGAAATAGGAATTTATGAGAAACAAACTTTCTTGGATACATGAGACTTCAAAAATTTCTAAAGTTAGTATACCAATTCCAGGTTATTTAGACAAGTGGTTCCTGGTTCTCATGACCCTTTTGAATCCTATTTTACTCTGGTGGACACCCCATAGTCATTCGATGTTTTAAAGTCCTATTGTATTTTTATCATTAAATATTTTTCTTTGCTTGGACCCCAAAAATGTTCTATCTTCCCCAGGGAGCCATATGGCCCCCAGTTGAGAATTTCTGATTTTCAAGAGGAAAATTTTTTTTTTTTTTTGTAAAAGTAGTTAAATGACTGGAGTTTATTCCTGGTCATTTCTCATGTGAAAGACAATGGTAGACAAAAAAAAAAAAAAACCTTTTGGAATTTTCAGAAACTTATTTATCCAACGGTAAATCAAAATAATATTCTTGTAAACAGAACTAATCTCCTTGATGAAGACCACAGGAGTGTTACTGATTATATGATTGTGGTGTTTGTGTGCTGTGAATGCTCCTACTTCTAAAAGTGTTGAAGGGAAGTAATTAGCAACAGCTTACTAATAACAATCTTGAAAGGGTATTTAACAGCTATTTCTAAGCTGCAGGTTCAATCCTGGTCAAGGGCGACAGTAACATAGCTTAGTAATTAACACAGCTTAACACCTGTACCCCAGCTATGGTTACCAGAATGAGAACAGGATACCCCTGTGGATTGAATAAAGGGTTGGGTTCAAAGTTCCGTGATGGCTCCAGATTACGACAAGAAGGCTCCTGAGTTCGAGAATAAATACCTGAAGAAGGCTGGAGGGCACATCAGCCGAAATGTTGTACAGATAACAATAAAGATGAAGACAATAGTCCAAATAATGCTAATCTTGAAAGTGATTCCATTAGAGTTCAAACCATTTGTTATTATTATTCTAAGAAGATGGAATATTTGATAGGGCAACGATGAAAACTGAAAAAAAAGAGATAGAATTTGAAGTCAAGAGACAACAGAATGATAGATTTTGCTTTTGATAAACAAGAACATAAACCTTCAAATCACCAAGTAAAAAAAATAACCACACTTTTTTAGAAGTTTATTCTTTGTAATACTGGATACTATACATCAAATAGAAAGTATCTTAAATGGCTGGATAAATTAAAATTGATCAATTTTAATAAAAATTTCAACTTTGTAGAACTAATGATATTGCTTTAAAGAAAGATAACACCTTTATTTCTTTGGTTGATCCAAATGAAAAAAAAAAGTTTCCTTTATATACGATCCCTAAATCCAGATTTTTTTGGTCAAAGCCATTACTAGTAAAAGTGCATGTTGAATTTAATCAAAATTCTGCTAAACTGGTAAATCAGTTTTTATCAAGAACAAAAATTAGAGAAAAATATGAGTTTAACTTTGACAAAATTCTTGTGACTGGACATTAAAAAAAAAAAATTATTTTCTCAAACATAAAGTGATGAACTCCCACATTTAAAGCAAAGAAATAAAGTAAGTAAACATATACTTCAATGTCTTTTTTAATAAAGTTAAGATAATCCAACAAATCTAAAAGGGGTGGCAAGGAATGGAAACTATATGACTTTTAAAATTTTTGGAATTCAAATTTATTTTCAAAATATCTCTTTTTATATTCTCTCTCTCTCTCTCTGCTTATAAGAATATCCTTGTAAAAGACACCGCTCAGAAACAGAAAAATTAGATTGGTATGAAAAAATTTATGTCAGAACTTGTACATTGTGATCTAAACGTAGATCCTGTTATGTGAATGGTTTTTCAGTATGCACTTATTTTTGTGGGTGATTTTTATTAAAGTTTTATATTTGATATATTTCTGGCAAAATAGTGATATTTTATGGACTATTGAACTGATATTTTATCATGTGATTCTGTTAAATGTATTATAAATGATCATGGTACAGAATTCATGGGTGGAGTTTAAATCACTTAATAATTGTATTAAGCATCTTTCCCCCCCCACACACACACACATATCCAAGTGGTATTATAGAAACCTCTTGACCATCTCTCTTTGAAATGGCTACTCAAATCAAAATGATCTAAAATACTTTTGGCATATGGTCTTCTGACTATTGCTTATATTTATAATCTGTGTTACAATCCTGCTAGCATTATATACTTTCTAGATGGTAAAGAAATCAGAAAATTAAAATAGGTGAAGTTTATTCATAAGGTTTGAAATGGTAAAACTACTTGTGCTAAATACATAAAATAATTTTAAGAAAAACTGAACAAAACTACAGGGTGGTCTGAAAGTCTTGTCCTGTCTTCTTTTATTATTATTATTATTATTATTATTATTATTATTATTATAGTGGGGAAAATAATTACATAATTCAACTCAAAATTCTAAAAAATAATTTTATTTTATTTAGATTTTTATCTTTTATTTTATTTTTTATATAATTATTTTATTTTTTATATAATTATTTTATTTTTAATTTTTTACAAAAATTTTAATTTTTTTAGTATTTATTTTTATTTTTTAAATTTTTAAAAAATCTTTAATTTTTTAAATTTCATTTATTTTTTTTAGAGTTTAAATAATCAAATAATTTATATATTTCCTAAACAATATGTATGGGTGACAAGACTTTCAGACCACCCTGTAGTTGTACATACTAATGATAGAAAATAATGAGTTTGTTGGCCCAAACACCAGATCTGATAGTACTGAAATTGATCCCTTTTGAGGTGATCAATACTAATATACATCCAAATAGTAATAGACCTATGTAATTTTGAAGAAGATTATGTCGTTGGACGCTCTTACTTTATCTGCAAACATTTTGTTATAAGTTTCTCCTACAGCATTACATCCATTTAAACATTGATTCAATTAATTGTTCAATATGACTTGTCTATCAATGGGCATCAAACTGCATATTTAAACATTGCAATTGATTGTGAGCTGTATGCTGAGCAACCTGTTAGTTTTTTTGTAATTAATGGTAAAATTAGTGAAATACTAGTCTGCAGACTGAAAAAAAAAAGTTTTTTTTGTCGTCTGGAATAATGTAATCACATTATTACATCAATAATGAAGATTTCATCCAATTATGTGCTGACCCTTGTGTCTATATTAGACACACTATTGATGAAAAGATAATTATTATAACTAGCAGTATTACATAAGAGTTGTAAGGTGCACATGGTATAATGGTTATCGTAATTGAAAAAGGACATGACAACCCAAAATCAAATCCAGTGCAAGGCTGTTTGCATTTGATGTAATGCAATGATGATGTAAGGTATGAATCCAACTATCTGGGCTCTTTAACTCTTTGCCTACTTTAAGTTATTCACAGCGGCTCTCCCACCACACCCAAGCAAAGTACAAAACCTGATGATTAGTTTATTATGATTTAGCAGAAGTACTCAAATTACAATAATAATAACTTTATTTAAATAGAATGAATTCTGAGGTGAATAGATAGGGAACTTTGAAATATCCCTTCATACAGGTAAAAATAGCTTAGATCATTCTAGATTCTAGATATTGAAGACCCTTAATTTTGGAAGAGATCAGAGAGGAGTATGGGATGCTAGAGGACACAGCCCTGTATGTGACAGAAGCAGTTAGATTTGGACTGCCAGAAATCCGATAGAAACTCAGGACAATTTTTTAGAAGACCTCTTTCTCTAACTCTAAGAACCTGCCAACCAGATCTTGCAATAGATTTTAAAACCTTTCAAAGAATGGCTAACAATTTCCGAAAGTTGAAATCTTTCAAAAATTGGTGGCACTTAAGTAGTATGGTTAGAAATTTGGTGAATGATAAGATTTGGGTTCATATAATCATTACAAGGAATTATAATTCTACTCTCATCACTGAAATGTTTGAATTCAAAATAAAGAATCTGAGAAAGATTGCTTGGTTTTTTGGTATATTGTTTATAGCTGCGAACAGTAATACTTGGTCTCACCACCAGCCATGTTGTCGTCTCCTTTTGAAGGTCAAAAGGTGCAGGAGGAAGAACCACAATATGATGCCATAAAATCTTGACCAGACCTTCAGCTGCAGCTACTATAACTGTGCTTGCCTGTCCCACATTGGCCTTATCAGCCACAAACATGCCTGCCATCAGCCTGGACCACCCCGTTAATCCTCGTTCATGAAGCCATGATGATGAGATAGTTTATGTATTTACCCAACCCCCTCCACACAAGCAGGATGCCATACCAAGATTAAAGAGCCAAGTCTGCCCTACTATTTAATCACAGCTGGGAAAAGGAAAATGATTAGATTCAAACTTTTCCCAGGGGTATTAGCATTATATGTTAATGCAAACAAGTTCATCCAGGAATTGAACTCTGGTTCATTGTATCTACTTCATATGATGATAGCCATTACACCACAAATACCACCTGATAAATATAAAGAAGGTGATAAGATTAAAATGTACAGTGGTTGATATTTAAATTTAGTATGTGAAATTGTAAGCCAAGATTCACTCCTTGTAAGTATGGATAGAAATAAGATGGAGATTGAGTCAGCTGATGTCAAACTGTACACAAAGATTTATGATATGATGACAACTACAATTGATCTATTGTTAGAAAGTTGTAAGAACACTTGGTGAATCCTACCATTATTCATTTTTGGTGATAGGGGGACGTGATCTGAAATGGTCTGTGGATCAGTCTAATTTTTAAAAAAGTTAAGACCTTTTCATGATTCTTTTGGCTATGGTTTTGAACTCATCAGAAAATTCATTAATGTATTGGAACAGTTTTACTTCTTTTAACCATCTTGTCATATTGTACTTATCTGTTACTATGTTGGATTGGGTTGTCTATTCTCTGTTTGGATATCTGGGTTGGTTCTCCCATTCTTTTGGTCTGCTCCCCTGGGATCATATGAGTGCCAGAAGGCGGTGGCTGAGGGTCTTCATGTCCTGAGAATCTGATCGTGAGGTTCCAGTCCTGGAGTTTTGGTGAACGTGGAGCACCCCTTCATCACCATTGCTCCCTGGTCCACTCTGACCTGGAGTGGTAGTACCTGTTAGGGTCCCATCTATGGGTTATATAGAAAAATGTGTTTATAAAAAATCGAGTATCCACTTAAGAATTACTTTATTTCAAAACTTTATCAGCATTAAATGACCCACTGAGGTTGATATGCTATAAAACAAACCAAACCAAACTGCTCCTCTGGGACTTCTTCATTGTTTTCGTTGTTGCTTTTAGTAATGAACACAAAGATTTGGGTATTTTTCAGACGTCTTTTATTCACCCTAATTTAACTTTCATGAAAAACTAAACTAGAACTCCCTAAATTCTAAGTTCACCTCATTTCCATGAACAAAACTGATCAATCAGAGGACAGCCATCAGGTCAGTGAACAGTAAAATCCCTGTGAATTCAGAATTAGCGTTATTTTTAAAAATTCTATTCTACTGTATTGTAACAACAGTAGAAAACGTCAGACTGTTGCATTGTTTACTTCTGAGGTTGACTATATAACATTAGTAGTAAGGGTGTGGGGGGTGAATAAAAAGTCACTTCTTAATCCTTTATCTACCAGAGTGCCCCAAACCACCTGACGATCAAAATGCTGGATCCGCCGAAAACACCTAAGATTGTCAGGTCTCTGAAAGTGGTATAGAGTTAAAAAAAGAAAAATGAATTAATAGGCTACATTTCTATTCATTAGTAAAGGATCTTTGTCAACTATTTCACCATGTTATTGCAGATGGCAGTGGTAGATAAAGGGTTAATGCCAAAGCCATCCTTGGAGAAGAACAGTAGTGGTAGTTATTAGCCTATAGCCTATAAGGAGCTTCATACTTTTCACAAGCGTATTAGTCTGAAAGTGAATGTAATAGCGTGAGTTTGAACTCACTTACTATTATATCATAGTCTAGCACGTTAGCTACTACAAAATGATACAATACTAGCTTGTCAACCATTTCACCACGCTATTGCGGATGGCAGTGGTAGATAAAGGGTTAATGCAATTGAAAAGTATAAAGATTTGTGTTTCTATTTTGACAAAGTACAATGTAGCTTATGAAAAATCCTATTCAGCTTCAAAACCTCTTGATATAAATCCTTTATTAGGTCTCCCCAGTTTACATACCTTGGTAGTAATATCTCATCTTCAGAAAGCAATGTTAATATATGCATAGGAAAGGCATGGATTATGATAGATTATCGATCATATGGAAATCTCTTCTCTGGTAAGATAAAGCAAGAATTCTTCCAAGTTGTAGCTGTGTCAGTGTTACTGTATGGCTACACCACTTAGACTCTAATGAAATCCTTAGAGAAAAAGCTAAATGAGAACTACACAAGGATGCAGCATACAGTCTTAAACAAATCTTGGAAGAAGCACCCCACAAAAAAAAGCAGCTTTACAGCCACTTACTTCCTATCGGACAATCCAGCCAAGTAGGATGAAGATAACAAGCTGGATACTGTTAGAGAAGCAAGAACAAACTCATAAGTGACATTCTCTTGTGGATACATACACATGGACACACCAGTATAGGCCAATCAGCAAAAATTTACATCAATCAAACTCTTTACCTTATTTAATTGAAATGTTGTGAATTAGATTCAGGAGAATGTAATGATACAACTACTGATGGTCATCCCAAAAGGGGACTTTTCAAACTGTTTTTAAAAGTGAAAAGTTTGTTTGGATTAGTGTAAGAGATCTCAAAAAGAGTACTTTAAAGGGGACTAAAGCCCCATTGCCCTAGGTGGGCTGTTTTTGAATATTAACTGACTTGATTCTTTCAGGAGTGGTCTTGGTCTGGTTTCTTTGTTAAATGGCATATCAACATTTATGGGTTATTTAATACGAAAGCCATTCGGAGATGAGGTAGTTCATGCCATTCTCACGGGTATTAGTCCAAAAGTGAACATAATAGCGTAACTGGAGTTTGAATTCGGTTTCTTTGTTAAATGGCATATCAGCCTTTGTGGGTTATTTAATACCAAAGCCATCCTTTTTAGAAGAACAGTTCTGGTACTATTTAACCTATAGCTGGAAGATGAGGTGGTTCATACCATTCTCACTGGTATTAGTCTTAAAGTGAACGTAATAGCACAACTGGAGTTCAAACTGGATTACTATGATGTCGCAGTAGGGTAGGTTGTTTTTTTTTTTTTTTTTTTTTTTTTTTTTTTTTTTTCAAATTCTCTCAGCAAAAGTTGTGTGTTGGTATAATGAGTACTGATACCAAAAATTAGATCTCTTACTTGCACCATTGTTTGAGGAAATAGCATCAAATCCTCGTTTTCACATTTAGCCTAGAAATTGATTAGAAAATTTAGCAATTTCAATATTTAAAACAGAAAAGGTGGTCATTTTGAACAAAACTAATGAAATATAACTAGTATTCAAATTGAAAATATGGCCCCATCACTATCTACACCTCTGATATGCTGTTTTTTTTTTTTAAATCTAATAATTAAGCTGTAACAGTGATAACATCTTAAAAGCTTGAAATCTATTTCCTCAAAGTAAGGCAAAGTTTTGTAGAAAAATATTTTATGTGGTAATTCTTTGTTAATTTGCAACTTTTGTCACATGGGAGAAGTTATAGTTCCAAAATCGACATACCCTAATGTCGCAGTGCAGGACATTATCCACTACACCACAGGGACTTCCCCAGGCTGACCTTGTTTTTTTATGCTGAGTGAGTTATGTAATTTTTATAGATTTTTTAATTAATGGATCAGTTTTGTAGGTTGTACACAAAATGAAACCATAACTTTGTTGTCAGGAACTTCTATGGTTTATATTCCATAACTCAGTTTAACTAAGTTACACAAATTATAAAATTTCTTTAACTCTGAAGCATAATTCTGAAATTCAATTTATCAATAAATAGCAATTTATGTATTTACCAAACCCCTCCGCATGAGCAGGATATGACACATGGTCAATTTCTTAAGTGGAGTTTATTAGTTTTGAATTCAGAGTTTTCCTTTTCCTAGACCAGTTGCCACACCAAGAGCATAGTCTGCTCTACTATTTACCTATAGCTGGAGGGAGAATAGTTGGATTCATTCCTTTCCCAAGGGTATTAGCGCTATGTAAAATTCAGACAGCCTAGTCCAGGATTTGAATTTGGTTCATATAAACAAGAAAAAAGTGCTTCTGCTTGTTTTATAAAGTACAGACTATGATTAGCTATTATAATTAATTCTGCCTGCGCATACATTGCTTTTGTCATGGATTTTTTTATTTAAAAAATTCTTTTTGCACCTGTTACTTACATATATTGATTAGATTCTATTTTCTTTAAAGTTAAAACACAAAATCAAGACTTCTATATACTAGTTAATTTTTTTTTTATAACAAAATCAATAAGTGTAAGAGATCTCAAAAAGAGTACTTTAAAGGGAACTAAAGTACCATTGCCCAAGGTGGGCAGTTTTTAAATATAACTGGCATGATTATCTCAGGACTGGCCGTGGTCTGGTTTCTTTGTTAAATGGCATATCAACCTTCATGGCCATTCTTGTAGAAGAATAGTACTGGTACTGTTTTAATAAGTGATGAGTAAATTGTTTTCTAAATTATGCAAAAATAAAAATTACATTTCACTTTATCAGATGTACTTAGCAAAATTACATGAAAATATCTAGAAATACTATAGATTAGATTCATTCAAAGAAATTGTTCATTGGCTTCAACCACGGCCTCTAGACAACTTCGGAATCTCCTGCAAGCCTTTTTAAATGGTCTCCTTGTTTAAAATGTTGCTGTTATCCTTGCCTTATGATCTCTTGCTCAACTGTGCCTCACAAAAATCAAGGCAATTGCAATCTGGGAAGTTAGGAAGCAAAATGTTAAGAGTGATGTAATCGAAGAAATTTTCTCACAGCCAAGACTGGTTTCTCCTGCTTATACAGCCTGTCAAAGAGTCCTGTTGTCAGACATAGGGTTTTCCAAAACATTAATTTTTGATTATTTTTTTTTTTTTTTTTCATATTAGTTTTAATAATGGTTGTATTTTATGTAATTCTAAATAAAATGTTTAATAATTTGTTCACCATACTCATTATTTTGTTTAATAGCATATCAACCCTTGTGGGTTATTCAGTGTCAGACCTTGTTTTTCTTTTTTGGGGTTTGTGTGTATTATTTGTAAGCGAATAAGTAAATATGTTTGTTATTAAATGAATTGTTAGAGTGTGACACAAATGTTAGTTGACAATTTTGCTTCACAGACACCGTGCTTGTATGACATAATTTTTGAATTTTAGTACAAAGATCTGTGTCCTGGGTATAATGTTAAACTCTGACTCATGGTGAGGTTACAGGTCTGGGGAATGTGAAGCACCTCTTCATCACCATTGCTCCCAGGTCCACTCTGACCCAGGGCGGTAGTACCTGTTAGGGTCCCATCTATTGATTAAATAGAAAAATTTTTACAAAAAACAATTCAGTTTTTAAAAAAATTTTCTTCCAAACTATCACTCCAAATCTTTCAAAAACTTTGCAGGCATTAAATGACCCACCAAGGTTGATATGCCGTAAAACAAAACAAAAACAAACAAAGATCTGTTCAACTTATTTAACACTGTATTATATAAACGCTAACATTATGTAAATGATGGGATTATTTATTTATAGATCAACACTTTTACCTTATATCAGAGTGTAGTATAGGTGGATTCTACTTAGGAGGATCACTGTGTAGCTCTCTTGGATCCAAATGTAGTATCTGTTTCCCTTCCTCCAGGATCGTATATAAAAAGAGAATTATAATAACTAGCAAAAGTATGCGCCTCATGGGCACAAGTATTTAAGTTTTGATGTAATCAAATATTATATTAGAAAAACTAACAAAACTAAATAAGAATGAATATAAAAATATTACAATTTTTTTTAATGTTATTTTAATTGATTTCCATATAAAATTGTATATAGGATTGCTTTTAATACGTTTAAGAATAACATGATAGTATTAGAAATCAGTAGCAGCAAATAATTACTTATTAAATCCAGTTTTGCTAGTTATTCATATCGTATACTATGTAAATCTTTATTTCTTAGAAATATATGACACATTTCATGCATTAATAATGTGGGCAGTTTTGTGGTAAATTTAACTTGGCTAGACTTTGATAATAAAATAAGATGCTAATTAAGATTTAAATAGTGACTTTTTCGTAATCGTTGAGAATTTAACTTAAATAACTAAGGAAATTGTGTCATCAGTGGTGACCTAGTTTTGCTTATAGACAGACAGTTACATAAACCAAAGATCTATGTATCAGTGCTCTTGTTCCTTAATCTTCAGACCGTTATCATCTTGCAACACAATGAGACCAACTAAATCGTCCAAGATGAAATGCAAAAATGTAAATCCTAATCATCTGATGTCGCTTATCCACTGAATTCTTATTTCTAATGAGTGTCATCACCTCAGCTAAATAACGGACCATTCTGTTTTTATTATTAAAAAAAAAGAAAGGGAAAGAAAAGAACATGCGATACTGAAAAAAATCTAATAAGAAAGAAAGGAAAAAAAAAAACAAGCTGAAAAATAGAGAGAGGGGGTGAGTGTATGGAAGCGATAATGCTAATCTAATAAGAAAGGAAAAGAGTGGGACAGTTAAATCAATATTATCATACTTTTTACATATTGAACTGTTTAGCTATAGCTCTTAACTAAACATATAAAATGTAATAATTAAATTATCATACTGTGGTATATCCATAGGTCCTGCTAACTAATAATACAAAAATAAATAATACCTAGTTGTAGCCATGTCAGTACTACTGTACGGCTACTCTATTTGGACTAACAAAATGCTTAGAGAAAAAGTTAGATGGGAAATACACAAGGATGCTGCATGTTATCTTTAAAAAAAAAAACCTGGAAATGGTACCCCACAAAAATACAGCTGTACAGCCACATAGCTGCTATCACACAAACCATTAAAGTAAGATTAACAAGACATTGCTGGAGAAGCAAATATGAACTCATGTGACATTTTCCTGTCGATACCTACTACATGGACACACCAGTGTAGGCCGACCAGCAAAAACCTACATCACTCAGCTCTGCATGGATTCTGGATCTTGTGTTGAAAACTTGCCAGGAGCAATGATCGATAGTAACAGTTTGTGAGAAAGTGTCATTGGTATCCGTGCTGTCTGTACAACCTGATGATCTATTAATAATGATCTTTGTTTCAAATTCTATTAAATTTGAAGTTGAAAACAAAGCTTATTGTAATGTGTTAGCAAACTGGTCTCATGACTGACTTTCCCTTGTTATGCTAACATGACACATTAAAGTCACATTGTATATATATATTATATATATATATATATATATATAAGAAATAACAAAAGACTTAGAGATTTAGCATTATAGTCTATTTCAGGGAGCTTAGACAAATTGTCTAACTCTCCTGATTCATCAGATGTGATCGCATCAACATAGACACATGGGAGGCTTGTGCAGAAGACCGTGCAACCTGGTGCCTCCTCGTCAAACAAGGAACAAAAAGAAGTGAAAAAGAGAGGAAAAAAGCTGCCACAGAAAAGAGAGCTAAAAGAAAGGAGAAACAGCAGCACCCCCAACACCTACAGAAAGCATCACCTTTTGTATGCAGCCACTGCACCAGAGACTGCCATTCGAGGATCGGTCTGTTCAGCCACTCACGTAGCTGTGAGAGAGAAGAAAAAAAAAAAAAACTATGCCATCGTCTAAAATAGACGGAAGGTTGCCAACCATATATATATATATATATATATAATATGTGTGTGAAGAGATGGAAGTGAATCTGTCGGTATGTAGTATATTAAGAAAATTGAAAAAAACACAGGTTTAAATAAGTTGAGTGGTAAGTTTATTGGCCGACGCTGCAGTGTTTCAATATATACACATACACATACACAGTGATGCTGATAGCTTTTTGATTTAGTGCACCCTGGGACGCACATATTTGCTTTGAATGAGTCCCCCGGAAAATTCATGTGTCCCAACTAGAGCCATCTAACTACTACCTTGTAACCTATCCTGTGTAATTCATTTCTAAGAAACTATTGAAATGTATTAACAGTTAGCTTGAAATGGTGAGGGAAGAAAAGAAAACACTGGGATGCATGGATATGATTTTAGTGCCTCCTTTTAGAATTTTGTGTATCAGGGACGCAGGGCACGTACCTATCAACATCTCTGTATATATATATATATATATATATATATATATATATATATATATATATATATAATGTATATATCATCATCATATCATGCTATTAGCACGGATATCCATGACAATCCCTCTCCAGCCGTCCCTATCACTCATTGTTCTTGGAGGTCCTCTGCGCAACAAGTATCCGCACAGAGCTGTTCAATGTATGCATCATTGTAGGAGAGCATGAAAAAAATAAAAGAATATAAAACAATAATTTAGAGTGAACCTCATTCATATATATATATATATATATATATATATATATGATTTCAAATAATTGTGGCAATCAATTTACAACTTTATGTAAATAAGTGGCAGATAAATTAGTCCAATAGGATAGTTAAAAATGTCTAGGTCATTAAGAGATTGTTATTCCTCAACTTAAGTGTAAATTTCTTATTGCTTTTTTTGACTTGGAAACCAAAAACATTAATACGACCCCCACCCACTCCTAAAAAATATATATATTTTCAAGTGGAACCATACCCAAATGCAGGCATCAGTTTTTTTTTCTCTTAGTGGAAGTTTTAATAACTTATGTAAGTATAGACATTTTTGTTCTAGGTGTTCCTGTACTGTGATTTTATGCTTGTCTTAGCTTTACTAAATAAACAAAACATATATCAGTAAACAACTGAAACAGTCTCAAATATTTTAGTCTATTTGTGTGTCCTGGGAATGATGCTAAACTGCATCTGATGGTAAGGCTCTAGTTTTAGAGATCTGTGGAGTGTGGTGACCCCTTCGATGACATTACTCCCAGGTCCACCTGGATTAGTAGTACCTGTTAGGGTCTCTTGATGGGCATTTGATTTATTTATTTGTATAAGCATAGAATTTCCTTGGTCTAGATGCTTGTTTATAGGCTTGAAATCATGCTATCTTTTTATTTCCATCCTGTTGGCGGGGTTTAGAATATGCTGAAGGAGAGTAAGATAAAAAAAAAATGGTGTCCTGGGTATGATACTGAACTGTATTTGGTGGTAAGGCTCCAGTTCTAGAGATTTAATAGCATGGAAACCTCTTCATTGCCATTGCATCCAGGCCCAATCTGACCTGGAGTGGTAGTACCTGTTGAGATCCTCTCTATGGATCAAATAGATCAGTTTGAAAAGTATTCATATTTGATAGGACCATGTGCAAAAAAAAAAAAAAAAAAAAAAAACTAAAAAAATTACACAAAAATATAAATAAATGTACAATGAATGCAATTCCCTAACCTCTAGGCATAAAATAAACCTATATGGTTTGACATGCTGTCAAAATCAATTATATCTTTATTATTTTTTTTTTTTTTAGATAAAATTATAAATATCAGTGGTTATGAAGATATTTACTTTTTATATACTTGATAATTTAAAAATTATGAACTCTTACACTGAAATTATTACAATATGCAACAGATTTTATTGAAATAAACTTTTAAAAATATCTATAGAAACAATAAGCACAGCTGAGTGGTGTCTCTTAGTATGTATCAGTTTCTGTATAAGTAAAGCACTATTTTATCTTTTATTTTAAAAAAAATATCTTTTAACTAAGATTAATTTGTTAATTTCATTCTTGTCAGTTACATAAATAAAACGTATGAAACAGATTTTTAAAAAATTATTGGGATATTTCATGAAACAAATCAAAAATAAAATAATGTCAATTAGTATGTAAACCTTTTGGAGATGATACAGTAATTTGATTCCTCAAGTAATTTATTAAATGCATTTTCATTTAGTTGGGAAATGTCCAACACACTAATTTTTAATGTTATACTTCAAATCTGTTGAAACATGTTTCAGTTGATTAAAATCTTTTTTGACAGCACCGGAGGAAAGACTATCAATCATTCTAGCCTTTCTTTTATTTTTATTATATATTTTTACAGTTTGAAAAAAAAAAAAAAATACTTAGATTTGTAATGGATTGCAGGATTTTATTCTTTTTATTCTTACTAGAGTCTTAAGTTGAAAATCTGAAAAATTTAAGCTGTTTTTCTCAAGTTACTGGAGAATTATTTTGGATAGAGAAGAAAAAAAACCCAGCAACAACAAAACCCCCACTAGTACTAGCTTTTCTATGTCATGAAATGAGAGGGTTAGTGTCATTGGAGTGGGCAGGAATTGTCCTTCCTAACTACGCAGTTTATATTCTTGACATGTTTTGTGGCATTCAGCTCTGATATCGAGGAAGGCACACACATACACACATGCAATGCTTTTCACTGGGCACATGCATACTCATACATATATATATATATATATATATTTGTGTGAATGTTTGTTTACTGAAGCTTATTTCGAAGAAAGAAAACATGCATAATGCTTTTCACTGTGTGCACACACACTAAAAACCATGCGCGCACACACACACACACACACACACATATATATATATAACATATAACACACACACACACACATTAAAAACTGTATGTTTTTGTGTGAATGTTTGTTTACTCATGCTTATTTCCTACTTGTTTGGCTGTTAAACATTATAAGTGAAGATGAATAATGCTCATCGCTTATTTATAACAATATTTATACTTGTGAATCATAAAGTGTAGACTACCCACCAAGTGGGCTTAGAATACGCTGATTGTATTATCTTTTATTTCCACCCTGCTGGTAGAGCTTAGAATATGTTGACTCTATCCCTGCAGAAATGTAAGACACCCCCCCCAATAAAAAAAGGATCTCCTGGGTATGAAACTAAACTGAATCTATTCAAAGGAGTATAGAATCACCATTTCATTGCCATTACTCCTAGGTCTATTGATCCATATTAGTAGTACCTGTTATGGTCCCATCTATGGGTCAAATAGATCTGTTTAAAAATTATTTGTATTTGATAGGATTACTTTATGCCATATAACTGTAAATTATTTATATATAAAGATCCTTTTCTAGTCACACTAAAAAAGGCAAGAAGTAGACGACATCCTATGCAGATGATCTAGCACTTCTCACAAATACACCTGCCCAAACTGAATTTCTACTGCATAACTTGAAGCAGGCAGCCATAGACATTGACCTCTATGTGAACTCTGATAAAACAGAGTTCATGTGTTTTAAACAAGATGGAGCCATCTTTACATTAAATGGCAATCCCCTGAAATTAGTAGACCAGTTCACATACCTAGGTAGCAATATCTCCTCTACAGAAAAGTGTGGACTGCTATAGACAGGTTATCAATGATATGGAAGTCTGATCTCTGATAAAATAGTGGAAATTCTTTCAAGCTGTAGCCATATCAGTATTACTGTTTGGCTGCACCACTTGGACTTAGGACTAACAATCTCGACAAGTGAGAAAAAATGTTTACATAAAATCTTTTAAATATCACTTCAATTAAAAAAATATTTATTTATAAAACTATGTGACATTTTTCACTGAACCTATGTGACATTTTACACTGAACCTACACAATATAAAAAATATAATTGGTAAATCTCTTTTCTATCATGTGGATATATCTTTTATAGCAACAGTCCGGTGTAATTTTTTATTTGACAAGAAAAATTGTAAAATAGACATTGTTTAAACAAATTCAAAAATTTGAAGTGTTTTTTTTTTTTTTAACATTTGTATTTTTGTCTCACCAAATCTTGACCTCTTATGTAGATTGATACTTACTAGTAAATTAAAAATTTCTTTTAATCAACTGAAATCTTTAATAGTACTATGTTATAGCCTATACACTGAAAAATGATTTCTATTTCACAGGATGTTGTGAATAGATTTTTTTTTAAATTACCATGCTTATTTGTTAACCAAATCCTGATTATTTGCAAGCATGTTTTTCTTTTCTTTTCTTTTTCATTCTTTAAAATATCATCTTTTATGATTTAAATAATTTTTTATCAAGAAATACACCTGGAAGGGGCACCTGACCATATAGTCAGTGATGTTAACCAAGAATCATTAAGTGTTTCAGGTCTTACAACATCATACACCTTCACCTAGGTGACCCAGCTGCTTATGGTCAGGTAACTAGATCTCAAACAGCAAACAAAACTATGATGGCTAATCTCAAAGGATTTTTATGATGTGTAGAGCCAAATCTTCAATTTATTTATGTTCAAGTCATGCTGAAAGCATCAGTTCCCACTAGATTACTGAAGTTAAGCAATGAGAAGCATGTTCAATGATTAATTGAGTGACCGCTTAAGCAATAGTAGATACTGTAAGCAACCAGTCTTTTGTTAATGAAAATGACTTGATTTGGCATTAAATGACCTGAAAAGGCTTGTTCTGCTGTAAAACAAAATCACCAACTTTCAATTGAATGTGTAGATATTTGATATACATAAAGCAGGTTTTTACTCCTAAACTTCTGTTCCAAAAAGTGAATTTCTTATTGTCTAATCTAATTATTTTTTAAAAATCCTCCCCAACTAAAATAGTATTTCAGAACAATTCAGTTATGATCAAGTTTATTCCATTTTTAGCCCCCCTTCATCACCATTGCTCCCTGGTCCACTCTGACCCAGAGTGGTAGTACCTCTTAGGGTCACATCTATGGGTGAAATAGAAAAATGTGTTTATAAAATAAATTGAGTATCCATTAAGAATGAATTTATTTCAAAACTTTATTGGCATTAAATGACCCACTGAGGTTGATATGCCACAAAACAAACCAAACCAAACCATTTAAAAAAATTATCAGCTTGGGTGGTGGGTCAAATTAAATTAGTTGACAGGATGATTTAATTTGGGGATATTTATTTTTTTAAATTTTCCTAAGGATTTTCTTTTTTTCTTTAGAAGTGGATACAATGACATTCCAAAATGTGTAATTAGATGCCCCACTTCCATAGCCTCAAAATATCAAAACCATAATAAAGTGATTCAGTTGCATTGGTCATGTAAACTTTTTAACCCTTCAACCTTGTTCAACTTTGCTTTTCATCTCAGTATTTTGAAATACACACAAGACTAACACACTCCTATATACTCAAAAAAGAAAACAACCACAGTATGAAACATGTCAAACACCTTTCACTTATTCATAGAATGCAGGGTTTTTGCTCGCATCAGAAACTGTTATTTTAATGCAAACAATATGAAAGATCTATTTGAAAAAGTCAACATAGATGACATTCTGTCCGTTTTTGAGGGAAATAAAATTATACCATAGAATATAGACATGAACCTAATCAATACCATACAACATGATCCCTAATGATGCTAACACATTGTTAAAACCAATTACTACAAAAGTATAAATATAGGTATACAACATGTATTACTTCCTAAGTCTGAGGTGTAGCACCACACCTACCATCAGCTCCCTATTTTACCACACAGATCCCTGTGCTACTCATACATTGAGTTGGTGAGGGCTGGTATTGAACCTGGAACCTTGTGGTTCCAACTGAGCTTGCTTAAACAAGGCTAAAGAACCCAGCCTGTCCTAATGTTTACTCATAGCTGGGGAAAAACAGACTTGTGACTTTAAGAGCATTAGCGCAAATTGAAATGCAAACTGCCTTGTCCAGGATTTGAACTTGATTTCCTATGGTGATAATTGTTCCACTTAGTGCACATCCCAATATTTACAAAGTATTTGAATATAAACTAGAAAATGTAGGACAATATCCATATTTACCCAACTCCTCCAAATGAATAGGATGTGACACAAGGTCAATTTTTAAGCGAGGTTTAGCAGGTTTGAATTCAGTTTTCCTTCTCCTAGACTGGTTGCCTAACCAAGGTCAAAGAACCCATTCTACAATTTACTCATAGGTGGAAGCAGAATAGTTTGATTCATACCTTTCCCAAGGGTATTAATGCTATGTGAAATACAAACAGCCTTGTCTCGTATTTGAACTTGGGTCGCTGAGTCCATTTTTTCCAACAATAACCATTACACCACCAGCACCTCCTTGTAGGACACTAAGTTTTTGATTTATCATAAGTATGATTCAGTCATAGAATTATTGAAATATTGCTGTCATTTTTATATGGGTAAACCTGTGTGTATGTATATATATACATATGCCAAAAAAATGCTTACAATTTATAGTTTGCCATAATAAAGAAATCATGTGTCTTCTGAAAGAATATTTAGCATTCGTAGCCATTCATAAATAAATAGCAACATTCTCAGAGTTCTTCAGCATTTATTCCTTTTTATTCCTTTTCATTCCTTTAACCTTTTTGTATTTTTTTCTGATGAAACATTTAATGTAAACCTTGCATTCCCACCCATTTTGTTGCTACTTTGTTTTCCACTTGATTTGAATGTCTTATACAATTCCTACAAAAATATATTATTAAATAACTAAATAACATAAATAACTCTTAAAAGACAACAGTAGATACCTTTTTTAGATATAAATGTTATTAAGACTAGCAAAGAAAAAAAAAAGAAAAAAAGAATGCTCTCTGGGTGGAGTAAAAATTAATTTTTGAAAGATTTTGCCTGAGGGGATGAGAGTTTAAAGTCAAAAGGATTGTATCATAAGTAAGTATAATCATCAGATTTATTAAAGGAGTAAAAAAAAACGAGAAAAAAAAAACAATTTGAAATGGAAACTTAGTTCTATCATCCTCAAATAAAATGTAGCATGCCTCTATTAATTATTAATTAGATAATTACTTTGAATATTTTACACATAAATTTTACACAAAAATTGTAGGTATTTATTTATTTTAAAACTTTTTTTGTTAACCTGCTGAAAAAAATGACTATTTCTTGTTTGTAAATAATTTTCTTGTAAAACTCTGTACATTAGATAACTTTAAACCTACAAAAATCAGTAAAAAAAAATCAGCTGAGAAATTTGTAATATTTAACCCTTTTTCAGGCAGTGTGACATTTTTGTCATTTTATCTGCCTGTGAAAAGGTTAATATGGTAAAGCATTTATTTTTTGTCAAATTCCAAGTACTATTTTCCCTCTAGGGTATGGCTGCAAAAAAATAAAATATATGGGTGTTTAATGAGTACTTCACTAGTGTTTCTTGGAAACAAAGAATCACAGAACTCTTAAGATTAATGAGACTATTAATCTCAATAAATTTGCCTTATAATAGAGGTGAATAAGTTGAAAGTGTTTTTTCTTTGTTTTGTGTGATCATTAAATACTCCAGCTGTGTTATTGGTAGAATACAATAAAATTCTTTGATCTGAAAGAGTTTTCTGACTGGATAAAGACAAGTGTAGATTGAAATGTAATGCTTAAAAAAAAAAAACTTATAAAGGTGGGGATTTCAAAAGTTAATAGGTTGACATCATATCTGCTTTTTTTAAATTTTTTATTATCAGTGTGATCCAAGCACTGCAACATCAATGGAAGAAGTGTATGGACTGCAAGTAGAACTATGTTGAAAAATAAACCTCATTTGGTCACATTTAAAGGGCCGGCTTAGCCCAGTAGAGTATCAAACTAGGAATCGTTAGGTTCCAAGTACGATACCGGCCCTCGCCAATTCAGCGTATGAATAGCACAGGGATCTATGCAGTCAAGTGAGGAGCTGATGGTAGGTGTGGCGCTCCACCTCAGATGCAAAAAAAACAATCTCCTTGGTCTAGCGCTAATGAAAAGGAGATATCTCCCTTGCTGTCTGGCTGATACCGACTTTTGGCCACCCCAATGACCGATCTTAATAAATCTATGAGCTTTTCAGCCAATTGTCTTGGAGTTAAAATTGACATGCAATGAATCCAATTCTTTAAATAATTGCTAAATTTACTGGTGGGCATTAATTAAATTGGCAATAATATTAGTGATTAGATTATATTTGCAGCAATGATTCTGAATGTGGCATCAATTTTACTATATTGGCTCTGAATTTTGTGATAAAGGATGCTTCCATATTTACTACTCTGTCGGATGGGGCTGTAGAATATGCAGACTGCACCACTGCAGTAAGATCCTTCAATGATGCCACCTGTTGGCCGTGGGTGGCAACCTGTGATTCCTGAGGACAGAATCCTGGTGGCTGAGTGGTCTGTGAGCTGGGTACTAAGTGGTTCTGTGACATGCAACACTCCACTTCGGCCCTTACATGGGCTATACAAGACGTTGGAGAGGCCCCACCCAATCAATCAGCTGGTCATTTCAAGCCCTAGCAACTATATTCTTCAAGTTGCTTTCATTGCATACACCCACCCCTTTTTATCATATAGGTGCTAGAAGGTGGTGGTTGAGGGTCCAAGTTGACAAATCCTATAAAAAAAATTGATATGCTGTTAAACACCAACCAACCAACCAACTTCTATATTTAAGTATTCAGCTCTATCAGCCTTTATAGATCATGTTGCTTTCACATCTATAAATTTGTTTCTGAATTGATCTTCAGGTATTTGATCCTTTTAATTGATTTCATATTTAATTATGGAATTTTTTCTCATGGTTTGAAAAGCATAAAAATTGTGAATCTAAAGAATAGCTTAAGCAAATTAATGTCATTTTTAGATTCAGCTTCTACCCTCTCAAAAGACCCTAATTCACTCAAACATTCTTGGCAACTAAAAGAAAGTATTTTTTTTTTTTTTTTTTCTTAAATAGAAATTATCACTGTCATATATATTTACCAACCCCTCTGCACAAGCAGGATGATACAAGGTCTGTTTTCTTAAGCGGAGTTTAACATGTTTGAAATTCAGAGTTTTCCTTTTCCTAGCCAAGGAAAGAGCACAGTCCACCCTACTATTTTCCATAGCTGGAGGGAGAGTAGTTAAATGCATACCTTTCCCAAGGGTATAGCCTCATCCAGGATTTGAACTCGGGTCAATGAGTCCATTTCCTATGACTAACCATTACACCACGCACCACCAAATCACTGACTAAATATAACCAGGAACAATAGACATTATCTAATAAATGTGTTGATACAAATTGACTAGCTCAATCGTTTTAATACAATAGGAAATGGACTCATTGACGCCGATGTTCAAATCCTGGAATGAGGCTATACCCTTGGGAAAGGTATGCATTTAACTTACTCTCCCTCCAGCTATGTAAATAGTAGGGTGGACTGTGCTCTTTAACCTGGCGTAGGAAAAAGGAAAGACTCTTGAATTCAAACATGTTAAACTCCGCTACCGGGAGGAAACGAGACCCCTTGTATCATCCTGCTTGTCAGTAGGGGTTGGTAAATATAAAGTATTGAACGTGATATTTCTATTTAAGAAAAAAAAAAAAAAAAAAACTTTCTTTAGTTGCCAAGATGTTTGAGTGAAATTAGGGTCTTTGAGAGGGGTAAGAAGCTGAATCTAAAAATGACATTAATTTTGCTTAAAGCTTGTCTTGTAGATTCACATTTTTATGCTTTTCAAACCATGAGAAAAATTCCATAATTAAATATGACAATTAAAAGGACAAATACCTGAAGATCAATTTCAGAAAACAAATTTATGAGATGTGAAAGCAAAACATGAATCTATAAAGGCTGATAGAGCTGAATAGCTTAAATAATAGTGGAGTTGGTTTGGTTGTTGGTGTTTAACAGCAATATCCAATTTTTGTTATAGGATATTGTTCAACCTTGGACCCTCAACCACCACCTTCTAGCAACTATATGAAGTAAAAGGGGTGGGTGTGCAATGAAAGCAACTTGAAGATATAGGTTGCTAGGGGCTTGAAAAATGAGCCAGCTGATTGATTGGTGTGGGGCCTCTCCAACGTCTTGTATAGCTCCATGTAAGGCGAAGTGGAGTGTTGCAATGTCAACATGAACACTAGTACCCAGCTCAACAGACCACTCAGCCACCAGGATTCTGTCCTAGAAATCACAGGTTGCCCCACAGTCCAACAAGGTGGCATCATTGAAGGACCTTGACTGCAGTGGGTGCAGTCTCATATTCTACAGCCCATCCGACAGAGTAGTAAATATGGAAAGCATCCTTTATCAACAGGAAAATTCATTGAGCCAATTAGGTAAATATTGTGCCACATTTCAGAAATCTATTGCTGCAGAAAATATAATCTAATCACTAATATTGTTGCAAATTTAATTAATGCCCACCAAGTAAATTTGCAATATTTAAAGGAATTGGATTCATTGCATATTCAATTTAACTCCGACAATTGCATTGAAAAAGCTCATAGAGTTTATTAAGGAATCGGTCATTGGTGGTGGCCAAAAGTCGGTATCAGCAGACAGCAAGGGGGAAAAAAAGAAAAAATTAAATCCTCCTTTTCATTAGCGCTAGACCAAGAGATTGTTTTTTTTTTGCATCGAGTGGAGCGCCACACCTACCATCAAGCTCCTCACTTGACTGCATAGATCCCTGTGCTAATTCATAACGCTGAAATTGGCGAGGGCCGTATCGTACTTGGAACGCTAACGATTCTAGTTTTGAATACTCTACTGGGCTAAGCCGGCCCTTTAAATGTGACCCACCAATGAGGTTATATTTTTCAACATAGTCTCTACTTGGCAGTCCATACACTTCTTCCATTGATGTTGGCAGTGCTTGGTCACACTGAATAATAAAAAATTAAAAAAAAAAAGCAGAATATGATGTTCAACCTATTAAACTTTTGGAAATTCCCCACCTTTATAAGTTTTTTTTTTTTTTAAAGCATTACATTTTCCAATCTACACGTTGTTTCTTATCAGTCAGAAAAACTCTTTGCAGATCAAAAGAATGTTTTATTAGGTATTCTAGCCAATGAACACAGCTGGAGTATTTAATGATCACAAAACAGAAAAAAACAACTTTCAACTTATTCAGCCTTATTATAAGGCAATTATGAGAATTAATAGTCTCATTTAATCTTAAGAGTTCTGTGATTCTTTGTTTCCAAAGAAACACTAGTGAAGTACTCATTAATACCCATAGTATCTTTATTTTTTTGGCAGCCATACCCTAGAGGGAAATAGTAACTTGGAATTGTTGAGAAAGAAAATAATATTTGCTTTACCATATTAACCTTTTGCACAGGCAGATAAAATGACAAAAATGTCACACTGCCTGAAAAAGGGTTAAATATTAACAAAATTTTCTCAGCTGATTTCTTTTTCCTGATTTTTGTAGGTTTATAAGTTATCTAATGTACAGAGTTTTACAAGAAAAATTATTTACAACAAAGAAAATAGTCATTTTTTCAGCAGGTTAACAAAAAGTTTAAAAAATAAATAACCTACAATGGTTGTGTAAAATTTATGGTAAAATTGATTCAAAGTAATATCTAATTAAGTAATTAATAGAGCATCTACATTTTATTTGAGGATGATAGAATAAGTTTCATTTCAAATTGTTTTTTTTTCTCGTTTTTTTTTAGCTCCTTTAACTAAATTCTGATGATTATTTTACTTATGAAATACAAATCCTTTGACTTTAAACTCTCATCCCCTCAGGCAAAAATCTTTCAAAAATTAATTTTTACTCCACCCAGGAGGCATTCTTTTTTTTCTTTTTTTTTCTTTGCTAGTCGCTTAATAACATTTATATCTAAAAAAAGGTATCTAACTGTTGTCTTTGTAAAGATGTTATTTTATTTATTTAGTTATTTAATAATTATTTTGTGTAAGGAATTGGGGGTATAAGAATTCAAAATCAAGTGGAGAAACAAGTAGAACAAAATGGGTGGGAATGCAAGGTTACATTAAATGTTTCATCGAAAAAAAATACAAAAAGGTTAAAGAGAATGAAAAGGAAAATAAAAGGAATAGAATTGCTGAAGAAACTCTGAGAATGTTGCTATTTATTTAAATGAATGGCTACGAATGCAAATATTCTTTCAGAAGACACATGATTCTTTATTATGGCAACTATAAATTTAAGCATTTTGTTTGGCATATGTATATTATATCATACACACGGTTTACCCCATAAAAAATGAAGCAAATATTTCAAATAATTCTATGACTGAATCATACTTATGATGTAATCAAAAAACTTAGTGTCCTAAATCAAGGAGGTGCTGGTGGTGTAATGGTTATTGTTGGTCAAAAATGGGGAGCTCAGGGGCTGTGAGCCCAAGTTCAAATAGCGAGACAAGGCTGTTTGTATTTCACATAGCATTAATACCCTTTGGGAAAGGTAGTGAAATCAAACTATTCTGCTTCCACCTATGAGTAAATGGTAGAATGGGTTTTTGACCTTGGTTAGGGCAACCAGTCTA
>CM042138.1:48125452-48367952 GCA_023376005.1 Doryteuthis pealeii
CCTTTTTAACATTGTTTTTAGTGTCTATTACAAATGATGTATTCTAATTGTAGACACACAAACAAAGAGGAAAAATTTCAGTATAAGAAAAAGATAAGAACAAAATCAAACTTAGCTAAACGTGAGAAATTAGCAATTAAGTTTCCACCTCGGAATTAACCTATCAAATGACACTGAGAACTGCGGCTAATATCTGGATTGCATAATCTTTTTATATATCTTACCAGCAAGAACAGGATGCCAACCCAGGGTCAATCTTCTAGAAACGGAGTTTCAACAGGCTTTCTTCTAGAGGTTCCATTCTCGATAGACTGGTTGCCTAACCATGGTTAAAGAGCCCACACCTGCCCTGTATTTACCCACACTGGAGGGAGAAATTGGTGCATACCTTTCCCAAGAGAAATTTAGCGCTATGTGAAATGCAAATAGCCTCGTTCAGGATTGAACTTTGGTTGACAACGACTCTAAACCATTGCAACACCATGCCACCCTGTTTGCACTAATGGTCATAGATCTTCAGACAATAAGTACGTCTTGAATTCCAGTTAATGCAGTTTGCTTTCATGTACTAATATCCTTGGGATAGGGTAAATTTGTCTTTTCTCTCCATCTCTTTTCTATCTGTATTACCAACCCCTGTCATTATTCCGTTCTTCAAAAATTATGGCTTTGGCATTTCAAATAACCCATGGAGTAATATGCCATTAAAAAATTAACAAACTAATCAGATCAAGATTACTTATAACAAAAGCTTCATTCGGTATTCTATAACTACAAAGAAACAAAATATTCAACTGTAATATATAGAAATTGGAGAAAGAATAAGAAATGAAAAATACAAAGTCACATGCAAATTGAAATAATGTTATATAATATATATATACTACTATAATATACTATATATAAAAATAAAGAATAAAAAAAAACCTATCCCACCTACACAAAGGCCGAGGCAGTAAACCCAAGGACATAGAGCCAGAGCTCGTCGGCAACGCACAATGTCACAAACTGAAATTGACCAAACTCTAAAAGTCAAGTGAGCACAGTAAACACAGTTTTCATATAGCAATCTTAAATAAAGCCGAGATAAAAATAAGAATAGACACAATAAGATGTTCATAAGAAAAAGAAATTAAAATCATTCTTGTTTCTAACTTTCAGAAATTGATTACCATAATCAACGACAGCTGATAAAGGCATATAGATAATAAGTAAAGTTCAGTAGAGATGGACTATCTGTTGATATCAGCCCAACAGCCGAGGGATGTCATATCCTCTCTTCACTTAGAGCCAGTCCAGGGAGATTGTTTGAATTTGAGTAAAAACACCACACCCCCTACCATCAGACTCTCCACTTTACACACAAATCCTATTCTGGATACTCAATGTGCTGAGTTGCAAGAGTAGCCAGTATCAAACCCGGAACCCTTGTGGTTCTAGCAGATTTCTTAACGACCTGACTAGTCATTTGTATCAACACATTTATTCAGATCAAGGGGTCTATTGTTCTCGCGTTATATCATGTCAGTGATTGGTGTGCGTGGTAATAGTAGTCATAGGAAATGGACTCATTGACCGAGTTCAAATCCTCGGAATTGGGCTATACCCTTGGGAAAGGTTTGCATTTAACTTACTCCTCCCTCCAGCTAGGTGGGTAAAATAGTAGGGGGACTGGCTCTAAACTTGGCCTAGGAAAGGAAAATCTCTGAATTCAAACAGTGTTAAACTCCGCTTAAGAAACAGACCTTTGTATCATCCTCTTGTGCAGAGGGGTGGTAAATATATATGACAGTGATAATTTCCCTATTTTAAGAAAAAAAAAATAATAAATAAATACTTTCTTTAGTTGCCAAGAATGTATTGAGTTGAATTTGGGTCTTGAGAGGGGTAGAAGCTGAATCTAAAAATACATACTACATATTTGCTTACAGCTATCTTTAGATTCACAATTTTTATGCTTTTCAAACATGAGAAAAACAAATTCCATAATTAAATATGAAATCAATTAAAGGATCAAATACCTGGAGATCAATCAGAAACAAATTTATAGATGTTTGAAAAGCCAAACATTGATCATAAAGGCTGATAGAGCTTGAATACTAAAATAGAAGTTGTTGGTTTGGGTTGGTGTTTAACACATATCAAATTTTTTATAGGCTTCAAACTTGACCTCAACACCACCTTCTAGCACCTATATGATAAAAAGGGGTGGGTGTATGCAATGAAAGGCAACTTGAGAATATACAACAGGTGGCATCATTGAAGGATCTTACTGCAGAGTGCAGTCTGCATATTCTACAGCCCATCCGACAGGAGTAGTAAAAATATGGAAGGATCCTTTATCACAAAATTCAGAGCCTAATATAGTAAAATTGAGCCACATTCAGAATCATTGCTGCAAATATAATCTAATCATAATATTATTGCCAATTTAATTAATGCCCACTAGTAAATTTAGCATTTATTTAAAGAATGGGATTCATGCATGTCAATTTTAACTCCAAGGACCGACTCTGGTGAAAAAGCGCATAGGATTTATTAAGATCGGTCATCGGCGGTGCCCAAAAGTCGGTACCAGCCAGGACAACAGACAGCAAGGGAGATATCCTTTCATTAGCGCTAGACAAGGAGATTGTTTTTTTTTGCATTCTGAAGTGGAGCGCCACACCTACCATTAGTCCTCACATTGACTGTACAGCATTCCCTTGCTATTTCATACGCTGACTTGGCGAGGGCAAGGTATCGTACTCGCAACCACAGCGATTCCTAGTTTGATACTTACATTGGGCTTAACCGGCCTTCTTAAATGTTGACCAAAAGAGGTTTTTTTCACATGTTCTACTTGCAGCCACATACATTCTTCCATTGATGTTGCCAGTGCTGTGGATCACACTGATAATAAAAAATTTAAAAAACAGATATCGATGTCAACCTTATTAACTTTTGAAATCCCACCTTTTTATGTCTTTTTTTTTTTTAAGCATTACATTTCAATCTCACTTGTCTTTCCAGTCAGAAAAACTCTTTTCAGATCAAAGAATCTCCTATTGTATTCTACCATAACACAGCTGCAGTTATTTAATGAACACACAAACAAAGGGAAAAAACCTTTTCACTGATTCACCTTCTATTTATAAGGCAAATTTATTTGAGATTAATAGTTCTCATTAATCTAAGAGTTCTGTGCATTCTTGTTTTTCCAAGAAAACACTAGGGAAGTACTTATTACACCCATATATTTTTATTATTTTGCACCATACCCTAGCAGGGAAAATTAGTACTTGGACTTTTGACAAAAACAAATAATGCTTACCATATTAACCTTTTCGCAGGCAGATCAAAATGACAAAAATGTCACACATGCCTTGAAAAGGGTTAAATTATTACAAATTTCTCAGCTGATTTTTTTACTGATTTTTGTAGGTTTAAAGTTATCTAATGTACAGAGTTTTACAAGAAAATTATTTACAAACAAGAAATAGTATTTTTTTCAGCAGGTTAACAAAAAGTTTAAAATAAATAAATACCTACCAATTTGTGAAAATACTGCTGATTAAAATATTCAAGTAATTATCTAATTTAATAATTAATAGAGGCATGCTATATTTTATTTGAGGATGACAGAACTAAGTTTCCATTTCACAATTGTTTTTTTTTTTCTTCGTTTTTTTTTATCCTTAATAAATCTGTTATATACTTACTTATGATACAATCCTTTGACTTTAACTCTCATTCCCCTTAGGCAAAAATCTTTCAAAAATTAATTTTTACTCCACCCCAGAGAGCATTTTTTTTTTTTCTTTGCTCGTCTTTAATAACATTATATCTAATAAAAAAAGGTATCTACTGTTGTCTTAAGAGTTATTTATGTTATTAGTTATATTATTTAATAATCATATTTTGTAGCAAATCTGTATAAGACATTCAAATCAAGTGGAAAACAAAGTAGCAACAAAATGCGGTGGAATGCAAGGTTTTACATTAAATGTTTCATCAGAAAAAAAAATACACAAAAGGTTAAAGGAATAAAAAGGAATAAATGCTGGAAGAACTCTTGAGAAAGTGTTGCTAATTCTATTATGACATGGCAACGAATTGCAAATATTCTTTCAGAAAGACCACATGGATTTCTTTATTATGGAAAAACTAAAAATTGTAAGCAATTTTTTTTGCATATGTCACCTACATCAATCATTGTATAACTAGCACTACACAAGGTTTAGCCATGATAAACTGTACAGAATGGAGACAGCAATATATCAATCAATTCTATGACTGAATCATTAACGTTACAATGATCAACAGTGTCAAAATACTCTATGTGTCCTAAAGGAGGTGCTTAGTGGTAATGTTATTGTCTGGTACACAAAATGGACTCAGCGACCCAAGCTTCAAATTACGAGGACAAGGCTGTTTATTTCACCTAGCTAATGACCTGGAAAGGTTATGAATCAAACTATTCTGCTTTCCACCAGATAAATGATAGAATGGGTCTTGACCTTGGTAGGCAACCAGTCTAGGAGAAGGAAAACGAAATACTGCAAACCTCAGCTTAAAAATTGACTTTGCTGTCACATCCTATTCATTTGGAGGAAGTTGGGTAAATATTGGATATTTGTCTACATTTTCTAGTTTATATTCCAAATCACTTTGTAAATATTGGATGCTGCACTAAGTCGGAACAATTATCGCCATTAGGAAATCAATCAAATTCGGACAAGGCAGTGCAATTTCAATTTGCGCTAATGCTCTTAAAGTCACAAATCTGTTTCTCCCAGCTATGGAGTAAACATTAGGGGACAGGATCTGTTTAAGCAAGCTCCAGTTGGTGAGCCCTACTTGGAACCACCAGGGTTCCACGTTCATATACCAGGCCCTCCACCAACTCAGTGTATGAGTAGCACAGGGATTCTGTGTGGTAAAATGGGGAGCTGATGTAGGTTGTGGTGCTGATACCTTAGACTTAGGAATAATACATGTTGTATACCTATATTTATACTTTTGTTAGATTAGGTTTAACAATGTGTTAGCATCATTAGGATCATGTTGTATGGGATTGATTTAGGATTCATGTCTATATTCTACGGTTATAATTTTATTCCCTCAAAAACGGACAGAATTGTCATCTAATGCTTGACTTTTTCAAATAGATCTTTTTATCCATATTATTTGCATTAAAATTATCAGTTTTTGATGCGAGCAAAAACCCTGCATCTCTATGAATAAGTGTTTAACAGTGAACAGGTGTTTGACATGTTTCACACTTGGTTGTTTCTTTTTTGAGTATATAGGAGTGTGTTAGCTCTTGTGTGTATTTCAAAATACTGAGATGACAAGCAGAGTTGAACAAGCGTTGAAGGGTTAAAAGGTTACATGACCAATGGCACACTGAATCACTTTATCTATGGTTTTGATATTTTGAGAGGCTATGGAAGTGGGGCATCTAATTACACATTTTGGAATGTCTGTAATCCACTTCTAAAGAAAAAAAGAAAATCCTTAGGAAAATTTAAAAAATTAATATCCCCAAATTAAATTCATCCTGCTCAACTATTTATTTTGAACCCACCACCCAAGTGATAACTTTTTTTTAATGGAATGGTTTGTTTGGTTTTGTTGTGGCATATCAACCTCAGGGGTCATTTAATGTAATAAAGTTTTGAAATAAATTCATTTCTTAATGATACTCAATTTATTTTATAAACACAATTTTCTATTCCACCCATAGAGTGATCTAACAGACTACCACTCTGGGTTAGAGTGGACCAGGGAGCAATGGTGATGAAGGGGGGGCTAAAATGGATATAAACTTTGATCATAAACTGAATTGTTCTGAAATACTATTTTAGTTGAGGAGGATTTTTTAAATAATTAGAAATTACGACAATAAAGAAAATTCACTTTTTGGAAACAGAAGTTTAGGAGTAAAAAACCTGCTTATGTATATCAATATCCTACACATTCAATGAAAGTGGACTTTTGTTTTACCAGCAGAACAAGCCTTTTCAGGTCATAATGTCCAATCAAATCATTTCATTACAAAGAACTGTTTGCTTACAGTATCTTACTATTGGCTTAAGCGGTCACTCAATTAATCATTGCAACATGCTTCTACATTGCTTACACCTTCAGTAATCATAGTGGAACTGATGCTTAGCGAATGACTTGAACATAAATTAAATTTTGAATGATTGGCCTCTACACATCATAAAAATCCTTTGAGATTAGCCATCATAGTTTTGTTTGCTGTTTGAGATCTAGTTTACCGACCATAAAGCAGCTGGGTCACCAGGTGAAGTGTATTGATGTTGTAATGACTGGAAACACTTAATGATCTTGGTTAACATTCACTGACTATATGGTAGGTGCCCCTTCCAGGTTATTTCTTGATGTTAAACAAACTTATTTTTAATCAGAAAAGATGATATTTTTAAAAATGGAAAACAAAAAAAAAAAAAAAAAAAACATGCTTGCAAATAATCAGGAGTTTGGTTTAACCAAATAAGGCATGGCTTAATTAAAAAAATATCTATTCACAACAGTCCTGTGAAAATAGAAATAATTTTCAGTTATAGGCTATAAATAGTACTATTTAAAGATTTCAGTTGATAAAAGAAAATTTTTAATTACTAGTAAGTATATCTACATAAGAGGTTCAAGATTTGGTTGAGACAAAAATACAAATGTTAAAAAAAAAAAACACTTCAAATTTTGAATTTGTTTTTAAATAATGTCTTATTTTATCATATTTTCTTGTCAAAATAAAAAATTACACCCGGACTGTTGCTATAAAAGATTATAATCCACGAATGACTAGAAAGAAGATTCATACCAATTATATCTCTATACTGGTAGGTTCAGTGGTAAAATTGTCACAATAGGTTCGCAGTGAGAAAATGTTCACATAGTTTTATAAAAAAATATTTTTTTTAAATTGAAGTGATATTTTAAAAGATTCTTATTGTTCACTTGTCAAGATGTTAGTCCTAACTAAGTCCAAGTGGTGCGCCAGCCAAACAGTAATCACTGATATGCTACAGCTTGAAGAGAATTTCCAACTATTTTATCAGAGATCGGGACTTCCATATCATTGATAACCTGTCTCTAGCAGTCCAATACTTTCTGTAGAGGAGACTCATTGCTTACCTAGCGTATGTGAACTGGTCTATGAATTTCAGCGATTGCTATTTAATGTAAAGCATGGCTCCATCTTGTTTAAAACCACATGAACTCTGTTTTCATCGGAGTTCACATAGAGGCCATATGTCTATGGGCCTGCCGCTTCAAGTAATATGCAGCAGGAAATCAGTATTGGGCAGGTGCCAGCCCTATTCGATGTGCAGAAGTGCTGATCGATCTCGCATAGGATGTTCGTCTACTTCTTTGCCTTTTTCTAGATGTGACTAGAAAAGATCTTTATATATATAAATAATTTACAGTTATAGGCCATAAAGTAATCTGATTCAAATACAATAATTTGTTAAACAGATCTATTGTGAACCCATAGACTGGGACCATAACATACTACTATTTTTAGACCTGGAGTAATGGCAATGAAATGGTGATTCTATACTTCCTTTGAACAGATCAGTTTAGTTTTCATATACCCAGGGAGATCCTTTTTTTATTGGGGGGGGGGGGTGTCTTACATTTCTGGCAGGGATAGAGTCAACATATTTCTAAGCTCTTGCCAGCAGGGTAGGAATAAAGATAATACATCAGCGTATTCTAAGCCCCACTTGGATGGGTAGTCCTACACTTTATGATTCACAAGTAATAAAAGATTGTTATAAATAAGCGATGAGCATTATTCATCCTTCATATAATGTTTAAGCAAACAAAGTAGGACAATAACTTCATGAGTTAAACAAAACATTCACACAAAACATACAGTTTTTAATGTGTGTGTGATGTGTGTGTGTGTGTGTTATTATATATATGTGTGTTATGTGTGTGTGTGTTGTGTGGCGCATCGGTTTTAGATGTGTTGTTGCACCACAGGTGAAAAAGCATATGCATGATTTCTTTCTTCGGAAATAACTATCGAGTGAAACAAAGCAATCACACAAATATAAATATATATATATATATATATATTATATCAATGTATGAGTATGCATGTGCCCAGTGAAAAAAGCATTCATGTGTCGTCATGTGTGTGCGTATCGTGATGTGGCCGTCCTCGATATCAGAGCTGAATGCCACAAAACGTGTCAAGAATATAAACTGCGTAGTTAGGAAGGACCAATTTCCTGCCATCTCCAATGACACTGAACCCTCTATTCATGACATAGAAAGCTAGTACTAGTGGGGTTGTTGTTGCTGTGTTTTTACTTACTAGAGTCTTAAGTTGAAAATCTGAAAAATTTAAGCTGTTTTTCTCAAGTTACTGGAGAATTATTTTATAGAAGAAAAAAAACCCAGCAACAACAAACCCCCACTAGTACTAGCTTTTCTATGTCATGAAATGAGAGGGTTAGTGTCATTGGACGTGGGCAGGAATTGTCCTTCCTAACTACGCAGTTTATATTCTTGAATGTTTTGTGGCATTCAGCTCTGATATCGAGGAAGGCACACACATACACACACACATACACACATGCAATGCTTTTCACTGGGCACATGCATACTCATACATATATATATATATATATATATATATATATATATTGTGTGAATGTTTGTTTACTGAAGCTTATTTCGAAGAAAGAAAACATGCATAATGCTTTTCACTGTGTGCACACACACTAAAAACCATGCGCAACACACACACACACACAACACACATATAATATATTATACACACAACACACACACACACACACATTAAAAACTGTATGTTTTGTGTGAATGTTTGTTTACTCATGCTTATTTCCTACTTGTTTGGCTGTTAAACATTATAAGTGAAGATGAATAATGCTCATCGCTTATTTATAACAATATTATACTTGTGAATCATAAAGTGTAGACTACCCACCAATGGGGCTTAGAATACGCTGATTGTATTATCTTTTATTTCCACCCTGCTGGCAAAGCTTAGAATATGTACTCTATCCCTGCAGAAATGTAAGACACCCCCCCCCCCAATAAAAAAGGATCTCCTGGGTATGAAACTAAACTGAATCTGTTCAAAGGAGTATAGAATCACCATTTCATGCCATTACTCCTAGGTCTATTGATCCATATTAGTAGTATGTTATGGTCCCATCTATGGGTCAAATAGATCTGTTTAAAAATTATTTGTATTTGATAGGATTACTTTATGCCATATAACTGTAAATTATTTATATATAAAGATCCTTTTCTAGTCACACTAAAAAAGGCAAGAAGTAGACGACATCCTATGCAGATGATCTAGCACTTCTCACAAATACACCTGCCCAAACTGAATTTCTGCTGCATAACTTGAAGCAGGCAGCCATAGACATTGGCCTCTATGTGAACTCCGATAAAACAGAGTTCATGTGTTTTAAACAAGATGGAGCCATCTTTACATTAAATAGCAATCCCCTGAAATTAGTAGACCAGTTCACATACCTAGGTAGCAATATCTCCTCTACAGAAAAGTATGGACTGCTATAGACAGGTTATCAATGATATGGAAGTCCGATCTCTGATAAAATAGTGGAAATTCTTTCAAGCTGTAGCCATATCAGTATTACTGTTTGGCTGCACCACTTGGACTTAGTTAGGACTAACAATCTTGACAAGTGACATAAAATCTTTTAAATATCACTTCAATTAAAAAAATATTTCTTTATAAAACTATGTGACATTTTTCACTGAACCTATGTGACATTTTACACTGAACCTACACAATATAAAAGATATAATTGGTAAATCTCTTTTCTATCATGTGGATATATCTTTTATAGCAACAGTCCGGTGTAATTTTTTATTTGACAAGAAAAATGATAAAATAGACATTATTTAAACAAATTCAAAAATTTGAAGTGTTTTTTTTTTTTAACATTTGTATTTTTGTCTCACCAAATCTTGACCTCTTATGTAGATTGATACTTACTAGTAAATTAAAATTTCTTTTAATCAACTGAAATCTTTAATAGTACTATGTTATAGCCTATACACTGAAAAATTATTTCTATTTCACAGGATGTTGTGAATAGATATTTTTTAAATTACCATGCTTATTTGTTAACCAAATCCTGATTATTTGCAAGCATGTTTTTTTTTTTTTTTTTTTTTTTTTCCATTCTTTAAAATATCATCTTTTATGATTTAAATAATTTTTTATCAAGAAATACACCTGGAAGGGCACCTACCATATAGTCAGTGATGTTAACCAAGAATCATTAAGTGTTTCAGGTCTTACAACATCATACACCTTCACCTAGGTGACCCAGCTGCTTATGGTCAGGTAACTAGATCTCAAACAGCAAACAAAACTATGATGGCTAATCTCAAAGGATTTTTATGATGTGTAGAGCCAAATCTTCAATTTATTTATGTTCAAGTCATGCTGAAAGCATCAGTTCCCACTAGATTACTGAAGTTAAGCAATGAGAAGCATGTTCAATGATTAATTGAGTGACCGCTTAAGCAATAGTAGATACTGTAAGCAACCAGTCTTTTGTTAATGAAAATGATTTGATTTGGCATTAAATGACCTGAAAAGGCTTGTTCTGCTGTAAAACAAAATCACCAACTTTCAATTGAATGTGTAGATATTTGATATACATAAAGCAGGTTTTTACTCCTAAACTTCTGTTCCAAAAAGTGAATTTCTTATTGTCTAATCTAATTATTTAAAAAAAATCCTCCTCAACTAAAATAGTATTTCAGAACAATTCAGTTATGATCAAGTTTATTCCATTTTTAGCCCCCCTTCATCACCATTGCTCCCTGGTCCACTCTAACCCAGAGTGGTAGTACCTGTTAGGATCACATCTATGGGTGAAATAGAAAAATGTGTTTATAAAATAAATTGAGTATCCATTAAGAATGAATTTATTTCAAAACTTTATTAGCATTAAATGACCCACTGAGGTTGATATGCCACAAAACAAACCAAACCAAACCATTCCATTAAAAAAAATTATCAGCTTGGGTGGTGGGTCAAATTAAATTAGTTGACAGGATGATTTAATTTGGGGATATTTATTTTTTTAAATTTTCCTAAGGATTTTCTTTTTTTCTTTAGAAGTGGATACAATGACATTCCAAAATGTGTAATTAGATGCCCCCACTTCCATAGCCTCAAAATATCAAAACCATAATAAAGTGATTCAGTTGCATTGGTCATGTAAACTTTTTAACCCTTCAACCTTGTTCAACTTTGCTTTTCATCTCAGTATTTTGAAATACACACAAGACTAACACACTCCTATATACTCAAAAAAGAAAACAACCACAGTGTGAAACATGTCAAACACCTTTCACTGTTAAACACTTATTCATAGAATGCAGGGTTTTTGCTCGCATCAGAAACTGTTATTTTAATGCAAATAATATGAAAGATCTATTTGAAAAAGTCAACATAGATGACATTCTGTCCGTTTTTGAGGGAAATAAAATTATACCGTAGAATATAGACATGAACCTAATCAATACCATACAACATGATCCCTAATGATGCTAACACATTGTTAAAACTAATTACTACAAAAGTATAAATATAGGTATACAACATGTATTACTTCCTAAGTCTGAGGTATAGCACCACACCTACCATCAGCTCCCCATTTTACCACACAGATCCCTGTGCTACTCATACACTGAGTTGGTGAGGGCTGGTATTGAACCTGGAACCCTGTGGTTCCAAGTAGGATGCTCTACCAACTGAGCTTGCTTAAACAGTCTGTCCTAATGTTTACTCATAGCTGGGGAGAAACAGATTTGTGACTTTAAGAGCATTAGCGCAAATTGAAATGCAAACTGCCTTGTCCAGAATTTGAACTTGATTTCCTATGGCGATAATTGTTCCACTTAGTGCACATCCCAATATTTACAAAGTATTTGAATATAAACTAGAAAATGTAGGACAATATCCATATTTACCCAACTCCTCCAAATGAATAGGATGTGACACAAGGTCAATTTTTAAGCGAGGTTTAGCAGTTTTCAGTTTTCCTTCTCCTAGACTGGTTGCCTAACCAAGGTCAAAGAACCCATTCTACAATTTACTCATAGGTGGAAGCAGAATAGTTTGATTCATACCTTTCCCAAGGGTATTAATGCTATGTGAAATACAAACAGCCTTGTCTCGTATTTGAACTTGGGTCGCTGAGTCCATTTTTTCCAACAATAACCATTAAACCACAAGCACCTCCTTGTAGGACACTAAGTTTTTGATTTATCATAAGTATGATTCAGTCATAGAATTATTGAAATATTGCTGTCATTTTTATATGGGTAAACCTGTGTGTATGTATATATATACATATGCCAAAAAAATGCTTACAATTTTTAGTTTACCATAATAAAGAAATCATGTGTCTTCTGAAAGAATATTTTGCATTCGTAGCCATTCATAAATAAATAGCAACATTCTCAGAGTTCTTCAGCATTTATTCCTTTTTATTCCTTTAACCTTTTTGTATTTTTTTCTGATGAAACATTTAATGTAAACCTTGCATTCCCACCCATTTTGTTGCTACTTTGTTTTCCACTTGATTTGAATGTCTTATACAATTTCTACAAAAATATATTATTAAATAATATAACTAAATAACATAAATAACTCTTAAAAGACAACAGTAGATACCTTTTTTTAGATATAAATGTTATTAAGACTAGCAAAGAAAAAGAAAAAAATGCTCTCTGGGTGGAGTAAAAATTAATTTTTGAAAGATTTTGCCTAAGGGGATGAGAGTTTAAAGTCAAAAGGATTGTATCATAAGTAAGTATAATCATCAGATTTATTAAAGGAGTAAAAAAAAACGAGAAAAAAAAAACAATTTGAAATGGAAACTTAGTTCTGTCATCCTCAAATAAAATATAGCATGCCTCTATTAATTATTAATTAGATAATTACTTTGAATATTTTACACATAAATTTTACACAAAATTGTAGGTATTTATTTATTTTAAAACTTTTTTGTTAACCTGCTGAAAAAATGACTATTTCTTGTTTGTAAATAATTTTCTTGTAAAACTCTGTACATTAGATAACTTTAAACCTACAAAAATCAGTAAAAAAAATCAGCTGAGAAATTTGTAATATTTAACCCTTTTTCAGGCAGTGTGACATTTTTGTCATTTTATCTGCCTGCGAAAAGGTTAATATGGTAAAGCATTTATTTTTTGTCAAAATTCCAAGTACTATTTTCCCTCTAGGGTATGGCTGCAAAAAAATAAAATATATGGGTGTTAATAAGTACTTCACTAGTGTTTCTTGGAAACAAAGAATCACAGAACTCTTAAGATTAATGAGACTATTAATCTCAATAAATTTGCCTTATAATAGAGGTGAATAAGTTGAAAGTGTTTTTTCTTTGTTTTGTGTGATCATTAAATACTCCAGCTGTGTTATTGGTAGAATACAATAAAATTCTTTGATCTGAAAGAGTTTTCTGACTGGATAAGAACAAGTGTAGATTGAAAATGTAATGCTTAAAAAAAAAAAGACATAAAAGGTGGGGATTTCAAAAGTTAATAGGTTGACATCATATCTGCTTTTTTAAATTTTTTATTATCAGTGTGATCCAAGCACTGCAACATCAATGGAAGAAGTGTATGGGCTGCAAGTAGAACTATGTTGAAAAATAAACCTCATTTGGTCACATTTAAAAGGCCGGCTTAGCCCAGTAGAGTATCAAACTAGGAATCGTTAGGTTCCGAGTACGATACCTGGCCCTCGCCAATTCAGCGTATGAATAGCACAGGGATCTGTACAGTCAAGTGAGGAGCTAATGGTAGGTGTGGCGCTCCACTTCAGATGCAAAAAAAACAATCTCCTTGGTCTAGCGCTAATGAAAGGAGATATCTCCCTTGCTGTCTGTTGTCTGGCTGTTACCGACTTTTGGGCACCCCGATGACCGATCTTAATAAATCTATGAGCTTTTCAACCAATCGTCTTGGAGTTAAAATTGACATGCAATGAATCCAATTCTTTAAATAATTGCTAAATTTACTAGTGGGCATTAATTAAATTGGCAATAATATTAGTGATTAGATTATATTTGCAGCAATGATTCTGAATGTGGCATCAATTTTACTATATTGGCTCTGAATTTTGTGATAAAGGATGCTTCCATATTTACTACTCTGTCGGATGGGGCTGTAGAATATGCAGACTGCACCTCTGCAGTAAGATCCTTCAATGATGCCACCTGTTGTATATTCTTCAAGTTGCTTTCATTGCATACACCCACCCCTTTTTATCATATAGGTGCTAGAAGGTGGTGGTTGAGGGTCCAAGTTGAACAAATCCTATAAAAAAAATTGATATGCTGTTAAACACCAACCAACCAACCAACTTCTATATTTAAGTATTCAGCTCTATCAGCCTTTATAGATCATGTTGCTTTCACATCTATAAATTTGTTTCTGAATTGATCTCCAGGTATTTGATCCTTTTAATTGATTTCATATTTAATTATGGAATTTTTTCTCATGGTTTGAAAAGCATAAAAATTGTGAATCTAAAGAATAGCTTAAGCAAAATTAATGTCATTTTTAGATTCAGCTTCTACCCCTCTCAAAAGACCCTAAATTCACTCAAACATTCTTGGCAACTAAAGAAAAGTATTTATTTTTTTTTTTTTTCTTAAATAGAAATTATCACTGTCATATATATTTACCAACCCCTCTGCACAAGCAGGATGATACAAGGTCTGTTTCTTAAGCGGAGTTTAACATGTTTGAATTCAGAGTTTTCCTTTTCCTAGCCAAGGTTAAAGAGCACAGTCCACCCTACTATTTACCCATAGCTGGAGGGAGAGTAGTTAAATGCATACCTTTCCCAAGGGTATAGCCTCATCCAGGATTTGAACTCGGGTCAATGAGTCCATTTCCTATGACTAACTATTACACCACGCACCACCAATCACTGACTAAATATAACCAGGAACAATAGACATTATCTAATAAATGTGTTGATACAAATGACTAGCTCAGTCGTTAAGAAAATCTGCCTAGAAACCACAAGGTTCCGGGTTTGATACTGGCTAGCTCTTGGCAACTCAGCACATGAGTATCACAGCTAGGATTTGTGTGGTAAAGTGGAGAGCTGATGGTAGGTGTGGTGCTTTACCTCAAATGCAAAAACAATCTCCCTGGACTGGCTCTAGTGAAGAGAGGATAGACACCCTCGCTGTTTGGCTGATATCAACAATAGTCCACTCTACTGACTTTACTTATTATCTATATTCCTTTATCAGCTGTCGTTATTATGGTAATCATTTCTGAAAGTTAGAAAAAGATGATTTTATTTCTTTTTCTATGAACATCTTATTTTCTATTCTTATTTTTATCTCGGCTTTATTAAGATTGCTAATATGAAAACTTGTTTACTGTGCTCACTTGACTTTTTAGATTTGTCAATTTCAGTTGTGACATTTCTATTTTGCCAACAGCTCTGCCTATTTGTTTACTGCCTCGGCCTTTGTGTAGGTGGGATAGGTTTATTTTTTATTCTTTATTTATATATATATATATATATATATATATATATATATACAATTCAATTTGCATGTGACTTTGTATTTCATTTCTTATTCTTTCTCCAATTTCTATAAATATGTACAGTTGAATCATTTTGTTTCTTTGTAGGTTATAGAAAATAACCAAAAGCTTTTGTTAAATAATCTTGATCTGATTAGTTTGTTTAATTTTTTAATGGCATATTAACCTCCATGGGTTATTTAATGCCAAAGCCATAATTTTAGAAGAACGGAATAATGACAGGGGTTGGTAAATACAGATAGAAAGAGATGGAGAGAAAAAAGACAAATTTACCCCTATCCCAAGGATATTAGTACATTGAAAGCAAACTGCATTAACTGGAATTCAAACATACTTATTTTCTGAATCTATGACCATTATGCAAACAGGTGCATGGTGCAATGGTTAGAGTCGTTGTCAACCAAAGTTCAAATCCTGAACGAGGCTATTTGCATTTCACATAGCGCTAATACCCTTGGGAAAGGTATGCATCCAATTCTCCCTCCAGCTGTGGGTAAATAGCAGGGCAGGTTGGGCTCTTTAACCATGGTTAGGCAACCAGTCTATGAGAAGGAAACCTCTGAAGTCAAACCTGTTAAACTCCGTTTCAGAAATTGACCTTGGGTTGCATCCTGTTCTTGCCTGGTAAATATATATAAAAAATTATGCAATCCAGATATTAGCCGCAGTTCTCAGTGGTCATTTGATAGTTAATTCCCAGTGGAAACTTAATTCTAATTTCTCACTTTAGCTAAGTTTGAGTTTTTCTTTCTTTTTCTTATACTGAAAAATTTCTCTCTTTGTTTGTGTGTCTACAATTAGAATACATCATTTGTAATATAAGACACTATAAAAACAATGTTAAAAGGAAAATTTCTCAATGCCATCTTTGAAAATGCTTAATAGGAAAGTGAAACTTGTAAATGAACTGATTTGTTGTGTTATACATTTAATATGAGCGTTTTCAGAGCCTACCATTGGGGTTTAAAATTGTTATATATATATACTACCGACTAAAAGTTTGGGACCACCCTGAATTGTTTCTCTAGTTTCATAATGAAGGCTAATTTTCCATATTTGGATAAATAAATTCCCCATTTGTGTACACTTTATAAACCTTATATAAAATTCAAACAAGATAATAATACAAAACACAGCTCAACACTGTGTACTCACTTTAGCTAAGCTTGAGTTTTTTCCCCTCTTTTTTATGTTATACTGAAAAAAAATTGTTTATTTATGTTATAATGAAAAAATTTCAAACTGGTGGCAGTGTTTTAGTTTTGTTTTTTCTTTGTAAAATTATAAATAAATCTGTATTAAAACATATAAGCAAATTAGAGAGAAGGAAGAGTCCACCCCCCCCCCAAAAAAAAACAGCATAGAGTAATAAAGTTTATTCTTTTTTTCCACTCTTCTCATTCCTTTTCTGTTATCACTTGTGACAATAGTAATGTTAATAATAGTAAGAATATTACTATCAGACATTGCTCATCTAGTAAGGGTACAGTTGTTTTTAGAAAGTAGTCTTTCTCTGAGTCAACTCATACTTGTAAAATAGTGTTTGTGTGACCACTATCATAAGGAAGGTTTAGCTCAGACAGTAGAGCATCCACCCAGGGATCGCAATGTTTCGAATTCGATACTGGTCCTCACCAACTCAGCACATGAGTAGCACAGCTTGAGTAATCTGATCTGTGTGGTAAAGCAGCATCTGGGAGTTGATGGTAGGTGTGGTGCTCCACCTCAGCAAAAGACAATTTACCTGGTCTAGCACTAGCAAAAAGGGGTTAAATTTCTTCATTGTTTGATACCGACATTAGTCATTCTGCTGACTCTACTCTCTGTGTGATCTATAGGTAAAACCTAAAATGATGTATAACAGTTTGGAAGATTTTTTTCTTTTTCTTCTAAACTCCAGTAATAAATTAATGTTTGATCATGTGCTGCCTACCTTATATTTGATGCACATGTTGGTTGGTGCCATGATGCATAACGACGGAATGCTGGTGGCTGAGCAGTCCCTGACATGCAACACTTCCCTTTGGCCCTTACTTAGGCTAGATGGGCAGTTAGAGAAGCTCCTCAGATCAATCAGCTGGTCATGTCAAGCCTTAGCACCTATATGATTGTCCCAACACTATTGCCCTTATGGCAAACCCCAACCTTTTTTATCATATAGGTGCTAGAAGGCAATGGCTAAAGGTCTTAGTGTCCTGGGTATGACATTAAATTATATCTAGTGGTGAGGTTCCAATTCTGGCAATCTGTGGAGTGTGGAGTACTCATTCATTGCTATTACTCTCAGGCCAACTCTGACCTGGAGTGGTAGTACCTGTTAGGGTCCCATCTATTAATAGATCAAAAAATGAGTTCTACAAAAATACAACTGTTGTCTTGCACTCTAACAATTTGTTTAAAAACAAACTATTTACCTATAAACTATTCCCATACAAATCATATATACTAAAAAAGATTTTGGATTACAGGGTTAATATGCTGTTAAAAAAACTAAATGAGGTACTACCTTACATTTGATGCACATGTAATGTTTGTATCTAATTCTTCATTAAAAAGCTTGAACATTTCCTGAGGGCACCTTGTGTGGTTTAATGGTTAGCAAGTTAGACTGGCAAACCATTATGTGCTCCATACATCAGCCTTATGCTACAACTAAGCAAGGTTTAGTAAATAACTAATTTTATCCTAATGTAATTAAGATAAAAATCAAGATAGTTTAGAAAACTTAATTTTCAGGTGTAATTTTAACATCCAAATTTCTGTTTTTGTTACTAAATGTTGTTACAATTTAACTGAGGTAAAAATGCAGATTCCAGAAATTTCCAAAGCAAATTTTTCATTGAAAAATCTAGGCATAGCAATTTTAGCTCATTTTGGAACACTAAAATTCAAAAGAGCAAAAAAATAAAAAGCACCATAGTTTAGAAAGGGTGAACGGCAAGCCTGTGGTCAGGTTCCTGTGTAGATAGATGATGAAGAGAGAGATGTTAAAATAAACCCTCTTATATACATGCATTGGTAAAATGTCTAGGCCATTTCAGTATGCTTTTGGTCATTTTGGACTAATTTTGATGAATTTTTGATATTTTATTTTTATTTTTTTAAAAAAAAAAATATTTTATTTTTATTTTTTTTAAAAACATTTTTAATATTTTCTGGTCATTTTTTTAGAAAACTTCCCAAGCTTAAGAAAACAGTTGATAAATCAAATTCCTGGCAATGCACACCACTGCAATATAGAATATTATCATAACAAAATACTTATTGTGGGAATTGATTCTGTATGAAATTCTCAGAAAGAAGACCAACACATAAACTGTTTTTAGTTGGAGAATCCACCATATTCTTTTTATACTCTACAGAATGAATCATATTTGTTTTAAATTTGTTTTTGCTTCTGTTATTGTCTGCTACTGTGTTTCAAGCTGCATAATCTATCACAGACTTTCTGCATCAACTCCAAAAATACATCATTGGTTTGTTATTAATAGATGAGAAAACGAGATAAGGGGATGATTTTCATGTTTGTGTGTCTACAATTAGAATACATCATTTGTAATATAAGAAACTATAAAAACAATGTTAAAAGGAAGATTTCTCAATGCCATCTTTGAAAATGCTTAATAGGAAAGTGAAACTTGTAAATTAACTGATTTGTTGTGTTATACATTTAATATGAGTGTTTTTCAGAGCCTACCATCGAGGTTTGAAATTGTTGTGTATATATATATATATATATATAAAACACACTTCTTATTGAAAGTTTGGGACCACCCTGAATTGTTTCTCTAGGTTCATGATAAAGGCTAATTTTCCATATTTGGATATATAACTTCACTTGCAGTTGGTTTAGCATCCTCCTAGGAACCAGAATGTTCCAGTTTTGATATTGGCTCTTACCAACTCAGCACATGAGAAGCACAGCTTGGATGTTTGTGGTAAAATGTGGAGCGATGGTAGGTGTGGCACTTTACTTCAGATGCAAAAGACAATATCCCTGGTTTAGCACTAGTGAAAAAGAGATGAACTCCTTCACTGTCTGGCTAATACCAACAATAGGTCATTCCACCGATTTACTACTACTACTTACTATTGTGTACATGCAAACCCTTATATAGAATTCAAACAAGATAATGATCCAAAACAGCTGAACACTGTGTTCAAATTATATAAAATCAAAGGAATATAAGATAATTTTGCAAATCATGACTTGTCTCCCTCTGTCTCCAGATCTTTTACCAGTTGAATGAGTCTAGGACAAAATTGATCGTAAGGTTTGAAATTAACTTTCTAAGAATAAGCAAGAGTTGTTTACACATTTACACATTGCTTGGGAATCATTTCCACCAAACATACTTTTACAAGTTCCTAGAGAGGATGTCAAGAATTTGCTCTGCAGTAATAAGTGTTTGTGGTGGATTCTTTGATGGAAAAAAAAATTGGTTTAATTGAAATTATAATGATTTTATATTCGTTTTGATTTAACTTATTGCATAATTGCATGCAACATAGAAAAAATAAATCTATTTCTTTAAAGACATAAAACTTGATTCCTTTTTTAAGTTTAGAAGAAAAAAATCAATGTTGTCCTAACCTTTAGTCAGTAGTGTATATAATCTATCAATAAGCAATGTTGATTCATTATATCTAATTTTGACATTTTATCAAATATGTATGTATATGTATTATTATGCTGGGTAGTTGAGTAGACTGGGATTTCTAGCCTTGGTAGGAAACCTTGTAAAGGGAAGATAACTCTGAGTTGAGGAAGTCATAGTGCCAAACTATATTGACCCTTGGCCTCCCCTTGAACAATATCAATGGGATGGAGAGGGGGGGAAGACTTGCTGCATTTGAATATTTAGACCCGCCAAGGAATCACAAGGTTCTTGGTTTAATACCGGTCCCTGCCAACTCAGTGCATGAGTAGCACATATTAGGTAATTTGATGTGTAGTAAAGTGAGGAGCTGACATTAGGCATGGTGCTTTACCTCAGCAAAAACAATCTCCCTGGTCTAGCACTAGCAAAAAGGAGATAGATTCCCTTGCTATCTGGCTGATACTGACAATAAGCCACCCCACCAATTTTACTTTACTTATAAATGTTTTATGGCTGGATTGATAAAGAAATGTTACTCAGTTTTACAGAAATATTTGATAAATATAACAGACATTAGAAAAAGTGTCCACACACACACACACACACACACACTTGAGATGGTTACTTATTACTATTCTCACATTCATATATATATATATATATATATATATATATACACACACACATGTGTACACACTCCTATTTCACATAATACTTTCCGTATTCCTACACGTAGTAACTTACATTCTGGACTGCAACATTGTAGTGAGCGAGTCATGCTATTACATTCACTTTTGGACTAATACCCTTGGGAAAGGTATGAACCCCCTCATCCCTCCAGCTAAGGGTTAAATAGTACCATTACTAATTAACCCACAAAATTTAAAATATTAAAAAAAAACAAAGGAAAGAAAGTTCCTACGCTCCCTCAAGCACTAACTCCATTGTCACAAGTTACTTTACTACCCTCAGTTTCATTAATTATTCTTTTGGAGTGTAAAACTATATACTCAAACTTGACAAAAAGTATCCTTGCTATATAAACAACTTTATTTAAAAATCATTTTTAAACTTGAGTCAAGGCACTATAAAGTAGTAAAGGAAAAATTTTCACTGGAAATATGTGATATTTTTGAATTTTAATGATAATTGTATGTTTGTTGCTGTTTTATTCTTTAATTATTGCTAAATAATTTAAAACTACATTTTATTTTGTCTTGTGATAAGATATACAAGTATTTATTTAGATCAGTCGGTTCAACTAGGAACCACAAAGTTCCGGGTTGGATACCGGCCCTCGCCAACTCAGCGTATGAGTAGCACAGGGATCTGTGTGGTAAAGTGAAGAGCTGATGGTAGGTGTGCTGCTTCACCTCAGATGCCAAAAAACGATTTCCTTGGTCTAGTGCTAGTGAAAAGGGGATAGACTCCCTTGCTGTCTGGCTGATACTGACAATAGGCCACCCTGACGACTTTACTTACTTAGTGTTAAGACAGCTGTTTAATATACACATTAGGCAGCTGTCTCAATCATAAGATTACAGTGGCTACATGGTATAAAGTTTATGTACTTGTTGTATAGGTTATATTTATCCTGGGCTGTCCATAATTGAGTTGTGCCTAACGGGTGTGGCTTCAGGGAATTTAGTTCTGCAACCTGTTTCACACATGCTCAATGGAATTTAATTCTGGTAAATATAGAAGCCAATGAAACACATTGAAGTCAGTTGATTAATTCTTCTGGGAACCAGTGTTGTGTCTTGTGTGCACAATGACAAATGCTGCAAGATGGTTCTTGCTGGAGTGAACCACTACCATCACCACTGAGAAAGATGGAGAACATAAAGGATGGCAAATGGTTTGCAACAAGATCTGTGTATGTCATGCCTAAACTCACACCATTACAAAGCCATCACCAGCTTGCACAATACCCTGATGGCAGGTTGTATCTTCTCTACACACAATGGTTTGCAACAAGATCTGTGTATGTCATGCCTGTTGAGACAAACTCCAATATGAGTTGTCCCTTCTGACTCGGAACACACCCCACACTATTACGAAGCCATCACCAGCTTGCTCATACTGGAGTGTAGCATTAAAGCAAGCAAGTTCAAACTCAAGTCAGGCTATTACATTCTCTTTCAGACTAATATTCTTGGGAAAGGTATGAATCCCCTCATCCCCTGGCAGGTTTTGTCGTCTCTACACACAAACTTGATCTTCTGCCTAGAAGAGCTGAAAACATGACTTGTCTGACCAGCTGACCTGGCATGAGTCTTCCAAGATCCAATAGTGATCTTCTCTTACCCAGGCGAGGTCCAGTAACACTTGTGTTGAAATAGGATGTAATTGGATGCTATGATCTCCTTTGTTGGTTACTCTCCCTGTTAGCTGCTGGGGTCTCATTCTTGCTTCACCTGTTTGTGTCTACAATCTTCATGTGCCACTGATACGTGTATAAGAATAGTTTGAAACCAACATTAAGTCCTAATAATATATTAGTTCATCAATGGATACACTAACACCGAACGTTCAGTAAGGAAAGACAAACTCATGTGAACAATGCATATATGAATGTTTATCATACATAACAAGTAACAAAAAATGACACAATACATATGTTCCATACAGGTAAAGTCACATATTCCTAGTATACTTTTGCTGCTTGCTTAAGAAAAACCTAAAGCAGTTGCTATTTAGGAGATAATGCCCTATCTTTCTGGACCCCACAATCATTCTGTGACTAAACAGTGTATAAATCCTGTCTGTGCCCCATGGCTGCTGCTGCTGCTGCTGCACTACCTATATCATCTGGTTGAATCAATTACTACTTTCTATAAATGGGGAATGGTGAAACCATCTAGTCTATTATTATCTCTAATTAAAAAAACAAAAAATTAAATAACAAATTTAGCCTAGAATTTCTATGAAACTCTTTACTTATTTTTGTTTTGATTGTATGTCTTTTATAAAACTTATTATTGTTATAACTGAATGAAATCTTATTTTTCAGAATGTACAATTCCGGAAAGAGATATTTATTGACAAACTATTGGAATCCTATGAGCCTCCAGAGGTAAGAATTAAAGTATATTTACCTATACATTTCAAGTGTATACCAATATTGGTATGCTTTATGCTAATGAAGATATTCATTTAAATCCCCACGCACAAAAGACCAATATTAGCATTAATATATCCATGCTATACTGACACTGAACACAATGGAAGTTAAAGACAAGATAGACACATTTTTACATACAAGAAGATTGCACCTTTTATATATACATAATATACATACTAATGGTATTAAAAAGAAAGAATGCACAAACATGTCCCAACTAAGCTTGAAATATACACATATTGTTCTATGAACAAGCAGTATGTGGAAGGGGTACAAAAATGGGAAAAAAATGAGGGGAAATTAAAAAGCCATGTGGCTTTACTTTTTCTTGGCAGTGGCTGAGATACTTTTCTCCTATTAAATGAACTGACAAAAGATATCGATAATAGGTTTCTGGGACTGTCATATGATACCCCATGCAGCACCAAATGACATGGTCATTTTATAAGGAAGAAAATTATTTATTGTCTCCCTACAACAATATGAAAAAATATATTTGCTTTGAGTCACCTTGCTTGTATAGTTTTAGATGTTGGATTTGAAAGATAAGCTTACATATTATCTGGTTATGCATTTCACATTTTAAGTTACCAAATATATATTTTTGGTTAGGTGGAAAGAGGAGGAGGAGGAGAAGCTCTCAAAATAGTTTTAACTAACAAGAAGAGAGTCCCTTTGGTTTGACTTCAGGTTTTCAGTTATGACTTGCCATACCAAGGTTAAAGATCCAGTCTGCCCTACTATTTACTCATACCTGGAGGGAGAATAGTTGGATTAAAATGTACATAGTCTTATGCTATAAATATTTACCTCTTTGCATGAGCAGGATGGGACACAAGGTCAATTTAAGTTTTCATTCTCCTAGACTGGTTGTCTAACGACAGTTAAAGATTCCAGTCTGCTCCACTATTTACCCATAGCTGGAAGGGGAATAGTTAGATGCATACCTTTTTCCAGGGGTTAGCAGTATTTCTTTTTGGGGGTTGGGGGGCACAGTGATAGTCTAGTAGTCCATAGAGAGAAATAGAAGGAGGAGCTCTCAAAATAGTTTTGACTAATGAGAAAAGAGCCCTTTGGTTTGAATTTAGTTTTTCTTCTCTTAGACTGGTTGCCTAACCAAGGTTGAAGATTCCAGTACCTTTCCCAAGGGCATTAACACTATATGAAATGCAAACAGCTGTATCCAGGATTTAAACTTGTCTCACCATGTTCATTTCCAATGACAGTAACCATTACTCCATTCACCTTCAACTATAGTGGCAAATTGCAAGATTATACATGTTTAAATTAAAATGTATATTTGTACTATAGAATGAACATCATACTCACCTTCACAGGAAGGCTGTGACTAGCATCCAGTCACCAGACAAACAAAAAAAGACAGAGCATAACCAAATACACTCTTTAGCAATGGTCATGTGTTCAGTATATATGGATAAAAATATCTATACAAATCTCTACATCTACAAGGAACTGTATTTTAAACTTTTGATTGAAACAGAATTAAATGTTGTTGGGATTTATAGTTAACACAGTCTTTAATTTTTATATTTTATCTATTTTACACAATGGATTCATAATTCTGTTCTCTGGTTGTTGAATTCCTTAAAACACTACTTAAAATATGCTGACTGTATCCCCTACAGAGGATAACACCCCCTCCAAAAGGGGTGTCCTGTGTAGGAGAGGGAAATGCTCTTTTGTTACAATAGGCTATAATTGTTTAGTAAGGATTATTATTAGTTACTTGAAATCATGTAACTGTACAAACAAATGATTATCATTAGATAGAAATAATTACTTAAAACCATCAGTATTAGATTAGAAGTAATATTTGATTTCATATAACTGTACAAAAAATCTCTTAATATAAATGTACAATAAATGCAATTCCCTAACTTATCGGCATAGAATAACCCTGGGTGGGTTGATATACCTTTAAAATCAATTAGCCAATAAAACATTACTGTCATATTTCTTGAATTTGTGCAGATTAAGATCACAGTAATTGGCAGATATCTTATTTTCTGTTATGTTAGTCTTAGTGTTTAGTCTTTGTGACTACATATCTGTGTTTCTTACATCAGACAATCCATTATCCACATTTCCCACATTATACAATCCATTATCCACTTTTCCCACATTATACAATCCATTATCCACTTTTCCCACATTATACAATCCATTATCCACACATCCCACATTACAATCCATTATCCACTTTTCCCAATCCATTATCCACTTTTCCCACATTATACAATCCATTATCCACTTTTCCCACATTATACAATCCATTATCCACACATCTGACAGTAGACAATCCATTATCCACTTTTCCCACATCCATTATACAATCCATTATCCACTTTTCCCACATTATACAATCCATTATCCACATTTCCCACATTTACAATCCATTATCCACACATTTATCCACTTTTCCCACATTATACAATCCATTATCCACATTATCCATTATACAATCCATTATCCACTTTTCCCAATTATACAATCCATCATCCACACAAGACAATCCATTATCCACTTTTCCCACATTATACAATCCATTTTCCATGTTTCCCAAATTACACAACCCATTATCCACCCATCCGACATTAGACAATTCACTATCCATGTTTCCGACAGTAAACAATTTAAAATTCATTTTCTATTTAAATAGTAAAAGAACCCAAATAATTACATTTTATTTGACTTCTACTTTTTCAGGTGATAATGAAATACATGCCTGGAGGTGATGTTGGTCATGATAAAGAAGGTTCTATAGTAAGAGTTATACCTTGGGGAGACCTCGACATGAAAGGAATTATGTGCTCGACTAAAAAATCAGATTTAGTCAAAAGTAAAGTGTTACAGTTTGAGAATGTATTAGTAGATTGTGAAATAATGTCTCAAAAGGTAAGTAGATAAATATTTATGTTTTACTCTATAAATTTTAGTTTGGTCATATTTAATTATACGTATTTTGTTGAAAGAAAATCAATTTGCTTTTTGTTTGCAATTGATCAATAGGGTAAGTCGATTTTTCAATTTAAAAAAATATCAAATTACATGAAACACCAAAAGTTGTATACTAGTCTATTAAGTTCTGATACCAAAAATTAGATCTTGAACTTGTACCAATTTTTGAGGAAAATTTTAATGGCATTAAAGAACCTAGATAAAAATGCACTGAATGATCCAGGTTTTGTAACATTTGGCCAAAAATTGATCAGAAAATTTAAGTATTTAAACCAAGGAATGTTGTCATTTTATTTTAACAAAATCATAACTAAAGTTCACATTATTGCCAAAACGAGGATTTTTCAGTGCATTTTTGTCTGTTATTTTGATGCCATTTCCTCAAAAGTTCAAGATCTAATTTTTGGTATCTGTACTTGTTACACAACTTTTGGTGTTTCATGTAATTTGATATTTTAAAAAAGTGAAAAATCGATCTGCCCTATTGATAATGCCCAGAACTTTTTAAATGTTACATCCATAATTGCAATTGATTGTACTAAGAACTTGAAATCTTACACCCTTTTGGTTGCATGTGTCATATGATCATTGAAAATCATAAATTTCTTTGGTAGAATCAGGAATAATGCCTTAAACATAAAATTTTATGGGTTTTAAAGCAAAAAATCATGTGTTTAATTCATAATTAGTATAACCTTTTTCAGCTATAAAGACTTTAAAATGTGACAATCCAATGGAGCAAGGTTGGGTGAATATGGCGGATGAGGTAAAACTGTCATATCCAATGCAAAAATCTTATGTATGGTTTTGCAACATGTAGGCTTGCATTTATCATGCAAGAGTAATGCCCCTTTCCAATTGATCTGTGTAGCTCATTTTTTCAACAAAGTCTGGTATGATGATTTCAGATGACAGCAGTCTTGCTCAAAATTTCATTATAATTCAACATTTCATGATAGATGATGCCATTCCTATCTCACCAAACACAGAGTATACCTTCTCCATATTGAAATGCTTGGTGGAAGGGAGTATATTTAGTTGATTCCCCACTCTCCAAGCATTAGTATGTCTGGGATATACTAACACTAAACAAAACAGAATGGAAGAATAAATAAAGTTAATTACACATACAAGAACATTTTAATATTTTATCTGTACAATATACATGTAGGTACTGTTACAAGGAAAGAATACACAAAACTTTTTCCATGGTAGAATTATACACATACTGTTCCATAAACCATCAGTATGTGTAAGGGGTAAAAAAACGGGAAAAAGTTTACTGGATAATTGTGTCTTTACTGCTTTCTGGCATGGTCAGAAATGTTTCTACTGTTCAAAGAATCGAGGCAAAGGTTGAGAATGGTTTTTGGAACTGCCATATGACACCTGATGACATGCCAGTTCTCTAAGAGAGATAGTTATATATTGTATCCCTACACCAGGATATAATCCTGGTTTTGGCACTGGGCTTTTTTTTTTATTGTAACCATTTTCTCTTTGGTAAAGACTTCAACAGATGATGATCCAATGGAGCAAATTTAGGAGAATAGGGTGGATGAAGTAAAACATTAATATCTAGAACCAAAATTTTATGTATGATTATAAAAGACCCACTTTTCATCACTGGTGACAATCCTTTCTAGAAATGGTGTATGTGTGTGTGGGGGGGATAGCATATCTTGTCCTTAATAACAAACAAATGTTAACAAATCATATGGCATCCATTGACAACATTATGACACTTTATGGAGATCATGGTAGTGAGGGGGGTGCTTTAATTTTTGTGTGGGTTGTATTTATCCTTCTGTCTGTTTAGAATTTTCTTAAATTAGCGTGTGAACTTGATTGTCAATAAAAGTTGCTCATCCAGAATAAGGGGAAATTTTTTTTTTTGGGGGGGGGGTAAGATTCCTTGAGTGAAACTGAGTAAACATATATCTAGCATCTCCTGACATTTAAGAATTTATTTCTATAGTACAAATATTCGTTACTGCTTTTGAAATTGATAAACCATTAATTAATGCATTGGTTTCATTTCATTTCTTTGTTTTAATGGCATATATACCTTTGTTGGTTATTTAATACCAAAACCCTCCTTGTAGAAGAACATTAGTGGTGCTATTTAACCCAAAGCTGGAAAAGCATTTTAAAACTTGTAAAGCATGCAATATGTCAAATACATTCATTTTTTTCTCTGAATTTTTTGAGATTAGGCTTGATAATTAGTATTATTAGGATTATTCAAGCTATTATCCTCATCTTTATTGCTATCTGTACAACATTTCGGCCTATGTGCCCGGGGGCCTTCCTGAGTCCAAGAAGGCTCCCGAGTCTAACAGAAAATACCTGAAGAAGGCTAGAGGGCACATTGGCCAAAACGTTGTACAGATAACATTAGAGATGAGGATAATAGTCCGAATAATACTGATAATACTAACATTCATTTTTATAGGTTGCATAAATTAAAAAAAATATTCAACGTGATATTAGATATTTCTAAAAGGAAAGAGGAAAGATTAGAACACCTAATTTATATAAATAAATATGTTGTATATAATCAAACAACTTTAAAGTTATCATAGCAAAAGAAGTCACACATTCTTTCCAACTCAATATTTATGCATTTATTTGGGACTGTATGAAATGCTAAAAATTTATCACATGTTGCATTTATATCTAAATTTATAATTGCACTGAACCATTTTGATGAAAGGTGGAGGGCTACTTGAAATATTAGGATTGATAAATAAGATTAAAAAGAACGCAATATACATCACTTTGAATTTTGGTTATTATTCCTTATCTTATATTTTTCAATGCTTCCACTGCAACCAAAAAGGTTTCCCAACATCTGTTTATCATCATAATACATAAATTTATTCAGATTAAATTTTTATATTGATCAAAACTAACATTTTATTTATATTTTCATCTATGATGTTTTGATATTCGTAGGCTTAGAGAATTATGAGGGTGAGTCAAAAAGTAATGCCATTTTGTTTAGGAAAGGTATAATTACCAACAAAGGAACATGTATTATACCTCAAAATGAAGCTGATACTCTGGATCATATCCCTACTTCTCCACATAGTCACGTTTCTCTCAGTAGCAATGTTCCACCTTTGAAGGAGAACATGTATCCCTGCCCCGTAAAATTCTGTTAACTGTTCTTTGAGCCACTTCTTCACTACAGATTTCACTTCCTCATCACTGGAATAATGTTTACCTCCCTTCAGCTCCATGAAAGAGGGTTTGAGAGGCACATTATTTCAGTGATGAAAAAGAGAAACGGTGACTATGTGGAGAAGTTTGGATGTGATCCACAGAAGACCAGCTTTATTTTGATGTATGATACATTTTCCTAAACGAAATGGCATTACTTTTTGACTCACCCTAGTATTTTTATTAAAATTATATCATGAAACATTCCAAATTAAAAGGCTACCTCATTTCTTCATGAATGGACTCTTCCTCAAGGACTGTCTAAATTCACTGGATTTTTGTCACTGTCAGATTTTTGTAATTGTTTTATTTAACTTGTCACTCTACTAAAAAAAGGGGTTTGACACAAGATCAGCTTTTAAATTGGTAGTCCTCACATGCTTTAATGCATGGCTGAAGTGATGCCAAAAATAGCTTAGCTCTGTTGGCATTCCCTTTTTGGGGAAGTGTCTAGTTAACCTACGCCACTGTGAACTTGAAACAATCTCCTTGCTGATATTTTCTTTGAAAATTGTTGTTAAGCTTCGTAATGTTTAACTATTTTTATATAAGCTTATTGTCAAAAGTGCTTGTTAGATTCTTGACTATAAGAAAAGTAATTCTGGTTTGTCATGAGTCCCCAACCCATGGCCCACATGCAGCTCTAGAGGCCCATTAAGAATTTTTGAAATCCAAGTTTATTGCTTGCTACATTCTTGATTTCTGTAAGCGCCACATGCTTCCATCTGGATGGTTCTCCAAATCACCCTCACCCAGCAAGTAGTGAGCATGTTTGGCGCTACATACTGCCGTGAACAGCTGTTCTTCAAAATGAAGTATGCCAAGAGTACATTAGATAAGTGATGATTTGACAGTTATAGTCAAATCATCACTTGTTTAATGTGCTTCTTCTGTTAACATCCTCATTTAACCCAGGTATTACAACAGGTGTCTCATTAATAAATTGTAATTGTTACCTTGGGAACTTAGCTTCTTTTTTTTTTGTCCTTTTAAGATAATGGCCCTGGACACTTCTGAGTTAACTTTGTGTCCCTCTGTGCTGAAAAGATTAAAGACCTCTGGTCTAGGTAGTTAGTACTCCCTCCCCACTTGAGTAATAATTTTACTTACTTCCTTCCTCATTTACATTGCTCCCAGGTGCACTCTGTCCTGGAGTGGTAGTATCTGTTAGGGTTCCATCTATGGGTTAAATAGAAAATTTGTTTATAAAAAAAATGAGTTTAAATGATTTCCTTCCAAACTATCGCTACAAATCTTTCAAAACTTTGTGGGGATTAAATGACCCACCAAGGTTGATATGCTGTAAAAAAACAACCTTCCCCATTTACTTAAGTAATGTAAAAAATTCTAGACAAATTTTTTGTTTTCCAAGTTCATCCAAAGTTGTTTTTAGAAAAATACTTTAATTTTGTTTTCAGTTAGAAAAAGAAATTGTTGGACAAACTGTTATATTTGATATGGAAAATGTTGGAACAAAACATTTATGGAAGCCAGGTAAGTTTTTTTATTTTATTTTAAATCCTTTTATTTGGGAATTAATCATTAGGGTAGGTTGATTTTGGAACTGTAATGTCTCCTATGTGGTGAAAGTTGCAAATTAACATAAAGAATTACCACACAAAATATTTTTCTTCAAAGCTTGGCCTTCGTTTGAGGAAATAGATTTCAATCTTTTAAAATGTTATCAATGTTACAACTTACTTATTAGGTAAAAAAAAAAAAACCTATCAGAGGTGTCAGTGATGATGGCGGCATATTTTCAATTTGAATTCTACTTATAATATTTTATTTGTTTCATTTAAAATGACAACCTTTTCTGTTTTAGATATTGAAATTACTAAATTTTCTAACTAATTTCTAGGCTAAATGTTACGAAAACGACGATTTTTGATGCCTTTTAGTAGATAATCTTTGATACTATTTCCTCAAATAATGGTGCAAGTAAGAGATCTAGGTTTTCATATCAGTATTCAGTATACAAACACACAACTTTCACTGTTTGAGAGAATTTGATATTTTTTAAAAAGTTAAAAATCAACCTACCCTATTGATCATTTATAATCTAATAGATTTGCTTGTTGGTTATTTGAATATCAAATTAAAAAAAAACAAAAAAAACCCTGCAAATTGCAAAGTATTTTTTTTATTTACCTCTTTTGTGTTGCTTTTCGATCCTTGCTGGATGCCATATACTTCTGCCCATGTATCACATCATACCCATACTAAATGGGTCATATAAATACCTACCTCTTTTCTGTTGCTTTTTCACTTGATACCCCATATTTATGTCCGTGTGTCACATCCTACCCATGGCAAATAGATGTGTAAATACCTACCTCTTTTCTGTTGCTTTTCAATCCCTGCTGGATGTCCCATACTTGTGTCACATCCTACCTGTGGCAAATGGGTGGATAAATATCTACCTCTTTTCTGTTGCTTTTTCTCTTAAGATAAGAAACATCAAATGAAAAGAATGAAACCATTTTCATATGAAATCAACCTGTTTTTCCTTGACATCAATTTACCATTAATGTTTGTAGAAGGTGTTTTATTTTTGGTTATTTCTATTACGACTGCCAATAAAAATCTTAATTAATTTTTTTTCTCACTATTTTGTTGAATCCTTTTTTCCCAAACCAGTTATGGTGTCTTGCAGATCTATTGCTACTGAGAAGTCAGTTCAATCCTCGCTAGGTACCCCATACTTGTGGCCTTATGCTTAATAAATTAATATATTCGATACTTCACTTCAAGCCTTCACCACCACAAATCTGTACAAATCTAGTTTTTATGCAGATAGGAGGTAGCCATTTTAGATAAATGGTTTGTTCAGGATTCTGTTTCAGAAAATATCATATTTCCTACTGTTAAATGTACTATTTATTCCCCTTTGACATAAGTTTCTATAAAATTTACCTTTTATCCTTCAAAACAAAGATTTCTCATTTTATTTATTTATTTATTTATTTATTTTAAGTTAAAATTGGGATGTGTCCTTGAGGCTGCACTGTTCTGTACATAGGTGAAATACAATAATTAAAATATAGTTGTTCTTACTAAACCTAGATCAACTGAAAATCATTATCCTCAATACAATTGTTTAGAAATTTATCTTAAAGTTCAGCGTGTTTAAAATAACATGATTTACTAAAGGAATACTGGGGAGTCTCTGTGGCGTAGTGGCTAACATGTTGGACTGCAAGCACTGTCAGCTAGGGATTTAGAATACACTGACTCACCTCTGTAGAGGGGTAAGACCACCCCAATGCGGCCACCTGTTGGTCATGGGGGTGGGGGGTGACCAGTGATAATTAAGAACGGAATCCTGGTGGCTGAGCAGTCCATAATATGCAACACTCCACTTAGGTCCTTACTTAAGCGAGACGGGCGGTCAGAGAAACTCCATTTGATCAATCAGCTGGTCATGTCAAGCCCTAGCACCTATATGATTATCCCAAACTTATTGCCCTTATGGCAAGCCCCAACCCTTTTTTTCATATATGTGCTAAAAGGCAGAGGCTGAGGGTTTTCATGTCCTGGGAATTGAGCAGTGATTTAATTGGGTTCAAAGCTTAGATTCTATCTGATGGTGAGATTCCAGTTCTGAAGGTGTGGGGAATGTGGAGCACCCCTCCATCACCATTGCTCCCAGGTTCACTCTGACCCGGAATGATAGTATCTGTTAGAGTCCCATCTATGGGTTAGATAGAAAAATATGTTAATAAAAAAAATTGAGTACCCATCAAGAATAAATTTATTCAAAAACTTCGTCGGCATTAAATGACCCACCAGGTTTGATATGCCGTAAAACAAACAAATAAACATGTTGGACTGCGACATCATAGTAAGCAAGTTTGAATTCCAGTCATGCTATTACATTCACTTTCAGACTAATACCCTTGGGAAATGTTTGAACCCCTTTACCCCAGTTATGGGTTAAATACTACCAATACTGTTCTATAAGGATGGTTTTAACATAAAATAACCCATGAAGTTCAATAGGCCATTAAACAAAGAAATAAGAAGAAAACAAATAGAAAAATTAAGTTTTAGAATATTAGTGGAAATGATATATTCACTCTAAGTGAAATTTAGGATGCAATTTTCAACTTTTTTAAAAAAATTTTAATTTACCAAATATAAAATATATAGTTTTGATTGGTTTGGATATGCTTGTAAAAATATTAATTCATATAAAGTTATGAATATTCAGAATATTTTTTTGATTGATTTTTTTCACAAACATCAAACCAGCTTGAATCTTTCTATGAAAAGAAAATCTAAGAGCTCCCCTCCTATTCTTTCTTAAAAAAAAGATTAAAGCCATAATTTTTATCATTACAATGATGATGATTCTTGTTATTGTTTTAAGAGTAACAAGAAAATTAACATTGAAATACTAAGTTAGGGAGAATGTACAGATACTACACTCTGATCCTAGTCAAAAGTACTGATGATCCTGTGATCTTTGGCAAGTACAATGCTAGCCATGTTATTGAAGTCTTAGAAAAAGTAATGTAAAATGATTAAATTTGTAATGAAGTTTCCAATGTCTGCCCCCTCCTCTTTATATTTTAGACTTAACAGAAATTTAATACCAACTGTAAAAATATCTGTTGTTTTTTAAAAGACTTTCTCTTTTCTCTTTTTCATTCTGCTTCTCTTTTAACAAGTCTGTTTTATCATTCAAATATATACAATATTAAATTAAAGAAATAAAATATTTAACTTTTTTTTTTTTTCGTTAAACTAGGCAATCTAAAATGAATAGCATTTTGTCTGTTATTAATATGAAAAGTCTTTAAATGCTTGCAAGGAAATACAGACATCTTTTAAAAATTGCCAAACTAAAGTAATATATCATAGATAAAAACAGTTTTATAATGCATATTTGAGGCATTTTTGACTCATTAGTATTATTTATTTATTTATTTATTTCTAAAAAGAATCCAAGCTTTGAACCCAATTAAATCACTGCTCAATTTTTGAATGGATGACAAATGTGATAGCAAATTTAGCTTAGAAACAAAACTGATACACATTGCATTTTTTTATTGACATCAACAAATGATTTTTACTCCAATTTATTTCTAATTTGAGACATTTTTTGTCTTTGATTTATTTGTTGTTTTAATGCCATAAAATTCTTCATTGACAAAAATTATCATCATCATTATTATAACTATCATTAAACATTTGTGTGTTAGTTGTATGCTGGAACATAGAATGTTTTGGTTGGTTTAGCTCATTCGGTAGAGCACCCACCTAGGAAAAAAGTTTTTTTTTTCAATTTTTATAAAAATAAAGTTTCTCAAAGAATAGACAGCTGGTTTTTAAAAGTAATATTCTTAATTAAGATTTTGTATGGAAATTCATTTTACAAAATCACTTTGCCAATTTAAGTTTTGAATTCTAAACAAAGTTTAGACAGTAGGGAGGTTATTTATATAATAGGTACATACACAAATAGACATTTTTGATGATAAATATGCCAGTTTTTCTTTAAATTTGCCTTGCAGATTTTTTTTGTGTTACCATTTGCAAATGTGTGTGTGTGTGTGTGTGTGTAATAGTTTGAACTTTGATTACTCTCTCTTTCTCTTTTTAAGAAATATTTTATCTTAAATGCCACTTTTTCTGTAACCAAGTGTATCAGGCAATCAGTATTCAATATTCAGTTGTATTGCCAGTTGAATCTGATCTGACTGTTAGAGTGTTGGTAGACTGTTTATATAGAGGTTTGGGTTGTTCCACTATGTACTTTGTCCAAGCTTATTCCCTTTGATTCTGATTGGATGCTGGTTTTCAGTGTAGACACTTTGATTCATAAATACCCATCATTCTGTATTATGCTCCCAGAAATGCAAGGACTGTATTTAGTTACAACTTGCTTCCTTGTCTGTAAATTTGATGGTAATTGGAATCCCACTGTGATGGTGAGTATCATATTACTTCTGCAATATCAGGGGGATAACTTCTACATCTCTCCTCTCCCTCCCCCACGTACAGGCAGGGCTCTATGATGTGTGTGCTATTTTTTAAGGACCGCCCTGTTAATATTGGAATAACCTGGACGGGGTTTGAGGAATTTTCAATGGCTAAAGGTGATTCCTAAGCATTCGTGGTCCATCAACCCTGATTCTGTATTGACGATCTGGGAGGACCGTCGACTGGGTGGATTCTGGATAACTACCTTTTCACCAGCTTGTAGTGGGCTAATGTTGTGAAGGAATGGAATCACAAAGTTGGCAGTGGAGTAGGAGTTGTGCTGGGGATAGACTGATGCAATATCAGGGGGATAACATCTACACCAATGTGTTGAATTGATAATCTTTATCTCTTTACAGTTGATTTATGTCCAGCCTTAAAAATGTTTACAAATAATTTTGATTTTGGTTATCTTTATATATTTATACTTTTAAATAAATGTAATTATTTATTATTTTTTTTATTTTATTTTATTTTTTTTTAATTTAAAAAAAAGATTTAAAAAAAAATTTTTTTTTAAATAAAATATTTTACATGATTTTGAAACTATACATTTTACTTCATCTTACCTGAAAGATGAGGTTTAAGAGAGTGGAATTTTGGGCCAGTGCTATATTCTATGGTGCTAAAATAGTTATAAAATAATTTGTAGTCTTCTCAATCATCTAATCTTGTGAACTTATTTTATTGAAACTTGTAGGGTGAGGAGAAGGGGGCACATATTCTAATACTGGCCTAGGTTGTTGGTCCTATTCTGGGATGCCTTAGCTGTATGTGAGAATTATTAATATTTTACTGCTACCCATTGAGCAAAAGAAAAATTATTTTATTTTACATTTGATAAACATAAAAAATAAAATGGTTAATGAAAACTTTTAAAAAGTAATCTTATTGTAGATAAACCTGAACCAGGTTTAAATGCATATCAACAATTTTTGTGGATTATTTATTATCAAATCTTTTGTTTTTTGTTTTTTTTAATATATGATTTGTTTAAGAAAAAAATTTCATTAACTTTGTGTATTAAAATATACTGGTGGTTGACCCAAAAACAAAAACAAGATTGGCATTAGATACTCCACAAGGGTTGATATGCTATTAAACCAAACTTCTAAGTTTGTTTGTTTTTCCTCCTCAAGTGAATGATAGATTTTTTAGTCATGTTTTTATTTTAAACTGAAAAACAAAATATAAAGATTCCAAATAATTTATACTGAATTTAACAGCCAAAAAAAAAAAAAAAAGAAAAAAAAAGAAAAGAAAGCTATCTGCCAATAAAAAACAAAAAACAAAAAAAAAAAACATCAGAATAATTCATAATCTATATTATAAAGATATAATTTTTATGTATGTTTACTGTAACACTTCTAAAAATGGAACATTGTTGGTAGAACATTGGTGTTAAAATATCTTTGAGAATAAAGCAATTTTCAATCCAATTTACAACTTAATAGTGTTGATTTGCACATACTTCCTCAAGAAAAATTGATTAAGTACTAATTATTAAGTACTTTAATTTTCTTTGCTATTTTGATATAAAATCTATAAATAGAATGTGAGTTGACACTGAGCTTAATAGCCACCAAAGGTGGCCTTTAAATGAATAAAAATTAGAAATTAAAAAAGAAAACAACTAGCAGGTATCCAAAAATTATGGTGTACACTTTTGTTTTTAGCTCTTTATAAAAATTGTTCCTGGACACAATGTGAAAATTGGTAACATTAGAAACCGAATGATCACTCTGATACCAAATGCCATGTATGCGTCTTTTGAGGGTAATTATTTGGTTTATCGTCATATTTTGGATACAAAGAAGATTACGTACAACACTTCAATCCCCTTCTTTTTTTTATTAGTTAAAAATTTACTGAATAGTAGTGGAATTTTTGTAAAAAAAAAATAAATAAATAAAACAAAATAAAAAAACTATTTAAAATTTGGATATAAATACTGTCCTTGTTTTTAGCTTTGAATACTAGGATGTTGAGTATGAGAAAAAAAAATGCTTTTCAGCAGTATAAGTTTTCAAATTTTGTGTATGTTTTTAAAAATGACTGAAATGATATTTAAGGAATGTAAGCAAACACATTTTGTTTTTCTGTTTGTGTATAGAAACTGAATGATAAAGATATTTAAGCATTTTAGCTTAGGGTAGCTGAGAGGATATTTAGTGTTAGATGACAGCTTAAAATGGAAATCTCTATCTAAATTTCAAATGACCTTTTCTAGTATTTATTTATACAATGAATTCCAAATTTGTGGAAATTCATTTACCAAAAAGGAAGTTCACTTAATTTGGAATGATAACTTTAAATAACTGAATGATTACAACTAGATTCATAAGAGTTTGTGAATTATTGAATGTATTTGAAATAAAATTTTAAAAGGATTCTTTTAAGCTTATCATGTTATTAGAAAATTATTTATTTTTCCTCAAATGAAAGCATAGAAACCTGAGAGCTAAAAGACTTTAAAACTACTTTTAGTCAATATAGATTTGGAGGCGTGTAATAGTTATCATAATAGGAAATGGACATGGCAACTCTAGTTCAAATCCTGGACAAGACTGTTTGCATTTATGTTAATACCCTTGGGAAAGGTATGGATCCAACTATTCTCCCTCCAGCTATGGGTAAATATAGTATAACTGACTGGGCTCTAACCTTGGTATAGCAACCAGTCTAGGAGAAGGAAAATTCTGAATTAAAACCTGTTAAACTCAGCTTAAGAAATTGACCTTGTGTCACTTCCTGCTCATGCAGAGTAGTTTGGTAAATATATATAGCAACCAGTCTAAAAGAAGGAAAACTCTGAGTTCATACCTGTTAAATTCTGCTTAAGAAATAGATATTGTGTCACATCCTATTCATGCAGAGGGGTTAATATATATATGACTCACCACTCATCCCTATCAGCCATTGCTCCTGGCAAGTCCTTCTCACTACATCCAATATCTGCACAGAGCTAATCAATGTAAGTCTTGGCTGGTCAGCCAACTCTGGTGTATCCATGTGTAAGTGTCCACAGGAGAACATTATGAGTTTGTCCCTACTTCTCCAGCATAAATACTAGCTGAAAACCTGTCTTATGGATGGGGTTTCAAGCAAGTAATACTAATCTGTTTGTGTGAGGACTTAGAAGTTTAAAAAAATGTCGCTGGGAGGTTAATATCTATAGCCCCCATTAATTGTACTATAAATGTAAATACATTTTATTTTCAAGTCTTGGTTTACTTGTGATCAGAAAAGTCATGGGAGAAAAAATCTCTTAACCTTGGTTTCCAGCTTGAAAAATTTCAGCTAAATGACTACTTTATATGGTTAAATAAAATGATAAAGATTCAGTTTAACTAACCTGATGGACATTAAGTAAGGATCAAGTTTAATATTATATTTACCTTGTAAATCAAACCCTTCACTAAAAATCACTAAAGTCATTCGGAATTTTCAAAAACTTCTTAGAATGGGGGGGGGGCTGAGAGGGGTGTCCCATTAGTAACCAAAGAAAATTGGTAGCCATAACTCTATCTGTCCTTCAGTTATACGATGACTTACAAATAGTTTTTATTGGTCAAATGATAAATGCTTTAGTTGTTAAGTAGCAATTTGATTATAAAACAGTTGTGAAAAAAAAAATTGTCATTAAAGAATGGCAAAATCATTGGAATGCACTCATTAATAACAAACTTCAAAACATTAAACCTACCATTGGAGAATGGAACTTAAAATATAACAAAATAAAAGAAAACAGGTTGTGCTGACCTGCCTTCACATAGGGCACACCTACATCACCTATCATCATTTACTAGAGGGCATAGAATCCCCAATATGCACTACATACCGAAAGAGATTTAAAGGGAAACATATACTGCTAGAGTGTGTAGACTTTGATCTAGTGCGAACAAAATACTACCAAGCAAGTAATTTAAAAAAACTTTTCATGAAAATAAGACCATCCAGGATTTTACATTTCCTAAAAGAAGTGGGATTGTACTAAAAAATATGAGAATTGAACAATAGTTAAAATTTATATATATACATATTTTTCTCTACCAAATTACCACTGCGAATCCAAAAATTAGTTGGCATTAAATGACACACCAAGGTTGATATGCCATAAAACAAAACAGACCAAACAAACCACTCTATGCGAGGAAAAATATAAATTAAGAATTCTACTGGACCATATTTCTATCTGCAATTTGCTATTTTTGAGAAGAGTAATGAAAAGTAGATATTTTATAGTAACATAAAATACAAATGATTATAGGGCAATAAGAATTAACCATCATTAACCTTACCATTGGTGGATCTTTATCAAAAAGTGATGCTCTCTGTGTGTGTGTACATATATATTTATAGAGGTTATGGGGAAAGTCTCAATAGAACCAAAGAAAAAAACAAACAAGTCACAATTTTGATTGTTGCAAAAAGAAAAAAGAAACTGAATGAGCCAGTATAATAGATATTGGAAAGTGTTCAATCAATAAGTACTTGTAGAGCTGATTTAGGGAACCAAATATATATATATATATATATATATATATATAAAGGAAAAGGGGGTTGGAATGAATCCAACAGAATGAGGTAAAATATAAGGAATGAAAGAACAAAACTCGGCCAAAAATGTGTAGTATATTTTGCTGGAGTATGGAACTCGGCTTCTTTAGCTTTTATTGAATTATTTGGATCATACAAGTGTTTTATAGAAGGGGGAAGTAGGTAGGTGGGTAATTTTTGTGGTGAGGGAAATATTTGATTGGTTATAGGGGACATCTTTGTGGAAGATGAGAAGGAAATCAGATGAGAAAAGAATTGAGGGAGGTAGAAAAAATGAATGGGGAGAAATACCTGATAGGGGAGGGGAGTAGCCTTTCTTCTTGAGTAGAGGAAGTAGTAAATAGAGTAATAAAAGGGGGGTGGTTAGATGACCATAAAATCAAAATCAAACCTGTTTGTTAGTATGTGGGTTATGGCCAAGTAGGTCACCAAAGTGAGGGTCAACTGGGGAAGGTTAGGTTAGTTGGGGGTGGGAAAGATGGATATAAAAGTATATATATGCATGTAAACACACATATAGATACATACATACATACACATCCGCAAGCATCTACATATACATAAAGACATAGATATTACGCATACAGCAATGCATACATGTGAATATACACATATACATATATAAATACATACACATGCACACATATATATATACATAAATATATAAAAACATGAATATATACGTACATGAGTACATATACATATAAATACACATACATATGCAACCTAAGGCGTGAATACATATAAACATAAATATACATATACATAAATGCACATACATACACATAAATAAACATGAGTATACTTATATATAAGGGAGCGGGGTTAGCTCAGTCGGTAGAGTGTTCGGCTAGAAACCACAAGGTTCCGAGTTCGATACTGGTCCCCGTCAACTCAGCGTATGAGTAGTACAGGGATATGTGCGGTAAAGTAAGGAGCTGATGGTAGATGTGGCGCTCCACCTCAGATGCTAAAACAATCTCCTTGGTCTAGCGTTATTGAAAAGGGGATAGACTCCCTTGCTGACTGACTGATACCGACTTTAGGCCGCCCCGTCGACTTTACTTACTTTTTTACTTTTATACTTATACAGGCCAACACACGAAAGTACATATATATATAAAAACATATGAATATAGAGGGGTGAAACAGGGGGATAAAGGCAATGGGATTGGGTGGGTAAGGGGGGGGTAGAAGATCAAAATTATGGGTGACTTTCTTTTCTTTTTTTATCCATCTTCAAATTTGATTTTAATTTTGTGTTCATGTGTTATGCTTTTTGCGATAGATAAGTCCAGGTTGAAAAATCCGGGTCTTAGGTTTATAGTCTCCATGTGGGCTATGATCGCTGATTCGCATAGGCGTCTTAGTCTCTTTCTGTGTATTGGCTTGATAAGAGAAGCCTTGTTGAAATTAAATATGTGGTTGTACTTTCTCAACAAATTATTAAGATCATACAAGACCACCCTCATTGCAGCCCACTCTCACAAAAACAGAGAAAAATTCCTACAAGAATGCATTGAAGAAAAAGTTATACCTAGAAGTACGATAAAAATGTACCAACGAACACATCACATCTTACCTACACACATAGACAAATACCTACATGCCTCTAAAGCCATCCTTCACCATCAAGCCATGGCCATCTTCTATGAAGCACAATCACTGGCCCTCAAACTACCCATGCACCTCCTATATTCCGAGAACTTCACCCTCAAAATCACCTAGATTGCCAATAAACTTAAGGATCAACAGACTCAACCGAAAATTATCCCAGCTTATAATAAACAGCCCATGGAAAAACATTGGTAGACCCAACATGGTCCAAAATTTAACGGATCTCCATTTCTCACAAACTGAAATGGAAGCACTAAGTTTTGGCCTTAAGTTCGACACGGGAATACACCAAAACCCAACCACAGATACCATCCTCCGCAACTACAACAACTACGACTCTGACTTTTCCAAAGGCTTCTCTCAAGGAATCCTCCTCGCAGCTACTTTCCCAACCCAATGAAAAAGCACTACCCAGAAGACACATACAGGCCCTCACACGACTAGCCAATAACCCTGACATCATCATATTCCCTGCTGACAAAAGCGGTGGTGTGGTCATCATGCGGAAATCATTGACAACTTCAAAAAACAATACCAGAAGCTCGTCAAAAACAACAAAACATGGACCGCCCTCATAGAACACCACCCCACTATCCCCACACTATATGGCCTCCCCAAAACCCACAAAGAAAACATGGTTCTTAATTTATATTTTTCCTCGAGTTTACAAAGAGTTGAGCCACTGGCATGAGGTTAACATAGTTCTTCTTTGTGTTTGCTCCTCATTTGGTCATAAATTTGTGGTTATTATTCACTTTGTGCCTACAAATCTAAAAACAAGTATTGTTCGTAGGTAGCTTCTTGAATTCTACTATTTATAATTATCCACTATTCTGTTTATGCTTGTAGTTGACTGAGCAATAAATAAATAATAAAAGCACATTCAACTCTTTTGTTCTCAGTGCTTTATTCAACTTCATATAACCTACATTTGCTGTATATTTGTCAATTCTTTGGTTTGTCATAGATACATATATCACCTATTCGTCCATATATTTACAGTTGAGTAAACAGTGTTTATGTTAAAAGCGAATGTAAGGGTGGATCAATAGGTTCGTTGCCTGATACATAGTTATTAGTTGAATTTTAATCTGGAATGTTCACTCTATAATGTTTGGTCCATGATTAATATTCGTCACTGAATTTAAATGCCTTGATAAGAAAAGGAGATTATGTTTAAAACAAAAACAAAAAAAAAGAAGATATTTATTGTGTAAAATAAATGTTTTGTTTTTTATCTTTGATCTATTGATTTTTTTGATAAGATCTATTGATATAATTTACATATGATGGACTGTATTTTTAAAAGTTAACAGAATTTTACATCAAATCCTTCTCTAATAATAAATGCAAATGTCAGTGTATCGGTGTGTCACTTTTTTTTTTCCAACTTTACTCCTAGAGACCGTAGCCCAACATATCATACCATTTTGGAATATGACTAACTCTGTGAACAAATTAAAAAAATTTCCTGACCAAATCCAGCCTGCCATCCTGAAATTTTGTATTCCAAAGTTTTAATTACTGCAGTTCTTTTGCATTTTTTTTTTTTTTTGTTTTTTTTTTTTTTTCGATTAATTTTTAAATACAATGACAATTTTTATAACTTGAAAATTTAATTCGGGGAAAAATTAATCAAGAGCCTTCCATGAGAGCTAGCTTAATTGATGCCCAATAAGGTGGCTTTTCAGCTAGTAGTAAAATATTTGTTTTATCACTATGAATTAGATATGACTTTTTCTTATTAATTTCTGTAGTCAAATTTGCAATTATTAAAAAAAAAAAAAAATTCTAACCAGCCCTTGACCCTAACCATACAAACATAGATATATTGAAGAATACTTCTATATCCAATTTTAATGCGCACATATGTGTGTGTGTATATATATATATATATATATATATATATATATAGGATCAACATATTGTCGGATTCATATCCATTTTTCAACTTATATATATATATATATATATATATATATATATAATACTATGACATATAAGTTGTTATCAATGTGTATGTCATGCTAATGCATAATAGATGACAGATATAATGTCTTTTTTTATTATAATTACTAACTCAACACCTATTTGACCTTTTCAACTAAGTTGATAAACAGCAGACAATGACTGTAAATGGATTTTTCACTATGTTTAAAGTAAAGAGTAAAAGTATTCTTCAAAATTCAGTTAAGTAATCATTAAATTAACTAAATTCACTGCATCCTAAATATAGTCCAGGTTAAACAGTAAGGTTGACCCAAAACCAAACTTTCTTAGACCTTATTTTTCCGATGCTGGTATCTGGGTAACAAGCAAAATTTTGGTAAATGTGCCAAAGCCTGACACATTTTCCAAAGATGTGTTTTGGAGATCTGGGGAATGCCATTACTCCCAAGTCGACTCTATTAGGGTCTCATCTATAAGTCAAATAGATATTTTTAAAAATTAATAATATTTGATAGAATGTACAATGAACACAATTTCGTAACCTCTAGGCATAAAATAACCCCAGACAGGTTGAGATGCCATTAAAATAAATTATTGTTATTATTAATGGAAGACCCCCCCCCAAATGGGACCACCTGTTGGCCGTAGGTGGTGACCTGTGATGCTTAAGGACGGAATCCTGGTGACTGAGCAGTCCATGACATGCAAAACTCCACTTTTGCCCCTTACTTAAGCTAGACGGGTGGTTGGAGAGGCCCCCTTTGATCAATCGGCTGGCCATGTCAAGCCCTAGCATGTATATGATTGTCCTAACCCTATTGCCCTTATGGCAACCCCCAACCCTTTTTATTTGTGCTGGAAGGCGTTCACTGAGGGTCTTCATGTCCTGGGAATGAGGTTATACTCTGTCTGATGGTGAAGTTCCAGTTCTGGAGGTTTGGGAATGTGGAGCACCCCTTTATCACCATTGCACCTAGGTCCACTCTGACCTGGAGTGGTAGTACCTGTTAGGGTCCCATCTATGGGTAAAGTAGAAAGTTTGTTTATTGAAAAAAAAATGAGTTTAAATAATTTTCTACCAAACTATCACTACAAATCTTTTAAAACTTTGCCTGCATTAAATGACCCATTGAGGTTTGATATGCCGTAAAACAAAAACAAACAAAACAAAAATTACAATTATCATTATAAAACTCATAAATTTTAGTAAGTCTTCTCATTGATAGAATGTCCACTACTTGCTGAGATGGTCTACAAGGAGTAAAAACTTGTGTTATTTATGAGTTGAAAATAATAAAAAGGTCAGTTGTCCTGCAACGAAGCAATTTTGTTAGAGAATTGGTTGACTTCACAAGCTGGTTCATTCAGTCACTTTGTAGGTTGCATAACTGGTTGTTGTTACATATTATATGTTGCTGCCTGGTGTCAGCCGGGGGGATCATTTGCACATGTTTAGTATTGCATAAGTGGCATCGTGTATATTTGCATTGCACCAGATGTTGGACTTAGTTGATCTGGATCCTCAAGAGTATGCAAAAAAAAAGCAAAAGTGCAAAACCACTTGGCAATATATCAGCTGGTACACTAATGGTACTAATAGTATATTTGCCCTGGCTTTTCTTTTTTTTTCTTCTTGTTTCTTCTTGTTTTGCACAAACTTGTTAGCAATTGACTAACTTTTATGAAGTTTTACCTTTATTTATTTATTTATTTTTTTTCAAAACTTTGTTCATTACTTTTGATGTTGACATGTCAATATTTTCTTTAGCTACTTTGTTACATAGGAGAAATCTTATTTACAGCTTTCAAATAAATCACCACTGATATCAGTGTGTTGTATACTGCCACTTGACTTTGACAAACAACTACGAACACATAAGAAATATAATCTCATATTTTTTATTCTTCGATGTTGTTTTTTTTTTGTGTAGAGCAGAAGAGCATTTGGAGAGAGTTAGCACATACAAAGGAGTTGTCAGGAGTCAAAAAGAGCAAGCAAACTGAACTTCAACCAAAAAATTCTAGACCTTATATAGTCTTAATAATCTCCTGCAACCCACATGGCTATGCCTCCTCAACTGTTGCACCCATGCAGTTTTCTGCTGCAACACCTCTTCACCGCGCAATTGTTTTTCATTGGCCATGGCTTGCACCTACACTTTTTCTTTTTTTATGCCTTGGGTATCAACACCCACTGTAGCGTAAATTATCATGGTCTACGGAGAATTTGGGGATTGACAGGGAAAGAGTGGAAGAAGAAATAAGAACAAACAAAGGTTAAAATTTGGAAGAGTAAACACTAAGCGGGGTGCCAGTAATGTGACCGATAAATGACCCCGGAAACAGATTTAAAAATAAAAACGGAAGTTCCAGGTTTTGACCGGAAATGGATGTGGCTCTCCCACCCCTTGGACAAGGAATGGAAGGAGAAGAAAATCGGTTTCTTTTTGGCCAGGCCTTGTGGGAATCGGGTGGGACATTTCACGGTTCCCCCTATGGGTTCGATATAGTAGTAGCAAACATGATTTACAACAGAGAAATGTGACCGTACCATCTTTCTCTTTCTATCTTTCCTTCTCTCTGAAAAAGAACCCACGAGCGGTAAAAAAATAAACTGTGACTATACCTGTGTGTTTTTTCTGAACTAACGACGACTACTATTACTAACCACAGCTACTACTACAGCTTGAATTTGACCTATGCGAGAAACACTGTTCTTGTACCATGACCATCGTTATGCTACACCCCTGCATTTTATGTCTTCAGGTAGCTACTTTTTTGATTTTACCAGATGTATCTGTCAACTTCATCCACCAGGTCACCACTGGTCAAAGTAGTACATTACAAATGATTCTCTCCAACCATCCCTATTAGTCATTGTCCCTGGCAGGTCTTCTGCACAGCATCCAGTATCCATGCAGAGCTGATTGATGTAGGTTTTTATTAGTTGGCCTACACTGGTGTGCCCATGTGTAGGTGTCTGGAGGAGAATATCACTTATGACTGCGTCCTTCTGCAGCATGTTTTGTTCATTTTACTTGGATGGTTTATGTAATAGGAGGCAAGTGGTCGTACAGCTGCTTTTTTTGTGGGGTGCTGCTTCCAAGATTAGTTCAAGATATCATGTCAAAAAGACCTTGTGTAGTTTCTATCTTGCTTTTTCTCTAAGCATTTCTTTAGAGTCCAAGTAGAGCAGTCATACCGCCTCTGGGAGTTCCTCAGTGCAGCAACCAGAATCTGCACAGTGATGTATGTTTTTGCTGGATGGCCCACATTGCTGTATCCATGTGAAGGTGTCCACAGGAGAATGTCAATTATGAGTTTGTCTAGCATGTCTTCATCTTTGATGGTTTGTGTGATAAGAGGCAAGTGGCTGTACAGCTGCTTTCTTATGTGGTGTTGCTTCCAAGATTTGTTTAAGATAGCACACATCATCCTTGTGTAGCTCCCATCTAGGTTTTTTAGATTCCAAGTGGTGCAACTATACATTAGCACTAACATAGCTACAGCTTGGACGAATTTTCGCTTTATCTTTATTTAGTTAGATTTCCATATGATTTATAATTCATCCATAGCAGTCCATACCTTTACTTATAAAACTTAAATTCCTTATCAGTGTTGTGAAGTCAGAACACAAAACGTTTGATGCCGACTCCCCTATTTTTGGCACCTCTGCTTTATATAATTTAGTGATCATGGCCTACAAATAATTATGAAATCATGATTTTTTTGATAATCTATTTATAAGGAGTGTGCACTGTATAACTTTACAGACTAAACTAGGGCCATATAAATTGTAAATTCAACCAGAGTCGGAGTCAGTATAGTTTTTCCAACTCCAGTGACACTTTAATTGCTTTCGGCTCCCATTCTACAACTTTGACTCTGACTCCACTGCCTTGATTCCTATGTATAAGGATTGAACAGAAATTCGTTGGTTTGGACAACCAGATCTCACCACTGAAATAAGACATTCTCCAAACTACCAAAGTCCTCAGACCAAGTCCTTGCTGCCTGCAACAATTTTTTCTAGACGTCCTCCGCCAAAGCTCACTCACCTCTTCTTTGTCATTGTATATCAATGTTTTCGTTGGCAAGATCAGAACGCAACTGTCTCTGTGTGGTAAGGCAGGCCTTAAATAATCATCACCTGCCCTGACTAAGATTCCACATCTGGGTCACTAGCGTCCAGCGCTGCCATCGTAGTGTAGGAAATTTGCATATGTGTCTACTAGGTAGTCCGAATTCAAGCCACGATTCATGATCAGGAGGATGCAAGTTCAGTCACTGTAGGTACCCATTACAACCCTCCCCCCAATCTCATTTAGCAAGCAAGACATTTTCATGCTCGCTTTGAGCTACCACGTACATAATTTCTCTCGCTACACTATCTTTAATAATACAGATAAAACTCTTATTTAAAAGAAATCTTGAAATCAGTGTTGATTCGCATCTTTTTAATTGAATATATTATTTGCGAACATCTGTCACCATTTTCTAAATAACTTGTGTGTCATTAAAACAGAATTCATATTGATCAAATGCCACTTTGCAGTTTTGTTGATGTTTTTTTTTAAAGGGTGTCAAATTTAATAATTATATAAATGCACCATCTGTGTTTGGCTTAAGGAGTGGAAGTAAATGATTACTGTTTAAGTTCATGACTAGGTTTCAGCTAACTTTGATACTCACTGCCACTTACTGGTTTCTGTCTTCTTATGGGCTAAGGTAGAGAACTTAAATCTCTTTTATCTATCTGAAGTTTGTCTTATCGGACTTAAATGGATCTTCATAAGTTTTCATGCCTTATTTGCTCAGCAGACAAACTATTCAAAAGAATTGAATAAAGGTTGAATCATTGCTATGCTCGGACGGAGAAGGTACACCTGAGGAAGGCCAGAGGGTACTACAACGGCCAAAACATTGTGTTTTTATATATCATGATAAACATGAGGACAACAGTCTGAAAAATTGCTTCGGCATAAAATAACTGTAGGTGGTTGACATGCCCATAAATTCAACCAACCAACACAATTTTTTTTAACATGTGAAATGTGTGATTTCTCTAACTTGGTAAAAACTTTATTAATGTTACTTTTATTTTGACCAAACAAAATTAAAATTTGATTATCATCCAAATTTAAATTTCCGCCTTTATTAGTGGAATATGCCAATACATCCCTGTGGAAGGAATAAAACTCTTTCCCCACCCACCAAAAAAAGGGTATTTCATGGGTATGATACTAAACTACATCTAATAGTGAGGCTGCAGTTCTGGAAATCTGGGAAGTATGGAGTACCCCTTTATTGCCATTACACCCAGTCGACTCTGACTGAGAGTGTAGTACTTATTAGGGTCCATAACTATGGTCAAATGGATATGTTAAAATTATTCATATTCACATAAAGGACTGTGTGCAAGAAAGAAAAAAAATCAACTTATGCCAAAAAAAATGTAGATATAAATGTCCAATGAATGGATTCCCTAACCTCTTGGTATAAAAAACCCTTAGAGGTGGCATGCCATAAAGTCAATCAATCTTCATAAATTAAAATTGTGTTGAAATTTTAATCGGGATTCATTAAATTTTCTGATCCAGAGAAAGAAACTTGATTTTTCTAATCAATAAAGTCAGTGAATGTTTGTTAATTCTTATTTTTTCATTTTTGCTGGAAATAATTCTGCTACTTAATTGCAATTTTGTCATGTAAACATGGTCGTCTTCTGTGGATAGACAGTTTTTTTTAGCTTAGAATAATGGTGATTAGTAACAATGTAGTGGAGGAGGAGGAAGGAAGATGAGGATGGTAAGATAAAAGGAATGTTATCTTATTCCATTATAGTAGCCAAACAATCACCTGGACATTACAGTTAAAATAGAAGAAATAATGACTGAACAAAGTTTCCTGCTTCTTCCAATCTTATTAAGAGGTGAATTTTTTTTTTTTTGCAAGCCCAGAAATAGACAAGTTGAGTATCAATGCAAATGAATGTGTGAATTAATTAAAGATCATTTACTTCACTGTGAAAACAATGCAGCTTAGGTTGATCTGTTGAATGTTTGGATCTCTTGTATTTAATGAGAGTGAATAGAATTAAGCATTGACCTTTTCTTAAAAAACCCACCACTCTGTCATTGGGATGCCAGAGGTAACCCGCCTCCAAAAAAAAAGGGTCCTAGTGGTGACACTAAAACGCATCTGTAGAGCTCCAGTTCTTGGAGTTCTATTGAGTTCAAGTACACCTTTATTTGCATTACTCCCAAGTCCACTCTGACCTGGAGTGGTAACCTGTTTGGGTCCCTATCTATGGTCAAACAATAGATTTGTTGCAATTATTTGTATTCTATCATACCGTATGCCAAAAAAATAAAACTACACAGAAAATGTAAATGTAAATATAAATATACAATATACAAAACAATCCTTAAACTCTAGGGTTATGCTTATTTAGTTGGCTTAAGCCCAATACATCCCCTGCGGAAGGATAGGACTTCCCCCCAAAAAAAAAGGGGGATTTCATGGATGATACTAAACTACATCTAATAGTGAGCTGCAGTTCTGGAAATCTGAAGTACCCCTTTATTGTCATTACACCCAGTCCACTCTACTCAGAGTAATTACCATAGGTCGCATAAACTATGGTCAAAGATATGTAAAATATTCAATTCACATAGGACTGTGTGCAAGAAAGAGAAAAAAATCAACTATACAAAAAAAATGTAGATATAAATGTCCAATGAAATGGGATTCCCTAACCTCTTGTATAAAATAACCCTTAGAGGGGTTGTCATGCCATTAAACTCAATCAATCAGAAAACACATATTAACCTTTATTAGATTTTATCCTAACTCTTATTAATTTCTTTGGAAATGTTTTGATTTATCAAGAAAGCTTAACAAACTTTGGCTGTTATCTGAACTTTTGATAGTTTAGAGGAAGAAGCTTCTCCTATTGAGAATTTAAAATTTCTACTTTTCAATTTCAGTATAATTCTGTAAAAAACCACCTTTAAGAAATTGCTTGCATCTCATTATAAGACCCTCTATCAACTTGCCAATCTCTGAAAGGAGAATCCCCCTCCCCACTCATAACACTGAACCTTACTAGTCGAATTCTAAGTATCGGTTTTGTAAAGAATTTTGAGTATTCAATTGATAACTTAAAACTTCTCCTAAGAAGAACAAAACATTTTTACCTATGACATTTCTTCTACATATATTCTTTGAGTAAAGTTAAAACCTGATTTAATTATATGTTTTATTTAGAGATAAACAATAAAATCTAAAAGAGTAAAGCAATCTTTTGAAATTTTAAAGATGTGAAAGATAATTCTTTAGTTAAAGATTGAATTCCATCTGATAATTTTCTATTCTATCTGCTTTTTTTTTTGTGGCCTTGGATATAAAAGCATTGAATGTCATGGTGGGGAAAATGACTCTTTTAATAAAAGCTGATTAAAATTGTCTGTTCTTTTTTTTGTGTGTATGTGGGGGGGGATGACAAGCCAGAAGCCAAACAAAATAGTGTAGTTATCTCTAATGACTAGCTCAGCTGAATGATTTCTGCTTATGAATAATTTCATGTTGAGCACAACAGAAAAGCATAGACATCTTTATGAAACCAAATTTTCTCAGAAAGATGAAGGACAATAAAAGAAGAAAAAAACATCATAGAGAGAAAGAAATATTTATTAGCATCAGGCTAAGAGCCATTAGGCATAGCTTAAAATGGAAAAAAAAAAAAAAAAAAAAAAAATAATAATATATATAAATATATATAATATATTCTTATTTCCTAGATCAGTGTTGTGTGTAATGCGTTGCATTGTATGGCTTTAAAGCTGTCAGTAAAACAAGTCAATCTAAAATGCATCATGCATAGATAAATAAGGTCTAAATATATTCTGTTTGTGAATGATACCAGTGTGTGAATACTTATATTCTATATACACACCTACCCTAGATAGAATGCTGAAAGAACTTAAATGTATATATTTCTTAAGCAGAGTTTAACAGTTGAATGATTGCCTAACAAAGGCTAAAGAGCCCAGCCACCCTACTATTTACTGATAGCTGGGGAAAGTAGTTATTGAAATCATGCCCTGTCTATTTTCTATAACAGTAAAAATTACACCACCTGCCTCCATGACTTAACATAAGTAGAAAGTAAAATCAGTGGAGTGCCTATTGTCAATATCAGTTGAATCCCCTTTACTAGCACTAGACCAGGAGACAGGTTTGCATCTGAAGTGGAGTGCCTCAGCTACCATCAGCTCCCCACTTTTCTGCACAAATCCAAGCTGTGAAACTTATGCACCGAGTTGGCAAGGCCGCTATCGAACCTGGTACCTGGGCAGATGCTCTACTGACTGAGCTAAACTGGCACTTAAATAAAAACTGTATGTAGATGAGTTAGTCAATATGGTGAGATTTGGGTCTAATGAAAGCTTAGAGAAAAGCTAGATAGGAACTACACAAGGATGCTACATGCTCATGAAGAAGTCTTGGATGCAGCACCCAGAAAAAAAAAGCACTGCCTTATATCACAAAACCATCCATAAATCATCCAAGATGAACAAGACCTGCTGGAGAAGCAAGGATACAGTCATAAGTGAAATTCTCCTGTGACACCTACACATACAGACCGGTGTAGGCTGACTAGCAAAAACCCACATCAATCAGATCTGTATTGATACTGGATACTGTGCAGAAGACCTGCCAGAGCAATGACTGATAGGGATAGGAAGTGTGAAAGAATCATAGGAATCTGTGTTGTCAGCACAACCTGATGATAATGACATAGATTGAACATTATACAGTAAAAATTTCAGATGGACATTTCTCTAGAAAATTGTCAAGCTGCAGGCTTACTGATCCACCCTTGAGAGGAGTTGCTCTTAATGTTATGATAAAAAATAGAATCTTCAACCCAAGTGCAAATCCTGGTTGAGGCTGTTTGTGTTTCGGTTTGTACTAATTTCCTTGGGAACACCATGAATCCATCTGTTCTCCCCACCCCCAGATATGGGTAAATAGTAGAGCAGACTAAGCTCTTCAGCCTTGGTTAGGTAACCAGTCTAGGAGAAAGAAAACTCTGAATTCAAATCTGCTATACTCTGCTTAAAAATTGACCTTGTGTCATATCCTGCCATGGTAGAGAGGTTGTGTAATTGCATATTGATCCACCCTTTCAAAAAGAAATGCAGGTTGGTTATGTACAATATTCAGTCTTATAAGAGAATCCTTGTGTAATGGTTATGTTGTGGATACTGTGAACTGAATCCAATCCATGTTGAAGCTGTTTGCACTTCACATAGCGCTAATATTCTTTGGAGAGCTTTCGTCTGGTAAGAGACAGATTGGTCACACCCCAGCTGCCTTTCAAGATGTCTGGCAGAATGATCTCAGGTGCTTTGGCATTATCCTCTTCTAGCTAGGAAAATTTGGCTTATGACTGCCCCTTGTGGTGGCAGGCTGTCCGTAGTGGACAGTTCATGTCTGAAGCTACCCCTGGGCCAACACCATGAAGCTAAGGGGTCAGAACAAAGCGGTGGCAACAAAGCACTGCCACATCAACATCTTCAGAGATGGCTTCACATGCGACAATCTGTGGTCAAGAATGTTTTTAAAAAACATTGGACCTCTAGTAACTTCAGGGGCACAAGAACTATATAGTCTTCAGAGACTGCAATTCCAATGAATCTACTTCCAGCTATGGGTACATAGTAGGGAAAGACTAGGCTCTTTAACCTTGGTATAGCAACCTCATTTCCCCAGCTATGGGTCAAATAGTACCGCTACTGTTCTTCTACAAAGATGGCTTTGGCATTAAATAACCCACAAAGCTTGATATGACATTAATCAAAGAAACAAAACCAAAATATAACAAATTTTGACTTCAAAATGGAATAAATCTTTATGACAGATATATTTTAATAAATAGATAATAGAAGAAATATATTATACAGAGATGCTTATAGGTATGCATCCTGCATCCCTGATGCACAAAAATTTAAGAGGATGTAGTAAAATTGTATCCATGCCTCCTAGTGTTTATCTTTTTTCTTCCCTCACAATTTCAAGCTAACTGTAAATACATTTCAATAGTTTCTTAGAATTAATTACACAGGATAGATTTATAAGGTAGAAGTTAGAAGGCTATAGTTAAGGTCTCATACAATTTTTCTGGGGACTCATTCAAAGCAAATATGTGCATCCCAGGATGCACTAAATCAAAAAGCTATCAGCATCACTGTTTATACACTGATTTATTTGATCTGGTATCTTTAACTTGGTTGTTTTAGTAACAACCTTTTGACTGTTGTACACTCTGGCATTCTTCAGATGCCTGTCATATTTGGTAATGTTCTTGGGGAATTTCAAACTGTATTCTTTTTTTGTTGTTGTTGTTAATTTGTCCTTGTGATGTCCCAGTTCTGCTTGTTCCAGTGAACCAGAGTATATGAATTTCACTGCCTGACTAGACCAACAAGTAAACTGCATACACACTTAACCAACACTTAAATCAACTTAACCATTGTTTGTGTGCTGATTCTTTCAATCACTTGTGATGAAATGAAGTCAGAATAACAGAGCAACGTTGGTCAATAGTGCACATGCTAGGCTCTAATAACCTCCCTAAGTAGGCCTAGAATAGAAACTGAACATCCCCTTGATAGTGAAAAGAACAGGCATTAAGATTTAAGGTTTCAGAATTTCACAACTGATTGTCCTACAAGATATAAGCATTGGTTAAATGCTTACTGTTTGCTTGGTCTTGAGTTCAATCCTTGGCCGAGATGAATGAAATTCATTTATTCTGCTTCAGTGGAATATTAAGTGATTGTCTCTATGACCCTGTAAAATTTAGAAATTTTACAAATATTTTTTTGTGTGTGTGTGTGTGTGGAGATAAAATTAGTTTACTTTATTTTTTTAACTTTCTTTTTCGCTGAAATATGAACTGAATACTGCTACCAAAAATCCACCATTTTTAGTCAGTGGGAGATTATATCAGATGCTAAATAATAAAAGGTTTAAAATATACTGACCATTCATGGCCTTTGTTTAAATGGAAAAATCTTACTTTTCGTGTAGGAAGACACTGGCCTAAGAATTAGCAAAGTGCGGTGGTTAAGTAGATATTTACCAAACTGTTTTGACACAACTCGGATGTGACACATGAGGTATCCAGCAAAAGATTGAACTTGCTATTCATTAGTATAGATCTGTAGAACTAGCTGGGCTATCCGTTACACCATGACGAGACACCCAAGTACATGGTTTAAGTATTAATGTTACATACCCATTGGTAGACCATATGACTAGATATATATTTGCCAGCACAAGATGTGATATTGAGGTCAGGTTTAATGTGATGATATTCCAAGTAAGGATAAGTCTTCGTTGTCGGGGTGGCCTAAAGTCGGTATCAGTCAGACAGCGAGGGAGTCTATCCCCTTTTCACTAGTGCTAGACCAAGGAGATTGGTTTTGCATCTGAGGTGGCACGCTACACCTAACATCAGCTCCTTATTTTACCACAAAGGATATCCCTGTGCTACTCATGCATTTGAGAGGTGAGAGGCCGGCATCGAACCTGAAAACCATGGTGGTTCTTAGCTGGATGCTCCTACCGACTGAGCTAAACCTGCAAAAATAGCTCAAAATCCATTGGCTCTCTCCTTTAAATGAATTAGAACAGTAATTCAAGTGTTGACTGTGATAGAATAAAAAACAAATTTAAAAGTTTTTTTTTTCTACATAAAGCTTTGGTTCTATTGTACCATCTTTATATATTTTACAAAAAAAAAAAGAAGACTTTTGCAACTGTTGGTCTTAGATTGTATACTATTTTCACTTTTCAGTTGTTGACTTCTTTATAAACTTGATATATGTTGTTCTGATATGTTTGGGGTCACTCTTGTCTATTACCTTCTTAAAGTCAGTAGTGGCCTATTGTTGGTATTACTTGGATAGCGGGAGGGAGTCTATTCCCTTTTCACTAACGCTAGACCAGAGAGATTGTTTTTGCATCTGAGGTGGAGCGGCACACTTTATTGCACGGATCCAGGTTGTGCTACTCATGCACTGAGTTAACGAGGGTCAGTATCAAATATAACCTAACAAAAATAATTTGAATAACCTCAGCTTATAAACAATTTTTTCTAAGTTCTATAGACAAAGCATTATTTAACATTCGTTTAAGATATTTAGGAATGAAACATTGACAAATTTGATAGTAATGTGAAGGATCAAACATTCATTTCAATATTGAGTGAATTCTTGTATGTATTTACCCCCCACAGGCAGGATATGACACAAGGTTAATTTTTTAAATGGAGTAAAGCTGGTTTGATGTCAGTGCTTTCCTATTGACAGGTTGCCTAATCCAGTCTAAAGAACCCAGTCTGCCCTACTATTTACCCTATTAGCTGATCAATTTTCTCCTTGCTTTTTTCAACTTTACCCACCAAAAGTTTTTGTACTCTAATCCGTTTCCTCTATGGATATTCAAAGTTTGGAGATGGGTGGTGTAATGGTTATAGTAGGAAATGGACATGATGACCCAAGTTCAATCTTGGATGAGGTTGTTTGCATTTCACATAGCACTAATACCCTTGGGAAAGATATGCTTCCAGCTATGGGTAAAGAGTAGAATCTTGATTAGGCAACCAGTCTAGAAGGAGGAAAACTTTGTATTCAAACCTGTTAAACTCTGCTTAAGAAATTGACCTTGTGCAGTTGTATGTCTATCCAAAATTTTGATAATTTTCTTACACTTAAACTCAGTTTTTTTAATATTTTTTATATGTTTAGCTGTTTATGAAACATCTCTAACTTACACATTAAATGTGCCATTTCTATTTATAGTTGTACAAATATTCAGAAATTTCTCTGGCCGAGCAGCTCTCAATTTTTAATTACCACTTAGAATTTACTCCACCCACCATCTGTCAGCTGCGGGTCTGTTACAGCTGCTCCTTTTTCTCTAAGGCCAACAGTTTATAAAAGCGCATTATTGCCACTCCTTTCTTTCTCTCTCTCTCTCCCCCCCTCTCTCTTTCTCTCTCCTCTGTATTGTTGCAGTGTTGAACATTTCATTTTGCATGCACTTGTACTTCTTTTATTTACATAGCAGTCCAACTTTGCAAAATTTTTTCATCCAGGTTAAAGCACGGTAACAGTAACCTGAAATTGAACTTTTTTTTTAGACCTTATTTATCCAATGCAGGTATCATTGGGAAAACGAGAAAAATGTTTTTATTAAATGGCAAATTATTATTTTTTTTCTTTTAGTAAAAATCCTTATTAACCCTTTGGAGCTTTTCAGTCAGTAAACATAATATTTTTAATCAGAGGGAGATCACATCATATAATAAATAACAGAAGGTTTAAGATATACTATTTATGGTTTTTGTGTAAATAGAATGACCAGGCTTTGGACAATTTAATAAACTTTTTTCATTCCCCAATGATACCTGCATTGGAAAAATAAGGTCTAAAAAATTTGGCTTCGGGTTACCTCTGCTGTGCTTTAACCTGGACTATTAGTTTCTATTTTTTTGTTTTTTTTGAGGCTGGTGGTTTAATTTTTAATATTATGGTGGATACTGATTTTTAATATTACGGTGGATACTCATTATTAGATAAAAGATACATTCAAAATATTTGTGATATAAAAGATAAACTTGCCTCATGGTTCACTGGTTAAATTTATTAACTTTTCATTCAGTGATGCAATTCATAGTAGTAGTAGTAGTAGTAGTGTGTGGTGGTGAGGGGTGGCAGCATCTGTTAGTCTTGAAAGATTATGGATATATATATATGTGTGTGTGTGTGTGTGTGTGTGTGTATATTAATATATATATATATATATATATATATATATTTACTTACTAACCCCTCCACATGAACAGGATGTGACACAAGGTCAATTTCTTAAGCGGCGTTTAACAGGTTTGAATTCAGAGCTTTCCTTCTAGACTGGTTACCTAGCCAACATTAAAGAGCCCAGTCTGCTCTACTATTTACTCATAGCAGGGAGGGATAGTAGTTGGATACATACCTTTCCCAAGGGTATTAGCATTATGTGAAATGCCTCGGGTCGCCGAGTCCATTTCCTACAACTCTAAACATTACACCACGCACCTCCATTATTATGGATATAGACATGGTTGTATGGATGACCAGCAGTTTCCTGGTAGCTTGGCACAAGAGTTTCCAGAAAGAGGTTGAAGACAACTTTAGGAACTCCAGTTTTTGGTTTTGAATTCAGTTATCATTCACCTAGACTAGTAGCCCACCAAGGCTAGAGAGCCTAGTCTGCCTTACTATTTTACCCATCATCATGGTGTGCTGACAGTATGGATTTCTTTGACTCTTTCTCTCTTGCTATCCATCCCTATAATCCATTGCACATGGTAAGTCCACACAGAGCTGATGAATGCAAGTTTTTACCTTTTGGCCAACACTGGTGTGACCATGTGTAGGAGTTCATAGGAGAATGACTCTTACTTCTACAGCAGTGTCCAGAATGTTTGTTTGTTTTACTTGGATGGTTTGTAATATCCTTTAAAATTCAAAAAGATATCTTCCGTTTTTTGTTTGTTTTTTTCATTGATCATCAGATTCAAAAACAAATACAAACATTCTAAATTTATTGATTTCTGATTGCAAATAAAAATGATGCAAATTTTTATTGCAGAAATTTGTTTTTGATGCTAACTAGCTCAGTTGGTAGAGCATTCACCTAGGAATCACAAGATTCCTGGTTTGATAATGGCCCTCACCAACTTGTATGGATCTGTGTGGTAAAGTAAGGAGCTAATAATAGATGTGGCAATAATCTACTTGGTCTAGCGCTAGAGAAAGGGGGATAGACTCCCTCACTTTCTGGCTGATACCAACATTAGGCCGCCCAAACTGACTTTACTTTATTCCCTTATTTCTTGTCGTTTTGAAAAGCCATGTTTTAATGTTTTAGTAATGTCAGTTCTAGTTTGGAAATTTCAGTAATTTTGATCTGGAAAGATTTTTGTTAAATATAAAAGTTGAACCGGAAAGAGAGTTTGCTGCTTTCAAGAAACATTTTGAAAATGAACCAATGTGGAGTCAAGATATATCTTACTGTTTGTTGGGTGTTTTTGTTCAACTAACTTTTACTTAACCTATGATGTGACAGTAACAGTTTGTTGTCTCTAGTTGTTGTAATTGAACTGAATAATTATATCTTACTTACTTAGCAATTTGTTGGTTGATTCATTTAATGATTGGATCTTTTAGAATTTCTTTGTTTCATTTGTAAAATCATGACAATATCCACACTTTGTTTTTCTTCTTCTTCAAAACTGCTTAATGTGTTTATTGGAAGTTAATTCAATCATTCTATCATTTGTATTCTTTGAAGTTTAGAACTGTGTATTGAGTGAAAATAAGTGATCTCAGTGGTTTTTAAACTGTCTACTGCATCATGAAATGTATAAGTTGGAGGCAGGTGGTGTAATGGTTAGAGTCGTAGGAAATGGACTTGTCGACCTGAGAACAAATCCTGGACAAAGCTACAGTTCACATAGCACTAATACCCTTGGGAAAGCTATGCATCCAACTATTCTCCCTCCAGCTATGGGTAAATGGTAGGGAAGACTGGGCTCTTTAACCTTGGTTAGGCAACCAGTCTAGGAGAAGGAAAACTCTGAATTCAAACCTGTTAAACTCTGCTTGGGGTGGTCACTACTAGAATAGGCTCAGTCCTAATTTCTTAAGAAAAAGAGGTATAAGCAAAGCAAAGCTAAATGAAACGACTCTTATTATACAAGAATCATTCACTAAATAAAGTGATTTTTTTTTAAAGAAGCAACCCCCTTCCCTCCTGAATTTTTTCCCCATAAATGTGTTGTAACCTAACAGGTTGCTAAATGAGAAATAACCAAAACAGAGGTTGGAAATGAAATGGAATCTTTATAACATTAACAAAATACAATACTTGTCAGTGGCGTGAAGAAAGGTAATCCACTGTTAGTGGCATAAGACTACTCAGTCAGCATAGTACTCCTGTATTTATGAGGATTGGCACATAACCATTAATGTTCATAGGTACGGTATATAACAAAATGTAAACTCTGTATTGCTTGGAATTAGTTTATAGCAACAATTATTTCTAATCTCCCAAAAATATTTGTTTTGAGGCTATTCAAAATGATGGCAAATCAGTGCTGCAGGATTGAACAGAGATCTGTCATCAAATTTTGATGGCTGAAAATTCTAAACATTTGAAATTTACAGAAAAATGCATGATGTTTATGGAGTAGCATGTTTTAGTCTTAAAAAATTATTTACAATAAATAGGGATCTATACATTTTTGTAATTGAGTCAAAGTTTATCAAAATATGTTATTGCTTATAAAGTCCACCCCAAATATAAAAAACTTGGGAATTGCTAAGTTATATAGAAATACGAATGCTATAAATAGAATTTTAAAAATCATTATAAAAATTTTTATAGAAAGAAAATTAAGTGCTAAAAAGATTAAACTGAGAACATGGATACCCAACCAACCATATCGGTCATTGCCCCTAGCAGATCTTCTGCATGGCATCCAGAATCTGTGCAAGGCTTCTGCTAATCAGCCTACACTGGTGTGTTCATGTGAGAAAGTAATTATGAGTTATCCTTACTTCTCCAACAGTGTTCATCATGTTTTGTTCGTCTTACTTGGATAGTTTGTGTGATATGAGGCAAGTGGCCATACAGCTGAGAGATGCTGCTTCCAGGATTTGTTCAAGAAAGCATGCTACATCCTTGTGTAGTTCCTATCTAGGTTTTAGGTTTTTCTCTAGGCATTCCATTAGAGTCCAAAGTGGTGCAGCTGTACTGTAGCACTGATAAGGCTACTACTTGGAAGAATTCTCACTTTATCAATAAGATCAGATTTTCATGTGAACAATTGACTTTATTGAGCATAAAAGAATTTATTTGGTTTTGAGGAGTGTGTCGGTATAAAATGATTTTAGAAATCCATATTTACATTTCTGTGTGAAATAAATAATGTTCTTTCTTTTTTCAGGATTAAATCTTAATATGTACCTGTCTCATATATTGGAAGATAATTATCCAGAAATGATGAAAAGATTGTTTTTGATCAATGGTAAGTTTTCTTTAGTTTTATTGTCAGAAATATAAATATACTTTCTTTTTTTCTTGTGTATTTGCAAAATGCTAGCATTCTTTTTTTAATATTGATGATGCTTTTAACACTGATACAGATCATTAATATACATTTGAATGGTGACTTTTATTGATGAAAGTTTCCAGATATTTAGATGGTTAAAAAGCAACATCAAACAGTTTTTGTAATATAAAATCATATATCATATGTTGTATCTTTTGACAAGTATATATTGTGAGTGAGCCAATGTTTTTAACACTTAAAAAAAAAAAACCTAGAAACTGAATCCACTTAAATTTTTTTAAAAATTGAAATAGAATTTAACATTTTTTTAAAGCAATTTCTAATTCAGTGGTGTTAGTTTGATAACTTTTATTTTTTTTTTTTGGATTGGATTACCTTGATATCTATAAAGATATTTCTGTAATAAAATGCTTTTTAAAATTATCTCAATCTGGATTTTTTTAAAGAAAAGGAAATTCTTATTTACAGCTTTCACCATGTTTATATTAGAAAAGAAGTTTAAGTTTAGACATTGCTTTTATGATATTTAGATTTTTTTTAGAATAAATTTTAACATGCTGCTTTACACTGCTGGAATCATTTTGAGACTCTTTTTTTCTTCTTTTTTTTTCCATTTATTATTATTATTATTATTATTATATATTTTGCTTTTCCCATTTAAACTATATTCTGTTAAACCGCTTATAAATAATAATAATGATTATGATTATTATTATTATTATTATTATTAAAATATTTATTTATTTATTTACATATACTGATAAACAGTTTATAAACAATGATTTTCAGCAAAGATTTTCTCAGTCTAAGTCTTTATTAAATCCTTGTTCTGTCTATACATATGTCTGTGTATGTGTCTCAATATGATTACAGAAAATTGTTGTATTTTTCAAAAAATGGACTTAGCTAAATCTGTGTTAAAAACAATAATGAAATTAAAATTAAACCTTCTTCAATAAATAATAATTGTTTTTTTTATTTCTTTTTCTTTCATTTTCAGCACCCAAATTATTACCGGTGTTATATAAACTTGCAAAACCCCTTATCAGTGAGAATATGAAGAGAAAAATTTTTGTTTTAGGGAGTAAGTATTTCTATTTTATTTCAAATGAAAATTATTTTAGAATCCTAATTTTTTTCTCCCCTAGATTGTAATAAATATTTTTCATAGGAAATTGACTGCTATTTAAAAATGTACTGTCAGTAAATTTTAAAACGTAAAAAAGTATGATTTGCCAAATGTCTTCTTTTTTTTTGGGGGGGGGGAGGGTCTTTGGTTGCATAACTCAAGCATTGCTAAAGGCAATGACCACCAAATTTTCTGTATTTACTAATCGAACTCTAGAGCAGTGGTTCTCAACCGGTGGTCATATGCCCCACCCAGACTATATAACCTTTTTGTGGGGAGGGTTCCAGGCATGCAAGAAATATTTAATTATAAAAATACAATAGGACTTTTAAACATAGAATGTGTTGCACCAGAGAAAAATAAGAATCAAAAAGATCCATAAGTAATAAAATTTGGGAAAAAAAAAAAAAATGTTGAGAACTACTGCTGTAGAACATGGGATTCAATTTACAATACAAGTGTAATGCTAAACTGAGCCCTTTACTTTGCAGGATGATAATGGATGGAAGATTTAGGAATAACGGTATTGATTAATTAAAATGTTATTAATTTTATTTCTAATGTTTACCATTAATTATTTTTTCCTAGTTTTATTTTTTCCTATTATTTACATATCATGAATAAATAAAAAAATTCCAAGCAGTTTAGCTCACTCAGTTGAGCGTTCAGCTAGGAATCACAAGGTTCCTGGTTCAATACTGGCCCTCGCCAACTCAGTGTATGAGTAGCATGGGGATCTGTACAGTAAAGTTAAGAGCTGATGGTAGGTGTGATGCTCCACCTCAGCTAAAATAATATCCTTGTTCTAGCACTAGTGAAAAGGGGATAGACTCCCTCTCTGTCTGGCTGATACCGACATTAGGCCACTCCAACGACTTTACTTATACTTTTCAATTATAGATCATTAGCTCAGTCAGTAGACCATCCACCTAGGAATCACAAGCTTCTGAATTCAATACCCATCCTCACCTACTTAGCACACATAAGTAGCACAGCTTGGCTAATCTGATCTCTGCAGTAAAGTGGGGAGTTGGCAGTAGGTGTGTTGCTTCACCTCAGCAAAAACACTACCTGGTCTAGCGCTAGCAAAGAGGCAATAGACTTCCTCGCTTTTGGCTGATACTGACAATTTTTGTATATGGTAGTTTTTTTGTTGGTATAACATACCTTAATCTAAAAACAAAATTATTATCTTCATCATTTATAGATTATTCTCTTCCATTATATAATAATAATAATAATAATAATCATGTTTTCTACTTTTTTTTAACCATTAAAGGTGATTACAAAGAAACACTGCTGAAGTACATAGATTCTGAAGAACTTCCTGCTTATCTTGGGGGAACAAAAACAGATCCTGATGGCAATGTGCTCTGTAAAACTTTGGTAAGTGTTTTCTATTTGTTGCATAACTTATCTTTGTTAAATCGAACTTAATGGACCTAGATTCTACCATTGTATGTTACACCACCGAATGAAAAAAAATACCAAAAATCAAGGAATTAACTGAATTTAATGAAATTTTCAGTGTTGATATATTAATGAATAAAAAATATAATACATCAGTTATTTTTTTTCAGGTCAGTTAACTTTGAACCAAGTATCTTTGAGAAACTGTATTATGCCTCAAAGATACGTGATTCAAAGTTAACTGACCGGAAGAATTGTAAAAGTTTTTAAATAAAATAACTGGTGCATTATTTCTTTTATTCATTAATATATCAACACTGAAAATTTCATTAAATTTGGTTAATTCCCTGATTTTTTTTTTTTTCAGCAGGGTGACATATGATTTATTTATCTGCCTTAAGTTCAATTTAACCCTTATTTTTTTTATCAGTATTGTTCAAGCATATTCCGGTTTATTTCTTACCCTATCTTTACCAGTAATCCTACTAATTCTATTTGTAAAAGAAAAATCTACCCTTTTGTGAGAAAACCTAGTTTATTTTCTTAGTCCCTAAAAGTTTGATTTGAATATAAAATATGTTTTTATCTCTGTATAATTCCTGGTCATTATCATAATGTCACGCTGACAGCATGGATTTGCATGACTCTCTCTCATTACTCTTTTGGCAAGTTCTCCTTATGACATCTGCTCAGAGCTGATCAATGTAAATAGATTATATAGATGATTCCTGTTGTTAAACCATACTTGGGATTTAAGAGTTATTGCTATAGCACATATGTCAGTGCATTGGGAAAACCAGGAAAATAACTTTTATATTTTCAGTCTATTGCCACATTTTATATATATATATATATATATATATATATATATATACATATATATATACACACAGTTGCTTAGTGTCACCTTATTGATGAAAACAAAAAAACAATTACTTTAACAGTTACATTAACATTACTTAAACAGTTTTAATGATGAAAAGCGCACATACTTTACCTTGATAATGGTTCGGATACAAACCGAAAGTACTTGGTCAATCAAAAATGTCTCTTTTGGAGAAATAATTAATGCTTTTCAAGATTGTAAGATCAAAAGAATCATTAGGAAAAAAATAATAAAAATAATAAAAAATAATAAGGATTCTGTTTTATTTAAGGAAATTTGTGTGTGTATGTATATATATATATATATATATATATATAGGGCTGGTTTAGCTGTCGGTAGAACATCCACCTAGGAATCACAAGGTTCTTGGTTTGATAAAAGCCCTTGCCAACTCGGTGCCTGCATACCACAGCTTGGATCTGTATGTTAAAGTGGGAAGCTGATGGTAAGTGTGGCTCTCCACCTCAGACACAAAAACAATTTTCCTGGTCTAGCGCTAGTGAAAAGGGGAAAAACTCCCTCGCTGTCTGGCTCATACTGATTATATGCCACTCCACTGACTTATATCATACAGTATAGAAGACTCCATGTTATATTTTGAAGTCAGTATACTTTTATTCACACTTCATTCCATCTAGAGATGCAACTGTTATTGGTTTCATGATAAACTATGTTAAAATTTTTGATGGTTAGTGATAGTGACAAGGTATGAAAAACTGATTCCTTTTTTTCTCACTTGACTGACTTTACACCTGTTCACCCTCAGTTAATGTTTCTGTCTTTTAAGGAAGGTCAGTGAAGTGGAAAAACGAACAAATATATAGCAGACTCCCATTTAAAGATGTCAAAATAATGTTTATACAAGATTTATTACCTTATGTATTTATCTTATATTATCTTCATTTTCACATATGTGTTCACATGCCATCCTAGTCAATTTAGAAATGGTCCTTAAATATTGGTTTTCTCCCTGAATTTTTAGCTAGTCCCAGATTATTTCCACATAAGTTTGCATTTATGTGAGTGAAATGCCATCCTAATCAATTTGGAAACGACCCTTAAATATTGAATTCCTCCTGGAATTTTTAGTCGGTCCCAGATTATTTTTGGCAGATAAACCTTTTGCCATTGTGTCTAGACAATAACATTTTCCTTCAACACATACTAAAAAAAAAACAACACATTTCTTAATACCTTAATTCAAGTAATCTGAAATAACTCTTCCAGGGATTCCCTGTGACATAGTGGCTAATGTGCTGGACTGTAACATTGTAGTAAGCGAGTTCAAACTCCATTTGTACTATTACATTAACTTTCAGACTAATACCCTTGGAAAAGGTATGAATCCCATCACTCACAACCCCTCTACAAGCTGAGTCAAGCTGGTTTCAATTCAGTTTTTCTTACTCGGGCTAAAGAACTCAGTCTGCCCTACTATTTTACCCATAGCTAGAGGGAGAACAGGTAGATTCTTACCTTTTCCAAGGGCATTAGCGTGAAGTGAAATGCAAACAGCTTTGTCCTGGATTTGAACTTGTGTCACCAATTTCATTTCCTACAATAATAGTCATTACATTAACCGCCCTGTCGGCTGGGGTGTTAGAATGCACCAACTGCACCTCTGCAGAGGGGTAAGACTCCCCCAATGGGGCCACCTGTTGGCCGTGGTTTGCGACCCGTGATGCTTAAGGATAGAGCCCAGGTGGATGAGCAGTTCATAACATGCAATACTCCACTTTGGCCCTATCTTGGGCTAGACGGGCGGTCGGAAGGCCCCCTTCGATCAATTGGCTGGTCACGTCAAGCCCTAGCACCTATATGATTTTCCCAACCCTATTGCCCTTATGGCAAACCCCAACCCCTTTTTATCATATGGGTGCTAGAAGGCGGTGACTGAGGGTCTACATGTCCTGGGAATGACGTTAAACTCTATCTGATGGTTAGGTTCCAGTTCTGGAGATTTGGGGAATGTGGAGTACCCCTTCATCACCATTGCTCCCTGGTCCATTCTGACCCGGAGTGAAGTACCTGTTAGGGTCCCATCTATGGGTTAAATAGAAAATGTATTTATAAAAAAATTGTATTATCCATTAAGAATTGATTTATTTCAAAACTTTATCGGCATTAAATGACCCACTGAGGTTGATATGCCGTAAAACAAAACAAACAAACATTACATTAATTGTGATGTAAATCTGATTTGAATTCAGATTTCCTTCTCCTAGATTTGTTGCCTAACCAAATTTAAAGAACCTGTCCACCCTACTACTTACCCATAGTTGGGGAGAGGTGAAATAGATTTATGCTTTTCCCCAATGGTATTAGGGCAAAAATGAAATGCAAACTGCTTTCTCCTGGATTTGAACACCTATCACAATAACTTATGTTAAGCATGCCTCCACTTGTAATGCACCAGTGTATTAGATTTATCATTTTTAGTTCTGTTTTTTTTTTGTTTGTTTTTGTTTTGTTTTTCTTCTGTTAGTCTATTCTCTTGGCTGCATCCTATCAACACCACCTGGTTTAGTATTTCAATGTAGTATTAAGTGTGTATTTTAATGCTATAACTGTATATAACCAAGATGCAGAACAGCAGGCATTTGAAAGCTTGTTGTTCAAGTTCAAAGTCATTATCAGCCATTCCAATCTTTGTTTATACAATTTTTTGGCTGATCTTTTCTGCCGCCTTCTTTAAGTGTGTGTATATATATATATATATATTTATCAACCCTCTCCAAATAAGCAGGATGTGACACAGTCAATTTTTATGCAGAGTTTAACAGGGTTTTCCTTCACCTGGACTGGTTGCCTAACCAAGGTTAAAAACACCAGTCTGCCCTACTATTTACATATAGATGGAGGGAGAGTATATGGATGCACAAATTTTCCAAATGTATTAGCGCTATGTGATTTGAACTCGCGTCAACGAGTCCATTTCCTACGATTCTAATTATTACACCATACACCTCCTTCAAGTGTATAACTCATGAGAAAAAAGGTTTTAATATTTTTATTTATTTTTATTTTTTTTACAAGAGAAACCTGTTACAGTTGATGTGTGTGTGTGTGTATGTTTTCCTCTCTACACAGTTTGCTTTGAAAATCCTACTAGGGTGAGAGGGGGTAATGTCAAGGTGCCATTTTGTATTACTACAAAACAGATTTTGCTATTAGATTCCAACCCTACCAAATGGTTGGTTGTACTTTTCTGATGAGTTAGTGCCTTATCTAAAAGTACTGCAGATTTGTTAAAAGAAAAATGTAGACTGGCTCAGCCAAAATGTAAACAACATCAAGAACGACGCAAAAGGAGGAGTAGAAGGAGGAGGAAGAGTCCAATTGTCTGAAGAAAAGCTGGAATGTTAATGACTCTTCTCACTTATAGATAAGTATCAACCATTTTGGATTTAGATTTTATACAGGCAAAAACCCACCTTATTTGATACTTGTTATCAACAGAATCTAAGTTGATGTTTGTTATTAAGCATTGACTCAAGGCTTTCCTGATTAAATAAATTTTCATACCTTTTTTATTTATAAATAAGCATATATATATATATATATATACACACACACACACACACAGGTACCGATAGGTATCTGTCCTGCGTCCTTGATGCATAAAAATCTCAATTGAATTTAGTTGTTGTGTTGTCATATCCACATTTTTCCTCTATTCTCAACCATATTTTGTTGGATTTATTCAATCCTTCACTCCTAATATATATATATATATATATATATATAATATATATATATATATAAATAAATTTTTGGTACAGCTGAATTTATAAAGGATAAAGAGCCAAGTCTGCCCTACTATTTATCCCAAGAGTATCTCATCATGGTAAATGGTTAGCAAGCTAGTTTTGCAGATCTATTACTACTGAATAGATGCCCCATAATTGCAACCTTGTGTCATATCCTTCCTGTGGCAAATGGGTTTGATAAATACCTACCTTTCCCAAGAGTATTATTACCAAGTGAAATGCCAACAGCCTCGTCCTGGATTTGAAATAAAAGAGCATATACATTTAGTATGTTATCAGGGCATTATTGATCAAGGGAGGTAATGATTTTTTTAAAAATCTTTTTTTTTTAGATTTTTTGATTTTTAAACAATTACCAAAAATCAGGGAATTGTCCAATATTTAGAAAAGTTTCAACACTTAATTAATTAAGGAGTTACTTTTATAATGAATACCTTATTTTATATTAAAAAAAAAAAAAAGAAAAAAAGAAGTGTTATTTATTTTTTTTTTTTTTTTCAATTATGATTGTAGGGAGAGGGTTTCTAATTTTTACATTTCTAGTAAGATCAAATCCTGAAGACCACATAAAATAAAATAAATTAATAAAATTTCAACACCTAAAAAAAGTTATTTGAAAATTTAAGTTATTTCTTTAAAACTCAAAAAATATTTTTTGTAGCATGTTTTTTCTATATGTAGTTTTAAAAACTTTTTTTTTTCTTTTTTTTTAATTGATGCAAAAAAAAGTTTTTTCTCTGATTCAGTTAGCCTGTTGTTATTCACTTAATTGAAAATTTTAAACATCTGGAAGGTGGCATGTTGAACACAATATTTTTTTGTGTGGAATGAAGATTTATTCAATCTATCTAAAAATGTATCATTAAAAATGTGCAATTTTGTGCAACATATTTTTCGAGATTTTTATATATTTAAAGTTTATTACTAACGATTGTTCGTTTTCATTTATGGATGAAATAGTGTTATAAGTTATTCCCCTTTTTACTTAAAAAAAAACTGTTTTTCACTCTGGGGACCGCAACAATTATTTAAGTGTACATGAAATTTTGCACATGTAGGCCTTTGTAAATTTTGTCCCTGTGCAAACTTTTTTTTTTCCTGATGATAAACATGAAAAAAAAAAATGAGTTATCTCCCTCAAATGATTTGCCCATTAAATGCCTTTTTTTATTTTGTTTATTAATTTCAAGATCTGCTATGGAGGAACCGTACCAAAAGAATACTTCTTAGAAAATACTGAAGAATATGAAACTATGGATAGTATTATGGTGAATAGTGGAGATAAGTTATATTGTGAATGTGTAATCGAGGATTCAAATAGTCAATTACGGTAAGTACTTGTTTTCTTATTCATTAAGAATTATTTGTGCATATATATGTGTGTTGTTATATTGTCTAGATATTTTTTACCTGGGTGAGTCAAAAATTTTGCAATATTTTGGTTCATGCTAGTTTGCAGCATGTATATCACATGACCGTTCAATCTGTGGTAGATACCTGCTATTCTTGTTAGTATGGTAGTTGGTATGTTGTGCATTGCTTCACTCTGTAATTTAAAAGCTGCACAGATGAAAATGCAATGTTGTTTAATTTGGGAACAGAAGTTCAAACTTGGCCATAACGCCACAGAAGCAACCAAAACTGATGATGATGCAGTTGATCACAGTACAGTAACCAGATGGTTCAAGAAATTTTGCTTGAGTTGCTAAAACCTTGACTATCAGGCAAGGTCAGGTAAGCCTAAAACTGTGGAATCTGAGGTCGCTGTGTTCCTAGCCATAGAAACAAATCTAGCAAGTAACACTTGTGTGGTTTGTTACATTCATGATCTCAGCAAAAGCATCTGAACCTGCTGAATTGTGCCTTATGTTACCAAAATATTGCAAAACTTTTGACTCACCCTAGTATTTCTTCATGTCCTGGGTATGACGTTAAACTCTATCTGATGGTGAGGTTCTAGTTCTGGTGCTCTGGGGGGAATGTGGAGCACCTCTTCATCACCATTGCTCCCAGGTCCACTCTGAGCCAGAGTGGTAGTACCTGTTTGGGTCCCATCTATGGGTTAAATAGAAAAATGTGTTTATAAAAATGAGTATCCATTAAGAATGAATTTATTTCAAAACTTTGTCAGTATTAAACGACCCACCGAGGTTGATATGCTGTAAAACAAACCAAACCAAACCTAGTATTTCTAATTGGAAGCAATATCCGTCCGAGAAAAAGCTGACCAAAATACTTCCATGGAATGTGACCAAATGAAGTTTATTTTTCAACATAGTCCTCTCTTGCAGTTCACATACTTCTTTCATTGGTGTTTCAATGCTTGGGTCCCATTGGTCAAAAAGGCCATCAACAGCAGATATAACGACATATGAACTTTTTAGTCCACCTTCAGCTATTGACAGTGCTGTTGTGTTTGTTGTGCATGCGCCTGTCTCTGGATGCGCCTCACTGCCATGCTTAGTCTTGGCTTGGCAGTTGTTTCTGATATAGCTACCGATTGATACTACCACCAAGTGTGAACTTTGCACAGTTATTCAGTTTTTGAACACAAAAGGCATTAAACCAATTAAAATTAACAAAAGTTTATGTTGAGTCATGTATGGATTTTGAAAACAGCCACAGGTGGTGCAATGACAATGAGGTTCAACACTTCCTCAACAACAAGGCTTATGAGCTGGTATGACATGGACATAAAAAAAACTGTTACGGCACCTACAAAAATACATTGACTGAAATAGCAATTATGTTGGAAAATATACATGTTCAAACTTTAAAATAATGTAAACATTAACAACTAACAATAAACGTTTCTATAATTTCTAAATATTTAGGAGACCTTACCTTTGGGATTACCCTTGTTTTTGTAACAACTTGAGTTTTATATTTGACTTGTTGAACTCTTCTATAAAAATGACAACAATATTTCAATAATTTTGTAAATGCATCTATAATAAATCCAAAACATTGTTGTCCTGCATTTTCTACTTTATATTGAATAATTGTTGAATTGACGTCAAAATAATGCAAATTCACAAATATATTTGAATTTCTAAAAGGATTTTTTTAAGAAAAGAAGTTAAAATAACATATTTACAAGTATTTACATATTGATTTCTGTTATATGAAAAGGGATTTTCTCATCATTCATTTTACATCAACTCTTTGTAATAGAATATTGTTGGAATATAGAAATGGGTTACACACCAATATCCCTCTCTCATACACACACACACACACACACACACACACACACACATATATATATATTATATATATATATATATATATATTATATATATATATATAGTGAATAAATGAAAAAAAAAAACTTTAGATTTTTTCATGTAATAATTTATTTCAACTGCAAATCTCAGCATCTTCAGACATAAAGCAAAAACATGGTTGTCACTGATCTGATATATATATATATATATATATATATATATATATATATATGAACTGAAGATAAAAGTTTTTGCACATATGATCTGGGCATTTTTGATTGGCAGATTTAGTCACTGTTGTTTTGGAATAGTCTATAAATATAAGTCTTGGTCATTAGCACATCTTATACCAAAATATTCCAACAGTCAACCTTGGCCAGAATTTGAACTTGATTCCATGATTCCTTTTTTCACATCAGTAACCATTATGCCATCTGCAACTTCTTTTTAAGATTTTACTTCTATAGAAATTATCAGGACTTAATATTTATTTTGTTTTTTATTTGTTTACAAAAAAATAATCATTAGAAGATTGTGATCTTTTTTTTTTCTTTCTTTTAGGGGAGAGATTTTTCAGATCCAAATAAATTTGCTAAATGAAACCTATTAAAAAGCATGAAAATAGCTTTGTTCCTTTTTACACAGTAATAAAAACTGAATAAATGCTATTTAAAAAAAAGACCCTGTTAGATTTTGCCATAGCCATTAAAAATCCAGGCAAGTCTTTTGAAGGATTTAATAGCACTATTAAAGTAGGTGCTATTGAAATAAAGAAATCATTAAATCTAGTAGCGTGGTTATGTTTTAAATATATATTTATCAACCCATCCACATGAGTAGGATGAAACACAAGGTCAATTTCTTAAGCATAGCCTTCTCCTAGTCCGGTTGCCATACCAAGGTTAAAGAGCCCAGTCTGGTCTACTATTTACCCATAGCTGAGTTGGATACATACTTTTCCCAAGGGTATTAGCAATATGTGAAATACAAACAGTCTCTTCCAGGATTTGAACTTGTCTCACCATGTCCATTTCCTACAACGATAACCATTATACCACGAGTGCCTTTGTTTTAAATATAACAGTAATCACCATACTCTTTCCTATAAAAAATGTATTCAAATTCTTATTTTCAAATACACATATACACCTATGATAGTTATTGTGTGAAACCTTTTGATACAAGATAATCTGTAATTGCTATACAGAGAGCTTTTTTGTACTCATTTCATGTTATATTGGAATGATGATGAGGTTCTGGATAGAATTTTCAACACATAAAAGTATTGATTTTCTGTTCCGAACAGCATCATTCTTACGTAACATGAAATAAGCAAGAAAAGCTCTCTGTAGCAATCACTAGCCTTAAAAAATGTTTCGACTACAAATACATAGTGTACACAAGTCAAAGTCATGATTGTAACTGATAATATTGGAATAGATAGTAAGACATTAGCTAGATGGAGCTATCATTGCCATTTTCCTAAGTTCCCTTGCATCACACAGGTGACATTTTAAAATGTGGGAAGTATCTCTGCTACACTCTGTATAAAGAGGCACCCCTCTTGAAATACTATTAGAGCTGAAAACAAAACTTGTTTTAATATAAAATATCCATTATGAAAATCTCTAAGTTTACTTATAGATACACATATGCCATCAAATTTATTTTTACTACTTATTCTGGATAAATATCGATATATATTTTTCAAATATAGTTGTCGGAAGGTGCGATATATTAAATAGTAATGCTTGTAAATAAACTTGGGGAAAGGGTTTTTCAATTTACTCACAAATGATTGGTATCAAGTCCTGAATCAATAAAGATTATACAATTTAGTCTGCATCAAATTCAGAAAGGGCAAAGTTCCAAATGGAAAAATCCAAGAGTGGCAAGATGCTCCTTCCTTACAGGAAACACTAAATTAAATGGACCATATGAATAAGGCTTTTTTCTTAATAGTAAATTAGAAGATTAATTTTACCCAGGATGCAATGTCAATGCATATTTATTTCTCAGAGGAAGTTCTTTATGGCTTATACCAAGAAGATAATCCAACAATATTTGTATTATATAGAAATATTTTGTGTGATAATATCATCTTGAATCTTTCTATGTAATTTACTTGAAATAACTGAAATAAGATTGTTTATAAAGATTAGATTTGCCACTGTTCAAAGTATGAGATAAAATTTGTATTCCTCCAAATTTTGTGGGGATGTTATATATTTAGATAAGATATTTTAGCTAACCAGAAAAAAGGCCAAAAATGAATGAAAATAAATTCAAAATTCAAAGCTTCTTTTCTTTCTTTCTTTCTTTCTTTCTGTCAAGAGATAAAATTATTATTCATTGATATGCTCACTCACAGTTATTTTATTACACTTATATTTAACCAGTTTTACCAAAATTTCTTATACTAGAATATATTATACTAAAATCTATTTTAAAAATTTAGTTTGTTTTTTTATTAGATATGAAAATTGAAATAAGGCGACACGTTTTAGTGACAGCACCAAATTTTCAAATTGAATTCTCTATTGCAGTTCTTTTGAATTTACAGTATTTCTACTCTATTCTATAAAGAATATCAATCACAATTTATCTATGTAATGGTTAACAAGCTATTTATGCAGCTGAATTACTACTGATTTATGAGTTATTCTTTACTAAGTGCACCTTTTACCAAATGTATGCTGCACTTATTTATCATATATGCCTCACATTGTTATGATTAACAATCTTGGCTAGCTGACCATTATTAGATAAAACATACTTTTATGTAATTAATGTAACTACTGGATGCAGTTTTGTCATACCCAACACATCCCTTTAATGGTGGTGGGTGTGGGGTCTTATGCGGTCAGCAATATCTAAGCCCCACTGACAGGGCAGTTGTAGAATGTAAGAAAATAACATTGTTTTTCTCTAAAGAGCCAAAGAATTTTTTTAGTCTGGTTTATATTATGAACTTAGTACAAATCATTGTAATAGAGATTGTGTGTCTGCCTGTCTATAACTGAAAGTACATCACAACTAACGTCACAATTCCCTTAGTTATTAGTCACATTCTCCATGTTGTTATTTTCATTTAGATTTAGATTTTTAATAAAAATTTTTATATTATTGATACTATTGGCCTTACCTATATACTAATAATAATTGCATTTGTATATACAACCAAAAAGCAGTTTACAATGTGAACAGGAAGGCTAATTTGCATATTGATCTTAAAAACATAATTTTATGAATATTTGCTTGGTTTTCAATTTAATTTTAATTGATATGATAAAAAGTCCTGTTGATAAATCTTAAAGGAAATCCACTAATTAAAAGAAATAACTGAAATTTCATTATTTACTGTCTAATTTAGTTAAATAGTTAGGAAAATCTTGCAATAACAGCTGGGAGGGATGGGAAGAGCTATCATCCAAGCTGTTCTATTCTTTGATTATACCCCCTCTGTTTTAAATCTTTTCTAATGAGCTCTTATTTAGTTTCATTAGTCTTTCTAATTTAATGAAATATTTTATTACAGTAAAACTTAAATTTCATTTGATGATGTCATATCTGCTGTTGATGACTTTTTTTTACCAATGGAATCCAAGCACTGCAACACCGATGGAAGAAGTGTTTAGACCGGGGATGGGGGGGGGTATTTTGAAAAATACACCACATTTGGTCATGTTCCATGAGAGTATCTTGGTCAACCTATGAACTTTTCAGCCAACCCTCATATAACAATAAATTATGAAAATCGTGGTTTTAGACTACTTTGAAGACTATTACAAACCTTTTTTTCTTCTTCTTCTTCTTATAAAAATATCAAGCTAGACTTTTGAGTTGATTTTGTTATCTGTAGACAGAATTTTACTGAATTTCACGAGATAAATGAAGAGAGAATAAATTTATTTTGAAATGATGAGAGATCTATCATCTACTTTTTCATGTGTGTAATAATGTTTTCCCTGTTTGCTATGGAATTCCACTGGGGGTAGGGGGGGGATAAATGTCATGCTGCCATTTCCTATGACTGCAGAAGTGCAGCAAACCGGCTTTTTGCTTCAGACTCCAACTCTACTAAAATGGTTACTTGCACTTTTCTTTTGGTGTCTTATCTAAAAGTACCGGAGACTTGTAGACACACATTTTCTGTATCTATTAATTTCAGTAGATGTCGGCAATGTAATAACTGACCAATTTTATTATTATTACATCATCACCAGCAAGACTAATGATATGTAGAAAATAATATATACCTTATATATATATATATATATATTATATATATATATATCATTAGCATTCAACTGCTGTTCATAAGATTTAGTTTTGATGACCAGGTAGTTAAAATTCCTTAAACATCTATTTAATCTATTTAATGTGTGAAGATGAAAAATTGATGTTTCTCTTTAATATTTTGGGTAACACTTTTTTTTGTTTTTACTGTCTGATTATCCCAGGTGGGTGGGCTGGGAAGTTATTGTTTTTTACAATATTATCTTTATCTTGAATGAGGCTGTTTGCATTTCATACAGTACAAATGCTCTTGGGAAAGGTATGCATCCAACTATTCTTCTTCCAGTTATAGGTAAATAGTAGGGAAGACTGGGCTCTTTAACCTTGGTTGAGCAACTAGTCTAGGAGAAGGAAGACTCTGAATTCAAACCTGTTAAAGGCTGCTTAAGAAATTAATATTTTATTACATCTTACTCATGTGCAGGGATATATTATATATATATATATATATATATATATATATATATATATACATATAATATTATCTTAATCTAATAAAGTGGTTCCTTAACCTTTTTTTACTCAAAAATAATTTAAAGCTATGCCTTACTAATTATTCTTCCACATCCCCAAAGAAAATTCCTGTGGACACCCATTGTTGGAGGTGTAATGGTTAGTCATAGGAAATGGATTCGTCGACCCGAGTTCAAATCCTGGACGAAGCTACAGTTCACATAGCACTAATACCCTTGGGAAAGGTATGAATCCAACTACTTTCCCTCTAGCTATAAGTAAAATAGTAGGGCAGACTGGCTCTTTAACCTAGTTTAGAAGGAAAACTCTGAATTCAAACCTGTTAAATCCGCTTGGGGTGGTCACTACTAGAATAGGCTCAGTCCTAATTAGTGATTTATTTCACTAATTTGCTACCAACCTTTTGTACAAGTATTTCTGCCCTGTCAGCAAATCTTAAAATATGCTGTTGAGAGTTAAGACCCCCCCCCCATAAGAGATGTGTCTTGAGTATAACCCTAAACTTCATCTGATGGTGAGGTTCCAGTTCTGGAGATTGAGGAATTGTAGTGCCCCTTTATTGATATTACTCCTAGGTCTACTCTGACCCAGAGTGGTAGTACCTTTTAGGCTCCCATCTATGAATCATATAGATCTGTTTAAAAATTATTTTTATTGGATAGATATACTTGATGCTATATAACTGTAGATTCAGCTTCATGCCATATCAGGTGTACACCAGACCTAGTCTGGTGCTCAGACCAATGAAAAATTCTCTGGAATATGTGTGTGAGAGAGAGAGAGGGGGAGAGTGAGTGTGTGTGTGTGTGTGTGGTGAAGAAGAGGAGTAGGAGGTAGAAAAGAAACAAATGGACAATTGAGAAAAGCGTGTCTTACATAATAGGATGAAAGAAAAAAGACGAAGTAAAAAGAGCGCAACTGAGAGTGTGTGTGAGAGAGAGAGAGAGTTGGTGAAGATGGGGAATAGGAAGGAAAGAAATGTACAGTTGAGAAAAGCGTGTCTAAAGAGAAAGAGAGAATAGAATGAAAGAAAGGAGAGTGTATCTGAGATAGATAGATAGATAGAGAAAGAGAGAGAGAGAGAGAGAGAGAGAGAGGATGGAAGTAATGAAGGAGGAGAGAGACTTGGTGAAGAAGAGGAACAGTAGGTAGGAAAGAAACAATTGTATAGTTGAGAAAAATGTGTATTAGAGAAAAGAATGAAAGAAAAAGAGAAAATAACAATTGCACTTGGAGAGAGAGAGAGAGAGAGAGAGACAGAGAGAGAGAGAGAGATTAATTATAAAGACAGAGAGAGAGAGAGAGAGATTAATTATAAAGACAGAACATTCCCTAAAAATAAATGCAAATGAGAGTGTGTCAGTTTTATTCCTAGAAGCCGTAGCTCAACATATAATACCACTATGGAATCAGGCCGGTCTATGAGCAATTCAAAAGTATTCTTGACCGAATCCGGACCCACAATCCTGAAAAGTATTTTATTACTATTTAAGCCTACCTTTAAAAAGTTCAACAGTAATTATTTAGATAACACTTCATTTAAAGACGATAATGATGTACGCAAGTCCTTACTTTCCATACAACCAATTATTTCTATTTCATGGGTGACTTTCGCTATATTTCGAAATTAATTTCAATTATTCCCAATTTTATTTACAAACCATAAAAATCATTGCACAAAAAATTTGTCACAAAAAATCGCAGAAAATAATCACAATAATCAAAATTTGGGAATCCAAAATTTCAGGAGCTAACTGAATTGCTACCCGATCGAGCGGCTTCTAAGCTAATATATATATATATATATATATATATATATTATATATATATATATATATATATATGTGTGTTCATCTTGCCTTTGTCTCCAGCAACTTTTGCCAAAACAACAGTGAGAAAAAACCTTTGATGCACTAAGTTTTAAGCATGTTCAATGTGTTTAGGCAATGCAAACCATCTCACTCTCTCTTTCTCTCTCGTATATTGTGTTACTTGTTTTTTGTGATTAAAAATGACTTTGCCACTTAGTATAAGAATATTATTTCACCTAATCTTCATGCTACTTAGCCATTTTTAATAAAATGGCTTTGTAATTAGATCTGTCATTTAATATCAGTAATGCAACACCTGCTTTATAAGCATGGTACTTAAATTGTTTATTAAAAGAACTTAAAAGCTAAAGTTCATAATATAGAAGTATAGTATAAATGATTGATTTTAACGGCATGTCAACCTATCTAGGGTTATTTTATGTCTAGAGGTTAGGAAATCACATTCATTGTACATTTATATTTACATTTGTATAATTGTTTCTTAAGAGCTTTTTTGCACACAGTTATGATATCAAATATTCCTACCTAATAGAAATTATTTATACACAATTACATGGTTTCAAGTAATTCTATTTATTAATAGTCATTTGGTTGCACACACTTATATGGTTTCAAGTAACTAATAATAATCCTTAGTAGACAATTATAGGGCCGGTTTAGCTCAGTCAGTAGAGCATTCGACTAGGAACCACATGGTTCCGGGTTCGATACCGGCCCTCACCAACTCAGTGTATGAGTAGCTCAGGGATCTGTGCGGTAAAGTGAGGAGCTGATGGTAGGTGTGGTGCTCCACCTCAGATGCTAAAACAATCTCCTTGGTCTAGCACTAGTGAAAAGGGGATAGACTCCCTTGCTGTATGGCTGATACTGACTTTAGGCCACCTTGACGACTTAACTTTTACTTTATAGCTTCAAGTAACTATTTTAATAAAAACAATTTAGTTATGATATCAAGTATTCTTATCTAATACAAATAGTTTTAAAACAGATCTTTTTGGCTCATAGATGTGACCTTAAAACAGGTATTACCACTCCGGCCCAGCATGGATCTAGTAGTAATGACAATGTAGAGGTACTCCACACTCCCCTGGGCTCCAGAATTTGAGCCTCACCACTAGATCCAGTTTAACATCATATCTGAGACACCCCTGGGTGAGTGTAGGGGGTTCTTACCCTTACACTAATAGGGCAGGTATGTATTTACCAAACCCTCAAGCAGGATGTGACACTAGGTCAAGCAGATTTTAACAAGTTTGAATTCAGAGTTTTCGTTCACCTAGACTGTTTGCCATACCAAAGTTAAAAGGTCCAGTCTGCCCTACTATTTACTCATAGCTGGAAGGAGAGTAGTTGGATGCATACCTTTCCCAAAGGTATTAGTACTATGTGAACTGTAGCTTCGTCCAGGATTTGAACTCAGGTCGACTCATCCATTTCCTACGACTCTAACCATTACACCACCTGCTTCCAACTTATACATTTCATGATGCAGTAGACCGTTTAAAAACCACTGAGATCACTTATTTTTCACTCGATATATACCTTTCCCAAGAGTATTAGCGCTATGTGAAATACAAACAGACTCGTCCAAGATTCAAACTCTGGTTGCTGAGTCCAATTCCTTTGATGATAACCATTACATTATGTGCCCCCATAGTTATCTATATAAAGGAGATATGACTCTTTAAAACCCTAAATTCCCAGATATTTTGTAGCTGAACTCATAGAACACATTCAACCTTCAATCCAGGGACACGGGCATCTTTGCTTAAAACAATCTTATCATCCCATTAAAAGAAAAGCTACGAATAAGATATTATGTGAAATATGAAATGCTACCAGCCTCATCCAGGATTTGAATTCATGTCATGGGTATAGTATAAAGTTTAATTTCTGTTGTAGATTTGCCAAATGTTTTATTTCAATAGGAATAATTTCTTTCTGTTTTTGTTTTTTTTTTTCTTTTTTTTTTTTTTTTTTTTTTTTTGTATATTTTTCCTCATGGACAGAACTATATCTTTTGGTACACAGTTTGCAAAATATTGTGCACAGTATTTTTAGCCAGAGTTATGAAAAATAATGACATTTTTTCTTTTTTTTTCAGGTGGGAATACAAAACAGATAAACATGATATTGGATTTGGGGTAATGAAGAAAGAAGGCGATAATTGGGAAGAGATTTTACCAATTGAAAGGACTGATTGCTCAATTTTAATTCATGATGGAGTTACATTGTGTACAGAACCTGGAACTTGTAAGTATTTAAAAAAGAAATAGATTGTTACCTGTAAATGCATCTATCTAATGCTCATTAATTATTAAAAAGATTATTATTTATGATATATATATATATATAATATATATAATATATATATATATGAGGAAGAATGGATAATAAAAGATGAATTTAATCAATATCAGTTACACATGTGTTTTTCGGTCAGTTCATCTGTGCAAAAATATTTCGCACACAGAGAAGATTCGACCTTCATCAGAGTGAAATTTTATTTTGAAAATTTCACTCTGATGAAGGTCGAATCTTCTCTGTGTGCGAAATATTTTCACACAGATGAACTGACCGAAACACATGTGTAAGTGATATTGATTAAATTCATCTTTTATTATCCATTCTATTCTTTCTTTTCTTTATTCATTCTTCCTCATATTGTCGGATTCATTTCCATTTTTACATATATATATATAATATATATATATATATACACACACCTAAGTTGTGCTACTCATGTGTTCAGCCGGTGAGGACTGGTATCGAACCTAGAGTCTTGCAATTCCAAGGTGAATGCTGTACCGACTGAGCTAAACTGGCCCTTTGTATTAGAAATAATATTTTTAACAGCAATTAAAATAAACATAAATTTTCATTGTTACACTCTGTGTGTGTGTGTGTGTGTGTGTGTGTGTGTGTGTATGATTTGAAAGCCATAAAGATAAACATGCTGCATAATCTAATTTGGGAACTTATGCTTTATGAGTTCAAACTGAACCATAATGCTGCGGAAGAAATCAAAAATATTTATTGTGTAAAAAGTGAAGGTACAGTTTGTCACAATGCGGTACCCACATGGTTCAAAATTTTTTAATCGGGTTGCAAGAACCTCAACAATCAGGCGAGGTCAGGTAAGCCCAAAACTGTGGATTTTGATGCCATGTTCCAAGCCATACAAGCAAATCTGGCAAGTAGCGCTCGAGCTCAATATCTCACAGATCAGTGTGATACATCACATTTATGACCTCCAGAGAATCTGATAGGTACACGTCCTGCGTCTCTGATGCATAAAAATCTAAAAGGACGCAGTAAAATCATATCCATGCATCCCACTGTTTATCTTTTTTCTTCCTTCACCATTTCAAGCTAACTGTAAATACATAGTTTCTTAAAAATGAATTACACAGAATAGGTTAAAAGGTAGGAGATAGATAGCTTTAATTGTTTCCTCAGATCATAAATAAAAACCATACAATTTATTAAGAAACTTTAGTTGGGACCCATCAAATTTTTCGGGGACTCATTCAAAGCAAATATGTGAATCCCAGGACACACTAAATCAAAAAGCTATCAGCATCACTGGGCCACTGCAAATCATCTGGAGCTGCCAAATTTTGCCTCACATTAGCAAAATATTTGACTAGTAAGATTTACTTAATGATCATTATTCTTATCTCTTTTTAATTGTATTTAAAAAAAATATCTTTATATTAAAAACTAGCCATACTTACCCATATTATATATTATTTAATTGTAGTATGAGTAGTAAATGAAACATTCAAGAATTACGGTAAACAGTGAGAGAGGGGGAAGAGGAGTTTTTACTTCTCCATTCCCCCCTCTTTCAATGAGATGTCTTCTCTTTCCACTAGGGTTCCATTACTGATTTTTATTGAAATTCAATTATCCAATCCTGTTCCTAAATATTAGTTTAAGATGTGTGTAAAGTTTCATCATGATTGGATCTCTTGTGTAGGCACCAATTGGCTACGCAAACAGACAGAAATTGACATTTATATAGTAGATATAAGGGTGTGTCAAATAAGTATCGAGATTTTTTGTACTTTTTGACACACCTTGTATTCTGAAAAAATTAGCATTCCATTCATTGTATTTCTATCTTGGTAAATACGGCTTCAATCTCAATACTTTTATGACACACCTTGTATGTAATATTTTACCAACAATTAAAATAACCATAAATTTACAATGTGTATAACCTTCTTTTTTTTTTGTTTCTTTTTTCAGATGCTCTGTGCTTTGACAATTCGTTCAGTATGATGACAGCTAAAATGGTGCATTACAAATGTGAAATTATAAAACCTTGATATCTTTATAATAACAAGTCTATTGTTTCATTTTCTTCAAAACAATTGAATTATTTACATATGTTTATAAACACAAACAAACGCACACACACACACCCATAAATGCCACTCACACACAGAATTTGTCTATGGAATTTCATTTTAGTAATTTGGTAAGCATTTTTTTTTTTTTTTTTTTTTTTTTTTTAAACTCCAGAGCCTAAAGTATTAGAAATCTTTTTTCTTCCCTCGTGTTGGTGTCTCTCTACACATAAAGAAACATGTACACATGCATGGACTGGGACTTGGGTACTTTATTTGTTCTTTATTTTTTTTTTATTTTTTTTTAATAAATTAAAGTCATTTTTGTTGTATTTACTCTAAAGCATGATAGAACTGTGACTTGATCATTTTTATTTAAATTTACATCAATTATCTTATTTATCTGTTATTATTTTACTGGCTTTTTGTACCATATTGAGACTTAAATCAGTGGCTTCTCCACATTTTTATTTCATTATTATTTTTTTTTATGTAAAAAAAAAAAGAAAAAAAAAAGAAAAGAATAATGGCAAAACAAATTTGGTAAATTACAGCATAGTTGAACAAAAGCCTGCTGAGAGCTAAAGAAAAAAATATTTGAAGAAAAAAAAAAGAAGAAAAAACAAAAAGAAGACTAACTGAACATTTGAAAATGGTACAAGGGATACAAGAATCATTTTCTATTCTATAATGATTGGATCACAATTTTGGAGTTATTTGTAGACTGTTCATATAAACAAACACAGCCCCACCCCATCCAGCCCACACCCATCCAAATTTATTGAATTGAAAATGTCCGGGTGAAGGGGGGATTTTTATGTTGAAAATTTTTAACAACTAAGTCATTTTTTTTTTTTTTTTAAAGTAATGAGCAACTGTTTAACATTCATCTGCTGTTATATCTTGTGTATAGAATGGAACTTGTATATTGTGTGATTTCTGATCAGATATTGCATTTCTTGCCACAGAACTTTTTATAACATGTCTGTGGAATTCATTGTTCAATTATTTTGACATTAAAAAAAAAAAAAAGAAAGAAAAAATCAACAAAAAAAACAAAAATAAAAAAACCTCATCGACAGAAGCTGATCAAGATTGAATTGATGTTAGATACTATTTTTGAACATTATTTTCCTCCATTTGTAAATTGTTTGCTAGGATTTTTTTTTTCTTTTAATCCATTCTGCTGTATTATGACTTTGATTATTTGGATTTATTTCAACGAGATTTTTAAATGAAAAAACAAATTTATATTAAAGACCACAGACAAGGTTTTTTTTCTTTTCGTTTTTTTTTTCTTTCCCTTTTCTTTGGTCCCCCTTTTTTCTTTTTTTTTTTTTTTTTTTTTTTTTTTTTTTTTTTTTTTTTTCTTTTTTTTTCTTTTTTTTTTTTTTCAATCTTTTCATAAAACTATGAATGTTAGATTCAAGTTTGTTCTCATCTGTCTCCAATGTCCTGCAGTGTTTGTATATTCTCTTTTTAAGAGATTTGAATGTCTTTTTCAATGTTTGTTTGTTTGGGTTTTTTTGTTGCAAATTTTGCAGGGTATTCCATATACATCTGCTTTTGGTTTCATTATTTTTGTTTTTAAGGATACTTTTGAATCGTCTTGGAGGTGCCAGTCATAATATGAATACCAATATTTTGTAAATTTGATAAGCTTAATGCTCCCATGAACCATAAAAATACAAAAAAGAGTCATAGTTTCAACCAAGTGAAAGTCCACATAATAAAAAAGAAAAAGTACAAGTCAAATACCAATGTTTAGAGTCTGCTCTAATTTTACAAATTTTAATGTGAAGAATATAAAGGAAAGGTGAATAACAAGCACAAACAATCAATTCAATTAATATTTTGTTAGCTCAGAGACTTCAAATTCTAAAGAAATTTTTGAGCTAACAGAGATGAAATATTAATTGAATTGATTGTTTGTGTTTGTTATTCACCTTTCCTGTGTATTCTTCACATTTTGTCAGATTTTCTTAATCTGTTATTTTCTTCAGAACCTTTATTTATCTGGTTTTAGTTTAAAATTGATATTAAGACAAAATAGAAATGAAATAGATTAGGTTAAAGCAGACTGAGTGACCAAAATATTTTTCTTAAATAATAATATTCTGTTATAGTTTATAGTGTTATTATTATTGAATCACCAATTATGTTCAATTTTAATCTTCAGTCAGTTATGTCTTATTGTAATCACAAAACACATTTTCAAATAAGTTTCAAATTTAAAAAGATTTAAAGTATTTTAAAGTTCCTAAGCAACTCCTGTATAATGTCTGTTTCCAAGATGATTTACATCAACAAAGTTGGTTATCGTTAAAGCAAAAACAATTCTATATTGTCTGATGATGAAGCTCTCATCAGTGAAAAATGGTGTCAGGCAAATAGTGTTAATTTTAATCAGTTGGTTTTCAGGTTTTTTTAGTTAGATTTCTTAACCACATTTTTAGATATAATTATCCAATACAAATTATTTATCATATAGATATTTAGGATTAAAAACAGCTTACTTGCTGTTTTTTCATTAGTGCTCATCATGAAGAGGTAGAGCTATGTAAATAAGATTTTAACATATATATGATATAATATAATATAGAATAATATATACACACACTTTAGAAATATGATAAACATGCCAAGTATTTTTTTTTTTTTTTTTTTTTTTCCTTTGAGTAGATCCACCGAATATTCTATTTCTGGTGTGGAATTCTCATTCATGAAACAATTATTTTTCACTGCTGATTTGGATATTTTTAATGATATACAACAAATACATTTTTTTCCTTAAAAAATGACAAAAACCTGTTGAACCTGCTAATATCTCAATTTAAACATTTTTCAATTTACTTTTATTAAAGTTTTTTTCTTTTTTTTTTAATGTAAGTATAAGCTTTACAAGAAAACAATGCAGAGAATGAATAATCTATAGTTAAAAAAAAAAATCAAATTATATATTTCCTTAGTTTATTAAAATCAATTTTAAGTGTTTAATTTATTTGCTTTTTTTTTTGCTTTTTTTTTTAAATTTATTTTTTGTGAAATGTGCCCAGGTCAAATGATGCAAATCACTGAAAACTCAACCATATATGAAACAGAAAAAAAAAGTTACAACACAGCAGCTTTATCTTAAATTTAAAAGATAATAATATACTATGTTTCTAGTAGATCTATTTAGGTTTTGGATATCTTTTTAAAAGGAAAAAGGTTTTAATTTGGGGAAATTTTAAATTGCAAATTTTTTTTATCTTGTTTAAAATAATTCATATTAATATCATTCTTCAGCTTACCAATAAAATCCTATAAAAATATAACTGTCAGAAATTGGTAATGAAGATCCCACCAAAAATGTTTTTTTAAAATGGTGGATGGAGTTTTAATAATTGAATTGATGCCAAAATATTAAAAAGAAAATGCAATTGTGAATTTTCTTCCATTGATCCCAGGTAAAAAATATTATTTGCATTGTAAGTATCATTTAAAAAAAAAATGTTTTTCCTTGTTCTGTATTTGTTTATTTCACATAAATGTTTAATTCCTTGAAGTCTGGATGACCTCATTTCATATTGTTTGAGCTATTTAAAAGAAGCAGAGTTGAGAAAGGGGATTTGTTAATTATAAAATAAAAATAAAATTTGGAGTAAACAAGTTCATATTATGAGCATGGTGATTCTTAAGAATATATCATTTCTACGTGATGAGAGACATCTTGTTTCTTTGGTATTATTCCTCCTCTTAAACCCTCATTTCAGACCTTATGGTTCGTTACCTCTGTACAAGTTAGTATGATCAATAAACTACTTAACTCTAAACTTGACAATCAAACTTTGTTTGATTCTTTAAAAGTTCTACCTAAAAATAGAAATGAACTTGCAGTTCCTGTTGTAAAGCTTTTAGCTACTCTCTTTTTACCTTTTATTTAGAAGAGCTAATATTCATTTTCTTATCTGACTTCTATCATACATACATAAATTGGGAATATGACTTTTGAGGGTTAGTTTAGTCATTATCATTATCATCGTGTATCATATTCTACAATATGATTTTTCAATCTATGTACAGCAGACATGCTTGTCAGTGATGGCAGCTCGTTCTTGTTTTGTTTTGTTTTGTTTTTTTTTTGTTTTTTTTGTCTTTTTTGTCTTCAGGAACTGCAGTGAGAATCAAGGAAAATGGTTTGCATAAAGTTCCTAAGTTTCAATGAAACAAAAAATAAAGACAAATATAAAAAAATAAAAAAATGTATATGATATTTAATTGCTTCCAATGTAGGTAGTATTTTTTAAAAATTTTGAATTAAATTTTTTTATTTTTGTTTCTCCTGTTCTGCCACAATTTCTGTCAATTGTTCCATTTCTTCTATCTTGAATTAATTCTTTTTTTTTTATTGTAAAGACATATTTTTAACTATGTACATTTTTATCTTTATTGCTTTAAATTCTAGATTTTTTGTTTTTTTTTTGTTTTTGTTTTTTTTTGTCTCACTCTTTTGATATTTCTCTTTTCTATTTCTATTTTAATGTCTATTGATAATGTCATTGGAAAACAAAATTTATGTAATACAGTTTGCATCAATAATTGGAAATAGTTTTCCTGGGTTGCTGTATAACAGATGATAAAATTTAAAGAAGAAAAAAAAATTTTTTTCCTTATCAAATAGGGGGGAAAATTTTTTTTTTTAATTTTAATTTTTTTTTTTTTTTTTTTTTTTGTATTGGGTGTGTATCAAAAATTTTCAATGATGAAATCAGAGTTAAGAAATGAAACAAAATTTGCACTGTACAAAAAATTATTTTTATTCTTTAAATGAAATTACTACAAAAATGTAGAGAAATACTGATGTTAGGAAACTATTTAAACACTTACAATATCTCTTAGGATAATTTTTGGTGATTTTTCTATTAAAAAAAAAACACAACAACAAAAAAGAAAAAAAATGTAATAGTGGGCTCTGATATTAGTTTTCATTACTATATATTCTCTCGTATAGGTTGAAATGTTAAAAACAATTTTAGTTAAAAAAATAAACCCCAAAGAACTGGCTTTGGCCAATACATAAGTAATTATTTTGTAAGATTGAAATTCCAACATAATGAAAAGGGCTAGGAGCAACCATTGCCTTCAAAAATTAATTCTATATATTAATGATTTTGTGACCATAAATCAAGAGTCAATCTATTCACAAGGTCAACTTGTACATGAATTTCCATCATTAGAATATATTATTTGTTTTCATGCACTTAACATTATAAAGGGTGAATAAATATATATAATTATATATATAATATATATATATATATATATATATATATATATAGTGAGAATTCTCTATTATTTAAGACTTAAAATATTTAAGCAAACAAGAAAAAAAAAGCACTAAACCTGCCATCCCAATAATAACTTGGAGGATTAAAAAACAGTTTTGAAAAGAAATCTCATATTTTCAAAAGAAAGTGAATTACCTGATCATTCGCTTTATTTCTTTGTAACCTGTTTTCTTTATTTCTCCCATTATTTTTTAGAATCTTCCATTCTCATTTAGTCAAATATTGCAGCTGCTGAATAAACATTATATTTGAACTTTGTCCATTGTTGTCCTAAACACTGCCAGAAGATGACCACTGCCATAGTTAGACCTCCTAAGTTAATTCTGAAACATATCTAAATCTTTTACTTTTTAACTCTTAAAAATTAACATCTTTCACTTTAAAAACAGTCAGATGCAAGCTGTGATTTGTCTGATAAAGCTTAAATAAATTCTAACACTTTTCTCACTTCCAGGCCAATTTGTATCTGTGTAAAATACTTTGTACTGAGTAAGTATTAAAAAAATCTATAGTCTATGTGTATCATGACTTATTTCTAATTAGCCTAAGGGACTACACCATTCATGTTCACAGAAAGTCACAATTTCTTAGTGGCAAATATCTATGGTAGATTAAAACATATTTCTCGCCATATATTTACTCACAGATATATAACAATAATAACTGAAAAATAATCCTTCCATTTTGCTATTTTTTGTATTTGCAAATTTTAAATTGTTTTCATGTTGTATTGGGGGAAAACTATCTTCATCTGTTGTCTCCAGTCATTTTGGTTGTATTTGCTATCAACTTTCTTGGTATCTGTCAACATCTTTCAGGTTTTTTTTATTGTGATATGTACAAAAATTGCTATGTATGAATATAAACTTGTTTGATAATTTTTAAATATTTCAATTTGTGATTTAATATTTATCATTTACTGTAAATCTACAGATTAGTAATTTGTGAGTTTTTACAAAAAAAACAAACTTGTATACAATTGAGGTTTTAAGTGTATCAAGAATTTCCTTAAAGTTTTATTTATATCTTTATTTGTTCTGATATTCTCATTTTTTCTTCTCCCCCACCCTACACACACTGTATAGTGTTCATATATCTTCCACTACTGGAGTTCAGTTTGGAGTGTCGTTTATAATGAGCAAAGGGAGAAACTTCAAACTTATTAGATCTTATTATTTTGTGTTGGATAGTAATAAGAGCTCTCTATGCATTGGATTATGTGGGTCTTCCACATGCGATAAATATTTTGATAAAATTAATCCTACTCGTTATCCTTTCCTCTCTTACGAAACTCTGCTTGGAAACTGTCGATTACAAAATTGTATAGGTTTTGTTTTTATTTATTTTTATTTATTTATTTATTTATTTATGCAAGCCATTATAAATTATTACATGCATGGTTTTTTTTTTTGGGTGGGGGAGGTAATTAATTTTTATAACTATTTTTTTTTTTTTTGTAAACATTGTTCATCTGATAAAACTTGGATAAGGTCTTTTACAAAAATGTTCATTGCTAGTGTCTTTAGTTGAAATGGTCATAAAAACAATTGCTTTCTCTTTGATAAGAATCTTATTATCTCTCTCTCCCCCCACCTACCCTCTGTTTTGTTTACAAGTGAAATTTCATCTATAGACAACATTCTAGTTCTGAAACAAAACAAAGCAAAAAGAAAGAAAAAAAAGATAAACTTTAGTAAAATAACTCTCAGGTAAAAGTTTAATTTATATAAATTAGATAATTAAAATTCTTTTCAAAAGAAATGTTTTTCCAAGTTTATCTAAGTCAATGATCTGCCACTAGTCAAATCATTTTGAAAGAATGATTCTTTAAAAAGAAATTTTAGTCATACAAAAATGTAGATTTGTTAACAATGCAAATGATTGAAAATAAATTAGTATTTTAATTAGCATTTGTTATCTCCATTGAGAAATTATAATGATTGAGGTAAGCATGAATATTGAGTTCACACTTTTTATTATTATTATTATTATTATTATTATTATTATTATATACTATAAATTATATTGTAAATTACTTTATTATTTTAAAACATTTTAATACTATTTTACTAATAAAAATCTTGCTACAAAGTTTCATTTTAGCTATGTTACAGTAATATACAAAAGATGGATCATTTACAGTTTAGATCTGACTAATGATATTACTATGTAAGTAAGTTAGTACTGAAACTGCAAACTGTGTACATTATCCTTTTCCTTTCAAAAATCCAGGTTTTTTGTGGGAGGGTCAACTTTTTATTGATAGAATATTTCTTAACAAAATACTCTCACTCTAAAACAAACTTTTACTGGGTTTTTCTTTCTTTCTTTCTTTCAACATTTTTATCTATGATAGGTACTCAATCAACAACAATTATTTATTGGATTTCTTGATTTTTATTTAAATTTTGTTTGTATGAATCTGTTGATGATTTCATTTTAATTCAGTAATATTTTTCTCAAAATTTTATTATAGTTCACAGGGTTTTTTTTTATAGCAACCTGTGGATTTAAGGCTATTAAAATTAAGCAGTCCACTTGTTCTGATTTAAAGGGAAAAAACTTGAAAATGAGGATGTTTGAAGAAATAATTTGTACATAATAATTCATCCTCATTATCATCTTTGATCATTAGTTCCTCTCTCTCTCTCTCTCTCTCCTCTATCTATATTATATATATATATATATATATATATATATATATATATATAAAAGTTCTATTTTGCTTCATTTTCTGTCTTATACTTGACTCTCTCATTCATACTCTCTCTCTCTCTCTCTTATTTTTCTCTTCGTCTGTTTCTTTCACCTCTCTTTATTTCACTCTTCTCTCTCTCTCTCCAATTGCATTCCTGTTTGTTGCTTTTGTTTATTACCTTGGGAAGTTTATGCATTGTTATATGAATAATAGTGCACTCTCACTATTATAGAGTGATTTCCCATTTGAAGTTTTTCATGATGTCTTGTTGCAAAGACTTTTGAGCTGATTAACAATATTTATAATGTATTTTTCTTGTCCATCTCTAATTGCTCAATTGTTACAAAAAAAGAATAATAATAGAAAAGAAATGGTTCATGATTTGTTTGTCAAACTTTAAAAGCTGCCAAAATGTACACTATAGGTTTTATAGCTGTTGAAAATATTAAATAATTTGGTTCTGCTCAATTATAACAAGAATATTCCAAAGAAGAAGAAGAAGAAATGGATTCTCTTTATTTAATAAGTCAAATCAGTTTAAAATTGATTTTTATGAAAAAGAATATCAAAATAAATCCTAAGGAAAGTATTACTTTGACAAAGGCATTTCAACTCTACACAAGCATAGCTATGTTGGTGTGTGTGTGTGTGGGGGGGGGTATTTTGTTATTTTAAAAATCTTATTGATGGGTTTTAGTATTTCAAAAAAAATTTTTCTGTTTAAATAAAAAAACAAAAATATAATTCATTCTTCTATTCTTGAAACTAATCTTCAGTAACATTCAAAATGGTTCCTCTGTTGCTTTATATATATATATATATATATATATATATATTATATAAATTGACTTGTCTGCCTGGGACTCTAGCTCAGGGTGAGTGCTGTGACTATTGTATATACTAAGTTTTTAGATACACATTTTGGTTTTTGAAAAGTAACTATATTAAATGTGACATTTGATATTTTTCTTTTTCCCTTCAACTTGGAATTTGTTATATAGATTCAATTCTCTCTTGCTCTCTCTTTTCTCTCTCTCTCAATAAGTATATTTATTCATTGAATTAGCTTTAAAAGTTCTTAAATTTTGTTTTTTATTTGGTGTTTATATGATATAGAATTTCAATTTGCCAAAAATTATCTACGAAATAATTTTCACTTTAGCTAAACAAACTTATTTCTTTTTAGTGGTACATAAAGATGGAAATTTGTCTTTATATAGAAGAGATATTTAGCTTATTGTGAAAGTTTGAGCTTTTAGTCTTTATTTCCGGCTAATGAATAAAAATTTGACCTCTTACCTACCAATCCCAACTATACCGACTTTCATAGATTGATGAAATATCCACAACAAAGAGATATGCTTCATCTTCAATGCATTATTGATAAATTGAAGTATCATATTGTTTCTAATGTTCTGGTATTCAAAGGATGCAGAGTGTGGTTTTCAACCTGTACAACTAATTTTCTTTTTTGGTGGCATTTGACATCTGGTTGGTAAGAAGTTAAAACTTGTACAATTTTTGATGGGTTTTAGTATTTCAAAATAAAAAGCAATTTTTTTTCTTTTTAAATTAAAAAAAAAAATATAATTCATTTTTCTACTCTCAAAACATTGGAGAAAAAAAAAAAGAAATAGGAAAATTTGTCATTTTTGACACATTTGTGAAATTTCAGTCTTCTTCCTTATTTAGTATTAGTTAAAAATTAGTAACTTTATTAAGAATGACTAAAAATGTTTGAAATCTCTCTTCATATAAAGTGACATGATTTCAACATTACAAGTTTATTGGCTTACCAAATAATTGTTTTATTCTTATACTTATTTGGCTTATATTGATGAATTCTTATCTTTGTGCTGATTTTGTTTAGATACACTCATTTGGTGAAAGTTAACTATTTTTAAAATGGTGTGTAGTTCAGTGAAAGATTTTTAACTTGTCAATCTAGTGTCCATTTTTTATTCTGAATCTTGTTAGACAAAATCTTTTCATATTTCCCTTCTCTTCAGCAACAACAACAACCAAAAAAACCTCAATTCAGTTCTTTTTCTCAATATTTAAATAATAATTACTTAATCTGATTTTTATTGTCCTCTTTGAGAAAATGTGATTTTCAATGGCTGAACTTCTAAAAAGATGAAATTAAATCAACTCTAATAAATGGGAAGTAAATATTAAAAGGTAATTAAAACTGTATGGTTGGTTAGAGATAATATAGTTAAATATGAAACTATTTGATATATATGTGAATGATTGGCCAATTGTAAACTACAAATTTGTAGGAGACATGAACAACTAAGAATTCTCCTAGATCTTGTGACAAATTCTGAAAAAAGAAAAATGTATTTACAAAATGCTTGAAAAAAATGCACAAAAATATTTTTTTTTTTACCTCATTCATTTTGATAGAATCTGAGAGGGAGCAAACAAACCACAAGTATTTAGCCAGAATGGTTCGACTTCAGATTTGTATTTTAATTAAATCTCTACACATAGTATCTTACATTTTTGTACATTTTAATTGTGATGTTCCTTTAATATCAGATATAGTTTGGGGATTTGCTTATTGCTGAAAATCATCTCCTAAATATTTTTAAAGTTTCCTCTAGAATGTTAATAAAGTAAAAAGAATCCCAGCAACTGTAAAGCCAGATGGGTGGGGAGTGGGGGTTAAATAAAACAATGATTTTAGAATTAGAATTGTTTTTTTTTTAAATTTCAAAAACCAATCACATTCTTTTAAACAATTACTTTGTCTCATAATAGTTCTTACATCCGCATATAAATTTCATACAGTAAATGTAACCACTATTATGGGACAGAATCAGTATTAGTTTATGGACCTTTTGTTAGTTTGTATCTAAGGGCTTTGATTTTGAATATGTATTTATTAGATTAAAACAAATGATGTACCTTAACATGTATTGATATTAACTCTGTCCATATTTGATCCTTTTGATGCAATCAAGTTGGTCTTTGGTGGAATATAAAAAATGTAATATAAAGATATAAAAAAAATATCTCTACACAATTATACAATCATTTGGAAAGATGGACTTTATAGAAATCTTTTAAAATCAATATTTTCAAATATACTTTTATCAAACTTTTATGGAAATATAACAAAATCATACATCTTTCTAATAATCATATTACACATGAATGAATTGGCCAATGGCATATAATATATCAAATGATAAAATGATTGTGTAATTATGCTTTCATAAAGAAGACCATGTGATTCATGAGTAGATGATTGCTTAAAAGGCATAAGTATTATATATTATATAACCATCTGTTATTATTTAGTATATTGGGTAATCTATCTATCTATACATATATAAAGGGCAGTTGTGTGTATGTCCGGAGGAAACTTCAAAAATAAAACAATGACAAAATAAATATATATATACACATTAAATATCACCAGGGCTTGGTTTTTGAGCAAAAATTATAAAGATTTGATTTATATTCATGAAGATAATTAAAAGATAAAATTTAAATGATAACAGCATCAAATTTTTTTTTTTCATTTAATATTTTAGATAGTAGACATTAACATTTCTTTTCAGCTTGATCAATGCAAGGTCTATTTTTTTACATAGGGATTTAAATGGGGCATCCCACGAGGATTCAAATCACGATTAAGTAATCGGACTAATTTAAAAACAAAAAACCCTCTACCCAGGTAACACCAGGTAGCCACTGCTAGTTTCATAATAGAGGAGAAATGTTAAGGTCTGACATAGATCTGAATTTGAAGATGCTGAAGAAGATTGTTTCATCCAAATATAAACTTGAAAGTGAGGTAAAAAAAAAAAAAAAAAAATACGGGAGGGAGAGAATTAAGAAAATAAAGGGTTAAAACTAAAGAAAGTAAAGCATCTAAAAGGTTCATTTTTTTTTTTTTTTGCATTTTTGATAATCTCTATTTTAGTTTAGTAGAATGTTTTCTTCTCATCTAACTTTTTCTTACTTCTGTGTTTGGATTGTTCCAATGATAATCAGCTGAACTCATTTCAGAGGTTTTTTTAAGATTATCTATGATTTGTATTAAGTAGATAAACTTTTTTTGTAGATTCAATAAGTTTAAGATTTCACATCTGTTTGATAAATAAAAGAACCCTTAATGATCTGATCATTATAACAGCCTATAGAAATGGCGGGGGGGGGGTTAATATTGACAATCCCAGCAGAGATTCCTCCACCTCAGTTGCCTCATTTCTTGTAGGCCAGTCATTTTGTTGTGTGAACAGTGAATTTTATTTTATTTTCCAAAAATATTTGACAATTTTGGATATTATGATATTTGATATTTTATGGCATATAAATAAAATATATATAAAATAAAAATTATTAAAAAAATAAAAAAATCCTTCCAGAATTTTATATTGATAAAAATGTTGTTGGCATTTCTATTGGAGAACAAGATGGGCGGGGGGTGGGGGGATACATTTTGGCTGTTTTGTCCATTGAGCCATTGATGCCACAGGGAAGGAATGTTGGTTGTAGATTGTATTCTTCATTCAAAATTACTTGGAAAAATATATTGTAATTAAAAGGACGGAAATGTTTAAAGAAGAAAAAGAGAAAAAAAAGTCTGAGTTGCAATAAAGTATATTATCACTTTTGATGATAATATCAGGTTCATCTCATGGTTGATTCAGAAAGCAGTCATATTCAGTATGATCTTAAAGTGTTATGTCTCTTTATTGGTATGCTATACTGACCGAAATGGTTAAATGAAGCAAGACTTAGTTGTCTTTCTCAAGTCAGGTTCATCCACTAAAGATGTTAGTGAAATTGCTGTCTCAGGTTTTAAAATTGGAAACTTGACTTTGGGTGAGGCTTTTTTGTCTGTGTATGTATGTATATGTGTGTGTGTGTGTTATATATTGTTGTAAAACCTTCAATACACAAATCTTTTAAATATGAAAGCAATTGGCATTTATCTTCTGTTAATGTTGATGGCCTTTGCTTGATTATACATTTGAGCCAAACATTTTTTCCTTTATATTGTATTGGATGTTTTTAATGTACATTTTGACAAAAACTATAATTTTTATGGGTATTTGAGATCAGACCTTGTAATAGTTGTAATTTTTCTATTGGCCATTATTTTCTTCCCCCTCCTTTTTCTCATTTCCTAAAAATACTGTGTCCATGTGGAAAAGGTGTATCTTGTTTGATATGTATTTGTTAACCCTCTGCTAATACCTCCATGTTAACAATACAGTCAAAGTTGAATGAATCAGTGTTAGAGAGTGTCTAATCATTGTGGTCAGTATTTTTAATATTTATAAACTGCAGATCTAAAGATGAGAAATTGTCTCATTTGTATAAAAAGATTTGGTGAATAACTTCTGTATAATATGAATTTGGATCATAAATCATTCTGGTTCTGCTAAGGAAGATGTTGGCACAGCTAGTGTTTCTTTTAAAAGCAGCCTGTACCTTAGGCAAGTCTTTCATTTTAATTTCAATTAGTATATTTGTCTCGTTATAAAAATTGACAAGATTTGTCAAATCAAAATATCAAAATGAGGACATTGACTGGGGGTGGGGGGCGTATTTTTTACAACCTGTTGGATTTAATGGTTGGCTTGGAAAGATAATGACATGATTTAGCTCTCTCTCTCTCTCTCTCTCTCTCTCTCTCTCTCTCTCTCTCTCTCTCTTCTGTCCTGTTGGTATATTTATGGTTGAGTGAGATAAAATAAATAGTGTGGTCTCAGGCCCCACTCCTAGGCAGCACTTGCCCCTCACCTAAGATGGGTAAGGGCTGGGTTTATTGCTGGTGCCTGAAGCACCCCAAAAGAGAAATGCCACCAGGACCATGCATTTTTTTGCATTGGCCATCACATGAGCTTCAGTTTTTGCATGGCTCCTCTCATAAAAAAAAAAAAAGACTTTGTGTTAATCTGGCCTGGTGCGAGGTCAGGAAAATAAACTTACTGATAGAGCCAAATTGGTTGTCTGTTTTTCTCATAAAATATTATTTGGTACTGGAAAATATAAACTGTTTATATGATTCAGAATTAAGTTTGAAACATGAACATTTGATGAAAATAATCCCTCCTCCTTGAAGGTTTCTTGAAAATCAAATAACCTGAGTGAATATCAGCTGCAATCTAAAAGCTGGTTAAAGGCAGGAAAATATTCTTATTAAAAAGAGAGAAAAAAAGAAGAAAGAAAAACTCTTGAGAAATTATGAAAGTCTAATATTTTTGTTTTTAACTCTATATATTTTGTAACAATTTGCCTTCCTAAAAGTTAAACTAGTTATTTTTTGAGAAAGACTCTAAAATATTGGCAGGTCAAATTAAAAAAAAAAAAAAAAAGAATAAATAAATAAATTGGAGCATTTCTTCTCAATTTGAGAACTCTTATCTGTTAAAACTTTTTTTTTTTCCTTGTGTCATAAATTTCATTATTTTCTCCCCAAAATGGGTCACTATTTTATTTGCTAAGAAGTTAACATAAATAACAGCACCTGCTAGAAGATAGAACAAAAATCATATGCAAGGATTAACAGGTGTGTGTGTGTTTTTATTAAAAATGAACATTTGTAAAAATCAGTACAAAAAAAAGTATTATACAGTGAGAAATAGACTGGAACAAAATTCTTGGTTGATACTCACAAAAATGTTCATTCACTTTAAAAAAATAAATAAAAGATCTATTGAATGATTTGTGTGCAAAATCAATAAGTTTTATGGTAGGAATATATGACAGTATTCTTATTGAAAAATGATGATCTATTTTATTTCATACACTTTGCTTTTCTCACTTTTGTTGATAACTTCTCAGCTGGAAACAGCAAATTTTCATCCATCATTGTAAAATCTCATCAGTGAGAAACCAAGTGTTCCTTATAATCGATTAATTATCAACTCTGATGGTGATGATCAGTTTTAGTTGATATTATCAAATTAATTTTATTTTATAGTTAAACAAATTTAAATCAATCCGACAGTGTCATTGATTGGAATTTTCTTTTAACTCTATTTCTAAAAAAAAAAACAAAAACAAAAAAGCCAACAACAAAATCTCCAAAACATTTGTTAAAGAACTGCTGATTATTTGTGTAAAGGGACATTCCATCAATAAAATCGAAAAATAGCTTGTTTATTTTATCAAAGAAAACAAAAAACAGGGAAGAAAATAGTATTTAAAAAGTGCTCATGATAAAAGTTAAAAAGAAAGGTCATCTCTAGTAGATCTGTTTTCCAACATGTCTGCATAAAAATGTCTCGTCTTTTTTTCCACATTTGCCAAATTTTATGTCAGTTGGATGATGAACACTGATTGCTTTGTTTTATTTTCTTATTCTTTTCTTGAACATTTTGCTGGATAGTCAAACAAAGACTACTCTCAGTGTTATTGGGATGTCATTCCCTGCCACTTCTGTTTGGCTGAGGGACAGGGCATATAAATGAGTTGAGGGACATCAAGATTGTGGATGACACACAGATGAAAACATAGTGTTAGGATTCATGTAACAATTCTTTTTTTTTTTTTTTGTGTGTGTGTGTGTGTGACTGTATCACTCAGATAGAAATATGTCCAGAGTAAATGAGTGGGTATTCAGTCCATGATGAGAAGAATTTATTCACATATAACTAAACTAAAGGAGATATAATAATTTTGTTCCAATTGAAATGTGTTATCTGCATTTTAAATAATGGAGGATTTTTTGTTGAATCAAGAAGATAAATGTTCTATTTGAAGATTTGCAATTAACTTAAGTTTTACTTAGAAAGTAGCCATTGAATTTTTGTACAAATCTTTTCTCCTCACTGTGCACGTCATTTTCTCTTTCTTTCTCAAAATTTAGTGCAATAAGCTATTAAAATCAGAATTTAAATGTCCTTATTTTTAACCTTTTTCAGATTGATAAGGTGACTGAAATTTAAATTTGAAAACCACACACAGACACACACACACACACATACACACATATATATATATATATATATATATATATATATATATGAGGAAAAAATGAATAAAGAAAAGAAATGTAGATGGATAAAAATGAATTATATCGATATCACTTTTAATCGATTAAATTTGAAAACCAAACACACACACACACATATATATACATATATGTGTGTGTGTGTGTGTGCGTTCGGTTTTCAAATTTAATATATATATATGCCAAATTTGTATTAGATTCATTTCATAACTTGTAGACACCTTGTGAGGCAGAGGTCCACAACTTCATCACATTATCAAGATTGTACTGCAGATTTAGTAGTAAATGTATTTTACCTGTCAGATCTTGTTGGTATGTATGGTTTTGTTTCTTTATTTAATGGCATATCTACTTTCATAGTTTATTTAATGCCAAAGCCATCCTTATAGTAGTGCTACAGTAGCAGTACTATTTAGCCCAGAACTGGGAGGGAGATGAGGGGGTTCATACCTTTCCCAAGGGTATTAATCTGAAATTGAACACAATAGTGGGTCTGTATGGAAAGGGATGAATTTAAAGTTGAGGTTAAAGTCCTACTAATTAAAACAAAACATTGCTTAGTATGTATAACAGTTTTAAGAGATGTCCAGGCAGATGTGGCTTAACAATATATATATAAACAACGTATTGAAGCAGGTGTGAAAGTTCAGTAGATGCTTCTAGTCAGGGTGACATATTGGAAAATTCTTGGACAATTGAGAGAGAGAGAGAGAGAGCGATCTCTTGGCCATGTGTTAGCAATGAGATGAAATAACAAGCAGTAGCAGGTGTAAAATTAATTAAGCAATTCATTGAGGAAGTTGACAGGTGTACTACAGCAGGCAGGTTGTGATGTAATGTCTGGTATGTCGTTTGGGAGGCTGAAAAGTAGCTTTCTATTCAGACTCACTTTAAATTCCTTCTTCTTCTTCTTCTTCTTCTTCTTCTTCTTCTTCTTCTTCTTTGCTTCTTCTTGCATAACTGACGTTCCGCTGCTGCGATGTAAACCTCTTCAAAATCACAACAAACGTTTGTTTTTTTTTTTGTTTTTTCTACACCTGTTCCTGATCTGTTTTCATGAGAAATTGTTTCCAATTCAATCTCAACTTATCCAATTTTTGTTGTGTTCTTTGTTTAAAAAAAAACAAAAATAATATTTCTACTTTATTTTTATTATTGTGTGCTATGTTTATTCTAAGTTGTTGAAAATCTTTTGATAAATGCTTGAATGATTCAAATGGGCTTGCATTTATTGTTTCAATTTATTATTTCATGTTAAACTTTTTTTTTGTCTTTCTTGGTTGCTAAGTCCTATTTACTTTTCAAATTGAGAAACTAATTTACCTGGATTTTAGAAGACACCAACAGTATTTTTTTTCTTCTGGAATTATTTTAACTATCAATTTGTCTTCCAGTAAGTAAATTTTACTCATGAGAATACTTAACAGTAATTACATTATTGGACAAAAAAAAAAAAAAAGTAACAAAACTTAACCATTAATTATTATTGCCTCAAATTCTAATGAAACTTTAATGGCTTAGACACACATAGGAAGTGATTATTTCCTTTGATTATTGTTGTCGAAAACAAAAAAAAAAAAAACTGAACCATTTTTATTTTTATTATTATTATTATTGCTACAAATTTTAATGAAATTTCAATGGCTAAGTGTTTATTTTCCTTGATTATTGTTATAAAATTTTGCTTAGTTGAAGTGAAAAGCCATAATTTTCTAAAAGAAAATTCTTAGACCCCCCCCCCCCCCAAAAAAAAAAATTAAAATTTAAAAAAAAAACATTTCTTAGAATTTACTTTTCCTTGATTTAATATCCTAATTTATGATTAGTCCTTTGCTAACGACTTTTCACTACAACTAAGGGAACTTTGACAACAATAATCAAGGAAAATAATCACTTCCTATGTGTGTTTATGTCATTGATGTTTCAATGAAATTTGTGGCAATAATAAAAATGGTTCAGTTTATTTGCTGTCTTTCTTATATAAATATATATATATATATATTTGTCTGATACTGTAATTGATAAAATATTTGAAATGTTTCCTTAGATTTAATTCTATGAAATAACGAAACTGAACTGTTATGGTAAATGTCTATTTGGGATCAATTACAGCTTTTAAATATTGGAATTTAGGGTGAGAGCTTTTTATTACAGTTCATTTATAATTTCCTCATTCCAAATAGTTTTAACATCTGTGGTTTCTATGGAATTAAGGAAAACTTTTTATAAATTTAATTTTTCTTTAAGGGCACATCACAAAATTATTGGCTTCACTTGCAGAAAGGATTATTATATATAAATATAATATTTATACGATGCACTTTAACAAAAATGTTAAATCTGTAACTATTAGCAGACTTACCAATAATTATTTGAAAATATAAAGTGGAACTGTGAACTACATCAGAATGATAAATTCTGTCTTTCTATACTTTTATCTCTGTTTATATTGCATCTGTATTGGAGAAAAATTTATCAAATTTACATGTGAGTAAAACCTGAAAGGCTACAAGAAAAAGATTAAGTTAAATCTGTAAGAAAAACTCTTGAAATTTGTTTTGCTTTGTCATTCAAAATGTGTCTGGGAAGGAAAATGCAGCTTCACTTTTCATATAGTTCATTTAAGTCATTTTAAACAACAACAAAAATTACAAATGTCCATTTTTCCTTTCCTTTTAATTGTTTTCTATTCCCTCCAAATCTTTTTAACTGCCAAACTTTCACTATTTGTTCTTCACACACAATTCCAAATGTCCAAAGAAATTCTTTCATAATTTGTGTAAACAAATAGTCAATATATTTTCTGTGAATCTTTTTTATACAGTTTTACTAGTAAATATTTCCCCTTAAATGTAAAGATGTGACCTAACAGTTTTATTTGTCTGAATTTTTTAGATGGGGCTTGATGTGCATAATTTTGATTTATCGGACTGTTGTGATATGTAAAAAAAAAAAAACAATGTTTTGTTGAAAATAATTTGCCAGTTGGGTCATTGCTGTGCCGAGATAGACAGGGAACATCTGAGGAAGGTTGGAGGATACAGTGTCCAAAACGTTTTTATATAACACAATAAAGATGAGGACAGCAGTCTGAAAGCTCAAAATTATTCACTAATAGTTTTAATTAGCTAATAATTTGTTGGAATCCAAATCCATCTTTTTAATGTATTGTTTTAATTAATCTTGTTTCATTATCATATTCAACCTAAAATTGAACATTTCTTAGATTAAAAAGGCCAAACAATCAGAATCAAATGTAATATTTTTATCTGTTGAAGCATTTGTAATAAATAGAAATAATTTATAATATTATTATAAAAAGATCCTTTTTTTTTTTAAATAAAAATACTTAGAAACACTCCTGTATTTCAATCAAAGTAATGAGCTTTAAGGGTGGTATAGAAATTTTCTCATGTGGAAAAAATGGCAAACTTTTAATAATAGCATTTAGATGAAAGTAAAAAAATCTGAACTGATTCTTTTTTTGGTTTCATAAAAACAAAACTAACAAAAAATTAAACAACTGCATAAAATGATTTCGTTTTTTCTTGTTCTTTTTTTAATTTGGAACTGTGTTTTATATTGTATTTCAAATTTAATTCTTATTTTATTCAAAAGTCAATATTTTTAATTAAATCTAAATTGAAATCCCCATTCAAACTTATCTTTGTTTTCTGTTTGCTCTCTTTTGAGTTTAAAAAGAAATGCTATGTCAAAAAAGATTTAAAAAGGATTTAATTTTATTTTTATTTTTATTCAAAAAGGATAAAAGCTGATTGGATATTATTGAAAGTATAATCAACTGCAAGTTTCCCATATTAACCCACCCCAAACTTTTGTAGGTAACTTTGGCTTATAAGAAAGAATTCTTTTGTTTATTTTAAAATCTATGTTTTTTTGTTTCTTTTTTACATTTAAAAAATTTTTTTTTTATATATATATTAGAATTTAAATTGAAGACAAATCTTAGATTTTTTAAACAGCTGCAAAGAATCCAATCATTTTATCTTACTAAATGATTTAGTTTTAATTATTCTATTTCCACTGACAGTACAAACACACCCACCCCCACCCCTGGAAATAGGGGATTATTTAAATCAATATACCAGTATTATGTTTGAAATTTAAAAAGAAAAAAATTGGATAAAACCACATAAAGTTGACTATTAACTAAGAAATATATTACATATAATTTTATTGAAAGGTCTTGACTATGTAACTTTATTCTGACTAATTTTCACATTTGAATATTTCAATAAACCTGATGTTATTCTATGCAAAATTAATTGTACAAAACTCAGATATCAAACTTAATAAGATGAGCACATTTGTTCTTATTGATGAAAGCATGAGTAAAAGTCATCTGACATCATACATTTATAGATTTCTGACCCCATAAACTAGTATCTTTAGGTTTTGTCCCATACCCTCCTCCCCAGAGTTTTGCTAGAAGAAGACTCACATTCTTCCTTACAATTGGAAATTCCCTTTGAAATTTGTTCTGAGCAGACATTCTCAGTGATGTCACTCCTGGCAACAAAATAAGTTTGCTCCAGAAAGACAAATGATATAGTAGAGTTTAGTATTTGTGTGATCTTAATTAATTACTGATAGTTCAATTAGGATTCATTAGAATAGGAATTATTCTCTGCAAAACAAAACACTTTCTCAAAAGTTGTGTTAGGAGAGAGATACATTTGTATAGTGTTAAGAAATTGGGGTAAAAGAAGATAAAATCACAAAACAAGCTGGTGCATTGAATAAGGAATAATAATAATAAAAGAAATTAATAAAATGATAATAATGATAATAATAAAATAATGATATAATATAATGATAATAATAATAATAATAATAATATAAAATGATGATGACAATATACAAGAATAATAATAATATAAAACAAATATACTTTTGAATTTCTTATTAAAACAAATTTTATTAATATTAGAATAAATATCTCGCCATACAGATGCCATGAGTTTTGTGCTCCATTGGATTTCATATTTGGATCAAATTATTTACCCAATCAATTAGAAATCTGTCTCCTAAGTTTAATCAATCTTATTTAATTCCTAGTGATTAAACACTGGTTACTTTCATTAGATCATTCATTCTAAATCAATCTGGTGTCTAATATTCATATATTAACAATTTTTTAAAAAAATCTAGTTATTCTAAGAAGAAAAAGGTTTTTATTTAAATAACACTAATTCTTCAAGTACTTAGTTTCATCTAAATAAGGATTAGTAATAATAATGCTTTCTAATAATCCATCCTCTATATCTACTATTACTACTACTAGTGCCTTCATAGTACAGTCATAGTATGACCATTGTTAGCATTTAATTCTTTCAATAAAACAGTTTTTCTTGTAAATCTGTAAAATTTCAGTGATATTTTAATCTGTAGATCCTGTTTATTAAAAATAGTTTAGGCTATATAAAAGAAAACTTGTGATTTATTTGCCAAAATTTATTTAGTTTTTAAGTAGAAAAATCAACCCAACGTGCAGGTGTATTATAAACTTTTTCACCAAGAAAGAATGAAGTACTATATATATTGTGGTGCACCTGAGCACTGTACACAATGAATTTCATTATTATTATTTTATATTATTATACTTGTAGGTCAAAGTTTTAAGTTCTTTGGGATGGGGGCAACATATTGGGGTTTGGCCTATACATGAGTTGAATTTCAGATGTAAAAAAAAAATAATTGCATGGCCCTAAATAAAGGGTTGACTTAATACATGGGAATCAACTAGGACACAACTGTATATGGTATTAGTGCATTATTGTATTGAATTTATTGCAATTAGTGTATTTTGCAATTTTTAGATTTGATGGTGGTGAAATTTATTCTAAAAAAAATTCTAGAAAAAATTAAAAATAGATTACAGCAAAACTAGAATTTATTCCTCTTTGTAGTCTGATATTTGATTTTATTCTTTAAAACTATTTAAAAATTCTTTCAAGTAAACAGAGTACAATGGTGAATAAAGTTCAGATATTTATCCTAAAAAAAAGTTTTTTCTGAATTTTTGAGATGAAGCTTGATATGTATTATTTTTTTTTTCTTGACTTTTGTCCTCATCTTTATTGGGATATATAAAAATGTGATGTTTCAACCATTGTACCCTCTAGAGAGATAAGGAACACCTGAAGAAGGCAGGAGGGTACAACAGCTGCAAAGTTGTGTCTTTATATACCACAAAAAGATAAAGGCAACAGTCCGAAAAATAAAAATGATACTAAAGAAAACTAGTTTAATTTGCTAGGGGGCAAAAATGAAGAAACAGTAGTAAATGAACTTTATCTAATAGAGGAAGTGAATTTTGGTAAAAATACAAATGTTTTGTTTATAGGGACATTAATTATAAGAAAAAGAATAGAATACATTGCAATATCTAAACTGTTCATAATATCCAACATAAAAGTTCTAATGTTCAATGTTACTTTTAATAGTTATTTGTTTTATCTTGCATTTTTGTTTTGTTTGTTAATTATAAAATCTTAGAGTTCTATAAAAAGAGAGAAAAGGAATGTGATTTTATAATGCATCAGGTTTGAAAATGTTTAAGAAATTCTTTAAACATTTATCCTTGAAAAACTTAGCAAAAAAAAAAAAAAGTCCTTTTGGCATGTAATGCACAAAATGTTTTTAAAGCTTGATTAAAAGATCCCTTTCCTCAAACCAATTCATAAGACTATCTTGTCTATATTTTCTTTTTTTTAATTTTTGTGTTCACATTCAAAATTCATACAACAATCACTTAGCTTTGGCTTTTGTCAAAAATTAACCATCATACTAGATTAAATTGTTTTTAGAAATATTCATTATATTAGTTTAAAATTTGCTTTATCCAAAATGTATCTTTTTTTTTTTTTTTTATGTAAAATTCGTTTTTATTTTGATTTTTGTTTTTTTTCATTTTACATTTCAAATCTTTAGATCAATCCTTATCATCTTTTTCACAATGTCTATGTATTTTTATCACTATGAGATATAATTTCCATGAAAGAAAAACTTGATTCAGTGATTATGGGAAATTATTCAAGAAATTTTATTAATTTTCCTTATCCTTTCTAATATCTGAAATAAATTCAACTTAAACCCTTTCCAACAGTCCAACTTTGAAATGACTAAATGCTAATTGCTTAAAACCTTATGGAAACCAATTTCTATAAAAGAGGCTGACCCCTTCTCTCAAAACTAATGTCAGAAATTGTTCCTGCAAGTTTAAAACTGTCATCATTTTCTTAACTCTGACATTTGGAAAGATTTGATCCATCTTTCCCATTTTCATTGAAAATAAACTCAATCTAAGAACATATTGCAATACAAGAAATTCTTTTTTTTTTTTTAATTGCCTTTTTTTCTTTTTTAAAAAAATTCTTTTTGTGTGCAAAATTTCTTGGAGATTGTCATTTTTCAAATTCATCACTCTGTTAATGCTTCTTTTTTTTCTCCCCTTTCTGCTTTTCATTTTCCAAATAAGAATTAAGAAATATTTTGTTTTTTCTAATTTCCCTTTCCTCTCTTTTTTGGTCGTCCATATGCAACTGTATTTTGATGACTGTTGATGGCTTTCATGGAAGAATTGTGATCATTACTTTTTGTTGTGAATTGAATCAATTTTATCTCCTTTTTAAACATTTTTTCAGACAATCATGCTTGTGATACCTTCTCATATTCTGTAAAATACCTCACTTTCATCAATAAAGATAAAATAATACACTTGGTATTGATTTTTTTTCCCAACTTCCCAAACTCCATATGATTTTTTACTTTCTTAAATGTTATTTCTTTCAGAAACCAAAATGGTCATTATTTCTTGAAGTGGTTAACAATTTTTGTCTTTATATGAATTATTTTAATTTTTCGGACTGTTGTTCTCATCTTTAATGTGATATCTGTTATTATACTAAAGCTGAGAAAATCAACTTTTGGTTTCTTAAGGCTTTTTTCTATTTAGTTTAATGACACAAAAATTATACTAAATTATTCCTTACTTTTAGAATTGAATTATGTTTGAAAAAAATTCTGTTTTAATTGGTTCAAATTAGTCATAGTTTGCAATTAATAAAAAAAACTGACCAATCTCTTACTTTACTTTCTGCCTATCACTTTTATGTATCTCTTGATTACCTCCTTGTTGTATAATCTTAGTCTCTCTGGGAGAGAAGAGAGAGACACACACACACAGGAGAATTTGAAATGTATCTCTATGTTAAATTTCACAAGCAGCAACCAGTAGCTTAAATTAGGTCAAACATTCCCTTTCTTAGAAAGCTTAACATACAAAATGATTTTAATGTTTTGTCCAGCCGTATTTAAAAAAATTTTTTTTATTCACTTTGCAAACTCACTTTTCCCTAATCTCAATTATCTACCCAGAGCTGAATGGGTGACCCAACAGGTCACTTTTTGTCTAGTATATATATATATATATATAACATTTTGCCTGATGTACCTTCAGGTGTTCCTTGTAATCCTTTGGTACAGACTGTTCTCACTCCGCTGCAAATGTCAATGATTTCCCAAGTTGAATCATTGCTATGTTCAGATGGACAAAGTCTTGACACTTGTAGCAGACTGAGAGTGGTCTATTCCTATGGATTACAAGGAACACTTGAAGAAGGCCAGAGGGTACATTGGCTGAAATGTTGTGTATCTATATTTCAGAATAAAGACGAGGACAACAGTCTGAAAAATAAAAATAGTACATTTTTGTCTTTATCTTAAAGGAAAATCCTGACATATTTCTGATGCCGAGAAAAGAATTAACAAAACAAAAAACCAAAAAAGATTGAAAATTTTCAATGAATGTTAACTTTTGATAAGCATGTTAAATGTGTGTATGTGTGTGAGGGGTGTAATTGATGATGGAAATTAAATAATTTCTTTAGTACTACTCCCCAAAAATGAAGTCTTAGATATTCATAATAAATTTATCCCTTATTTCAATTTTTCTGCTGGGAAAAGTGGAATATTGCCATTAATTTGCAATTTATAAATTTCTTAAATTTTCTTTTTAGATCCTTCCATTAATTTTTTAAATTTTTTTTAATTTAAAAAATTTTTTTTAAAGAATTCTGTTCCATTTGTTGGGACTCCTTTATTTTCTTTTTCTTTTTCCTAAATAAAATAAAATTTGATTTTTTTTTAAAAATAAGAATTGATTCTTTTTCCCTAAATAAGATAAGCTGTTCATTATAGAATTGATTGCTTAATGAATAAGGTGCTGAAAATTTCATTAAAATTGGACAATTCCCTGATTTTTGGAAATTATTTTAGAATTAAAAATTTGAAATTTAAAAAAAATTTCTTCCTTTTAGTAAATTGGACATACCTACTTAAATATGTATATGTACATTAGGGTAGGTCAATTTCTCACTTTAAAAAAAATATCAAATTGTCCATCTATGCGAAAGCTGTGTGTTAGTATACTAAATACTGATACCACAAATTACATCTTTTTACTTGCACCATTGTTTGAGGAAATAGCATCAAAGATTGTCTTCTAAAATGCACTAAAAATCCTTGTTTTCACAAAATTTAGTCTTTAGAAAATGAGGATTTTTAGTGCATTTTAGTAGACGATCTTTGATGCTATTTCCTCAAACAATGGTGCAAGTAAAAGATCTAATTTTTGGTATCAGTGTTTAGTATACTAACACACAACTTTTGCATAGATGGACGATTTGATATTTTTAAAAAGTGAAAAATCGACCTACCCTAATGTAATAATAATATCAAAGGGTTAGCTAATAAAAATCAGAAGGTCAGCAAAATTTAAAAGTAAAATAAAAAATGATTTCTAAATGATAAAATAGAAATGAAAGGGGTTAAATCGAACTTAATGAACCTAAATTTCACCATCGTATGTCCCCCCGCCGAAAGAAAAAAAAAAAAAATACCAAAAATCAGGGAATCAACCGAATTTAATAAAATTTTCAGTGTTGTTATATTAATGAATAAAAGATATAATACACCAGTGATTTAATTTAAAAACTTTTACATTTTTTCAGGTCAGTTAACTCTGAACCACGTATCTTTGAGAATCTATGTTACGTCTCAAAGATATGTGGTTCAAAGTTAACTGACCTGAAAAAATGTATTTTTTGGTATTTTTTTTCTCTTGGCGGGGTGACATACGATGGTGGAATTTAGGTCCGTTAAGTTCGATTTAACCCTGAAGTTTTTGGCACTGATAAGGTCAGAGGTGAACAGATAAGAATCTAATTTCTTAAAATGTATTTTGCACTTTGGTAGGGGAAATGGAAAAGTATGGGGATTTGCTTAGAAATCAAACCATATTTATTCAATTTGAGAAAAGTAGTGAGCAGTTGGCCATTGGATGCAGAGAAAGAAAGCTGCCAGGCCGACTGGGGCCTTTCCCCTGCCCACTGTCTACTATAGTTGGTCTTAGCATGGTGCAGGTAGGGTTAGAAGTAGACCAGTGGTTCCCATACTTTTTTAGGCTAGCGCCCCCTTGGCTTTCCAGTACCCCATATATGCATCCGAACACATACTATTTTTTATTTTTTTGGTATACTTCAAATTGAAAACAACAAGGATATATTACATAAATAAAACCTAATTCATTAAATCATTTATTTAGCAGTTTTATCTGTGTCAGCAATATGGAATGGTAAATCAACATCTCACCAGTAACCATAGTAACATAGTTCATTGTCTTTACAGTGATTGTTAATGGGATGGATGTGCTTGGTGCAGGGATATCAACTTCTCAACATCAGGCTGGAAACTCACTAGGAAGAAGTTGTAGATCCCCAGATTCAGTAATCAATGGCATGTTGTAATTTACAAAATCTTTTAACAATTTTTAGAGACCAAGGGGGCCCTTCCTGGGGCTAACATTTGATTCCTTTATGTATAGTATTGATTTCCCAGTGAATTCCTAGCACCCCTTTCATACACACATGCAAACATACACTATTTTTTTTTTTTTTATGCTGCAAACTGAAAACAAGATTAAACACAAAGGTGTATTTCACAAATAAAATGTCAACAATATGGAATCAACATCACACCAGTAACCATAGTAATATAGTTCATAGTTATTGTTAATGGGATGGATGTGCTTGGTACAGGATATCAGCTTCTCAACATAAGGCTGGAACTCACAAAGAAGTTGTAAATCCCCACACTCAGTAAATTTCAGTTTGTTTCTTTGTTTGTCGCCCCCTCACCACATCCACTTTTCTTCTTTTTTTTTAAGTAGTACCCTGTTGTTGTTTACAAACATTGACACCCATTAAATGACAAAAAAAAAAAAATTAAACAAAAAGAAGGAAAAGTGGAAAAGAAAAAAGTAGGTGAATTTGATACATGAGGTAAGAAAACCTTGATCACACCAACTCATCTCTGTGCTCACATGTTTGGTAGTAAGTAGTATCTGTTTTTATTTGGTTGTTGGCTTTTTAAAAAAAAAGATGAGTATTGTTTGGTAGAACAAAGAAAGATGAAAGAGATATGAAGCAGCCAACTTTCTTGTCTTGTTTGATACCGTTTTCTTTTTTTTTTTTTTTTTTGTTAATCTTTGTCAAACTAACCTTAAAAAATATTGATATATATTTAGATTTTGTGGATACATCTTTGCATTTTTATCTTAAGTGGTCTAAGGGTATGCAGTTACATTTGTGTGTCCATTTTGCCTTTTATTTTTTAACTGGGAAGTTTTAGAACATTTTAAAACAGGGGTCCTCAAATTTTAAAATCTATAGACTCCTACAAAAATTTGATTGACTTATCATGGACCCTCTCCTTATATACCCCAGTCCACCTTGCAGTTGTTTTGTTGCAACCAATTATATAATTAATGAATTCTGCACAAACGTTTATGTAAAACTGTTAATTATAAAATAACCATAAAATAAACAGTAAAGTAAGTATAACATGTAAAAAAAAGATTTGCAAATATTTAATACTAACTTAATAATTTACCAAGGAAGCACATTTCCTAATGTAATGGGTAAAGCTGATGACTTTTGATAAGTTCATGAATATTGGGCTTAAACTTTTGAAAATATATCAACATGAGCATGTTCTCAAGGATTCTTGTGGAATTAATTTCTTCTAATTAATAAGAAGGCTTAGAAGTTTCCATATACCCCTTGTAGACCCCCGAATACTTACAGAACCCCCGAGTTGTTGTATAAACCTCAGGGGGTTTATGTAGACCACTTTGAGAAAACCTGTTTTAAAAGATTATCCTAACAAAGAGAGTCAGTTATAGGAAGTCTGCTCATTAAGTGTTTTTTTGGGGGAGGGGGTTGTAAGTAAAGTCGTCGGGGTGACCTAAAGTTGGTATCAGCCAGACAGCGAGGGAGTCTATCCCCTTTTCACTAACATTAGACCAAGAAGATTGTTTTTTAGCGCCACACCTACCATCAGCTCCTCACTTTACTGCACAGATCCCTATGCTACTCATACACAGCCTTGACGAGGGCCGGTATCGAACCTGGAAGCTTGTGGTTCTTAGGCAAACGATCTGTTGGAAATATTGTCTAAAGAAACCATGGATTTGTGGCTAAAGAATTGTTAGTTTCAAGATTATCTTTTTTTCTTTCTTCTTTAATGAATAAGTAAAGTAGACTAAATTTGGTGGGTCAGCCTAATGTCGGTATCAGCCAGACAGCAAAGGATTCTATCCCCTTTTCACTAGCGCTAGACCAAGGAGATTATTTTAGCATCTGAGGTGGAGCGCCACATCTGAGGTGGAGCGCCACATCTACCATCAGCTCCCTATTTTACCGCACAGATCCCTGTGCTACTCATACGCCGAGTAGGCGAGGGCTGGTATCGAACTAGGAACCTTGTGGTTTCTAGCCGAATGCTATACCGACTGAGCTAACCTGGTCCTAAGACGATTAAAATCGAATTGTTTAAAATATGGATCGTTTAAAATATATCGACTCTAGTTTCTCGCAATAGCACGAATCTATGGGGTAAAATTTTAATCGTCTATTTAGTTCTTTATATTGAGCAATTTTTCAGTTTTTTTACGTTACTGCACAGATCCCTGTGCTACTCATATACTAAGTTGACGAGGGGCAGTATGGAACCTGGAACCTTGTGATTCCTAGGTGGACACTCAACTAAATAAGTAAGGAGCAATAACTATTTTACTTTACTCGATTTAAAAAAAAAAAAAAACTATTTTAGGTTATTTAAATTTATTGAATGGTTGGCCTCATCTTTATTGTTATATACGCAATGTTTCTGCCAATGTGCTCTCCAGCCTTATGTTGCATAATTGTATGGTGGCGTAGGGTTTTGACAACACTCTGTAGCAAGAATTCTAAGGGGCCAGTGTTTTCGGATCAGGGGATGGAAAACTACTGGATAGTTAGAATCTCGCAAGTCACGTGAGACTTAGTTAGTTAAGTCAGTTCCAGCCAAAATGTGATGCAGTGCAGACATGTGACTGCTAGGTTGTGACTTCCCGTGCAGTGAAACGGGCAATGAAGAAATAAAACCTTTGATCAAAGTAGTAATAAGTCTTGTTAATTAATTAGGCTTGACTCAAAAGATGCCCTTAATAAGAAGCCCTTAGTTAGAAAATGAAGCAAGCAACAAGTTAGAAGACCAAAGTAGAAAGAAGTAAAGAGCCAACATGGCGACTGGACGATCACGGATGTCCGAAAGAAAGAAGATAGAAAGTAACAAACAAGTAAGTTACACGACTCCATCTGTCTATCTGTATCTGTCTGTCTCTCTCTAGTCTCTCTCTATGTTGGTCCACTCTCTCTCTCTATCTATATATCTGTCTGTCTCTCTCTATGTTAGTCCACTCTCTATATATCTATATGTCTCTCTCTCTTTATGTTGGTCCACTCTCTATCTATCTGTCTGTCTCTATGTTGGTCCACTCTCTCTCTATCTATATGTCTGTCTCTCTCTCTCTATGTTAGTCCACTCTCTCTCTATCTATATGTCTGTCTCTCTCTATGTTGGTTCACTCTCTATCTATCTATATGTCTGTCTCTCTCTATGTTAGTCCACTCTCTCTCTATCTATATGTCTGTCTCTATCTATGTTTGTCCACTCTCTCTCTCTATCTATATGTCTGTCTCTCTTTATGCTGGTCCACTCTCTCTATATATATATATGTCTGTCTCTCTCTATGTTAGTCCACTCTCTCTATATATGTCTGTCTCTCTCTATGTTAGTCCACTCTCTATCTATCTGTCTGTCTCTCTCTATGTTGGTCCACTCTCTCTCTCTATCTATCTCTGTCTCTCTCTCTCTCTATGTTAGTCCACTCTCTATCTATCTGTCTGTCTCTCTCTCTCTTTATGTTGGTCCACTCTCTCTCTCTCTGTCTATCTCTATGTTGGTCCACTCTCTCTCTCTCTGTCTATCTATCTGTCTCTCTCTATGTTAGTCCACTCTCTCTCTCTCTCTCTATCTGTCTGTCTCTCTCTATGTTGGTTCATTCTCTCTCTCTATCATGCAAAGAACACTATTGTTTATATACCCGCAACATGAGTAATATAACACTTCTTCAGATGTTTCTTGTCGAACTTCGAAACCTTCTCATACAAGTTCGATAAGAAGGTTCCCAAGTTAGATAAGAAATATCTGAAGATAGAGAGCACATCAGCCAAAATGTTGTGTATGTAATGATGAAGATGAGAACAACAGTCCAATTAATACAAATTATCAACCCTCATTTTAAAAATTCAGAAAGATTATTTTAGAGTTAAATGAATGAATAAATATTTCTCCATGGAATTATCTCTTAAAAAAAGTGTGTGTTTTATTGAAACATTTTGATAAAAAAAAGTTTTTAGATTAATTAATTAATTAAGGGTGGGTTGGTATATGAAAAAGAAAATGTTGCTTCCAAGATTTGGAGTGAAAACTCCCTTTTTATTATAAAATAAAATAAAATAAAATAAAATAAATAAACAAGGAAAGAAAAAAGGTTTTCTCCATTATCAAGTGAGGTGTGAGAAAGAAAAAAAATCAGTGATTTTTGGATCTCACTAGGATGAAAAGGTGTGCAAACTTTGATAAAAAAAAATTTTTAGATAAATTAATTAAGGGTCGGTTGGTATATGAAAAAGAAAATGTTGCTTCCAAGATTTGGAGTGAAAAAAAAAACAAGGAAAGAAAAAAGATTTCCTCCATTATCAAGTGAGGTGTGAGAAAGAAAAAAAATCAGTGATTTTTGGATCTCACTAGGATGAAAAGATGTGCACACTTTGATAAAAAAAATTTTTTAGATTAATTAATTAAGGGTCGGTTGGTATATGAAAAAGAAAATGTTGCTTCCAAGATTTGGAGTGAAAAAAAAAACAAGGAAAGAAAAAAGATTTCCTCCATTATCAAGTGAGGTGTGAGAAAAAAAAAAATCAGTGATTTTTGGATGTCACTAGGATGAAAAGGTGTGCAAACTTTGATAAAAAAATTTTTTTAGATTATTTAATTAAGGGTCGGTTGGTATATGAAAAAAAAACGTTGCTTCCAAGATTTGGAGTAAAAAAAAAAACAAGGAAAGAAAAAAGATTTCCTCCATTATCAAGTGAGGTGTGAGAAAGAAAAAAATCAGTGATTATTGGATCTCACTAGGATGAAAAGATGTGCACACTTTGATAAAAAAAATTTTTTTAGATAAATTAATTAAGGGTCGGTTGGTATATGAAAAAGAAAACGTTGCTTCCAAGATTTGGAGTGAAAAAAAAAAACAAGGAAAGAAAAAAGATTTCCTCCATTATCAAGTGAGGTGTGAGAAAGAAAAAAATCAGTGATTTTTGGATCTCACTAGGATGAAAAGATGTGCACACTTTGATAAAAAAAAATTTTTTAGATTAATTAATTAAGGGTCGGTTGGTATATGAAAAAGAAAATGTTGCTTCCAAGATTTGGAGTGAAAAAAAAAACAAGGAAAGAAAAAAGATTTCCTCCATTATCAAGTGAGGTGTGAGAAAGAAAAAAATCAGTGATTTTTGGATGTCACTAGGATGAAAAGGTGTGCCCACCCCGATGTATGTGTGTATATCCATTTGAGCAAGATGTTGTAAAGTAGAAGGTAGTTACTTGCATGGTCTAGTGGCTAAGAATCGTATTAGCTATAAGAACATGACGGGTTGTAAGATAGGCCAGCTTTGTCACAGGAATTAGGTAGTTAGGTAAGGAAAGAAAGAGATGGGTGGTGACCTACTCTCCCCACTTTACAACGGGTTTCACCTAGGCCATCAGGGTTTGTTAGCGGAAGAGAATAGGAGACAGGGTGGGGGGTGAAGGTCCAAGGAAGCAGGTGGGCCCAATCAAGAGGTTAATCAACTTTCATTCTATTCATTGAATTTTTATGTGAGGATTTTTTGTGCGTGTTGGTTCGAATCCTTCCAAGATTTTTTTTTTTTTTTCTGAATTCTTATTTCTTATGAGTGTCGTCACCTCAGCTAAATAATGGACCATTCCCTTTTTACTATAAAGAAAGAAAGGGAAGAAAAAGGACATGCTACACAGAAAAATATAAGAAAGAAATAAAGAGAATTGGAGAAAAATAGAGAGAAGTGATAACGCTAATCTGTTTCAATCGAACATAATGAAAAGATTAAAAAACGAAAAAAAGAAGAAAAAAAAAAGAAAGAGTGAGAGAGAGTTAAAGATTATTATACTTTTTACCTAATGAGCTATTTTGCAATAGCTCTTAAGTAAATTTATCAAATTTTGTAATAATTAAATTATCATAATGTGGTATATCCACAGGTCCTGCTAGTTATTTTTCCATGTTGATAATAGATTGAAGTCTCTGATACTGATATAGTCAGAGAACAACAGACAAGAATCTTTTTATTTTTTTAAATGTCTAACCCCTGTGTAGGCAAAGTGAAGAAGTGTGGGTTTTTGCCCAGAACTCAAACCCTTTATATTCAGTCAGTTCGAGAAAAATTCAGTAGTGAGCAGTTGGCCATTGGATACAGAGAAGGAAGGTCACCAGGCCAAGCTAGGGGCCTTCTCCTGCCAACCATCCACAATAGATGGGTTTAGCAGTTCAAGTCCAGTCACAGAGTTAGGAGCGATTTGCAGCTAGATACAGAGTGAGGTAGAGAGCTGACCAGCAGCCAAGTTTCATCCGCTGTCCAGATCGATATAGTTAGGGTCTGCTTGACTTTGGGTGAAAAGCTAAGTGTTACACCCCCCCACCCCACCCCACCCCCCACACACCCCAGGATTGGTTTGAAATTGTCATAAATTTGTTTCTTCATTATAACCTTCTTTGTCAAATAGTGGATCAATGGTTTTTGGACATTCTATTGAAAATATAGTTAATTATAACAGTGCATTGGCTATGGTGTAAGCATACTCAGAGCTGGATTTAGACCTTGGGGCGCCTGGGGCACTTCTGGTTGTTGTCTCAACATAGAAATTAAATTAGGTAAATGAGAATTTTTTTTTTTTGAATTGAAGTGAAATTAATTTATTAAAAGAAAAAATATATAAGTTAGATTCTGAAGAAAATGTTTGATTTTATTTTTCTCAGTTATTATTGACTGTAAGAATAAGCTTCATTACATTTTTCAGTTTGTATTATACGACAAAGTGATATAATTCTTTCCAGCTTGCAGCAAATCAACATTATTTTTTTTCAATAATGAAACTAATTTTAGAATTATTACAGATTTTATAAAAAGAAAGTCTGATTGCCCTGGGTTAGTTGTCCCCCTTGATCTCTTATGAATCCAGCCCTGGGCATACTATCTATAGATCTGTGGGTAGCATGCATCACACACTTTGTATTGGTAGCCAAATGGTGAAATAAAGTGACTGTTATAACAAGTAACATCTGTTAATCACTTGGAAATAAATAAGAATCACAAACACAGAAAAAGATTTTCAAGCATTTTATTTCTCAAATGTAATACTTTATTTTCTCCTCAGTCATCCCCTTTTTGCTGAAAATAAGTTACCTAAACATTCCAAACTCAACATTTCCTGATATCCTGTTTTCTAGTTGAAGCTAGCATCTTATTACAATGGAGATTTGGTGTCTGCCTGCCTGTAACCGAAACTACGTCACAACACCCTCAGGTAGTGTATAAGTTTATCAATGAGTATTTAATTCATAGTCAAAATCATTGATACATAGAATAAATCTTATTTATTAACGTGGTCTATATGAAAATTTGAGTTAAATTTGCCTCAAAACAGTCCATGTTATTAGCACATTTAAAATCCTGCAATGTTTTTTTAGATATCACTAAGAAATAAAGGTTTATATAATATATGGTGTGGTTAATTTGCATACTGGTTTTAACAAAACCGGGTTTAATAAATAATTTCTTGGTGTTATTGATCTCTAATATTGTTTTATTCTCTAAAATATTAAAATCAATCCTATGAATGATTTTATATTGAAACCTTTTAAGATATAATCGAAATAAGTGTAATCTTTTTATATGTGTTCTTTTTTTTTTTTTCATTAGTCTTTCTAATTTGATATATTTCCTTACATTAAAACCTAAATACCTATACCCCGAGGGCACATATTCTTGCTAGTTTATATAACATTAATTTGCAATATTTGATTCTTTTTATTTTTCAATTCAGGATCAATAAGCTATTCTAAAGTAACTAATATTGATTCTACATTTTAGATCAAAGTTTGAAACCCAAAATAAATTCTACTAATGAAAAAAGTTGTACTATTTTTTCACCTCACACTAAACATTTATAAAGAATACTTTTATTGAATTTCTCTTAAAAGCCTTCAGTGATTTTGTCATTAAATTACTTTCCAGCCATGATTTTAATTAAATTCTAATAAATCAATTCAAAGATTTTATGTAGATGAAAATAGATTGTTTAAAACAATTTTAAATTGATTCCATATTCATAAAACAAGTCTGTCTTATGATTTTGAGTTTTTTGGGCTGTTGTCCTCATCTTTATTGTGGTATGTAGTAAAAACACAAGGTTCCGGGTGCTGTATTCGCCGGCCACCTTCAAGTGTTCCCTGTGTATCCAAGCGTAACAATGACCCAACTTGGGAAATCATTTTGAATTTGGCTGAGTTTGGCTGTTGATCAAACAAGGCATCAAAGAACTTTTGAAGATCTCGTTCAAATAATGAAGTTGTGGCGAGAGAAACCACGAACGTAGTAGTTCGAAGCATGCACGACTGTGTTTGGCATGCAGAACGAAGATCAGAGGTGAGTGGGGAGATTGAACTCGCATTCTCCTGATCGTGAGTCGTGGCCCGACGCATGGGAATGACTAAACTATCCAGAGTGGCCAGGATGTGAAGGATTGACGCGTGCTGATTAGTGTCGCACGTGCTGGTCAGAGGAGGGAGCCCGGATGAACACTGTAATTGTGTATATATTTGAGCAGCTCTGAGAAACCGGGAGAAAGCTTGCAGTAGCATTTTGGCCGTGGTGACGAGTGGACGAGAGACAAGACCTTGTGATAGTATTGGTGAGAAGAGTGCAGCATTGTCGTCGGACTTAACTGTGCCCCCCAGAGAACATTCATATTACAGAAGTCATTGTTTTTTTGCACGTCTATCATTCTGAGAAGTGTCACATGATCATTTAAAAAAAAAAAATTATGTTATTATTTGAATGAGATCTTCAAAAGTTCCTCGACACTTTGTTTGATCAACAGTCAAACTATTCAAAATGATTTCCCAGGTTGGGTCATTGCTATGCTTGGTTTGATTTGATTTTGTTTTATGGCATATCAACCTCATTGGGTCATTTAATGCCGATAAAGTTTTGAAATAAATCAATTCTTAATGGATAATACAATTTTGTTTATCAACTCATGTTTTTTCTATTTAACCCATAGATGGGACCCTAACAGGTACTACCACTCCGGGTCAGAGTGGACAAGGGAGCAATGGTGATGAAGGGGTGCTCCACATTCCCCAAACCTCCAAAACTGGAACCTCACCATCAGATAGAGTTTAACGTCATTCCCAGGACATGTAGACCCGCAGCCACCGCCTTATAGCACCCATATGATAAAAAGGGATTGGGGCTTGCCATAAAAGCAATAGGGTTGGGAAAAATTATATAGGTGTGCTATGCTTGGATAGACAGGGAACACCTGAGGAAGGCCAGGGGATACAGTGTTCAAAAACGTTATATTTTTACATACCACAATAAAGATAAGGACAACAGTCTGAAAAATCAAAATAATACACATCAAGCCTCATTTAAAAAATTCAGACAAATAAATCTATCTTAGTTGTTACCAAATACTGTGAAATGAAATTGATTTCTTTCATTATTTCATTGAACAATATTTCATAGCATGTAATCAAGTCATTTCAGTTTTGACCCAAAAGTTTTTATATCTTTATTATCTTTCATTCGGGAGAAGTAGTTTTGGAATGATAATACTTCTGTGAATTAAACAAAATATTGAAAATGTACAAAAGTTCATATTGAGTAGGGTTAAAAATGTTCAAGTTTTAATCATGAAATTGTTAACATTAAATCAATTGATGTTTTCAAGGTTAAATATATAACATAATAATTTTAAGGCATTTTTTTTTTTTTAAACTGAATCCAAAAATCATACTCATTTTTTCTAATCAGATTTTTTAAGATACAAGCTCTTACTTGAAATGTATTACAACTGTGACAAGTAGAGTCCGCAGGCTTTTGAATTAGTGTTATTATCATGTCAACTTATTCAAGCATACCTTAAAAACCTGTCTTGACTAAACATAATGAATGGTATTTCTTAATTCAGCATAAAATGGCTATCATATATCACTTGGTAAACCTTTGACATACAGGTCAGTGTTATCAATCGACCTTAATACGATAAAGTTAATTGGTTGTTTGATTGTTTTGTTTTATGGCATGTCAACCCTCTTTCAGGTTATTTAACTCTTGGCCTACTTTAAGCCCCTCACAGTGGCTCTCACCACTGTGATCCAAAAGTACAAAAACTGATGATTAGTTCATTATAATTGAGCAGAAGGACTCAGATTACAATAACAATAGGACTTTATTTGAAGTTCTGAGGTGAATAGATAGTGAACTTTGAAATATTCCATCGAACAGGTAAAAAATACCAAGAAAATTTGGTACAGCCGTGGGGGAAATTTGGTAGGCAAAGAGTTTATGGCAAATCAAGTCATTTTGATAAACAAAGAACTCAGGTTACTTACAGTAACTGGATAGCTGAATTTTATTGATAAATTGTATCATCAGAATTCAACTTCATCTTATCTGCCAGTGTAAACTACATCTTGTGGTGAGGTTCCAATTCTGGAGCACTGGGAAGTGAGGAGTACTCCTTCATTGCCATTACTCACAGGTCACTCTGACCCAGAGCGGTAGTCCCATCTATGGGTTTTGGCACCAGAAAGTTGGGGCGTTGTCTGTCAATATCTCAAGGGGGGAGCATACAAAAGACAGATTTTAGTTGTCACAATGCATCCTGGCACACCAGTGGGTGCCGCACGCCACATTGAAATGCGTTGGGCCACAATCTCTCAACAATAGGAAGTGATTGCTGTTGTAGTGATTTACATTCAAGCCCAGTCGCCACCAGTTCCTGTCCACCTCGAGTTTACCCTTCTTCCACCCGATTGGGGCAGGGTCCACCACATAGTACTCCTCACAGTCTCGTATGGCCAACCTGACATTTGTCTTAGTTTTTTTCAATCTATTCAGATCAAAAAATCAGTTGAAAAAAATTTGAATACCCGACAAGAATGAATAAAACAAACGCCTTTGGCATAAAATAACCCAATAAGGGTTGACATGCCATAAAACCAACCAACCAACCAACCAAGCGTATCTGCCATATTTAAATTGTTTAACAAATATTGCAGATATTTTTTGAAAGAAACTATTGGAAAAATACATCACAATATGCATCATTAACAATATGACTGAGGTATTTGTAATGTTACTTTAGCATAAAACTAGAAGCGACTACCCAGCATTTCATTGGTAGAGGAGGAGATAATAAAAGGTTAGTCTCGCCAATCCATTAATTGTTTTGGTCTCACATAATTGATTTATATTTTAATCACGAATGCAACCAATGACTATCCTTTCTCTTAATATTAAAATTCTAATTTCTAAATATCTTCATGAATATAAAAAATCTTCATTATTTTTGCACAAAAAGCAAGGTCTGGTGATAATGAATGTGTATATATATTTGCTTTACCATTTATTGTTTTATTTTTGTAGCTTCATCTGGACATACATACATACACACCAACTGCTATTTATATATGTATAGATTATCTTAAAATTATCTATGATGATGATATTGTTTATTCTTTATTTTCCTGTTTCAAACTGAATAGAAATGAACTAAGAATTGACCTTTTAAGATGTCATATTTTCAAATAACACTTTTATCCTTGAATGTAAACTGGACTAATCTCTTATTGAAAAAAAAAACCCCAAAAAACAAAACAACATAAACACTGTCTACTCATAAAACAACTGTGGATAATGAATTACTCTCAAACTTTCAGTCACTAAATTCCAAAATTAATTTCAAAATATCTTTGTTTTACTAGGGTGAGTCAAAAGTTTTGCAATATTTGCATATGTGTTAGTGTGGGATTATTTTGGGTATATAGTTATTTACTAAGCTTTGCTTAGATATGGCACAAGGCTGAATGTAAGGGGCACCCAGTGAGGCTCGAACTCACTAGTCATGGATTGCCAGTCTACCTTCTTAACCATTACACTATGAGAGGTGCCCTATTTTGGGTATATAAGGTGTGCTGTAATCCACCACATCAACTTATAGACTAAGCGGGGTCACAAGGTTTAAACCCCAGCCAATCAACCAAACATGCTTAGTTAACTATTCAATCGCTGATAGTGACAGCTGTTCATTTGCACTTTATTTGACATTGACAAACGGACCTGGAACACCAAGGAACAACTGAAGGCTCTTACCCGACATTATTGAATCCCAAGGAACAACCAAAGGATCATACCCAACATTAAGGGACACCAAGGAGCAACCAAAGGATCATACCCAACATTACAGGACACCAAGGAGCAACCAAAGGTTTCTTCACTAAGGATCGCACTCTGCTTAACACAAGGGATCTCCGGTGGGGAGTGCTCTTGCTTAAAGCCAAAGGATGGTCACAAACATTGTCATTGGCAATTCAGTCTTGAAAGACTATGATAAAAGTTTTTGTGTGCCCCTGAAGTTGCAGCGCCTCCTGTGACTATGAAGTCCTATGTTTGAGAAACATTCTCGACCACAGATTTTGCATTTGTAGGTTGTCCCTGTAGATGATGATGTTCCGATGCTTTGTTGCCATTGCTTTCTTATGGACCTCTTAGCTTCATGATGTTGTATCAGGGTGAATTCTGACATGTACAGTCCTCTATGGAGATTCTGCTGCCACCGAGGGCGGTCTTGAGCCAAATTTTCCCAGCTGGAAGGGACAATGCCAAAGCACCTGAGATCTTTGGCATTGTAACATTGTAACAAAGTGAATTTGGGACAATGTACTTTTAAAAGATATAATCAAGTAAAAATAAACTTTTTGTTGGTTTACATGACATTTGCATCTGGGAAATGGCTGCTACTTGGAGATATTGACATTTTCTCTTCATTGAAGATTAAAACAGGAAAAACAGTCATATTTAAGTGAACAGTATAATTGTGACAATGGGCAGTCTTTAAAGGGCTACAGAGATTTTACTAATGACATTAAAAAGAAAATAATGAAGTCATAGAAAATAATAGAATTTGAGTCTCAGACTGAAAATGCAGTTCACCAGACATATTCCTTACTTTACATGATTACCTCCTATGTTTCTCCCGTTAGGCACTAGGTGTCATTGCTAGCAGCCTCAAAAATACAGAAGTGTTAGAAAAAAATTATCTTTAAATGTTTATCCTTGACAAAGTAACACAGTTCAGCAAAGTTGTAGGAATTATCTTCCTTACTTTACATGATTACCTCCCATGTTTCTACCGTTAGGCACTAGGTGTCATTGCTAGCAGCCTCAAAAATACAGAAGTGTTAGAAAAAAATTATCTTTAAATGTTTATCCTTGACAAAGTAACACAGTTCAGCAAAGTTGTAGGAATTATATTCCTTACTTTACATGATTACCTCCCATGTTTCTCCCGTTAGGCACTAGGTGTCATTGCTAGCAGCCTCAAAAATACAGAAGTGTTAGAAAAAAATTATCTTTAAATGTTTATCCTTGACAAAGTAACACAGTTCAGCAAAGTTGTAGGAATTATCTTCCTTACTTTACATGATTACCTCCCATGTTTCTACCGTTAGGCACTAGGTGTCATTGCTAGCAGCCTCATAAATACAGGAAAGAGGGAGAAAGATGCAAGTTAGGGTCCCCACTATCCATGAGTTCATATGGCTACAGATGGATTTGCTCGACTTGGTTGAGATCTAAATGTCATATAAAAGTTAAAGTAAAGTTAGCAGAGTGGCCTATTGTCAGTATCAGCTGGACATCAAGGGAGTCTATCCCCTTTTTGCTAGCACTAGACCAGGGAGATTGTTTTTGCTGAGGTGGAGCACGACACCTACTGTTAGATCCCCACTTTACCACACAGATCAGATTACCTAAACTGTGCTACTCATACACTGAGTTGGTGGTGACTGGTATCGAACCTGAAACCTTGTGGTTCCTAAGCGGATGCTCTACCAACTGAGCTAAAACGCCCCCCCCCAGTGTCACATACATCACCCCAATATTGGTATAAGGGAGAACTGTGGCAAGTCATTAGTAAAGATGGCTATGCAATCTTGTTATCGACTTCTTGGTTTCATTTCCTTTGTGGACCTGACCCGTAGATTCTGTAATTGTTTTTAACTAACACTGGCAATTAACATGAGGAGAGTTGGTGGGACTGTACAAGCCACAGATCATTTGTCACATAATGATGATATATTAGTTATCAATACACATCGAATTTCCTCAAGCACAGCAAAAATACATCTACCCAACCCCTCTGCTATGAGCAGGATGCGATACAATTTTTAAGCAGAGTAAATAAGGTTTCTTTTGGTTTTTTTTAGCAGGAGGTGTTCTCAAAGTAGTTTAGACTAAAAAGAAGAATTCAGGGTTTTCCTTCGTCTAGTTTATCATGTGTGATGGAAAAGTACAAGAAAAATGATGTGAGTCATTCATTGTAGCCAATACTGTATATTCAGAGAGTTTAGACCGGTTGTCATACCAAGATTTAAGAGTCCAGTTTTCCATACTATTTACCCATAGCTGAAGGGAGAATAGTTGAATTCATACCTTTCTTAAGGGTATTAGCACTATGTGAAATGCAAACAGCTGCATGCAGAAATTGAACTCGTCTAACTGGTCCACTTCCTACGACGGTAACCATTACACTACAGGCACCTCCAACAGGTTTTGAAATTAGAGTTTTCCTTTTAGACTGGTTGCTTTATCAAGGTTAAATAAAACCAACCCACTCTGTTATACTATTTACCCATAGCTGGGGAGAGGAAGAACTGATAGATTTGTGCCTTTCTCAAGGCCATTAGAGTGATGTGAAATTTCAAACAGCCTTGTCCATGATTTGAACTTGGGACACCATTTTGTGCAACGATAACCAATACAGAAAGTACATATAACAATTCTTGTTACACAAGGTTACATAACTACATCATTTGGAAAATGAATATGCCCATATCACCAAGCAATATTTGAATGTCCTGAAGATCTATCTATCTATCTATCTATCTATCTATATATATATATATATATATATATATATATATAAAAAGAAGGTCCGCAAAATGGATTATGTTTTCTTTTGTTTTTGTTTTTTAATTTGTTATCATTATTTTACACGTATTTGTGACACATGTTTCAGACCTTCTCATATCTTCTTCAGGTGTTAATTAACCCATGGTTAATTAACGCTTGAAGAAAATCTTTTTTATAAAATATTTAATTTTCTCCTGTTGGACCCATAACACACACATATTATATATATATATATATATATATATATATATATATATATATATATATATCAAAATATTTTAAACATTGACAAAAATTTTCAAATGTTAATAAATCATCTTCATAACTCTTATTTTTCACATTTATTATTTTTTCCACATAACAATTCTTGTAATAATTTCTGATGATTCTTTTTTTCCTGATTGTTCAATGCATAATGGTATAAGGTCCAAGTTTGTTCACACAGAAAATGATTAAATTTAAACAGGACAGTGTTTGGGTAGCAGCAATAAAAGCTTGCCTACCTATCTCAAAAGCCATTGATACTAAAATTCAACTATCATGAATTATATGAAATATAATCAGTAGAATTTGAATATTATAAAAAAACAAAAAAAAAAAAAAAAAAAAAAACAAATGAAAAAAAACACAATTTTCTTTCTCTGCCAACTCTTGATAAAAAAAAAAACTCTTCTTCTTTTAACATAGCTTTGTATAGCAAAAATGGTGTTGGAAGATTGTGAACACCGATGCTTAAAGTAGAGAGGGTCTTTACTAACTAAATTTGCCTGTACCATATTAATATTTAAGATTAAATTAGTATTTATTATGCACTAAATAATTTTTATTTATGCCAGTTGTCATGAGATTCCCATTAGATATTGTTAGTAAAATTAATTTACATAAACAGATCCTAGGGTGAGTCAAATGTTTTGCAATATTGGCATACGTGCTAGTTTCCAGAATAAATTCCTGGAACTTTTGTGAGTCAAACTGATGCCACATCTAGAATATATTCAAGACCTAACATCCTTGGATTATTACTTGTTCCAATCTATAACTCACTTCCTACTCTTGCGACACTTCAACAGCCAAGAGGTGGTGGAAGCTTCAGTGAAGGAGTTCTTTGCCTCAAAGAACAAGAAATTATTTTAGTGTGAGATCAAAGAACTGGTAGAAAGGTGGCTTCACCCAGCATATAATCCAGACCTCACTCCCCTGGATTAATGCTTGTTCTGGTCCATAGCTCACTTCCTGCATTCACGATGCTTCAACAAGCAAGAGGTAGAAGCTTCAGTGAAGGAGTTCTTTGACTTGGACAAGAATTGGTATCAGCATAAGATCAAAGAACTGGCAGAAAGGTGTCTTAAGACAGTGCACCACAATGGTCTATACTTTGAATGGAAGGCTGATTTTGTTGTAACATGAAGAATAAAGAAAATAAGTTACCAAAATATTGCAAAACTTTTGACTCTAGTATGATTTGAATTTAATCTCTTATAGTAATGCTTTGTTTTTTACTAGGTTAGAAATTTAAGAAAAGGTTTATTTTTCATAAAAAAGCAATTTTAATTATTTAATTATTTAATTACTCAATTAAAAAATAAATTATATCTAATAAAAATTTTTTTTAATAATTTTTTTATTTAATGATTAATTATTATTCCATTTAATTTATTTTTTCATTTAATTATTTTTCATAAAAAGACAATTTTAGTTTTTTTTTATTATTTTAACAAAATTTCCTTTTTCAATCTGCCAGTCTGGCAGATTTTTGTAATATTTCCCAATTTTTAATAATAGAATATCTATGTAAAATATATGTTTTATAATATATAATATATAATAAATCACCTATCATAATAATATATAATAAGATATTAATTAAAAGTAAGAAAATAAATCCGACGGTATATAAGGGTAAGATGATATAAAAACACACAGATGTTGTTCAAATAAAGTTTTTTTTATTGTGCTGATATTGCAATATTTCAATTTGTCAAAAATCTTCTTCAGGGCATATGCTGTGTTAATAAGAAGACAGTTTATAAAAATTGTGATTCTCATTACCACAACATATGCTCTGAGGAAGATGTTTAACAGATCAAAATATTGCAATATCAGCACAATAAAAAAATCATATATATATATATGTGTGTGTGTGTGTCTCTGTATCTATGTTTATATATTTCTATATGTATGTTTATATATATCTATATGTATGTGTTTATATATTGATATGTCTCTCTCTCTCACTCAGTCACTCTCTCTCTCTCTATATATATATATATATATATATATATATATATTATATATGTGAAAATATATGGAAATTAATCATCACACAGTATTAATAAATATAATGAAAAAAAAATGTTTACAAACTGAAATACTCATGCAGAAGAGAAAAGTGTGCAAACCGTTTCCTGTTGCTTTTTAATCTCAATGAATTTACCCTGAAACGGTTTTTACACTTTCTCTTCTGATGAGCCTATTTCAGTTGTAAACATCGTTTTGTTTTTCATTTATATCTTATTCATATATATATATATATAATATCAATTGCTAACAGAATAAGAAAAATGGCGACATACAGTTTACCATGCGTGTTTACAGACTTGGAAGAGAGTCTTAGAGATTTTCGCATCTTTCATCCCTTAAACATCATTCGCATTTAAACACTGATGAGCACATCATCATAAGAACTAAAACTTGGTGTGGTTGGTTGGTTGGTTGGTTGGTTGGTTTTTAATAGGATATCAACCAAGATTATTTAATGTCGATTCTTCTTTTTTATATATAGACAATATTTTTAACTTCATGTGTATTAATAAATTGGCCTGTTGGGGTTTAGTGGAATATCAACCCTTGTTAGATATTTAATGTCGAATCCTATATATATACATCTATGTGTTTTCATATTATCTTACCCTTATAATAAGATGTCTAACATTTTATAATATTTTTGTAGAATATGTTGTTTATGAAACTAATATTTTTGTAATATTTCACAAATGTTAGTGACAATAAATGAGTTGGTTAAATCACTATTTAGTGAGCTAAACTGGCAAACTTAAACGGTCCTTATTGCCATTTTAGACTTGGTTACTAATTTAGGGAACTGGATTACATTCATTGTATGATGCTGGCTAAGTTATATCTGGCTTTCTCATTATTATATGTAAAATTTGAGGTTTGAATTATTACATGTATTAATTTGAGGTTTGAATTATTATATGTATTCATGAGATGAGGCTTAATCTATTAATAATGGAGATTCAGTCTTAATTTTTCTGTAACCGAAACTACATCACTGATTATGTCACATTATCCAAAATTTTCAATACATAGAATAATTGATCTGACTATCAAATATCAATTTACTTATAGATGTTGTTATTTCTCATAATAACTGGATTTTTTCTGCAGTTAGATTACATCAGGAAATTGCTGTATTTCGTTTGCTATATTGTATTTTATTCAGGTGAATACAAACTGATTGTGGTTTGAAAAGTGTGATGGCTTAACTGGCCTTAACTCGACAGGACATCAAATCTGTAATGTACCACTTTGGATGTAATCATGCTATATGAGTTATCAAAGCATATTAAATCTGAAAGGAAAGATAGAAACAAAAATGGCATAAGTAGTTGTGAAGTTGCTTTAAAAATAAACATTTTTAAAAATTAAAAAAAAGAGATCAAAAATACCATCAGGGCAGAAATTGATTGGTATCTGTATTAGTTTGTAATGAACAAGTAAACTGTACACATTATTATATGTGAAGAAAAGGAAGTGAATCCGACGGTATGTAGTATATTAAGAAAGAATGAAAAAACACAGGTTTAAATGAGTTAAGTGGTGAGTTTATTGGCCGACACTGCAGTGTTTCGATCTATTAATTAGATCATCTTCAGGGTATTTGTTGGTATATGGAAGGTAATAAGAAATTTTTATCACAGAATAACGAGAAAAGAGAGTGGTAGTCCTTGTTATTCAGTCTGTTTAAAATTTGAGGTTTGAATTATTACATGTATTAATTTGAGGTTTGAATTATTATATGTATTCATGAGATGAGGCTTAATCTATTAATAATGGAGATTCAGTCTTAATTTTTCTGTAACCAAAACTACATCACTGATTATGTCACATTATCCAAACTTTTCAATACATAGAATAAAAAGCAACCTTATATCATATACATTCAAAATTTGAGTATGCAAACTTCGCCAGAGCGGCCTAATGTCAGTACCAGCCAGACAGCGAGGGAGTCTATCCTCTTTTCACAAGCACTAGACCAAGGAGATTATATTAGTGTCTGAGGTGGTGTGCCACACCTACCATCAGCTCCTCACTTTACTGCACAGATCCCTGTGCTACTCATACGTTAAGTTGGCGAGAGTGGGTATCGAACCAGGAACCTTGTGATTCCTAGACGAATGCTCTACCGAGTGAGCTAAGCTGGCAAACTTAAATGGTCCTTATTGCCATTTTAGACTTGGTTACTGATTTAGGGAACTGGATTACATTCATTGTATGATGCTGGCTAAATCATATCTGGCTTTCTCATACGTGAACAGATATAAATTACATATGAAAATGAATATTTGAAATTTATGATCCTCCAGTACAAAATAGCATAAAAAGCTGGACATAATTGAATAATTTTCACTTAGAACAACTAATAAAATAAATGAGTTGGTTAAATCACTAAAATAAATAAATTTTCATATTCTGTGACCCAGAAAACATACAATTTGACATATTACACCACTGTAACTACTAAAATTGTTAAAAGTTTTTTTTTTAATAAAAACATACCTAGTATTATACATTTATAGATAGTTTGATTTATTCTAATTTATATTTAAAGTTATCTAAAAGATAAAGAGTTTTATGAGAAAATTATCTATGAATGCAAAAGTCATTTTTTTCAGTATCAAGAGGTTAACTAAAAAGTTAATAAATAAATAAATACCTACGATTTTGTGTAAAATATTCAAAATGATTATTTAATTAATAATTAATAGATGCACACAACATTTTTTTTGAGGGGGACAGAACTAAGTTTCCATATCAAATTGTTTAATTTTTTTTTGCTCCTTTAATAAATTTGATGGTTTTACTTACTTATGATACAAACCCTCTGATTTTAAACTCCCATCCCTTCAGGCAAAATCTTTTTAAAATTAATATTTACACCACCTGGAGGGCGATTTCTTTTGACTAGTATGAATAATTATTATATATCAGACATTATATGTTGCTTGGAGCACCCTTGAGTGAGCAGTAATGATGGAGCTCCAAAACTATGATTGAATTCATGGGTTATTGTCTGAAGATGACTTATCTTAAGGTAATTAAAATAATAAATTAAAAAAACACCTAAAATAGAGCCCGAGGTTACAGTGGCCTGAATGCTGTGTTTGTACACTAGGTACAACCAAAATACGTCACATGATCAGTTTAGGACATATTGAAGGAAGAAACATAAATATTTTTGAACTTTAAAAAAAAAATCTCACAAAAAAGAAATAATGAAAATAAAGAGTTATTACAAAGAAAAACAGTTAATTCAATGATCAAATTATCTGATTGAGGAAAAATTACTCACCGTTATCTTGAAAAATAAGTAAAACAATCCGTTTTTTTACAACACAGTCAGCAGAATTATGCATTCATGGTTCTTTTACTAAGAATCTCTTGCATAGAAACTTATAAAAATCTTCTGATATAATTATTTAGACTCTTATCTTTATAGAAAAAAGTTAAAATCGTTTTTTTGTCAGTTCATTTTTTCATATTTCATAAAATAAAATAGGGGTGGGGGGAAGTAGACATCGTAATGACGGTAACCATTTCACCGCACACCTCTAAATATTTTGCAGACCTAACATGTATATTTTTAGAAACATTGCATTATTGAGTTGATTTTATCTATGCGTAGAGGAAATGAATAGATATTTACCCATATACCAAGCGTAGGATGTGACACAGGATTGTAAGTATGGGGTATTCAGGCGAGGATCAAACTTACTATTTGGAAGTAATGTATTTTCGAGACTAGTGATGGATTTGCAAGAATGGCTAACCATTACACCATGATAGGATGCCTTGTGCAGAGGATATGAATATAAAAGCAATTTATTGCCTGAACAAAACTAAATAAAAAAATATATCTATAAGGTAATAAAATGCAAAAATGAATATAGGTGTGTAAAAAAGTACATTATTTTACACACACCAGAGTATTAAAATTCAAAATTGAAGATATGTAAGTAAAAAGGTATCTTATCATACACATACCAGAGTAAAAGTTTTGAGATGCTTTTTTTTAGTTGCTGGTTAGGTGGGCTTATAGATAATTTTGTGTGTATGAAAGTAAACTTACTGCATTGTTTCAGTTTATAAAAAGTGTCCTGTTGTGGTGTAATGGTTTGCAAGTTAGTTTAGTTGGTTGTTTGGGTTTTATGGCATATCAACCCATTTGGGTTATTTTATGCTCAAGACGTTTTTGTTTTATTCATTCTTGATGGGTGCTCAATTTTTTCAAACACATTTGTTTCTATTTAACCCATAGATGGGACCCTAACAGATACTACCATTCCAGGTCAGAGTGGACCTGGGAGCAATGATGATGAAGGGTGCTCCACATTCCACAGACCTCCCAAACTGGAACCTCACCATCAGATAGAGTTTAATGTCACACCAGGACATGAAGACCTCAGCCACCACCGTCTAACACATGTATGATGAAAATGGTTGTGGTTGCAATAGGGCTGGGACAATCATATAGGTGCTAGGGCTTGACGTGACAAGCCTATTGATTAGAGGGGGCCTCTCTAACCACCTGTTTAGCCTAAGTAAGGGCCAAAGTAGTTGTCTTGCAGATCCGTTACTACTGAAAAGTGAGTTTGATCCTTGCTGGATACCCAATAACCTTGTATTAAATGTTGTTCTGAAAGTATAATGGTTGAGGATTTTTTTTAAGTATCAAAGAATGGTTGTAAAAATACTCACATGTTCCTGGTTCATTTATCGTGATGATGCCATCAATTGTTAAATTAAAACAATCAATTCTTTCAGCCATAACAATTTCTTTTAATTCTTCATCGTCCTCCTTTTTGAATATACTGAAGCCTATGTCGTGTTTTTCTGTCTTGTATTCCCACCTGATCAAAAGAAGAAAAAAAATTATTGGTTGATTAATTGATTTTAAAGGTGTAACGTAGTGAGTCTTCAATTCTTATGAATGGGCTCGTTTCTTCCTGTGTGAAAACAACCCTTATATTAAGATCCATGGTAACTCTGTGCTGATTAAAAACAAATTTGAGTGCAACATTTTTCAACAAATTCATTATGGCCATGATCAGTTATAGTAGTTGTCATCGCAAAGAGAGATAGAAAGATGTTTATAATAACAGAATTAGCATAATTAGGTCTAGTAAACTTATGACTATCCTGCTTGTCAATTAAGTGTCAAACTTGGGAGAGGAAAGAAAAAAAGAATGATAGAAAGGCTGGCTGCTTCTCAGATAGGCTAAAAGGTCTTCATCATGCTTCATTCCTAATCAGCTGATTATTTTCTTACATCATTATTTCTGTATATTTTAATTCCATTGTATATTGTTATATTGTATTATATAAATACATTGGAATTTTAAACAAACAATCCTTTCCAATTTTTTTTAATTCCCCCGAAAATATTTAACATCAGTATTTTCTTTGATTTGAAATTCAAACAAATAATTCACAAAATATTTTTCCAGCTAGATTCTTCCCTTCAAAATATTTTTCCAAAATATTTCTTTCTTTCTTTTTCACCCATAATTTACTTTTACTAAAACTGGTTCTTTTGCAACCGTTAATTACCCAAGGTCATTAATTGTGTAACAAAAGGCATGTCAACTTCTCTGGCATTATTTTATGCCTAAAGGTTAGAGAATCATATTCATTATACATTGAAATTTACATTTTTTTTAAACTAATTATTCTATAAAAATACTCCTTACTTATTAACTGCATCTAATGCCACCCAGTTGCCCCATCACCCTCTTTTGCCTCACCACTCTAGATCTTTCCACCATCCCCAGGTGGTGGTACCGCCCACTTTGGGAACCACTGTTTTAAACAAATTGTTTTATATATAGAAATGAGAAAAACAAAGTGTTTCCAAAAAAGAAGAATTTATTTTGATGTTCAGACCAATGCTTAAACGTTTAGTTTATGTTAAACCTTCCCCAGGATAGAAAAAGAAATTTCTGTTCAAAAGGTGAGTAATGACAAACAATAACACCGATTGATTTTGGAAAGCTTTATTCTACTTAGAATAATTGGTCCACTTACTGAGAGTTTATATAGTCTAGTATTCACTAGAGAGTTCTCCAAAGGGGAGGTAATCATAAAATAGGGAAGGTAACTCTCAATTACTTATTACAAGATGATTGATGTTTTTTTAAATGACTGAGTTGGAAATGTGTATGTAGAAAAAGACTCATAACCGTTTATTGATCAGTGGTTCATTTTGAAAGTTCAAGATGTGATTTTACTCCCACAAATTGTTTTTTTTTTAAATATTGAATTTCAAAATATCTCCTTTTTATAATAGTTTATTAGGTGTTTTATAAAAGAAATAAAATTATCTGATGAGAATAAAAATATAGATTTAAAAAAGAAAGAAAAATAATGAAAAAGTCAAATTAAAATACAATGCTTTAAATTTTCATTCTTATCCATGGTAATAGACTTTTGATGAATAAAAGGTAAAAATGGCACATGTGAAAAAAAAAAACTCTCTGGATTATTTTATACCAAAAGGTTAGAGAATCACATTCATTGTATATTCAAATTTATATTTTTTGTGTAGTTTTTCTTAAGAGGTTTTTTTTTTGCACATAGTACCAAAGATTTGCATATAACATCTCTGTTTATACACTTGAAAAAAAATAGCTTTACAAATAAACATTGTTAACTGGCTTGTATTTAAACAATGTGAATTTAGACTCAAGTGAGCACTTGAGAAAAATAAACATCTCGTAACTTGATATTTACCAAGTTCAACTTCCACTCAGCTGGGGCAGTAGAATACATTCTGCACCTCTGCAGAGGGGTAAAATCCCTCCAATGGGGCTACCTGTTGGCCATGGGTGGTGACCTGTAAGGACGGAATCCTGGTGGCTGAGCAGTCCATGACATGCAACACATCACTCACTTAGGACAGATGGGTGGTTGGGGAGGCCCCCTCAGATTAATCGACTGGTCTCATCAAGCTCAAGCACCAATATATGGTTTTCCCAACCTATTGCCCTTATGGCAACCCCACAACACTTTTTATCATATGTGCTAGAAGGTGGTGAATGAGGGTCTTAATGTCCTGGGTATGATGTTAAACTGCCTCTAGTGATGAAGTTCAAATTCTGGAGCTCAGATGAGTGTGGAGTACCCCTTCATTGCTATTACTTCCATGTCCACTCTGACTCAGAGTGGTAGTACCTGCATTTCACATAGCGCTGATATACTTGGGAAAGGTACAAATTCAACTATTCTCCCTCCAGCTACAGGTAAATAGTTGGTCTTTTTATCCTTGGTATAACAACCAGTCTAGGAAAAGGAAAAACTCTGAGTTCAAACCAAAGGGGCTATCTCCTTATTAGTCAAAACTACTTTGAGAGCTCCTTCTCCTCCTATTTTGTCCTCCTATATGAATAAAGAATTCTCTGTATAGTATTGCTCATAAAAAATGTAATATGGAAATCTGATCTCTGATAAGATAAAGCAAAAATTCTTCCAAGCTATAGCCATATTAGTACTACTGTATGACTGCACTACTTAGGCTTTAATGAAACAATTGGAAGATAAGTAGCTTGTCAACCATTTCACCATGCTATTGCGGATGGCAGTGGTAGATAAAGGGTTAATGCAATTGAAAACTATAAATATTTTTGTTTCTATTTTGACAATCAAAGTACAATGTAGCTTATGAAAAATCCTATTCAGCTTCAAAACCTCTTGATATAAGTCCTTTTATTAGGTCTCCCCAGTTTACATACCTAGGTAGTAATATCTCATCTTCAGAAAGCAATGTCAATATATGGATAGGAAAGATATGAACTATGATAGATTATCGATCATATGGAAATCTCTTCTCTGGTAAGATAAAGCAAGAATTCTTCCAAGTTGTAGCTGTGTCAGTGTTACTGTATGGCTACACCACTTAGATTTAATGAAATGCTTAGAGAAAAAGTTGCATGTGGTCTTGAACAAATCTTGGAAGCAGCACCCCACAAAAAAGCAGCTGTACAGCCACTTACCTCCTATCACACAAACTATCCAAGTAAGATTAACAAGACATTGCTGGAGAAGCAAGGATGAACTCATAAGTAACATTCTCCCATGGATACCTACACAGGGACATACCGGTGTAGGCTGACCAGCAAACACCTACATCAATCAGCTCTGTACAGATTCTGGATGCTTTGTGGAGGACCTGCCAGGGCAGTGACTGATAGGGACGGTTGGTGAGTGAGAGTCATGGGTATCTGTGTCCTGATGATGATGAGTTGTTCAAACCCCCTTTTAGAGTCTGAAATGCAACAAATTCAGTCACCAGAAAATACCATGCTGCATCCACTTAAATTAAATGTTCAGACCTGTTATACTTCCCTGAACTTTTTTTTTGTTTGTTTGCAAGAACTAGACTGACCACAAAGAGGAAGGGCTCTCTTTTTGTAAGTTTAAAATTACTACTTTACTAATCAATGGTTTGGTTTGGTTTTGTTTGTTTTACGGCATGTCAACAGAATGTGATTCATCTAATGCCGACAAAGTTTTGAAATAAATTCAGGGATACTCAATTTTTTTTTTTAAAACACATTTTTCTATTTAACCCATAGATGGGACCCTAACAGGTACTACCACTCCGGGTCAGGTAGACCTGGGAGCAATGGAGATAAAGGGATGCTCCACATTCCCCAAACCTCCCAAACTGGAACCTCACCATCAGATAGAGTTTAATGTCATTCCCAGGGCATGAAGACCCTCAGCCACCACCTTCTAGCACATATATGATAATAAGGGCCGGGTCTTACCATCAGGGCAAGAGTGTTGGGGCAATCATATAGCTGCTAGGGCTTGATGTGACCAGCCAATTGATCGCCCATCTAGCCCAAGTAAAGGCCAAATTTGAGTGTTGCATATCATAGACTACTCAGCCACCTGGGTTCTATCCTTAAGCATCACGGGTTGCCACCCACGGCCAACAGGTGGCTCCATTGGGGTGGTTTTACCCCTCTGCAGAGGTGCAGTTGGTGTATTCTAACGCCCCAGCTGACAGGGCGGTTCACTAATAAATGTTTGCAGATTGTAGTAACTGGTTTATTTTTAAACAACCAGATCTTTGCATATTCAGGGTTTCTGTCTCGACGCAAAAAACATAAAGATGATGGTCTTTTAATGAGACTGGCTACAGTTTGACAGGATGAACTCCATCAAAGCAGGGAAGATAAAAATTTAATTGCAATTACCAGAATAAAATCTACCATTGAAACTGATACCTGTGCCTTATACAGTTTGCATAAATGTTCTGTGTTGTCTGCGATTTCTTCTTCCTCTTCATTTTAGGGTGATGATTAAACCATACGAAGACACTGTTTCTTTGTGACTTTCCTCAAAACTGAAATAGTTTATATATATATTTATATATAATCTATCACCAGTGCCATATAAAAACCAGGATTTCAAAAGCTGATTTTCTAGGCAGGCTGACACTCCCTACTTTGAAAGACTGGTATAAAATACATGTATTTATACATGCACACACAGACACAAACACACTCATATAGAGAATTGGAAAGCCTACTAGACATGACCTAGAGTGTTTTAGTCCCTCTGTACAGGCATTTGTCAGTATCTGACATGAAGATACTTTTCCTAGGAAGTAAACTCTGATCAAATATTCCAATAACAATGATCACCCTGTCGGCTGGGGCGTTAGAATGCACCGACTGCACCTCTGCAGAGGGGTAAGACTCCCCCAATGGGGCCACCTGTTGGCTGTGGGTGGCGACCTGTGATGCTTAAGGATAGAGCCAGGTGGATGAGCAATTCATGAAATGCAATACTCCACTTTTGCCCTATCTTGGGCTAGATGGCGTCGGAGAGGCCCCTCCGATCAATCGGCTGGTCACGTCAAGCCCTAGCACCTATTAATTTTCCCAACCCTATTGCCCTTATGGCAAGCCCCAACCCCTTTTTATCATATGGGTGCTAGAAGGCGTGGCTGCGGGTCTACATGTCCTGGGAATGACGTTAAACTCTATCTGATGGTGAGGTTCCAGTTTTGGAGGTTTGGGGAATGTGGAGCACCCCTTCATCACCATTGCTCCCTGGTCCACTTGGACCCGGAGTGGTAGTACCTGTTAGGGTCCCATCTATGGGTTAAATAGAAAAATGTATTTATAAAAAAATTGTATTATCCATTAAGAATTGATTTATTTCAAAACTTTATCGGCATTAAATGACCCACTGAGGTTGATATGCCGTAAAACAAAACAAACCAAACCAATAATAATGAAGATTAACTTAAATAGAGAACATAAATGCTGGCAGGATATTGCTGAGGATATAAAGGTCGACTCATCATGGCTACACACTGGGCTAAACGAAGAAACGGTAATTTATGAGGAAGTGCGTCCTGGTCTCCTGCCTCAAAAATTGCTACCCGGTGACTATTAAAATAACGACCCAGCTCAGTCTATTCAAAACTATCCATCTTCATATCTATCTATCTATCTCAATTTGTTAATATTTATCTATATTACTTTAAATACTAAGATTTTTTTTATTCATGTTTGTTTAATGTCTTGTTTTTAGTTTAAATAAACAAGAATTACAACAAAAAAAGAAGCGACCCCCTCCCAAAATACATTTACTTGTCGAAAATATCTATCTCCATTTGTTCATATCTATCTATATTATTTTGTTTGTTTATCTATCTACTACCTCAGTCTATTCCAAACTATATATCCATCTTCATATCTAAACAAGAATTACGAAAATTACGATAAATAAACAAGAATTATGAGCTGGGGTTGTTATTTTGATAGTCACCGGGTAGCAATTTTTGAGGCAGGAGACCGGGACGCACTTCCTCATAAATTACCGAAGAAACATACATGCATTAAAATACATTATTTTCATAAGTTTGGTTGCAGGTGAAGGTGGCTGGTTGGTTGGTTGGTTGAAGGTTGGTTGGATTTTATAGCATGTCAACCCTTGTAGGGTTATTTTATGCCGAAGACATTTTGTTTTATTCATTCTTTTTGGGTATTCAATTTTGCTTTCAAATTCAATTTTTTTAAAAACACATTTTCAAAATCATTTTTTACTCAATTTAACCCATAGATAGGACCCTAACAGGTACTACCACTCCGAGTCAGAGTGGACTGGGAGTATTAGCAATGAAGGGGTACTTCACACCCAGAGCTCCACTAGATGCAGTTTAATGTCATACCCAGGACACTAAGACCCTCAGCCACTGCCTTCTAGCACATATATGATAAATAAGGGTTGGGGTTTGCCATAAGGGTAATAGGGTTGGAATAATCATATAGGTGCTAGGGCTTGACATGACCAGTCAATTGATCGGAGGGGATCTCTCTGACCATCTGACTAGCTTAAGTAAGGACAAGTGGAGTGTTGCATGTCATTAACTGCTCAGCCACCAGGATTCCCTCCTTAAGGATCAAGGGTCCCACCCAAGGCCAACGGGTAGCCCCATTGGGGGATTTTACCCTTCTGCTGAATGCAGTCGGCATATTCTACAGCCCCAGATAACAGGATACATTTAACTTTGTACTAAGTTGTATTAAATTAATTATTATTAATAGAAAAAAATATCTTAAGTATGAGTTTAGGTTTTTCGTGAGCTTATTAAAAAAAAAAAATCAATTATTGTAGAAAATAAGTAATTCATTAATGCTCTTAAGGAAAGGCATGAATCCATCTGTCCCTGTAGTCTATTACATTACAAGACACATTTGATAAAAATCTTGTTCACTTGCTTGCCAATGTTGGTTGGTGCAGGAGAGTATAGTCACACCATGTTTTCTCCTCTCTTACTAGTACCATGTAAGCCAACAAGATCTGTCTCATTATTTGAAGAGGAGATGAGCATAACCTCACAAACCCAGCATGGCACTTCAATGGAGTCATCCAAACAATTAACTTGGAAAGAAGACAGTCATCTTTTCATAACAGCAAATATCATCACTGATAAGAATTTGCTATCATTAGCTTTTAGACTGGGAGTCTCCAAAATAATCTTGTGATATATCTTGATAGATACACCATTAACATATTGATGATGGAAGGGTCCAGTATAACCGTGATAATGGGAGATGATTTCAATGACATTAGCATTTTCATGATTGTAATCCAATATGAGTTTGAATTAATTCTTATAACTGTAATTATTTGTGTATAAGACACACTATCTTTTCTGGGACTTTTTTGCTCAAAATACAAGCTTAGAATACTGTAATTATTTTTATATAAGACAGACTATTTTTCCGGGATTTTTTGGTTCAAAATACAAGCTTAGAATACTGTAATTATTTTTTTTATATAAGACAGACTATTTTTTCCGGGGTTTTCTGGCTCAAACTTAGAATACTGTAATTATTTTTTTATAAGACAGACTATTTTTTTGGGGATTTTCTGGCTCAAAATGCAAGCTTAGAACTAAAAAATACAAACTTAAAATACTGTAATTATTTTAAGTAAAACACACTATTTTTTCAGCTCAAAAGTTTGGGGTGCATATTATACACAAGAATTATATTTAACATTTTGTACTGCCACATGCCTTATTCAGGATAGGACGACCAAAAGTAAGTCATATCTATAGTCCAACCTAAGGCTGTTACAGAGAAATATCCACTAGAATGTGTGTTTGTTTATGATTTTGTTTTTCTTAATGTGAGCTCATTTTTGCTGCAAGCTTGTTGCATTTTTGTGTGAACATGTCTATGTGTTTGCTCTAATACTGTGTAATTTTGTGTTTTAAGACAAATATATATTAACCTGGGACAATATAACATTTTTTGGTCTAGGCAAGAAAAAAACAAAAATTAATTATAAAAATACGATTTTTAAACATCAAATGGCATGGGGGGGGGTCCACCAGAGTAAAATAGGAATTAAAGGGGTTCATAGGTAAAAAAGAGGTTGAGAACCGTTGATGTAAACAATATAAATTCTTATTTTTGATCAGTACAAATCAATAAAAAGTTAAACAAATGCTAAATTTATGTTAAATTTAGTCACTACAAATTCTAAAAAGTGAGTGCATATTAAACAGGATATTTTTTTTTTTCAGAATTTTCATAGTCCATATTTAGGAGTGTGTGTTATACATGAATATGTATTATACTTAAATACATTTTCCTAATGACGGAAGATACACTATCTTTTCTAGGGATTTTTTTGCTCAAAATACAAGCTTAGAATACTGTAATTATTTTTTTTTTATATAAGACAGACTATGTAATGAATGAGAAAAAAAAAGAAAGAAAAAAATTTAAAAAAAGGGAAATATGAATGAGGGAAAAAAGATAAAGAAAAAAAAAAAAATTATAGAAAATAAAAATGAAAAAAGAATGTAAATATGAATGAGAAAAAATAAATAAATAAGAATAATTAAAAATTATAATAAAAAACAAAAAAACGTAAATATGAATGAAAAAAAATGAAAATAAGAATAATAAAGAATGTAAATATGAATAAGAAAAAAAAACAGAAAAAAAAAAAAGGAAGGTAAATATGAATGAGAAAAAAAAAAAGAAAAGAATAAAAACTCACTGTAGAATACTCTCTGGAATTTCTATCTGAAACTCAATGTATTTTTTTTCTCCGCTAGTCAATTCAATTGTAGTCATGTTTTCATAAGCATCTGTATTTTCCAGATAGTTACTCTCTGGGACAGTTCCACCATAACAGATCTACATTTTGAAGAAAAGAATAAAAACAAACAAACAAAAAAATTACATAGGTAATACAAGCATTCATATGATCATTTGTCTGATTTTTTGAGATGAGGCTTGATAATTTGTATCATTTAGATTTTTTAACTGTTGTCCGCATCTTTATTGTTATATACACAAGATTTCAGCTGATGAGCTCTACTGCCTTCTTCAGGTGTTTCTTGCCTCCTACAGGTGTTTCTTCAAACGGGAACGTTCTCGTCAAACTTTGGAACCTTCTTGTTGTAATCGGGAGCCTTCACTGAACCTTAAACCAAACCCTTTATTTAATCCATTAGGGTAGATTGTTCTTATTCTGTTAATTCTGAATGTGTTAATCTGTGTTAAGTATACCATGTTATTATCGCCCATAGCCAGGATTGAACCTGCAACCTACAGATGATTGTCACTTAGAACTGTAATAACTTATATCTATTGTGCCATGTGTCAACTGGACATGTTTAATGGAATGAGAACAATATACCCCAATGGATTAGATAAAGAGTTCAGTTCAAAATTCCATGAAGGCTCCCAAATTTAACAAGAAGGTTCCTGTGTTTGAGAAGAAATACCTGAAGAAGGTCGGAGGGCACATCAGCTGAAATGTTGTGTATATAACAATAAAGATGAGGACAACAGTCTGAAAAATCTAAATAATATAAATTATCAAGCCTCATCTCAAAAATTCAGATGTGTTGCATCAGTTTGACAAGAAACACATGAAAAAGTTAAAAGTACACATTAACCAAAACGTTGTGTATATAACAATAAAGATGAGGACAACAGTCCGAAAAATTTCAATAATAATAACAATTTGAAATGTAAACTTTAAATATGTATTAAAATAAAACAAACTATATATAGATATATAATACCAGTCATGTATTTATCAAAACTTGTTTTAAAAAACAATGAGAACTGTCTAATGTTGCATGTTCAAATGTTATGACGATTTTGGGTAATGTGACATAAGCAGTGACATAGTTTTTTTTAGACTAAAACCGGAAGCGAATCTCCATTATTAATAGACTAGCAAATATATGCACCCTCCAGGTGCAAGTATTTAAGTTTTAATGAAATAAAATTTTAAAATTCATCCCCAAGATTTTTGCTCATATTCATTAAGATAAAACCAAACCATAAGAAATCAATAATACTAAGCATATATTTATTAAGATCAAATTTTTTATATAAATATGCAAATTAGCCTTCCTGTTTACACTGTAAACCACTACTTTGTTGTTTATATTAAATACAATTGCATGTTATTCGTATGTAGATATGGTCAACACTATTAATAATGTAAAACAATTTTATTAATAAGTTTAATAGGTTTAAATAAAAATAAAATCATGGTGATGTAAATGACTAAGGGAATTGTGACTTGAGTAGTAATATTGTTTTGGTTACAGACAGAAAACCACACAATCTTCATTATAATAAGATTACATTGGGTGTATGAAATTTATATGCAAAAGAAGCAACTATTATATGACTGATTTTAATTGCATGTCAACTTGTCTAGGGTTAATTTATACTAGAGGTTAGGGAATTGCATTCAGAGGACATTTGAAAAGAGACACAAATCCCTAACAATAGTAACCCAAAACAAGTGGATTAGAATGAACAATATCAACTATCATCTTCATCATCAGGTTATGCTGACAGCACGGATATGCATGACTCTCTCTCACCACCCATCCCTATCGGTCATTGCCCCTGGCAGATCTTTCACACAGCATCCAAAATCCACACAGAGCTGATTGATGTAGGTTTTTGCTGGTCAGCCTACACTAGTGTGTCCATTAGTACAGGAGAACGTAATTTAAGCACTTGTGTATTATAAGTGGGTTTTATATGGAGGCGCATGGATAATGTGTAGAGTCGTAGTAAATGGACTCGTCGACCCGAGTTCAATTCCTAGACAAGGCTGTTTGCATTTCACATAGCGCTAATACCCTGAGAAAGATAAAATCCATATATTCTCCCTCCAGCTATGGGTAAAATAGTAGGGCAGACTGGGTTCTTTAACCTTGGATAGGTAACCAGAAGCAAACTCTGAATTTGAAAATCCTGAGGTTAGTTGTCGATTGGGTTTGTGTCATTCCTTGTGCACCAATTCTTTTCTATCAACTGTGCCAAAAAGTGCAGATGGTCCAACACAAGCCTTCACCACTATAAACAAACCACTGTGTGGGTTGTTCATTGGATGAACCCTCACATGTCGAAATCAGCGAGAGAGTCCATTTCATTTCATTATAAGAGTTGAAATGCTTAATCATGTGAATTTGCAAATGAAATAAAGCATAGAATACATGATAGATCAGGAACTGCAACCTACTGATAATTATGCAAATAACTGATTTGGCAATTAAAGACAAATGATATTGACACAAACTATGAAATGGTCGAGAGAAGAGAAATATTTGAATTTTTTTCACTTTGAAATTATGAGGGATCACTAAATGGATCACTAAAGAAACTGGATCATGGATATCACAAGGCCACAGGGGGAAATTGAGGGAAAAGCTTGGAAAATAAATGGATCTTACCAGAGAAGAAGATGAAGAAAAAAAAACTATGTGATATAAAGGTAACATTTGTGCTCATCATTGCTGGCAAACTTGGAATAGTTCCAAATCTGAGGAAGTATTGACACTATCCACACCACCCTTGTGGCTGCTGTCATGACTTAGCATTTTTTGGGATGGTGGGTCAACAAGTTTGTTTTGCGCCCTTCCCCTTCCCTATCATGTGAGTACCCAGCGCCCTCGCCACTTTCAGGTTTCCCTTAGAAAAAATAGTGTGTTAATATTAAAATTCCCTAAAAAAGGTGTAAATGCATTTTTGAAGATAGGTGGAAAAGTTGTTTGCCTTGTGTGGCAATTTGCCGCACAAGGCAAATAGTAATAGTAGACAGTGGAAACAAAAAAGTTTAGTACTAAGAATGAAAGGCTCAAATTTGGCATAGGCATTTGGTCTTAGGCAGGGTGATTTGGAGCTAAGTAAAAGAAGGTCTTTTGCTAGCAAGACAGCTGTGTGGTTGGTCAAAAAAATTTTGGCATCCAGTGAAGGAATACTGGAAATTGGAGGGTGTCAATTGTCACCACATTCTTAGTAAAGACACTAAGAAATAGTCATTCTGAATCCAACCCGATAAAGTACTAACAAGTTTTTCACGGCTGCATAGTATTGAAAATAAAAGAACTGTTATGAAAACACTATCTGCAGTTTTAACACAAGTAAGGAGCTGATGGTAGGTGTGGTGCTACAACTCAGATGCAAAAAGCCATCTCCTTGGTCTAGCGCTAGTGAAAAGGGGATAGACTCCCTCGCTGTATGGCTTATACCAACATTAGGCCACCCTGACGACTTTTATAGGCCAGTTTAGCTTAGCTGGTAGTGCACCCATCTACGAGCCACAATGTTTGGGTTTGATATTGGTCTACTTCAACTTTATCATCTTCATGGATCAGGGCAGTAAAGTGAGGAGCTGATGGTAGGTGTGGTGCTCCATTTCAGACGCAAAAGAGTGGTCAAAGAGGTCCCCTCCAATCAATCAGCTGGTCACTTTTAGCCCTAGCACCTATATGATTGTCCCAACCCTATTGCCCTTTTTTATTGCCCATTTTTTTCTATTTAACCCATAGATGGGACCATAAGAGGTACTACCACACAGGGTCAAAGTGGACTAGGGAGTAATGACGATGAAGAGGTACTCTACCCTCTCAGAGCTCCAAAATTAGAACTTCATCATCCGATGCAGTTTAACATCATACCCAGGACACTAAGACTCTCAGCCACTGCCTTCTAGCACATATATGATAAAAAAGGGTCGGGGGGTTGCCATAAAGGTAACAAGGTCAGGAAAATAATATAGGTGCTACGGGTTTAACGTGACCAGACTAAGTAAGGGCTAAAGTGGAATTGCATGTCATGGACTGCTCAACCACCAGGATTCCATCCTTAAGAATCACAGCTTTTTTTCTGTTAGTTCAATGTTAGTATATCATTAGATATACTAATGCTAATATTGGAACTTGGTGAGTGGGCACCTGACTAAATATCTTCCCTAGCACTAACCATTACCAATAATTGGTGACCCTTCCAATAATAGCTGAGAAGCAAGATAAATAACCTCTGTAGCTGTGTAGTGTAATTAAACAGTCTATATAACATTTAAATTGAAAAGAAAATAGTTATCAAATTTCTGCATAAAGAGAAAGAGAAAAAAAAAGAAATAAGAACAAAAGAAAAGAAAGTTTTATTAGATTCTAAGCACTCAATGTATGTCAGCCAGTGATTAGTCAATGACCCCTAAACTAGATAGAAAAAAAAGGAAGTCCCAAATTTTCTGCAGATGAGTGGAAACGGATATGTCCTTTCCCCACCCCAGGACCTCAAACGGATGTAAAGAAAACTCTTTCGTTTTTGCTGGGGTCTCATGAGGAGACGGACATTGTTTTTTTGGATTCCGTTGGGGTGTGTTTAGGCTAACCGTGAGTTGTGAGATAGTTGTAATGAATGGGATTTATGATAGAAAAGTTTGACCTTACTCTTTCTCTTTGAAAAAACCACAAACCGTGCGAGAAATAAACAATCCCTTTTTGACTCTGCAACCCACTATTCTTTTGTATGTTTTTTTTTGAAGCCATTATCTATGTGAATGTTGCTGCTTGTGCATGACTAACTAGTTAACCCTCCTACTACTAGATGACTTGAGCCTTTGCCTTTTATGGTGCTATGATGATGCTACAGCTTATATAGAAAAATATATGTGGCAAACAACAAAGGTGAAGATGCTTGTTAACAAAGGAAAAGAATAAGAATACCTCATTTCAAAATTTCTGACAAAAATTTGAAAAATGGGTTAGTCTCAAAAAAATTTTCTACATACCATGGAAACACATCTAGGGTTGCCATCAGGGTCAGTTTTCTTTCCACCAAGGTAAGCCGGAAGTTCTTCAGCATCAATATATTGAAGAAGGGTTGTTTGGTAATCATCTATATAAAATAGAATCAAAGTAGAATTATTTTACCATTATAGGAAATGGACACTTAATGCTATTTGACTATACACCAGGGTTGTAGCTGCTCGTGGAGGAGGGGTTGGGTAAATGCGTTCACATACAGGTGTCTACACAATAAATTGACTGTTACAAATATTTAAAAAACAAATAAATCCTCGATGCGGCTGTTTGCCTTTCACATAATGCTAATACCCTTGAGAAAAGTACGAATCCAACTATTCTCCCTCCAGCTATGGGTAAATAGTACGAAAAACTGGGCTCTTTAACCTTGGTATGGCAACCAGTCTAGGAGAAAGAAGATTCTGAATTCAAACCAAAGGGGCTCTTCTTGTTAGTCAAAAACTACTTTGAGAGCTCCCCCTCTCCTCCTTCCCTCCTCCTCCTCCTCCCTCTAATCATCATATTCATTTTTTTTGTTCGGGGTTCAATACCAGCCCTTGCTAACTCAGCGCATGAGTAGCACAGCTTGGGTAATCTGATTTGTGCAGTAAATAATCTGGGAGCTGACAGTAGGTATGGAGCTCCACCTCAGTAAAACAATCCAAGTGAAAAGGAGAGAGACTCCCTTGCTGTTTAGCTGATACCAATAACAGGCCTCTCCACAGACTTTACTACTATAATGAAAATAAATATATTGAATATAAGAAAGTGTAATAATGAAATAAAAGTAAATTTTAGTATCAACTTATAAGTAAAATTGTCAGGGTAACCTAAAGTCAGTATCAGCCAGACGGCGAGGGAGTCTATCCCCTTTTCACTAGTGCTAGACCAAGGAGATTGTTTTGGCATCTGAGGTGGAGCACCACACCTACCATCAGCTCCTCACTTTACCGCAGAGATCCCTGTGCTACTCATACGCTGAGTTGGCGAGGGCCGGTATCGAACTAGGAACCTTGTGGTTACTGACTAAGACAGGTAGATATAAATAAAATAAAATGGCCTAAAGTCAGTATCAGCCAGACGGCGAGGGAGTCTATCCCCTTTTCACTAGCGCTAGACCGAGGAGATTGTTTTGGCATCTGAGGTGGAGCGCCACACCTACCATCAGCTCCTCACTTTACCACACAGATCCCTGTGCTACTCATACGCTGAGTTGGCGAGGTTCGGTATCGAACCCAGAACCATGTGGTTCCTAGTCAAATGCTCTACCAACTAACATTATTAATAACAATGACAATAATAATATTTAAAAAATTGATAATATTTACATTTTGTGATGGACTTTATTACTGATAGTTTTAGTCTTTAAAAAAAATTGGCTATTACTGACAATAGGCCCCTTGAGGACTTTACTACTTTAGAGAAGGTTTACTAAATTTAGAGATGCTTTTTGTGCTTTTCATTTTTTTTTAAATCAAAGGGAGATAAATCAGAATGAATTGATTTCCTAACAACAACTAACAAACCGAGAAAATATGTAACCGTCTACAAATGTGTCTCCAACCCATTGTTAAAGCTGTTAAAATTGAATTGTTTATGCTGAATATTGAAAATGAAAGTACATTTTTTAAATTTTTATTTATACTTCTATTAATACTAGAGATTGTGTGTATCTCTGTTGTAACAAAAACTATGTCACAGCTCTATGTTACAGCTCTACATCACAGCATATGTCACAATATTCTTGTGTTATATACACTGAAAATTTGAGTAAGCGATATTAAAAATTGTTTTTTATCTCTTCCTTTTTTTTTTCAGTAACGAGAAGTTGACTAAAAAGTTTACAAATAAATGAATAGCTACAATTTTATGTAAAATTCATATGGAAAATATTCAAAATAATTATTTGATTAAGAATTAATATATGCACACAACATTTTGTTTGAGGGGGATAGGACTAAGTTTCCATTTCAAATTGTTTTATTTTTTAACTCCTTAAATAAATATGAGGATTTTGCTTACTTATGATACAAGGGCCGGGTTAGCTCAGTCGGTAGAGCGTTCGGCTAGAAACCACAAGGTTCCGGGTTCGATACCAACCCTCACCAACACAGCGTATGAGTAGCACAGGGATCTGTGCGGTAAAGTAAGGAGCTGATGGTAGGTGTGGCGCTCCATCTCAGATGCCAAAACAATCTCCTTGGTCTAGCGCTAGTGAAAAGGGGATAGACTCCCTCGACGTCTGGCTGATACCGATTTTAGGCCGCCCCGACTATGATACAAACCCACTGACATTGAATTTTTAATGTCATATCCAGGACACGATATTAGGAGGTGCTCATAGTGTAATGGTTGTCATTGTTAGAAATGGACATGACAACACTAGTTCAAATCCTAGACGAGGCTGGTTGCTTTTTGTATAGCCCTAATACTCTTGGGAAAGGTGTGCATCCAACTATTCTCATCCAACTATGGGTAAATAGTAGGGCAGGCTAAACTCTTTAACCTTGGTATGGCAACTGGTATAGGAAAAGAAAAACTCTGAATTCAAACCTGTTAAATTACATTTAAAAAATGACCTTGTGTCACATCTTGCTCATGCAGAAGGGTTGGTAAATACATATATAACATATCCATCTATCATTAGAATGAGAATTTTTATGTATTTGTCAAATAAATCCTACTCAGATACAGGGTGTCTGAGGGAAGAGGATCCAAGGGTTCGAAAAGTTAGGGATCCCCACCCCCAACAATCTGTTAATAATTATTAGTTATACTTACTTCCTTATTATTATCACAGGATAAAGTGCCTTTGCTGGCTTGGGCATGTCAGGAGGATGGAAAATGGATGCATCCCAAAAGATCTTTAGTATGGCGAATTTGTAAAAGGCTCCAGATCGGTAGGTAGACCACACCTACCTTTAAAGATGTCTGCAGCAGAGACATGAGGATATGCCACATTAACACCAATATGTGAGAGGTAGATACCTGGTTCCTTAATGTTAAGCAAAGTATGAAGAGGAGTGAGGTGAAGAGGAGAGTTGCCTTGACAGCAAATAGAGACAGAAAGAGCGAGAAAAGACAGCAGCCCCAGAAAACATCACAGTTTGTGTGCACTCAGTGCATCAAAGACTGTCACTCAGAGATAGGCCTGTACAGTCACTTGCGCAGATCTATTAATAATGGAGATTTGCTTCTGGTTTTTGTCTGTAACAAAAACGACGTCACTGATTACGTCACACTACCTAAAACGTCATAACGTAGAATAAATACACTCAAAATTTGAGCATGCAATGTTAGACAGTCCTCATTGGTTTTTTAAACAAGTTTGAATAAATACATACCTGGTATTATCTATGTATATATAGTTTGTTTTATCTTAATATATATTTAAAGTTATCAGAACTAAGTTTCCATTTCAATTTTTAAATTTTTTTCCTCCTTTAATAAATTTATTTTATTTTTTAATCCTTAATAAATTTGATGATTTTACTTTACTTATGATACAAACTCAGACAATATTTATTTTACATTGCCCAGAGTGCGTTTTTTTATTTTTTGGACACTATACCATTGCCCTTAGCAGATGGAAAGAAGCCAAGAACAATACTTACTTCCTAAGACAAAAATCTTTTGCTTCATTGATTCACTGATGAGTGGCTGGGCCATTTTGAAAAGAACAGGTAGCAATTTAGGAGCTGGAAAAAAAAAAAAAAAAGAACAAAAGTTAATGGTTGGTTAATTGATTGATTTTAACGGCATATCAACCTGTCTGGGGTTATGTCATGCCTAGCAGTTAGGAAGTAATATATGTTGTGTATCTATATTTACACTTTTGTAGTAATTGGTTTTAACAATGTGTTAGCCTCATTGGGGATCATGCTGTATAGTATTGATTAGGTTCATGTCTATATTCTATGGTATAATTTTATTTCCTTCAAAAAGGACAGAATATCTTCTATGTTGACGTTTTCAAATTGATCTTTCATATTGTTTGCATTAAAATAATGGTTTTTGATGAGAGCAAAAACCCTGCATTCTATGAGTAAATGTTTAACAGTTTGACATGTTTCACACTGTGGTTGTTGTTCTTGTTTGAGTACATAGGAGTGTGTTAGTCTTGTGTGACCAATGCGTAATCAAGACACAATGACTTGTTCCTTTCTGGACTTCCTTAAGGCTGGTCTCCAGTTTCCCAGAGTGGGTTTGATTAGGAAAGTGTATTGTGGATGTTGTTATTCCAGCATTGTTGCCATTTTGTATGAAGGAAAAGAACAAAAGTTAAGGAAATTAAATTAATTTGACTAGCAAATATATGCACCCTCCAGGTGTAAGTATTTAAGTTTTAATGCAATAAAATATTATATTAAACTAGAAAAGGCTAATGAAATTAAATAAGAATTCAGATAAAAAGATTTGAAACAGAGGTGTGTATAATCGAAAAATAGAATAAATGAAACTTACTCTTCCATCACTCCTGTCTTTCATTGCTAAATTTTCATAATATAACTATTTAGTTAAAGTAGGAAGTAAAAAATAAATTATAATTATTTCTTCATAATGGATTTTTAAAAAGATTTATCCCTGAAACTTTTCTCATATTCATTAAGATAAAACCAATCAATTAGAAATCAATAATACTAAGTATGTAGTTATCAAAATCAAAATTTTTAATATCAATATGCAAACTAGTCTTCCTTTTCACACTGTAAACTGCTATTTTGTTGTATATATAAATACAATTGCATGTTATTAGTATGTAGATATGGTCAACAGTATTAATAACGTAAAACAATTTTATTATTAATTGTGGTTTAAATAAAAATAAAATCATGGAGAATGTGATGTAAATAATTAAGGGAATTGTATCTTGGGTAGTAATATAGTTTCAGTTACAGACAGATAAACACACAATCTCCATTATAATAAGATGAAAAAATCAGGCAAGGCTTGAAAGGTGAACAAACAGGAATTTTTTTTTCGATATTGGGGGAGTTGGAGGGGAAGGGAGAGTACCCTATTTTTATAATAAAAATTGAAAGGCCCGTTATTTAGCTGAGGTGTTGACACTCATAAGAAGTAAGAATTCAGTGGATTAGCAACACCAGATAATCAGGATTTACATTTTTGCATTTTTATCTTGGATGACTTGCACAGTCTCACTTTTAATGAGAGGGTGTTGTAAGATGATAACAGTTGTACAATTTAGGAACACAAGTATTAATTGTAAATAATCTTTTTGTTTGTCTTTTGTTTGTTTTTGTTTTTTTAAAGTAAAATATTAAATACTTACCATTAATCAAAAATAATCGTTTCATCATTTCTGGATAGTTGTCTTCTAAAATCCGGGAGAGATAAATGTTAAAATCCAATCCTGAAATGGAAAATTCCGAAAGTGTGACAGAGAATATGAGTCAAGTGGCGGAAATGAGGACTTGCTGTCTTCTCAAAGGAAGCGGGTTAGGTTTTGTTTGGCATGTAGGACCTTTGATCTAAGATCAAACCTGTGTCCTTCTGAATATGAAAAGGTGATACTTGAGTGTAACACTGAGAATTGAGTTGACCCAAGTTCTCGTATGTTAAAACCAGATGCCCGTATGACAGCCAAAAGCACATGGGCGCTGGGTGTATAAATAGACCAGCAGAAGCCCAAGTGGGGGCAAAGGAAAAAGCGCATGTTATGAGATCAGAGAGACACTAGGATTGAGAGGCTTTGAAGAAGAAGAAGAAGAAGAAGAAGAAGAAGATGTCGACTGCAATGAAACAGGAAGTGGAGAAGAAAAAGGAAAAGAAAGATTAGTCGACCAGTAAGCATTGGACTCGATTGTTTGACAGCCCTCCCCCCAACAAAGACTTTTTTTGTTTAACTTAAATTTTATTTTTTTTCCTCAACAGAAAGAAAAGACCATTGGGTTATTTCCTTAAGTCTAACATGATCAAAAGGGAACCACTCTTGACTGATAAATTATTTATTTATTTATTGATCTACTAGGAAAAAAGAAGATGGGGTTAGGGTTAGAGTTTAGGGGTTTAGGGTTAGTTTAATGGGAAAATAAATAAATAATTTATCAGTCAAGAGTGGTTCCCCTTTGATCATGTTAGACTTATAGAAATAACCGACCATTGTATAAGAAACAGTTGTTATAAAAGTACAGACTTGCATTCATCTTTTTGTTTTCATTTTTTTCTAAGATTAGCAACAAAGAAAAAGAAAAGAATCATTTGGATTGTTGGAGGTTGAACAAGAGTTGGTCTCTTATTTTGCATCAAAACCTAAATAATTTTACAAGCATGGCATCTATAAGGTTGTTGATCAATGAAATGGGATTTGAGGAAGCTATGGAGGTTATGTTGATTATATATATATATTTACCAACCCCTCTGTATGAGCAGGATGTAATATAAGGTCAATTTCTTAAGCAGAGTTTAACAGGTTTCTTTAGTCTGCCCTACTATTTACCCATAGTTGGAGGAAGAGTAGTTGAATGCATACTTTTCCCAAGGGTATTAGTGCTATGTAAATGCAAACAGCCTCGTTTAGGATTTGAACTCGGGTTGATGAATCAATTTCCTATGACTCTAACCATTACGCCACGCACCTGTTGATGATTATTTATTTCTATTGGCATAGTAAAGTAAAACTAAAGTATACAGAATGGCCTATTGTTGGTATCAGCTGAATAGCGAGGGAGTTATCCCCTTTTCACTAGTGCTAGACCAGGAAGATTGTTTCTGCAGGGGTGGAGCACCACACCTACTGTCAGTTCCTAGATTAGATTATACAAACATGAGCTCATGGTAGAGACCGATATCAAACCTAGCTATTCCTTGGGGAATGTTCTGTGACTAAGCTAAATCAGCTCCTATGATATTGTAGGTGTGAGTTTTTTTTTTACTTCATGGGAGTAATAGCAATGAGAGGATACTCCACACTCCCTAGAGCTTTAGAATTGGAAATGTACCACTAGATGCAGGTTACCATTATACCTAGGGCACTAAGAACCCTAACCCAAACCCAACACTCTATTTGACCCATAAATGGGACCCTAGCAGGTACTACCACTTTGGGTCAGAGTAGACCTGGGAGTAATGGCAATGAAAGGGTACTCCACACTCCCCAGAGCTTCAGAATTGGAACCTCACTACTAGATACAGTTTAATGTCATACCCAGGACAATGACCTTCAGCCACTGCCTTCTAGCACATATATGATATATGGTTGGGAGTTTGCTATAAGAGCAATTGAAAAATATAAAATATTTAAATGTTTAAGTTTTATGTCACTAGATTTTTTTTCTGCTGTCAAAAAAAATAGAGATATAATAAATATGATATAAAATTAAGAGCTGGTTTAGCTCAGTTGGTAGAACATCCGCCTTGAAACTACAGGGTTCCAGGTTTGATACCGAGTAGCACAGCTTGAATCTGTGTGGTAATTTTCCTAAAGCTTTACACTTCTATGATTTCCCTAACATTGTTAAAAAATATTTGCACTGGTAATTCTTTCATGAATTCTCCCTTCTCTTTCAAAAGATAATTGAGTCCTTTGGAATTTACTGGTGGAATTGATAAAATATTAGAATATAATTTCTAATTTCTGTAACCTAAAAAATTAGTGCAATCATTTTTGCTATTCATCTCTGGTGTAGATTTTTCGATACAATTGTTAACTCCCATGGTCTCCTAAACACTGAGCTTAAATAGCCAGCTCTCTGTAACTGCCTTTCTCAAGGTGGCTGTTGATTGATCAATGTCTGTGCTATGCAAATTAACAATTAGCTCCACCATTCTAACTATTCTTCTTCAAATAGCCAATTCATAAAGGGTAGATAACTCAGTTATCCTAACAATTTTTACGTGGCATAAAGTTACAAGTTTGGCTTAGAAAAAAATTCACTATTAATTTATGGTGGCAGGTTAGTGGTTAGGGTTATGGTTAAATTTTGTAGAGAAATATGTTTTTAATTTAAGTGAGACATAAAGAATTTATTGAGTAAATACTTTTGGTTTAAGATTCATTTCTTTTCTATGACTTTTTTTATTTTTCATTTTTATTTTTACTTAGATTCCATTTTTATCAACCTCATAGAAGAAATATACTAAAAATGTTATGGAAAAAAATGGCAATATCATACTGATATTTATTAAATTCAGAACTTGACACAAGCATTAAAACATGTAGGAAGATTGTATTGTGACAATTTTTCAAACACGTAAAGGCTAGAAAGCTTGAAAATCAGAATTCAAAATTGTGTCTTTTTATTTGATTTCAAGCATTAGCCAATTGCAGTGGAGAGAAATATGCAAATATTTTTGGCACCAGGCGAATCTGCATAACAATGTCTTATATATATATTAGAATAATACATTAACATTTTGTGCTTTTGCTAAAACTCACATTTTTAATTTCTTTCCTATAGAATATTGAAAATATCAATTTTGTTAACTCCATTAAATGCAAAATGGGTGAGAAAATTAATTTCTGTTACTTAAAAAAAAAAAAAAAAAATGTTGGTTATTAGATTTAGAAAAAATATTCATTCTTATGGTTATTCTATTGAGTATTTCAATTTTTTGGTCATGAGTTACTTCCCTTGATTGAATCTCGGATTTGTATGATAAAAATAAATGCTTACAAATAACTACTTCAACAAGATGGGATACATCGGTTCATGCGAAAAAAAAATAAAAATAAAAATAAATAAATAAAATAATTTCTGTTTTCACTCTAATACCTATGTGCAGCTTAGCTGAATAAAATTCAGATTGATTGACAAAAATCAGTTTTTTTTTTTAGTTTCATATTCAGTTATAAACAATAATTTCAATAATATAAAATAAATGTTTCAATAAGAGCAGAAAATATATAAAAAGAAAAAATTAATTAATATTCAATTATCAATAAATGGGTGAAGAACTGTTTGTTTCACAGATATCTTTTTCTCGAAATCATTCATAGCTTAATATTTATTTTTTACTTTTTAAAAATTATTTTTATTTTGTTTGTTTCTCTGTAAATTTAAATGTTTTTAAGATATAAAAATGGGTAAAAAGATGACCATAATTTTATTTTAAAGTATAAATTCTTGGGGTCTTGTCATAGACGGTTAACAAATTAGGTATCTAATGTAACTAAATCAGACTAAGATTTTGAAATTTAGGAAAGTTTGAAAAAAAAAAAAAGAAGTTATTTTAACTATAAATAATTTATTTGTTTATTCTAAATACATGATTTAAAAAAATGATTACCAGGTTTCCACAAAGTTTTCAATCCCACATTTTCCATGTCAAAAATAACAGTTTGTCCAACAACATCCTTTTTTAACTAAAATAGAGAGGGAAAAAAAAAAAAGAAATAAAAATATAAACAAGGGAGGCAACTTTGAGTGCAACACCTTTTAAGGAAATTAAACACACACGCATGCGCGTACGAAATAAATAAATAAATAAATGAATAAAATAAACACAAAAACAAACAAAACAATTATTCAGGAAAAGCAAACTGAGTTTAAAATTTTCTAAATTCTTATTCTTAAATAGCGTCATCTGGACTGGATGCATGGAAGATAATTTACGTGTTGTGAAGGATTGCTAAAAAAAGTGCATGTGTACAGACATGAAAAAAAGAAAAAAGAAAAAGAAATGGTCATTATGTTTAAAATAATTCTAAAAATGAACCAGATCATAATTCTTTTATGCTGGACACAGAAATTAAACTTATTTATTAAACTTATAAATTATATTACTACTTAAGTCATAATTCCCTTAGTTATTTACATCACATTCTCCATGAATTTATTTCTATTTAAACCTCAATTATTAATAAAATTGTTTTACATTAGTAATATTTTTGGCCTTATCTACATTGTATTTACCTCGTACCCCACTTGTACGGGTTAGGCACAAGGCCCTATTAACGTGGGACCACCCACAAACCGAAACTCATGGGTGGCGGGTGAAAAATTGCATCGATCCCGTTGGCATTCCCCCTCAAGGGGGGCACCTCAGGCACTGTGCAATAAACCCAGCCCTGCTCCTTTAAATCAAGGGGGCAGGTATTGCCTGGGGGACAGCCCCCCTGGGATCGACGCTATTAACTTATAAAGATCCAGGGCTGAAGCCACTGGACCCCCACCACAAGGGGTGAGCTTATCTACATGCTGATAATATACAATTGTATTTATATATACAACAAAATAGCGGTTTACACTGTGAACAGGGAGGCTAATTTGCATATTGATATTGAAAATTTGTTTTTAATAGATGTGTATTTGGTATTACTGATTTCTAATTGTTTGGTTTTATTTTATTGAATATGAGCAAAAATCTGGGTATAAAACAAGAAGAAATAACTGTCATTTTATTCTTTACTTCCTATTTTAACTAAATAGTTAGATTAGCAATGAAAGACGGGAGTGATGGAAGAATAAGTTTCAGTTGTTCTATTATTTGATTATACGCCCCTTCTGTTTCAAATCTTTTTATCTCCATTCTTATTTACTTTTATTAGCCTTTCTAATTTAATATGATATTTTATTACTTTAAAACTTAAATACTTACACCCAGAGGGTGCATATATTTGTTAGTATATTTAATGCAAATATTTAATTTTTAAAAAATGCACTTTCCAGAACTACTCATCTCCATAGAGAGTACTATCAATGTAGGTGGAAAAGTAACACCAGAAAAGAAAGAAAAAAATCAACATAAATACATAAAATGCTTATAAAAACTAGCTTCTCTTACCCTAGGTCTTGGGTAAAGGAATTGTTAGAAAGTGAAAATAAAGCTAAAAACTAAATACAACATGATGATGATTATGATGATGATGTACAGTAATATTATTTAGCTGAAAAATACTAGAAATCACTATTATGAATTATCTTTTTTTATTGAGAGAACTGTTTTTTTTAAAAAATTTATAATACAAAATAAATTTTACTTACTTTTTCTGTCATTTTTTTAATATCTTTCATTGTTCGTTCAAACTGAATAATTTTGCTCTTAATAAAATCTAACTTTCTACAGGAGAGCATCAAACCTTTCATGTCAAGGTCACCCCAGGGAACAACACGTATAATTGAACCTTCCTTATCATGTCCAACATCTCCTCCAGGCATGTATTTTGTTATTACCTTGGAAAAAGAAAAAAAGAAAAAAAAAGAAAGAAATTCAAACAACGCTATTTTCATTTGAGTTTTTGCACTTAGATTTTAAGGAAATCTTCAGTTTAATGTCTGCTTTATTTGGTTAAATAGAAAGATAAATTTAGTGGTTGGTTTTGAATGCAAGTGGAAAGAAAAATAAGGCAACTATTATATTGTTTGTTAACTTTTGGTTTATTCTTAATATTTCAAGATAAAGATTTCCTCGTCAGAAGATTTCCGAAACTCTGGAGGTGTTGCTAGGACCAGTCCATTCAGTTTTGTGTCTTATATCTTCCAAATTCTCTGCATGTGTGTATGTGTAAGCCTCTGTGTGTGTGTGTGTGTGTGTGTGTGTGTGTGTGTGTGTGTGTCTGTGTGTCTGTGTGTGTTCATGTGTGTGTTATATGTGTTTATGTGTTTATGTGTGTTTATGTGCTCTATGTAGAAAGATAAATATTTGGTTTATTTACTTGAATGACAGAAAGTCAGGTTTCAGCAAAACATACTCTGTAAATCAAACACCACACACGATTTTTTTTCAGAGACTAATTAATTTTTTGCAAACTGTCCTATTAAATACAAATATTCTTTAAACATATCTAATTGACTCATAAATGGAGCTTTAACAGGTACTATCACTTCAGGTCTGAGTGGACCTGAGAGTAATGGCTATGAAGGGGAACTCCACATAACTTCAATCTTCATGACTTAGCATCAGATGCAGTTTAGTGCCATGCCCAGGACATCTTTTTAGGAATCTTACTTCTTTTCAGGGGTACAGATGAGGACATAGGTGTTCGGTAGAGAAGTAGATTTACAATTAAAAAAGGCTTCAAGTGTCTTAGCTCCAATATTATATAACTAGCAGAGCTACCTGGTATTGTCCAGGATTTAAAAAATTAATGTAAATTAATTTAAAAAATTTTTCTCTAAATTAATTAAAAACAAAATTGGAAATGAGAAGAAAACAATTTGTGTACATTTAGAATTGAAAAAAAAAACACACCCACTAAAAACACAAAAAAAATAAATAAAAACTAAAAACCATAAGTGATGCTGACAAAAATTCATAAAGGGCTGGTTTAGCTCAGCTGGCAGAGCATCCGCCTTGGAACTACAAGTTTCCAGGTTCAGTACCTGCCCTCGTTAACTCAGCACATGAGTAGCACAGCTTGAATCTGTGCAGCAAAAAGGGGAACTGATGGTAAGTGTGGTGCACCACATCAGATACAAAAACAGCCTACATGGTCTTCCACTAGTCAAAAGGGGATAGACTCCCTCACTGACTGACACTAAACACTCTGCCTACTTTAGTTTACTACTATTGTTTGCTCTGTATGAATAACCTGAGCTCAATACCAGTTAATGTAGAGGTGTGTGGTGTAATGCTTACCATCATAGGAAATGGACATGGCAACACGAGTTCAAATCCTGGAACAGGTTGCTTGCGTTTCATATAGTACTAATATCCTTGGGAAAGATATGAATCAACTATTCTCCCTTCAGGTATGATAAATAGTAGGACAGACTGAGCTCTGTAGCCTTGGTTGGGCAACTCATCCAGAAGGAGTAAAAGTCTGAATTCAAACCTGTTAAAGTATTGTTTATGTAGTTACGTTGGGTGTTATTTCAGTAATAACTTAGACTCTAAAATTAACAATAAATTTATTAATCAAAATACACTCAGCTTATTAGCATTGGCTTCCTCTCTCTCTGCAATATTTACTAGCCTTCTGCGCATGCATACCTTCAGGCCAGGACCAGACTGGTCCCTTGTGGAAGGGAGGCAACTTGTGTGTTAGCATATAACAAAACCTATTAAACTCCACTTAAGAAATTGACCTTATGTCTGATCCTAGCGTGTGTGCAAGCGTTGCTATATATATATATATAGTTAAGAGAAAGGAAATGAATCCAATGGTATGAGTATAGATAAAAGGATATGAAAACAACACAATATGCTGTTAAAGTGAAAATATGATATAAAATCTTTTCACTTTAACAGCATATTGTGTTGTTTTCATATCCTTTTATCTATACTCATATATATATATATATATATATATATATATATATATATATATACCAGTTAATATAGTTGTTTATTACTGGTTAACAGCCACCAATTATTAAAAAAAACACTGTGAAAAATTGATTGCCACTCTTTCTCTTTCAACTACTATTTGCTGAGATTCCCATCTAGGCTACGTTGTATTTATCCCATGTAGGATTAATACAGAAAATTAATTCCATGAATAAAATAGTGACAAATCTTCTTTAGCTTCTTTTTGGAGCAAGGATTGTTGCTGTGACCACATTGTCTTTTACGGCAGTTGGTGACACGTGGATGGAGGCGAGCATAGCATTTAGGGCAAATCATTTTCTCACAGTTGTATTTTGAGACCAACTGACATAACCTGGGCTCAATGATACCACTGGGTAAATGGAGCAACAAGTGAAGGGTGGCCTTCGAGATTGCCACTATAAACCAATCTTTGAAGGTCCTGAGGGATGCCATCTCTGGCATAGATACTGTCCATAACATTGGCAGTAGTGGTAGAGTCCTGCACCGTAAAGGTGAGGGTTTGCCCAGTTAAATTCTTCATTTTGGACCAGTTCCAAGAGCAGTTGACAAGAAATTACCTCTGAGAGGATTGACTAAAACAGAAGATACCAGATATCCTCAATTTCCCTCTCCATCAGACTGGTAAGTCTCCCAAACTTGGACTTCTGCAGAAAAAAGAGCATTGAGCTGCAATGTCTCTTGTACCAAACCCGGCACACTCACAAAGTAGGCAGTCTATAAAGAACCTGTTGGGTGAGTAAAATATGTTTATATGGAATTAAGTGAGGGATAGCCTTTCTGTGATTGGACATAGCAACTGTGGGGATTAAAATAAAATTAGAATAAAAAAAATAAAACTAACAAACTCCCATGAGCCTTCACACCAGAAGAACCCTGTGAGCATGTGCAGAAAAAGGACCCACTTCTCAGCCATTTAAACTTAGTCCTTACCTGGGACAAGACACTACTATTTACCAGGAAGAAATTTCCTTGCCATGTGGTGGCTATGACCCATGAATAAAGCCTAAATCATAAAACTACCTTTGTTTTTGTCTCTTCCTTCTCTTTCCTTGAATTCCTTTTCAGCATGACCACCAAGTATGATGGGATTAAAAGCAAACCCAAGGAACATGCACAAGGAATAACTAGCTACCTTTTTACCTAAACATTAAACGTCACTCCACACAACCACGGGATGCACCCAGAAGTTTTGGTGTCAATATTAGACAGAGACATTTGGACCAGTTACAAGAACAGTTGACCAGAAATTACCTCTGAGAGGATTGACTAAAACAGAAGATACCAGATATCCTCAATTTCCCTCTCCATCAGACTGGTAAGTCTCTCTAACTTGATTACATATAATAAGGACATTTATATTATTAGTCATTGTTTTTTTGTCAAATAAACCGTTAGAATTGAACTAACTTTTAATTCGTTTTATTTTTGTTGTTGTTGGATCTATTCCATTCACTAAGGACGATGGCATAGTGTCCAAGAAAAAAAAAAATATTTACATCTACGCAAGTAGCTGTGCAGGCCTATCCCTGAGTAACAGTCTTTGGTGCATTGACTACATACAAACTGTGATGCTTTCTGGTGCTGCTTTCTGGTGCTGCTGTCTTCTCTCCCTCTTTCTGGCTCTCTTTGCTGTTGAGGCTACTCTCCCCTTCGCCTCACTCCTCTTCATGCCTTGCTTAACATTAAGACACCAGGCTGCTCGATTTCCTGCATCTACCTCCCACGTGTTTGTGTCATATTTGTTGTTGTTAGTCTTAAAATAAAGGCTATACTAACACGTAAAACCCGACTTCAGCCAAAGAAATAGTTGACTCTTTGGTAAAAAAAGTCCCATTATTAATCTCTGGTAGTCATAACTGTAGCTGTGTTTAAACTATGCAATAATAGTAATTTCTTTCAAGCTGTAGCCGTTTCAGTGCTACTGCAGGCTGCGCCACTTGAGAAAAAGATGAGAACTGCACAAGGATGCTGTGTGCTGTTTTTAACAAATCCTGTAAACAGCATCCCACAAAAAAAAGCAGCTGTACTGCCTGTCTAGCCTAAGTAAGGACCAGAGTAGAGTGTTGCATGTCATGGACTGCTCAGCCACCAGGGCTTTTATCCCTCTGCAGTTTACCCATAGCTGGAGGGTGAATCATTGAATTCATACCTTTCCCAAAGATATTAACACTATGTGAAATGCAAACAGCTGCATCCAGGATTTGAACTCCTCTCACCGTGTCCATTTCCTATGACAGTAACCATTACACCATGCACCTCCACGTATTCATATTTAATACAAATAATTGAACTGAAGCCTCATCATTAGATAGTGTTTTGTGTAATACCCAGGATACCCTTTTTTTTGGTGATGGGAGGTTTAACCCCATCCACAGGGAATACAGTGACAGAGCTATTTAGCTGACAGGGCTATTTTACAATGATTCAGTCGATGTGCCTTAGTCTTCTTCAGGTGTTGAGTCGAACAAGAAAGATCTGGCCAGTGTGCACATCGGTTGTGTATATGACAATTTTTTTTTTATTGGCATTTCAGTCTTGGAAGACTATAATATAGTTTTTGTGCCCCTGAAGCTACAGCGCCTCCTGTGACTGTAAAGTCCAATGTTAGAAAAACAGTCTTGACCATAGATGTCATATGTGAAGGCTGTCCCTGAAGATGTTGATGTGCCGGTGCTTTGTTGCTGCTGCTTTCTTCTGGACCTCCTAGCTTCATGGTGCTGCACCAGCGTGACTTCAGACATGAACAGTCCTCTACAGAGAGCCTGCTGCCACTGAAGATGGTCCTGAGCCAAATTTTCCCAGCTGGAAGGGGTAATGCCAAAGCACCTGAGATTGTTCTTGCAGACATTCTTGAAATGCAGCTGGGGCGACCAATCTGTCTTATCAGACAAAAGCTCTGCATGAAGGGTATCCTTCAGTATTCATCCATCATCCATTGGGCGGACATGACAATTATTAAATAATAACAATTAAGATGGGGGCAATAGTCCAAATAATACAAATAATACAAATCAGGAACATGGTTGGTGGGATGCCATCTGCCTTAATTGACAGGTCATATTATTTATTTATGATTTGTCATATGAACTGACCAGTGATTATTTTTGCAAACAGGAGTAGGAAATTTCAGAGCACTCAACCATACACTAGAGAAACATATTAGGCGAAGTTTGTACTGTGACTTTATTAAAGAAAATCACAGTCGTTGGTGGACCTGGTATGACTGTAGAGACTGATAAAAGCCTTTTTGTAAAGTGAAAGTACTTCCAATGAAATTCTTAAAGATAGTTGTCTCACAATAAAGCATATTTCAAAGCAATCTATTGCTTAAATAGTCTTATTTTTTAAGGTATAACAATTTACTAAACATCACACCAAAGGGACAACCAATAATAAATCAGAACTGAAAGGGTCAAGAAAGGTCAAGAGTACTGAAGAAAGACCATATAGTTAGATATACAATCGATCTGGTCCAACACAATTTAACATTTTTTAAGTATCAGTCTTAGTCAAAGCCATTAACCCATTTGGCATTAAATAAATCTATTGTTTATTCTACTTATGAGTCTGTCTTTCAGTCATTATTGTTATTATTTCTTGTGTGTTAAAAACTTTAACACTAATACACACAGGATTTTCAATTATCTGCTAGCCCTGATTGCACCCTCTACAGAGGCGGTAAGACCCTCCCAAAAAAAGGGGTGTTCTGGGTATGACACTAGACTACATCTAAGCTACAGTTCTGGAGCTCTTGGGAGTGTGGAGGTATCCCTTCATTGCCATTAATCCCAGGTCCACTATGACCCAAAATGATATTAAATTATTAGTATTGAATTAATGGTATTAAAATAGTATTGAAAATAAGATATTAAAAAAATTATTAAAAATTAAAACTGCTAAAATAGTATTAGAATAGTAAAAGTAAAAGTAAAAAAAAGTCGGCAGAGTGGCCTATTGTTAGTATCAGTCATACAGAAAAGGAGTCTATCTCCTTTTCACTAGCGCTAGATCTGGGAGGTTGTTTTTGCATCTGAGATGGAGTATCACATCTACCATCAGTTCCCCAATTTATTGCACAGATCCAAGCTGTGTCACTCATGCACTGAGTTGGTGAGGGCCGATATCAGACCTTGTGGTTCCTTATACAGAGGCTCTACCGACTAAACCAGCTCAAATTATTAGTATTAGATAGAATACTTGAAATTCAAATAATTGCTGGCATAAAAGATTAACTTTGGTATTGAATAATCCAACAATGGTTGACATGTTTAAAACCAACCAACCAACCAACCAACTACTGAATTGCTATTACTCCCAAGTCCAAAATGACCTCGGAATGTTAGGTTCACATCTTTCTGGAAATTTCAAAGTTAATAACAGTAATTATTGGAATTTACCAAGATAAGTTTTAGAATTATGAAAATTTCCAATGTAAATTATGGAGATGTTGAATCTTGGAATTTGTTGAGGTGTTAATGTACACCAACGTAAATTCAATATAATGGAGATGAAAGCATTGCATAATAAGATAAGAATTCAGCACATTAATGACATTAGCTTTGAGCTCCAGCGTGGAAATGAACAAGTTCTTTTGTTACATGACAAAGCTGTAAAAATGAAATAGCTTTTTGGTTATTCTATATGGATGCAATAAAATTGACGACACTTTGAGAAGTGTCTAGAAAGATGAAACACGAGATGTCATGCCATGATATCTGAAAAAGAATTGAATTACACTTGATAATAATTGACAGAGGCTTCATGAAGTTTGAAGTGGAAGCAACTTGCTTTTAAAAATAATGTTTAATGGGGCAAGGCACAAGCACCTACAGTCTATTGATGGTTTGTGTGTGTGTGTGTGTGTGTGTGTGTGTGTGTGTGCATGCATTTACCAAAAAAAACAACAAATTGACGTCTTGTCATACCAAGGCTCCATTCATATATTTACCAACTCGTCCGCATGAACAGGATGTGGCACAAGGTCAATTTTTAAGCAGAGTTAAACAAGTCTGAATTCAGATTTTTCCTTCTCCCAGATATAAAAACCAGTCATTTAAATAATGTCATTGTTTTTGCAGACCTATCATATTCATAAAAAAACGATTGTGTGTTAGATTTCTTTGTTTAATGGCATATCTACCTTCGTGGGTTATTTAATGCCAAAGCCATCCTTGTAGAAAAACAGTAGTGGCACTATTTAATCCATAGCTGGAGGATGAGGGAGTTCATACCTTTCCCAAGTGTATTAGTCCAAAAGTGAATGTAATAGTGTGACTGTTCAAACTCACTACGATGTTGAAGTTCAGCAAGTTAGCCACTACATCATGGGGACTCTCCCCAAAATGATTTTGATGCTTCTCAAATTGATAGGCATGCAAAAACAATGGTGTCATTATTTAAATGAGATAATATATTCTTCAAGAATTACAAGAAACACCTGAAGAAGGCAGGGGATGCATCAACTGAGACATTGTGCATGTGCATTTCACAATAAAGATAAGGACAACAGTAATGAACCAAAACTATATTACTATTCAAGTCAAAATTCCCTTACAGTGTGAACAGGAAGGCTAAATTGCATATTGATAAAAAATATTGATTTTAATAAATATGTACTTAGTATTATTGATTTCTAATTGTTTGGTTTTAAATATGAATATGAATATGAGCAAAAATTCCTTGGCGAATAAATCCCTTAAAAGAATCCTTAACACCACCTGTCATTATATACACACGCGCACAACAATCCAACCCAACTAGCCACCTTAGACGTCACATCTTGGTAATGTATCGCCGCATCGCTTACTACACTAGGAATATTCACATAAATGTCGTACCCATCATCGCCAGCAAAATTATACGTCATTGATGCAGCATCCTGAACGGGACTGCTATCACGCCCACCCACCTCGTATGCAGGTAACACCGAGACGCGTGTGCTAGCAGAACGATCATCACATAGAGGTCCTCGTGAAGGAGTAGCTTCGTGCACGATGATAGTGCGGCAGTAGGAGACTTCCTAGCTCTATATACAAGACACGCTTGCTTCACCGTACAATTAGCCTGTTTCAAACATCTTTATGGTATCTATTTAGTTTTCATTAGTATGTGCATAAAAGTAACTGTTGGCACCGGAGCTCTTACACGCTAAAATCGAGCGTGCCCGGGCTATCAATTACATATGCTACCTCATATCCTTCGATCTCCACCAAGACTCCGTCTATGATCCTAATACCCACATCACGTCATATCACCAATGGATCTTCTGCTGCGTATTAGTTAGATCACAGAGTCGTGATGATCGCTTATCCCACTCGTCTAGACACCCCACGTTAAGTCTTATACGCTTACATTCATGAGTACTCAATTCCGGCATCCCACTTCGCCACGGTCTACAATCCATTACATGCGTTGATCTTCATCCTTATCTTCGAAGTCCCTTGGCCACGCATTTATTTCCATTTGCGTGTCTCTAGCGCGAGGCGATCGTCCCACTAGTTCTTATCACTGCGCTGCACTTACTCGTCACGAAGCAAGCTGACTCATCCCTTGACGAGATACTCCTCCAATGCCTCATTACTCATCCATATTATCATCTCTTTTATGCACTAGGATGAGACTCATAATCTGTGCTCCCTTCAAATACGAGTAACGCACTTCGCTCGCTTACTCTCATTGAAGTCACGATATCACCTCCTCAGAAACTTCAAATATATACATAGTATCTAAGACACCAATACAATAGACGCTTCCTGTATATCGCATATATCTCAATCATCATCTGAACCTCGCTGCTTCATCTAGCATCGAGCATCACCGAATCATCCCCGAGTTACGACAGTGGTAGCCTTAGTGCAATCTATCCTGTCCACTAGACTATATAGAGTATCCTCTATATCATATTACTATATACATACATATTGGTTCGCTTTGCATACGGCACGCATACCGCGCGTCTTTACCACCTCAGTCTCGACGATCTCGCTATCCTGCCTAATCGTTCCTCTATGCATCTTCCTCTGTCGACTATACGCCGATATCTCTGGAGCCCTCTGCATTGCTTCCCATCTTTGGGGAACCCTACTGTGCCACATACTCAACTAGACGACATAGAGTCCGTCAAACTGGCTACTGCATATGCGTCTGATGTGTCATAGATAACAAGACATCGGAAGTCCACTCTATGCGATACCTGCTCGTTCCATCAACCTCATACTATGTTGAGCGCGTCTGTTATCGATAAAGCTACTATTCTGTAGAGAACAACATCTGACTCGAACCACCTACTCTCTACATCACTATGCAATAACTGCGCCTCTCGACATCTCTCGCTGTCATCGAGATAACTGTCCTATCACGTACTCGAAGTACGTATATCGTAGGCCTACTTACGGGTTGAAACTTCACCCACATCAAACCATTCTTTATAATGTGTCGTCCTTCGCAGATCTGAGTGAATCAAAGATGACGCTCAACCTCATCCGTGTCCTTCCTTTACTATTTGTCAACAAACGCCTTCTATTACACATGCTCCTTATTAGTCCTGCCACCTCCGGCATTACTCACACGCTGAGGTCCCGGTTCCTCGCGCCTTAATCAACAATTCCCTCTATGCTGTCCAACAAGTCTGCAGCAATCTACAGTTGCTGTCGATCGCGCGCTCCGTCGTCTCTCAGCTCTCGCGTCTTCTACTCAAGTCCTGATCTTTATCGTCCCCACTTCTGCGGCGCTCACGCCATCTCCATGGGCGAGTGCTACATTATCGACAGTCGACGGTAGCCGAATACGGAGTGCTATCGCTTTTCTCGGTCGTGATATATCTGTCCATCTTCTTCCTGTCTAACTCAATACGACCTCTCTCAACGACGGCATAGTATATCTATACCACCAGTGTTTAGGATAATAACAAAGACTAAACTATATCCATATTATTTCGTGTAAACCCCCACCAGACTTACCTGGCACAGATGAGTAGGACGGCCATTACACACCGACCATCTAGGGTTCCTGTGTATATTCTTAACGAAGAGACACCTATCTCTTAAGTCTCGGGCACTAACACACTTAACTCTATCTGCACATTACTAACCTCGCGACGCTGCACGCATGCGTCAACCCACGTGTGTCTGCGAACGTGACGATCCTAACGGACACCCTTTCCAGGCGCCCTAATTGATACTTTCCTGCTCTGCCTACTAGGAGCGTCCATTTCCTACCGATTCCTGCTCGCTCAACCGCCTAGTGCAAGTGTGGCGGACCAGCGTCACAACTCTACTAGATCTAATCCTACTAACTCCGATCACTAGGATTCGTTTACTCGTCCTACATATTATGTATTCAGCGTGAGTGGTGACAATCTTGCGCCCAACCTGCTACTGCTCTGGGATCTATCCTTATCTGCCGCGAGGATATCCCATGGTCCTTAGACGACGAGACTACTTTCGTAGTACTACAAAGGCTCCGATTGCTGGCCGTCCTGTCATAGACCGTTCGCGATCCAACAGCTCCCTACCCGGTCTCATCATAGAGCGCTCCACTTATCCCGTTAGAATTAGTACAGCACCTTCCCCTCCAATGTCTGCTCGCTGATCTACATCCTTATATAGATACATCCGTATGTCCTACTCTATCATTCTCTCCTCTCCCATTTATGTCACTGCTATAGCAATTCTCTATTTGTCTACCATCATACAGCACCGACCGTTAGAGAGAGCATTCGTATCTCAATTCTCGAAGAAGGTGCATACACTCGCTCACCGACGTAGTACCCAGATCCCAACCCATAAGCACTTTCTCTGCCTGCTCGAACATCAATACGATTATGGACTGATTACCCGAATCCCTACGCTCCTATTATAGCGCTCCGTTATCCTACTAACTCCATAATCCTTCACTGATGCACTAACCAATACTCCCCGCGGAGCTGTTGTGCTTAGTAGCCATACAGAGACCCATTTCTTCCACTACCTAGTTCCGATGCAAGGGTGCCAACCCGACATTTCTCCGCCATGTAACACACTTAAGTAGGTCGCGACAAGAGCGCATCGTTCTCACCCCATCACGTCCCAGTGACGTGTGACTACCCCCATCTCCATCTGCATGCGCTCCTCTACGTGCTGCTACGCTTCTCGAGTTATGCGCGTGGCACCGAGCACGCCCTTAACGCCCCCACATGTCTCTCGTGTAGAGCTTTCGCTCTCTTCTCTTCTATGCCTGGACCGAACAGTGTATGCTCTACTCACACATGCCCTCTATTAAACCGCTATTCACTACGCACCGCCGATCGGCCAGCTCCATCTGCACAGCGCACATCATATTCGTCCACTTTTGAACGAGTTGCTCTAGCCACATACGACACGCTCATGGTCCAGATCTGAGTTCTTGCTGACTAGTTTCATGCTAACCCGCCTGTAAGAATCTGCTCTTCTCACCATTCATCTCACTGATTAAATCGCACGTCACATTGTGTCAGTCACACCCCGTCTGACGTGAGCATACCTATCTCAGCTCTTATCACTACCCCAGTTGCGAACGATATTGTAGAATGGTCACATCCCCTTATAGACGCTCACACACCCACGATGAATAACTTCGAGCTCACTATAGGGACGGTATCATAGCACTACGGACTCGTATTGATGACACCTCAAACCCATGAATATCAACATCACTACGATGTGAATGGCGAGCGAGAGTGAGTGCGAGAGAGTATCAATTGTCTGTCAGAGCACAGTCGTGTCGAATCCTATAGAAAGTTTATTACGGAATGTATAAATACACAATTAAAAACATTTTCAGATCTTCACATAACAAATAATACAGTATCCTCAATCGATGATACAGTTGTAGGGATTATCTCCCGTTGAGTTGTTGCCCGTTTAGTTTGTGCCTGCAAGGGGCTAGAGTATTTAAGCGCCGGGTTCAAACCCTTCTCCCTCTTTTCCTGTTCCAGTAACCACGAGACACATGGAGTAGATTTTGGTCTACCCCTCTCGTTGGGGCTTCGCCCCCCCCTTACATTACTGTAAGTGAATTTCACAGCATGGACTATCCCTAGTCTCATGTCTGTACTTTTTGTATATCTTGTACCATTCATGAATGTGTATCTATCTTTCTACATGTAACTTTGTTACCTATGTATATCTTGTTATATCCATGTGCTGTCCATATTAAATGTTTTGTCTGTCAACCCTTGTCGGAGTTTTGTATTCAAAGTATATATAACTTTGAACCTTTCTTACACAGTAATATATGATTAATCCTTATAATTCTTTTAAAGGGTCTGTGTGTTACTCTACAAGGGTGAGTCAAAAGTTTTGCAATATTTTGGTATGTGCTAGTTTGCAAAGCATATATTACATGACCAAAGTAGTTCAAACCATGAAAAAAGGTACGCACTGTAGTATTGTGGTAGTTGAGGCACTGAAATGTGCATTGCTTTGCTCTGTGTGTAATTTCAAAACTGTACAGATGAATGTGTAATGTTGTCTAATTCAGGAACTTATGTTTTACGAGTTTGAACTTGGCTATAACCCTGCAGAATTAACCAAAAATATTTGCTGTGTGAAAGGTAAAGCTGTAGTTGATCACAGTAAAGTAATCAGATGGTTGAAGAAATTTTACTCAGAGAAGATCAGGTGGGCCAAAATGTGTGGATTCTGAGGGTGTGCGTCAAACCATAGAGGCAAATCTGGTGAGTAGCACTTGAGGAGTATCAGGTGAGCTTGGTTTTACAATTCATTCGAGCTCATGAATTGTGAACAGACCTGTAGCTAAGAATTTAAATTAAGGGCTGTTAACTTTGGGATCACGGAGTCTATGGAAAATTACCGGGACGGTTATGACCCTTTGATCCCTTGAAAATGCACCATGACAGACATGTGATAGTTAGAGTTAGATTTGACTCAGTTTTGAAGGAGGGTGGATGTGATCACCAGCCCTCCCGGGTCTCTCCACCACGGCGGAATTAAGTCATGGGTTCATAAGTAATGAAGCTTGATCAATCAATAAAACCAAAGTCTTGTTTTGTTAATCATTAAAAACAAGCTATACCCAGCTCAGCCCAAAGAAGAACAGAAGAAGAAGCCAGCAGATAGAAGTCAACTAAAGATAAGATGGCGGCCGAAGCAGTAACCAGCAGTCAGCAACTAGCAGAGTACCAAGTAAGACCATCTCCTCTCTAATCTGTGTCTCTGTCTCTGTCTCTGTCTCTGTCTGTCTGTCTGTTGTCTCTCTCTCTCTCTTTTATATACCCAATGTTTATAAGGGTTTATATACGGTATATAACACTGGTACCTTACAGTCCAGTGTGGTTTGTCACCTTCATGACCTCGCCAAAAGCATCCGAAATTATTGCAAAACTTTTGACTCACCCTAGTAGTTGCTTAAAGGTTTGCTTTTTATATATATCATAATTAATAGGGGATGGCTTAGCTCAGTCAATAGAGCATCTGCCGAGGAATTGCAAGGATTTGGGTTCAATACCAATCCCTGCCAACTCAGGGCCTGAGAAGCACATCTTAGATAATCTGGTCTGTATAGTAAAGAAGCATCTGGGAGCTCACGGTAGGTGTGGCACTCCACTTCAGGAAAACAATCTCCCTGGTCTACTGCTAGCAAAAGGGGGATAGACTTCCTCGCTGTTTTGGCTGATACCGACAATGGAATAATCCGCAAACTTATAATAATTTGCAAATATATTGAGATTTAAGAGTTATCTCCCTTGATTAATTATTATGATTAGAGTAATTACAAATACTAATCCTATACAATTTGCAAATTGGTTTGGAAATTGATTTATTCTCTATTTCTATTCTTGAATATTTTCCTATCAAAACAAATGAATCAGTTTAGCTCAGTCAATAGAGCACTTGTCTAGGAATCGCAAGGTTCCTGGTTCTAATACCGGCCCTTGCCAACTCAGCGTATGAGTAGCACAGGGATCTGTGTGGTAAAGTGAGGAGCTGATGGTAGGTGTAGCGCTCCACCTCAATCTCAAAGACAATCTCCCTGGTCTAGCATTAGCAAAAAAGGGATAGACTCCCTCAATGCTTGGCTGATATCGACATTAGGCCACCCTGTCGACTTTACTTTTTTTACTTTATATATATATTATATATATATATATATATATATATATATATATATGGGCCGGTTTAGCTCAGTCAGTAGAGTGTTCGGCTAGGAATCTCAAGGTTCTTGGTTCGATCCTGGACCCCGCAAACTCATCATATGAGTAGCACAGGGATCTGTGCAGTAAAGTAAGGAGCTGATGGTAGGTGTGGCGCTCCACCTCAGATGCTCAAATAATCTCCTTGGTCTAGCGCTAGTGAAAAGGGTATAGACTCCCTCGCTGTCTGGCTGATACCGACATTAGGCCGCCCCGACGACTTTATATATATAATATATATATATATATATATATGGGTTGAGGACTCTACAAAGGGAATTTGTTGGTGGTGTAGATAGGAACTACACTAGGGTGCTGCATAATGTTTTGAACAAATATTGTAAGTAGCACTCTACAAAATAGCAGTGGTCCGTTTGTCAGACAAGCAAGACATGTTGGACACTGCTGAAGAAGTAAGGATGAACTCATAAGCAACATTTTACTATGGGCTCCAACATAAGGACACACCAATGTTGGCTGACCAGGAAAAACTTAAATTTATCTGCTCTGTGTGGATACTGGATGTTGTTAAGAAGATTTACCAATAGTTATGGCTGATAGGGCTAGATGGCGAGAGAGAGTCAAGGGAATACATGCTATTGGCATATTTTAATCACGAAATTGCTTAACTTTAAAGTAACTGTCTTAAAACTCTTTATTGAGCAAGAAAAAAGATAATAGGGAAAGATGGTAAGAGAGAGTCAAGGGAATACATGCTGTTGGCACATCTTGATCATGAAATTGCTTAACTTTAAAGTAACTGTCTTAAAACTCTTTATTGAGCAAGAAAAAAGATAATAGGGAAAGATGGTAAGAGAGAGTCAGGGAATACATGCTGTTGGCACATCTTGATCATGAAATTGCTTAACTTTAAAGTAACTGTCTTAAAACTCTTTATTGAGCAAGAAAAAAGATAATAGGGAAAGATGGTAAGAGAGAGTCAAGGGAATACATGCTGTTGACATCTTGATCATGCAATAGCTTAACTTTAAAGTAACTGTCTTAAAATCTTTATTGAGCAAGAAAAAGATAATAGGGAAAGATGGTAAGAGAGAGTCAAGGGAATACATGCTGTGGCACATCTTGATCATGCAATAGCTTAACTTTAAAGTAACTGTTCTAAAACTCTTTATTGAGCAAGAAAACAATAAATAATAGGGAAAGATGGTGAAAGAGAGTCAAGACAATACATACTGTTGATACCTTTTGATGAGAATGATCATCAAACTGCTTAACATTAAAGTAACTGTTCTAAAACTCTTTATTGAGAAAGAAAAAAAATGAATAAATAAAAGAATTAAATTTCAAGAGAAAACTCACATTACAAAACATTTCAACTGCTTTGGGGACATCAAAATCTCTTGCTACAAAAGAAAAAGAAAAAGAAAAAGAAAAAGATTAAGTATGATTTTTAACCCTTTTACTATGAAGAGCAACTCATGTTATTCAAATATACTTAATGTCTTAGGGTGAGATGCAACTTTAGTGCACATTACTTAATAGTTTTGGATCTTGTGGTATATACTCCCCAAAAAGTGATTCTTGCTTGATATACACTGTCCCTAAAATCTGAACCCCCCCCCCCAAAAAAAAAAAAACCCCAAAAAACATTATTACCGTATATACTCATGAATAGGTTGCACTCTTTTTTAACCAAAAATTCCTCCCAAATCAGAAGTGCAACCTATCCGTTCGGCATAAATCTAAAACAGCACTACTTTAATTTTTATTTATCAATACTATAGATTATCAATAAAAATTATCTCACTGGTTATATTGATAATGCAGCAGGGACTCAGAATGACAATGAAGGGATATTCCATGTCTTCTACATAAAATAGACCAACAGGGGTTGACATGCCGTAAATCCAACCAACCAACATAAACCCTGCTAACAGGATATCAATGTTGTGGAGTATCAATATAAACTTATTTTACAAGTTATATTGAAACCAACCAACGAACCACCAACCAACATAAGCCCTGCTACCAGGTATCAATACTATAGAGTATCAATATAAACTTATTTTACAAGTTATATTGAAACCAACCAACCAACCAACCAACCAACTAACATAAGCCCGCTGCCAGGGTATCAATACTATAGAGTATCAATATAAACTTATTTTACAAGTTATATTGAAACCAACCAACCAACCAACCAACCATCATAAGCCCTGGAGCCAGAGTATCAATACTATAAAGTATCAATATAAACTTATTTTACAAGTTATATTGAAACCAACCAACCAACCAACATAAGCCCTGATACCAGGGTATCAATACTATAGAGTATCAATATAAACTTATTTTACAAGTTATATTGAAACCAACCAACCAACCAACAACATAAGCCCTGCCAGGGTATCAATACTATAGAGTATCAATATAAACTTATTTTACAAGTTATATTGAAACCAACCAACCCCAACCAACATAAGCCCTGATACCAGGGTATCAATACTATAGAGTATCAATATAAACTTATTTTACAAGTTATATTGAAACCAACCAACCAACCAACATAAGCCCTGATACCAGGGTATCAATACTATAGAGTATCAATATAAACTTATTTTACAAGTTATATTGAAACCAACCAACCAACCAACATAAGCCTTGATACCAGGGTATCAATACTATAGAGTATCAATATAAACTTATTTTACTTGTTATATTGATAATACAGCAGGGATTCAGAATGGCAATACCCAAGACACCCCTTTGTTAGGACTTAACCCTCTACAGGGGATCCAGCATATTCCAAGCCCTAATGCCAGGGTATTAATACTATGGAGTATCAATATAAACTTATCTCACTGGTTATATTGATAATACAGCAGGGACTCAGAATGGCAAACCGAAAGGAGTATTCTATGCCGTAAATCCAACCAACAAACTAACCAACATAAGATCTGTTGCCAGAGTATCAATACTATAGGGTATCAACATAAACTTATCTCACTGTTTATATTGATAATACAGCAGGGACTGCTAATAGATTTCTATTAATAATGCATTGATTCATTTGAGGCCACTTAAAAATGTGACCTTTGCTTCTTGCTGTTTTGAAGCATTGGGCATTGTCTGATTGTTTAAGTCTGCTCCTAGGGCTGAATCATCAATATCACCAACACAAAGCACCCAAGCAATATCTTATAATACCACCGAACTTGATTACTTCTAAAATCAATTCTGACAATTAAAGATCTTAATTGTGTCTACTGTTGCATGTTTTATTCATAGTATTTTGTTGCTGTTGAATGTTTTATGATGCAATGATACATTTAAAGGATTAAGTTGACAACGTTTTGATGAACGGGCTTAAAAGATTTTAAATGCATTTAAAAACAAATAACATGTCTAATTTATTTGCTGATTGATTGTTTAAACTCTTAACTGGTGGGGTTTTTAGTGATTGGAAATCTGTCATTAAAATTGCATCAGCAAAAATCAGGGATTAATGTGGGGTGTGGTGTAATGGTTACCATTATAGGAAATGAACACTGTCAGATGAATTCAAATTCTTATGAAAGGCATATAACTCTCTCTCTCTCTCTCTCTCTCTCTCTCTCCATACATATATACACATATATATACATATACATCTCTCTCTCTCTCTCTCTCTCTCTATATATATATATATATATATATATCTATCTATGTATCTGTATATATATATATATATATATATATATATATATATGTGTGTGTGTGTGTGTGTGTGTGTGTTTGTGTTTGAGTGTGTGTGTGTGTGTGTGTGTGTGTGTGTGTATTTGTTAGAGTATCCGTTTGAGAACCTAAAGATTCCCGGTTTGACACCGGCTCTTTCCAACTCAGCATATGAGTAGGGATATGTGATATAAAGTAAGGCGCTGATGGTAGGTGTGGTGCTCCATCTCAGGTGCAAAACCAATCTCCTTGGTCTAGCACTAGTGAAAAGGCATAGACTCTCTTGCTGTATATTTTTCTGATACCGACTTTAGGCCACCCCAACGACATTACTTTATATAAATCTCTCTCCACACACACACACACACACACACACACACACACACACACATATATATATATATATATATATATATATGTGTGTGTGTGTGTGTGTGTGTGTGTACTTGGACTCTCTATGACCAGGACATGTATTGAAACCATATAATTCATAGTTTAGTTGGAGATACGTAGTTTAATTGTTAACATTGTAGGAAATGGACACGACAAGACAAGTTCAAATCCTGGACATGGCTGTTTGCATTTCACACAGGGCTGATACTCTTGGGAAAGGTACAAATCCAACTATTCCCTCTCCAGCTAGGAGTAAATAGTAGGACATATTGGACTCTTTAACCTTGGTATGGCAACCAGTCTAGGAGAAAGAAAACTCTGAATTCGAACCAAAAGGGATTTTTCTCATGAGTCAAAAATACTTTGAAAGCTTCTCCTTCCCCTTCTCTCTTCCTTCTCTCTTTCTTCTCTTCTTTCTTACAGTACCTGCTGTTGCTTAAATACAAAGTGCGGAAAGACATGCACCTGCATGGATCCCATCTATGGGTTAAATTGATTTAAAAAATGAGTTCTACAAAAATACACCTGTAAAGCAAAATTGATTACCAACTTCCCCTTAAACAAACTATTTGCCTACAGACTATTCCTATACAAATCATATATACAAAGAAAAAAAAAGTTTGGCATTAAATAACCCACAGGGTTTATATGCCATTAAACCAAACCAAACCAAACCAAACCAAAGAAATCTGAATAAATGGATTTTTCTCAGACTTGAGATTCTTCAGAATAGAATTGAGAAAAGCGAACAAACCTATGAGCCATCTTTTGCAGTATGTGTCATCATTCAGTTGTTCTTGGGTGGCAAAATTCTTTATCTCTTGTTTAAACTGAAATAGATACAAACGATTACACAGACATCATTTTAGTATATCAAGCATTAAAAAACCAACAACAAAAACAAACAAACAACAAAAAACCAACAACAAACAAAAAAGTCTTTTAAGATAAGAGGTAAAGATAACTGAGGTTGACAGAATGGCCTATTGTCGGCATCATCCGGACAGCAAGGGAGTCTATCCCCTTTTCACTAATGCTAGACCAGGGAGTTTGTTTTTTAGACTGAGGTGGAGCGCCAAATCTACTATCAGTTCCCCACTTTACCGCACAGATCCAACCTTGTTATTCCTGATCTAAACCAACCTGAAAATTTAGTAATCCATTTAGGTCAAGGAAAAGTTTATTATAAAACCTCCCTCTAGTGTCTAGTGGCTATAGCTCATTTCAAGGACTGCCCTGTCGGCTGGGGCGTTAGAATGCACCGACTGCACCTCTACAGAGGGGTAATACTCCCCCAGTGGGGCCACCTGTTGGCCGTGGGTGACGACCAATGATGCTTAAAGATAGAACCCAGGTGGATGAGCTGTCCATGTCATGCAATATTCCACTTTGGCCCGTTCTTAGGCTAGGCGGTCGGAGAGGCCCCCTCCGATCAATCGGCCGGTAACACCAAGCCCTAGCACCTATATGATTGCCCCAACCCTATTTCCCTTATGGCAACCTCCAACCCTTTTTATATAATATAGGTGCTAGAAGGCGGTGGCTGAGGGTCTACATATCCTGGGTGTGACGTTAAACTCTATCTGATGGTGAGGTTCCAGTGTTGGAGGTTTGGGGAATGTGGAGCACCCCTTCATCACCATTGCTCCCTGGTCCACTCTGACCCGGAGTGGTAGTACCTGTTAGGGTCCCATCTATGGGTTAAATAGCAAAATGTGTTAATAAAAAAAATGATAATCCATTTAAGAATGAATACATTTCAAAACTTTATCGGCATTAAATGACCCACTGAGATTAATATGCCGTAAAACAAACCAAACCAAACCAAATCATTTCAAGGAAATGCTAGGGAGAGAAAACCCCGAAATTAAATCTGGATCTGGAGTCCCTAAGGTGGTGTGATGCTGAAGTTCGGCGTTATCCAGCAACTTCTGCGACACTATCATTGCTAAACTAAAATTTTTTTTTTTCGTGCCTTTCCTTTGGAACACAACGACAGTTTGGATAGGGGGCCCTGCTCCTTGGACGACAACTCATCCACCAGATCAACCCGCCCAGACTATGTAGTTCTGCTTGTTTTTAGACACCACGCCATTGTCTCTAGTAGATGGAAGGATGCCAGTTTGATTCATTTATATCTAAACATGAATAATTTGCTTTATGACTTAATTAGAAAAAATCCCAGGCACCCATAATTATTGATCTATTTAAATAAGTTGGAATAATTTGTCTACCTTTTTTTTTCTGTAGTTGCCGAACAGTTTGATATAGAGATACCAAATTGAACATCATGGAAAAAAGAAGGGATTTTATCAAGAGGGCTCTCTAGTAATAAATATCAGCAATAAAAGCAATAAGGAAACCATGTTGCTGCAAGATGCAACTTATGTCACAGAATTCAAATTTCAAATTTCAAAAGAAAAGCAAAAAGCTTATGAGAGCAGATTCACCAGACAACTGCAAGAGTCAAAGCTCAGATTAGATTTTTAAGCATTGCACGTTAATTTCAATCTTGTAGGGCCCCCCAATTTTACGTTTAAAATTTACCTTAATTATATTTCCACTTTTCGTAAATCCGTTTTTTTTCTTTTCCTTTCCACTTTTCCATTTTCATAGTACTTTGTGAGAAAAATTTATTGTAAAAAAAGATTTTATTTGTGAAAAAAAGTTTCGAGATTTTTTTGTACTTTTTGACACACCTTGTATTCTGAACAAAAAAATTCCATTCATTAATTTTTTTCAGATTGCAAGGTGTGTCAAAAAAGTACAAAGTTTAAAGCTGTATTTACCAAGATAGAAATGAAGAATGAACGGAACATTTTTTTTCAAAATACAAGGTGTGTCAAAAAGTACAAAAAATATCGATACTTTTTTGACACACCTTGTACAACTTTGTTTAATCTTGTTGTTTTCAATCTAAAGCATACCAAAAAGCAAAAAAGTATAGTGTGTGTTCGCATGTGTGTATGAGGGGATGCTAGAAATCCACTGGGAAGCTAAGGGGATGCTAGCCTGAAAAAGTTTGAGAACCACTGCTCTAGCTCATCATGAAGCCATAATCTTTAAAGTTTTGCTTACTTTTAAGTCTGAACAATGTCTGAGTTGTCATATTTTTGACTTTGATAAATTAGAAGCTAAATCAGAAGTTGATATAACCAATTTTTACTGTAATACATTTGCTACTTTTATTGTGAATAAACAGGAAATACATATTTCATATTTTGTTTATATAAACAATAATTTTCTTAAGATTTGCAAATATCTTGTTATTTCTACAAAAAACAAAACAAAACAAAACAAAAAAAAAACGCTGTTTATACCTGCTTGAGAGCATCTTCTTTTTCTGGTGTTTTTGTCTGGCCAAATCCCCACCATCTGTTTAAATCTGGACTTTCCAGAACACCTTCAATCATAGAATACTGCAAAAATAGATGAGATAAAAGTGAAAGGAAAAATTTAAAAAAGGAAAAATTAAAAAAAGGAAAAATGAAAGAAAAATAGAAAAAAGTGAAATGGAAGAAAAACAGATGCCGAAGGAAAAAGAATTGGTCAGAAAGAATTTAAAACATAAAAAAGAAATCAAAAGTAAATTTTAAGAATAAAAAACAAAATAAGAAAAAGAAAACAAAAAAAATAAGAATGAAAGATTAGTGAATCAAAAACAATAATGAAACAATAACTTAGCGAAACAATATCCAAAAACAGATTAGGAAAAAACAAACTGAAAAACACATAATGAAACTATAATACAACAACCACAACAACAACAACATTCATTTAGGGAAATAATAGGGGCAATTTTCGCCTTTAGTTGGCTAAATTCCTAGCAAATAAGGCAATTAGAGTAACCTCCCTTGACTTTCACTTTGAAATAAGCCGGTAGCTATTTTGAAAGTTTCCGTCCGAAATAAACAAACCTTTGAAACTTTTTTGAAAACAATACAACTGCATGCTTTAACACAAAAATATCATAAAATGTGTTCTTAATAACAATTAAGTTCATTTCAGATAATGCGCACGCACAATTTTATGCTAGGAATTTAGCCAACTAAACGTTAAAATTACCATAATAGGTACTGCTACTACTACGAGAAAAAAAGAAAAGGAGGCGTGTTTAGCATAACGGTTATCTTAATAGGGAATGGAATCAGTGAACCGAGCAGGACGCCTGTCAACCTTCATCACAGATTAAAAGAGAGCTCGAGAGTTGTTGGTGGCGAACCGGCGAGTTATCATCGATTAAGTAGCATGTTATCTGCGGATTAGTCATGGTTCTGGCTATCAAATTATTCACGATTAGCTTAGCTTCCATAAAATAAGAGTGCGTATAATTTTTGAATCTCCCTCGTTCATTATGCTTATGTACCAGACAAAGCAAACTTTAGTATATAATGATATTGGTATGCTTGGTAGTAAGGAATATATTTAATCGAGTCTCCACTCTCCAATGACAATATATCCAAGATATACTAACATTGTTTGAAATACACCTGTACAATTAAAGAGCACTGGTTGGCGTCGTCAGTTATGTTATTGCTGTTTCATTGGGGAATTTCGGTCCTTTCAACATAATACCCACTCACCAGCTAGACTGTTGAAATTTGTTAAGGGACAAACTTCAGGCTTCACCGGTCAGTAGCCTTTAGGGAACAAACTTCCGGTTTCATCGGTCGGCAGCAGGCAGTCCCCTTATGGTCACGTGATGACACTTATAAAAGCAGGCACCAAGCCTGCCTCGACCTCTTTTACTCCTAACACCCATGCTAGACAAAGGCGGGTTTCAGGCGTTCCTCCTACCCTCTTTTCTCCTTCCACTTTTGTTAAGGCAATAGGGTGTGTATCTCTCTGTTCGTTCTGGGGCCAGGTAGCCGACTAGAATTAGCACACGACGATCTAATTCTCTGCTTCCCCGTCCCCCTAGTAGCTTGGCTAGCACCCATTATCTCAAACACCGAAGACGGTAAATAAGTTTGCTACATCTCACCTTAGGAGTTAGAAGCCTTCGGTCTGCTACTTGCTACAAATACCTTCGGATAAAGCTACCCAAAGAACCTTTGATACACGAGGAATTAGTACCCAAATACTATTCTTCAAGCAGGATTAAACTCTTGCAGCACTAACTTCACAAACTACCACGAACTCTAAACGAGCCCTAATTTACCAGTAGCCTATTTCCGACCTAAACTAAATGAACGCTAAACGAACTGAACCTTCTCTTACCACTTGTTGTAACTAACGATTTATTGTATATATATGTACTGTGTACATTTAACGCACATTAGACCCTTTTTGTAGTATATTTGCCGTCGTACTCTTGTACTTTGAACGAACTACCTATCTTTCTCTCTGATCCATTGTTCCCCGTAAATTATTTCTCCTAATCCCATTAGGGGCCAATTAATTTACTTTATTTTTATACGACCTCACCTGGGACAATCACTCCCTAGTGTTTCAAAACTAGAAGCTAAACTAGCTTATATTTAAGTTTTGCATTTCACTTAGCGCTAATATCCTTGGGGAAGGTATGAATCCTACTCTCCCTCCAGCTATGGGTAAATAGTAGGGCAGACTGGGCTCTTTAACCTTGGTTAGGCAACCGGTCTAGAGAAGGAAAACTCTGAATTCAAACCTGCTGAACTCCGCTTAAGAAATTGACTTTGTGTCGCATCCTGCTCGTGCGGAGGGGTTGGTAAATATATATTTAAGTTTTGCCAACTTGACTGTTACTGGAGTGGGTGTTATGAACAGGTCCACGTGGTGTTGATACTTTTTTAAAAATTCATTAGCAGGACTTGGAACTAGCAGTAAGATGAAAATTAATTTTTAACAAACAAACAATTTTTTTTAAAATTAAAAATAAAATAGATTTACAATGAATGTGGCACGACGCGTTAAATATCTATAAAATTACACCGGCTAAAATAAAAAAAAATACTTACACCCCCATATATATATATATATATATATATAGTCATCCACATACAGTTATGTTTCGACGTATCACATCTCTTCAGTGTAACTAGACTTTATTAGCAGCTTTAAACCAGGATCGAAACTCGGCCAGGATCGAAACTCGGCAGTCAGAGCCTCTAACCACTGGGATATCAGCATATTCATTAGCGGAAGGGAACTTTACTGATACGTCTGTAAATGATGATAAAGAGAGCTCTATCCGTTTTAAGGATAAGCTTGCAATTTCAGCGTAAATGGCGGCTGTCAGAAAATTCACCTTCCAGAGACCTCAATCCACCATGGATGAACAGCATATATATATATATATATAATTTGGCTCTGCGGCTGACAATAAAAGCACACATTGAGCTCTGTAAATTACGACTCTCGTAAAAACTACTACGTCGTAAAGAAGACTTATTCACTCAATCCTTGGATAATATAATATATATATATATATATATATATTGTGACACAATACGAGTATGTCCACTAGTAGATATAAGCTTTTACAAAGTTCTAAATATACTGTATGGCGAGCGAAAAGATCATTCACTTTGTTTAAAAGAAAGAAAAAGAAGAAAATAAAATAAATTCTACTTCCCAATCTGTTATAGACAGGAAAGAGACAATCGTTTCATCATATTAATACCGTCTCACTGCTAAACGATTATTTTAACCCTCTCGTTTCACTACCGGAAACGGCAAACGCAAATATGTATATATATTGACCTAAGTACTAACGGCACATGACTGAATTTGTAAAAGTGCTTGCGACCTCTGGATTTCGCGCCCCTAGAAGGGACAGCAGTTTAGTCTGTTGCCATGACGACTGACCTTAGATTTTCCCGCCACAAGAAGAGATACATACAGTTGGGGCGAATATATATCTGGGAGCAGACGTGTCAATTTCAATCTCCCGTATTTTGCCGTCGCCCAAGACGAAGTGACGAGACGGATTTCGATTCTCTGAGAACTGTCAAAAATCATATAATTTCAACAGTAACTAAACGTTGAATATTGGACATCCGATCAAAGAAAAGAGAAAAATAATTGTGAAAAATGCGTATGCCGTCGAAAATACAAGAAGCTTCATTTCGGTTTGAATCATACCAAGGACTTTGATGAATATCTTACACTCATTAAAAAAAAGAGAGATAAAAAAAGACAGAAAGACATTTTTTCCCCACAGTCAGTGGTATCACAGTGAGTTGAATCTCTCCCTTATTTTATATATTTCTCTTTTAGATTGGTTACCTGGTGAATGTTTTGAATCGCTCGTTAATACATATATGATAAAATAGATACTTATTCAATATCTCCCCGTTCCCTATTCACTATATTTTTTGTTTGTTGTTTTACCTTTTTTAAAAATTCCTTTATTGTTTGTATGTTGGTAAATAAAATTGTCGTTATCACTGAATCCCTGTCTTATTGTCTTTCGATGTCTGGCAGAAGCGTTCCGTATTACCCTCTCGTATATATCGAATTGTGAGAAGAGAATTCTCTGTCCTTTGTGTTGTTTTTATTTATATATTTTTAACACCTTGTTATACCTAACGAGCGCGTGCACGTAACATTATATATATATATTATATATATATAATATATATATATATATATATATATATATATATGGTCAGTTGAAAATACTCTGTCCAATAACAAAAAACAAAACGGAAGAAAATACAAGACAAGCTCATTTACACATACAAAAAGTTTTTTTTATCATATTGAAAAAATGAAATGCGATAAGAATTGTTGTGTAAAATGCTTTTTACATTGTGGGTTACGGATTTTCTTGTTGTATCTACGTAAGCGTCATGTGAAGGAATTGTTTTAAAAGTCAACAAAGGTTGAGCTACAAGAAATAATTTAACCTTCTGTGTGAACTTAAGTCAAGGAGGTTCAGGCCACAAAGAGAGATAAAAAATACAGAGAGAGAGAGAGAGAGAGAGAGAGAGAGAGAGAGAGAAGAGAGAGAGAGAGAGAGAGAGAGAGAGAGGAGAGAGAGAGAGAGAGAGAGAGAGAGAGAGGGGGGGGATGAATATTTTAAAGTATTTTACATAAGAACCTGATATGATACTTACGGTCTGGCGATACATTTCAATCACAACTGAAAGACACCTGGTCTTTTTTCTGAAAGAACAATAAATAAATAAATAAATAAATAATAAATTTAAAAAGAAAAGAAAAAAGATAGGTATTTATTAAACTGAGTTTAGTCTGATACAAAACTATAGTAGTACCCAAGTAATATAATTTTAACCAAAAACAGATTAAAAATCGAAAAAAAAATTTTTTTCTAAAAGTTTCCTGACAGGCACCCGTGATGTAATGATTACCCTCGTAGGAAATGGACACGGTGAGACGAGTTCAAATCCAGGACGCGGCTGTATGCATTTCACATAAATCTAATTCCCTTGGGAAAGGTAAGAATCCGATTTTTATCTCCAGCTATTGGTAAATAGTAGGACAGACTGGGCTATTTAACCTTGATATGGAGAAGGAAAACTCTGAATTCAAACCAAAGTAGCACTCTTCTCGTTAGTCTAAAGTAAGACCCCCTCCCTGTAAATACCGAACTGTAGGGACTTCGATTCTTACCAGTAACCATACACTTAAAGCTTTAACTGTCATACTGAACTAAGCTTAATAAATAAGGTTTTAAACTGGTTATGCATTTTATTCATAAAATGTTCGATATATATATATATATATATATATATATATATATACCAACCCCCGCCCGTTTAACAGTTTTTAATTCAGAGTTTTCCTTCTCCAAGACTAACAATCAAGGTTAAACGTTAACCAAAGTTAAATAGCTCGGTCTGCCCTACTATTTACCCATAGCTGGAGGGATACTAATTGGATTCATACCTTTTCCAAGATTATTAGCGCTATGTGAAACGCAACCAGTCTTATCCAGGATTTGAACTCGTCTCGTCGTGTCCATTTCCCATGACAGTGACCTTTACACCACTCGCCTCCAATTTTCGGTATATAGCTAATTTGACTAATTTAAATTGTAGCGGAAGCCTGTAGTATCAGCGACTTAAGGTTGTCTTTGAATGTTTGTCGTATTTGGGCACCATAACGCCCGCTAACATCAAATAAGTGTGGGGGGAAAATTCGAACACATTGTAGCAGTGTGAAGAATAATGCAAGAATAATTCACGACGAATTAACAACATTTTATTGCCTGAGAAAACTTAATAGCATGGGTGCAAAAATGTAACGAATTACTACAAGGGTGAGTCAAAAAGTACTGCCATTTTGTTTAGGACAGGTATAATTACCAACGCAAAAATAAAATAATGGAATAATGTTTGCCTCTCAAACCCTCTTTCATGGGAAAATATTGGAAATTGGGTTATCTGCCCTCACCCGGAAGTCCGGAGAATAGGGGCAGAGACACTGAACCCTGATTCAGGAGAACAGGCCCGACAAGCAAAGGGAACAGATACGGCACGCACTAGCAGAAGACAGAGTCTGCACCCGGGCGAGAAACACGTCAACTCCGACAAGCAGACATCACAGAACCACAGCGACCTTACCGGACAACTTCTGGACATTGCTGAGACAAATACAACAAAGATAAGTGTCCTTGTACCTCTATGCATACTTTTATATAACCCGCCTAGAGAAATCCTCTGGCAAACCTCTTAAAGACATTTACACAATTGTATACTCACACATTTAATAACAAAACCAATAAACTGTTAACCCAACTATAACCTCTATAATTTGCCTTGTCTCCTTTCCTTTACGACAGAGATACTAATTCACCCCAGTATTTCTGTTAACCGAAGGGATGATAGTGATTATTCAAGTGACAGGGAAGTAAAATCTGCAGTGTAGAAGTGGCTCAAAGAAGAGTCAACAGGATTATACGGGGCAGGGATACATGCTCTCATTCGAAGGTGGAACATTGTTATTGAGAGAAATGGTGACTATGTGGAGGGATGTGAACCACAGAGGACCAACTTAATTTCGATGTATGATACATGTTCATGTGTTGGTAATTATACCTGTCCTAAACAAAATGGCATTACTTTTTGACTCACCTTCGTAAAAGAATGCATGTTGAGAAATGTCCTAATATGGTTGAAAGAATCAATTTAGTAGATTGTGCGGTCCTATTTGGCCCATAGATGAGACCCTAACAGGTACAACAACTCTGTTGCCCTGTCAGCTGGGACTGTAGCATACACCGACTGCACCTCTGTAGAGGGGTAAAATCCCCCCAATGAGACCACCTTGCAACACTCTTACCCTTGTCCCTTACTTAGGTTAGACGGTCGTAAAGGCCCTCTCCGATCAATCGGCTGTGGACATCAACCTCTAGCGCCTATATGATTATTCTGACACGATTGCTCTCATGACAGACCTCCATACCCTTTTTATCATATATTTGCTAGAAGGGGGTACCTCACCTGGTCTAATGGTTATCAAGATAAATTCGCAGACCATTGTTAGTGAGTTTGATTCTCTCTGGGTGCCCCATACTTCTGGCCGTGTGGCAAATCTAAGTTATGCTTAGTTTTTTGGTAGGTGCCTCATGTTGTATAATAGTTAGCAAGCAAAACTAGCAAATCATTGTAAGTTCAATTATCACTGGGTGCTCTATACTTCTGGCCTTGTGCCAAATCTAAACTAAGCTTAGTAAATAACTATACAATTTAAAGTGGATGGCTTGCATGGTGTAATGTTTAGCAAGCTAGATTAACAGACCATTGTTAGTGAGTTCAATTCTCACTGGGTGCTGCATAATTCTGGCCTTGTGCCAAATCTAATCTAAACTTAGTAAATAACTATATTAGCAAGAAGGCCATGGTTGAGGGTCTTAGTGTCCTGAGTATGACATTAAATTGCACCTAGTGGCGAAGTTCCATTTCTGGATCTCTGGGGAGTATGGAGTACTCTTTCATCGCTATTACTCCCATGTCCATTGTGACCTGGATAGGTAGAACCTGTTAGGGTCATATCTATGAGTTAAATAGATTGAAAATTAGTTTTAAAATGTTTCAAAAATTGTTTTAAAAAATTGAATGCCCAACAAGAATGAGTAAAAAAAAGTATTCGCTAGAAAATAGCCAAGGATTGACATGCTGTAAAATTCAATCTTACCAACCAACCAACCAACCAACCTACAACTTTTAGTCAGAGTGGACCTAGAAGTAATGGCAATGAAGGGGTTGAATGAACGATAGCTGGTTGAATATATCATTTCCTCGTACAGAATAAATATAAAAAATTCACGACGAAGTGAAAACAAGGATATCTTATTGCTTGAGCAAACTTAATAGAAGCAGAATACAGATATGACAGAAGATACAAACAAGATCTTATATATGGTTGTATAAGAGAAATCTTTTAGCAATGTATGAAATTCGTTAGGATTTTTATTTTAATTATCAACAAGTAAACTTATATATTTTCATTTTTTATCAATGATTTTCAGTTACTACCAAGTTAATGAGAAATTTAATTTCTTTTATCTTAATATCACTGTTATAAGCTAGTGTCTAGCAATTTTTAGTTAAGTATGAAATAAACTTCTTTCATAATGAATTGTATAATTTACCTTGGATTTTGATATGTTGAAGAATGATAGTTGGCTGAATATCATTTCCTTGTATATTATATATATCTATAAGAACAATTTACAATGAAGTGATAACAAGGATATCTTATTGCTTGAGCAAACTTAATAGAATGGAATACAGACATCACAGAAGATATAAAGAAGAGCTTATACATAATTATATAAGAGAAATGTCCTAATAGGAAAATAATATTTTAGTAGATAAAAGTCTTGAGGCTGCTGGTAAAAGAGAAAAAGTATAAACACATGTTTGAGCATATTCTCGTGTGCCATGCGACATGAAATGCTAAGGGTGTGAAGCCTCCTTGTCCTGTAGACAGGAGACGAAATTGGTGAGTATTACCTCTGTGAAGGCTGGAGGGTCAAAAAGAATTTGACTTTGGTGCTTCCACCCTTATATTATTGCTACTCGCTACGCTGGCAGACATAGGAGGTAATTACCTCTCTTGTCGAGAGATATAATCCCAACAAAGGAGTACTCTACTCTGGAGCCTCGCCATCAAATGCTGTTTAAAGTCATACCCAGGACATATTGTATACATGACGAAGCTTGAAAAATGGGGCGGCTGAAAAGTTGTGTTGAGAGAATCAAGATTACGATTAAAAATCTTTGGTATGTCAATAACCTTTCTCAAATTGTATTTTATTCAGAGCAGAGTTAGTTTCATATCTGATTTCAATGACCTGAAATGGGGTGGGTGTAGTGGTGGTGAAATAGCTCATTTCAACTCTGGCGGCGAGTTATGTTGGAAATTAAAAAAAAAAAAAAATAATCGGATAGTTTCTCAGCATTATGAACTCACTAACAGCTGTATTTGCTATAGAACAGTTGTTTGAAAACTTCTAGTTTCGACGACAACTCAAGCATCAACCAGCGAGAAATTTCACAAATGAAACTTCGTAAACCATTTTCGACATTTTCAAATTATTCACAGTAATTTCTTCATAAATTGCACTTTTTTTCATGTTAGTCGCATTTTTGTATTTCTTTTATGTATAAATGTCGGCAGTAAGATATATTAACTTCCAATAAACACATTAAGCAGTTTTGAAGAAGAAGAAAAAACAAAGTGTGGATATTGTCATGATTTTACAAATGAAACAAAGAAATTCTAAAAGATCCAATCATTAAATGAATCAACCAACAAATTGCTAAGTAAGTAAGATATAATTATTCAGTTCAATTACAACAACTAGAGACAACAAACTGTTACTGTCACATCATAGGTTAAGTAAAAGTTAGTTGAACAAAAACACCCAACAAACAGTAAGATATATCTTGACTCCACATTGGTTCATTTTCAAAATGTTTCTTGAAAGCAGCAAACTCTCTTTCCGGTTCAACTTTTATATTTAACAAAAATCTTTCCAGATCAAAATTACTGAAATTTCCAAACTAGAACTGACATAATTAAAACCTTAAAACATGGCTTTTCAAAACGACAAGAAATAAGGAAATAAAGTAAAGTCGGTTTGGGCGGCTTAATGTTGTTATCAGCCAGACAGCGAGGGAGTATATCCCCTTTTCTCTTTGATTTATTATTATTTTAGCATCTGAGGTGGATCGCCGCACCTAACATCAGCTTCTCACTTTACCACACAGATCCCTGTGCTGCTCATACGCTGAGTTGGCGAGTGTCGGTATCGTACCAGGAACCTTGTGATTCATAGGCGCATACTCTATCGACTAAGCTAAACCGACCCTCGAGTCGTACTGACAGTACGGATTCTCTTCTCTCTCTCTCTCTCTCTCTCTCTCTCTCTCTCTCTCTCTCTCTCTCGCCATCCGTCTCTATTAGTCATCGTTTCTGGCAAGTCCTCAACACGGCATCCAATGTCCACTGTTGTATGTAGGTTTTTGCTTGTCGGCTAACACTAGGGTGTACATGTGTAGTTGTCTACTGGAGAACGTCACTTATGAGTTCGTCATTGCTTTTCTAGCAGTGCCCAGCATGACACGTCCTACTTGGATGGTTTATGTGATAGGAGGTAAGCAGCCTTATAGCTGCTGTTTTGTGGGATGCTGCTACCAAGATTTGTTTAAAAACGACATCATCCTAGTGTAATTCCCATCTAGCTTTGTCTCCAAGCGTTTCATTAAAGTTCAAGGGTGTAACCACACAGTAGTACTGACCCGGGTACAGTTTGGAAGAATTCCAGTTTCATTTTATCAGAGGTCAGATTTGCATATGACCGATAACCTGTCAATAGCAGTTCCTACCTTTCCTGTGTACATATTGACATCACTTTCAGTAGATGAGATATTGCTACCTAGGTGTGAACTGGGCTACTAACAATAGAGGCTTGCCATTTAATGTGGAAATACCTCCATTAGGCAATGCAGCAGAGATTCAGCTCGAGCAAGTATATTTGCGAGAAGCGCTAGATCATCTGCGTAGTCCGTAATAGTTTATGTGGGATACCATCTGCTTATTACCTTTTTAGAGTAAAACCATTTTCCTTCCAAGCAGATCTTAAATAGAAATGGTGCTCTTTGCAAGATTTGCAGTGCCAATGTCAAAGAAATCCGTGTCACCCTCAGGGAAATGAACCATTGTCTCTGTATCTTTGTAGAGCATCATTGAAGCGGTAACAGTTTTTTTGGGAAGACCATATGCTTGTAGCATTTGCTTCATCTTTCCACTTTATATGGAGTAAAATGCCTGGGAGAAGTCTACAAACAATAGTGTTGCCTCGATATTTTTTGCACAAACTCCTTTTATGATTCGACGAATAGACAGAATCGGAGAAGTTATAGATCGATTTCTCCGCAATGCGTTTAAATTTTTCCCCAAAGTTTCGTCGACTTCGGGTTGGATGCGATTGAGAAATAAAGTATTATAAACTTTAGCAGATATGGTAGTAAGAGTTATGCCTCTGTAGTTCTTAGTGATTCCACAAAGTCACCTTTCTTCGGGAATGGGAAGATATAGTCTTTCGTCCATTTCTCTACTGTGATTTGTTTATATACTGTTTGATCGGTATGCACACAGCTGCTGCTTCTAAGTGAGCAATGACAAAGTTTTCATGTTCGTCATTTGGAGTATGCCTTTCTGATGTCTCTTGAAGAGTATCAAACTTGTTTGTTGTTTATTGATTTTAACGGCAAATCAACCCGTCTGGGTCATGCCTAACGGTTAGGAAGTTATACATATCGTGTATTTATATTTATACTTTTTAGTAATTGGTTTTTAAAAATGTGTTAGCATTATTGAGGATTATGTTGTATGGTATTGATTTGTTTCATGTCTATATTCTATGGTATAATTTTATTTTTCTCAAAAAAAAAAAAAAAAAGAGAATATCCTCCATGTTGACATTTTCAAACAGATCTTTCATATTGTTTGCTTTAAAATAACGGTTTCTGATGTGAGCAAGAAACCTGCATTCCATGAATAAGTGTTTAACTGTCAAAGGTGTTTGACATGTTCCACATTGTGGTTGTTGTTCTTGTTTGAGTATATTGGAGTGCGTTAATCTTGTATGACCAATGCGTGATCGAGATACAATTCCTTGTTCCTTTCTAGACTTCCTTAAAGTTGGTCTCCAGCCTCTCAAAGTGGGTTTGATGTAGATGTTGTTATTCCAGTGTTGTTGACATTTTGTATGAAGGAATCTATTGATTTTAGGTTTCAAACCAGTATATGGTATCTTGAAATTGTCGGGGATCAAATCTAGAATCGATTTAGCTGCGGAGTCTGCTCTTTCATTTCCACTCACTTGGGATCCAGCATATCATAATCTCCTTAGAGTTAGACATCAAGTCTAATCTATTCAGGAGCTTAATGATGAGAGGGTTTTCCATTTTTTTTCCTTAATGATAGTAGGACAGAGAGCGTGTCTGAGAAGATGATATATTTTTTGTGGTTATTTTCATAGATTATGTCAAGTTCTAGATCTATTGCACGGGTTTCAGCTGAAAAAATGGAACTTTCATTTGGGAGAGCTTTTCTTACAATTTTTTAATTTAAAATAGCTGCACATGCTGTTTTGTTATTGTCCTTAGAGCCATCTGTAAAGATGTAGAGGTGGTTGTGGGTAGCGTTCTAGAATATTGTGGAATTTATCTTGGTAAGTGCTAGGATGGGAATTCACTTAGCTCAAGGATCACTTTAGGTTTTTTAATGATCCAAGGTGGTGTTTTTGGTATAATGGTTTTGTGAATATTTGTGAGAGGAATTTTAGATTCTTTGAGGATGAATTCCATTCGGAGTCCAAAAGGTTTTATTGATTTTTCATTTTTTTCAAAACACTCCTTGTATTCTTGATTGAAGGTGCAGTTATAAGCTGGGTTGGATAGGCAGGATTTGAGTTTTGTGTAGTATTGCAAGGCTAGTTTTTCGCATCTTAGCTGTAGAGGTGCTTCATAAGCATCTACGTATAGGCTATCGGCTGGAGAAGTTCTGAAGGCTCCTATGACTTGCCTTAAGCCTTCATGGTGTACAGAGTTGAGCTCTTTGAGGTAAGACCTCCTAGCAGATCTATATATAAAGCAGGCATAATCAAGTTTGGAACGGACTAGTGATCAAACTTGTTTCTTACAGTTACCGATAGTGATCGCATATATTACTATTAGCAATATACTATATAGTACAGATTCACCTGTTTGTTTCTTATTTCTGTGTAGACTAAGGCGAATCTTTACTGAGACAATTCTGTGATCGAAAAATACTCCTTCAAAAGATTATAGCGCTGTTTATCCACTTCTTGTTTATTGATATATAATCTAGCTGTGTTTTTAGTTATTTTGGGTAGGTATAAATCCATAGTTATCCCTTCCTTTTCTGAAATTTGGTATTTAGGCATCCAATCCTGTTCTCGAGAGAATACTCGGCTATATGTTCACCATTTCTGTTTGAAGAGTTGTATAAACAGAATCTATCATTTTCCTCTTTGACTGTTTGAGCATTCATGTCTCCACCAATGACCAGAACGCTGTGTTTAGGAATGTGACGGATTAGGGAAGATAGTTAATTATCAAAGGTGGTGATATTAGTTTAATCACTGGCATTAATGGGACTGTAGCATGAGACGAATATTGTGCAAGGATTGCCATTAAATGGTGTACACATTATTCTCGATGGGGTTTTCTCTATGCTATTTCGTGATTTTAAAACACAAGGACTGAGAAGCATTCCTTGATATACAATAGCGGCATTGACGAATTTTTCCCATGCAGATAACGACACAAATGTCCATCCATTACTGGATTTCTTATATTTTAGTTCTCGTTAGCTATCGTAATATCTATGTTCCTGTATGTATATGACGTCTACATTCTTATCGGCTCCAGACGATGTAAGCTTAGGTTGCTGATTTATTGTATCTAATGTTCTAACGTTAAAGGTTGTCATGTTGAAAATGTTTTTTGCTTTTAAGGAAATTTAGTTAGTGTTTGGGTTCTGTGATTTTTCGAACATTAGAGCCTGACTGGTTTGGTTTGTTTTGTTTTATGGCATATAAACCTCTGTGGATCATTTAATGCCGACAAAATTTTGGAATAAATTCATTCTTAATGGATACTCAATTTTTATAAACATTTTTGTATTTAACCCATAGATGGGACCCTAACAGGTACTAACACTCCGGGTCAGAGTAGACCAGAGAGCAATGGTGATGAAGGGGTGCTCCACATTCCCCAAACCTCCAGAACTGGAACCTCACCATCAGATAAAGTTTAACGTCATTCCCTGGACATGATGAACCCCCAGCCACCGCCTTTTAGCACATATATGATAAAAAGGGTTGGGGCTTGCCATAAGAACAATAGGGTGGGGGCAATCATGTAGGTGCTAGGGCTTGACGTGACCAGCCGATTGATCGGAGGAAACCTCTTCGACCGCCCGTCTTGCTCAAGTAAGGGCAAAGTGGAGTGTTGCATGTCATGGACTGCTCAGCCACCTGGGTTCTATCCTTAAGCATCACGGGTCGCCACTCACGGCCAACAGGTGGCCCCATTGGGGGAGTATCACCCTTCTGCAGAGGTGCAGTCGGTGTATTTGGGTATTTAGGCATACAATCCTGTTCTGACAGGGTGACATTATGGCCTGAGCTACTACCTCCGCAGAACGTGTTGAGCCGCGTGAAAGGCGATGCGGTTTGGATTTTTGGTTTGAATTGGAGCCATTTTAATCTTTTGGTTGGTACTTTTTTTTCTCGTAAATAGACACCATCCTAGTAGATGAATCGCAGTAGTTTCCTGGGCGAACTGTTTGATCCTAGTCGTTGACCTATGCGGTTCATCCACCCAGTAAGGTGAACAGCATCGTTGTCACACTTTTGGGTTGATCCGCCTTATTTTGCATCTACCATACTGCATCACATATCTACCACTGCTACGCACTTGAATGATCCGTATAATACTCTCCTCTCTTAGAATCTGACATCCAGGTGCAAGATTGTTGAATTCCTATAGAGGCCGCATGTTTGGTTAACGCGGAGTTTGATCTCTCCGGTTTAACCGTAGTTTTATAGCAGCGGAGTTATGTATCTCCGGTTATTACCCTTGTAGGGTTTTGATTATGTGAGTCTCCTTCTGAAAAAAATGTAATTTTTCCCAAGTTTTAACTTAGTTAAAGTGCAGAAAGTCGTTACATTGAAAAATAGAAAATGTTTGGTTTGGTTCGTTTGTTTTACAGTATATCAACCCTTTTCAGGCCATTTAATACCGAAACAAGTAATTTTCATAAAAGTTTCTATGTTTCCATTTCCTAATATCTTCATCACCACGGTGGTCTGAAAAACTCACAAGGAGTGAAATGATAATAATAAAATAATATCTTTTTTTGTGATGAAGTTTGTTTATATCATAAGTAGCGAAAAGAAAATGAAACATTACTTATGAATAGTAATGCAAGTGTTTTTGTAAGTAAAATAAAATAAAAGACAAAAAAGGATTTCATAGAAAAATATTTGTAAAAACAAAATTAAAATCAAGAAAGGATGCTGTACATGAAACTCTATCAAATATTTAAATTATAAGAAAATACAGGTTGTTCATAAAGTCTCTTTATCTCATTTTCCAGATACCATAGAAATTATACTCTGATCCTAGTTTGTTACATACAAAAGAGTAGAATAACAATATCAACGTTATCTACTATATACATATATAAAGGGCCGTTGGTGTGTATGTATGTATGTATGTGTTGTAATGGAATATTCCATTCTCTCTCACCCATGTGGTCTGACAATATATATAGTGAGCACAGCATTCTGCTGGGCTGGCTTCGAGGATTAGTAGAGTACCTCACTATTCCTTGTCTGTATTATTGTATCTCTCAGAAATAAAACCCTCTATCTTTAATCTACGAACGCGTTGACTGGTTCTTCCACCTGAATACAACCTTTGTCTGATTGTAACTCTTTTAAGGACACAACAGTATGTATATTCGGATGAAACTGAGAAAATACAACAATTGACGACAAAGTAAATATATATACACATTAAATATCTCGGGTTCTTGCTTTTTGTGCAAAAATTACGAAGATTTGATTTATATTCGAAGATATCAGAGATCAAAATATACATAGAAATAGCATTGAAATTCTACCTAAAAATAACCAGCATTTTTAAATATCAAAAGTAAACAAATCAATACATCAAACGATGCTGGGTAGCCGCTTCTAGTCAAAATGTACAGGGCGTCCATAAAGTCTCTTTACCACGTTTTGAATAAGATAAACTGTTCATTATAAAATGTAGCCATTAATGAATAAAGGCCATTAATGAATAAAATCGGACATTTCACTGAATTTTGGTAATTATTTTAAAATCAAGAAATTAAAAGAAATATTCATTACCTCCCTTTAATATTTTTGCGCATACCTATATTTTATCATTTACAAATATCTTCGCTTATATTATCTTTACCAGGTCACCCCACGTGGTGTTAACTAGCTAGATTAGCAAACCATTAGTAATGAGTTCATTTCTCACTGGGTGCCCCATACTTTTGGCTTTGTGCGGCAGCTAAGTTAAGCTTAGTAAATAACTATATAAACTTATAATTCTTTGATTGAAACATTTCTTGTCGCTTTCAGCATATATTTGTTTTTGTTCTCTGGTGTCGTATTTTTTTTTTTGTTACAACCTGTCAAACACAGACGTCTCGGCTTTATATATATATATATATATATATATATATATATATATATATATACAATTTTTTTTAGATCTTAATATTACATTTAGATTTAGTTTATCAACCATTACTAAGTAGCTTGGCTTCTCACCTATGTTGCTGTCGTGATCACCCCAATCTTCGCCTCGTCAACCGGCCCGCAGGAATGTTGATGATATTAAAGTGCCCCCGCGGTGCAGAAATTTGGGGACCACCGAATAAGCACACAAACACAGTTTGAACAGTAGTCAGATCGATAACGACACCATGGCATATTTAGATTACATAATTGGTGAACTATTTTCTTTATCATGAACACTTATTTCCTTTATCTTACAAAGATAAAAGCTCTCCATTATATATATATATATATATATATATATATATATATATAATAATGGACTCTCCCGTCGATTTTCGACGTATGAGGGTTCATACACACAATGAACTCCCACACAGGGATTTGTTTATAGTGGTGAAGGCTTGTGTTGGACCATCCACACTTTTTGGCACAGTCGATAGGAAAGACTTGGTGCATCAAGGGTTGCCACAAACCCAATCAACGACCGACCTCAGGAATTTTGAATTCAGAGTTATCCCTCTCCTAGACTGGTTACCTACCCAAGGCTGAAGGGCCCAGTCTGCCCTACTATTTAACCCATAGCTGGAGGGAGAATATATGGATTCATACATTTCCCAAGGGCATTAGTGCTATGTGAAATGCCAACAGCTTCGTCTAGGAATTGAACTCGAATCGACGAGACCATTTTCCACGACACACACACACACACACACACACACACACATATATATATATATATATATATATATATATATATATATATATATATATTATAAAATAACAGTGGGGGATGAAGTAACGTTTTTTTCTGTTATTAACTGGGCATGTAACGTGAATTATCAGAGTGGTTGTAGGAATTACATTCCTTACTTATTCCGTTTCTCCAGTTGGGCGCCAGGTGGCGTGGTAAGCAGCCTAATAAAACCAGAAGCACCAAAGTCAAAATCCATGTTCACTCTTTCATCTTCTAGCATCGACAAGGTAACACGCACCAGTTACATCTCCTGGCTACGTGAGAAGGGGTTTTCGCCCCCAGCAACCACGCGTCGCACAGTACACACGCTCAACATGCAAGATTTTAATTTTCTTCTTTAAGCAACAGCCTCAAGAATTTTATCGACACAGAAGACTATTTACTTATTAGGACATTTCACCATATACAACTATTTATAAGCTTCTTTGTGTCTTCTGTAATTTCTCTATCTCTTCTATAAGTTTGCTCCTGCAAATAAAAGTTGTTTTTGTTTATTCGCCGTATATTTGCATATACAGTATTGGCCAAAACGGATGACTCACAACTGATATTCTTTGTCAATTTAGGCTTCTTGGCAGGCTCATAAGACTTTAAATTGGCACACTATAACCTTCAGCGAATTGCCTTTTGGCTGGGTAGGTGACCATCTTTTGGTTTGGTTTTAGTTTGGTTTGGTTTGGTTTGTTTAACAGCATATCAACCTCGGTGGGTCATTTAATGCCAACAGAGTTTTGAAATAAATTCATTCTTAATGGAGACTCAATTTTTTTATAAACACGTTTTCCTATTTAACCCATAGATGGAACCCTAACAGGTACTACTACTCCGGGTCCCATCTTTTGGTAAACCAGCATGTATTGTTTTGGGTGATTTTCTGTGAGACTTTTTTGCAACCAAAATCAATGAGTCATCCAAACGTTTGGTGGTGCGGTTTGGACGATCAGTTGGTTTCTTATAGCCATCATTTTTAGAAATTTTAAGATTATTCATCAACCTGGCAACTTTTGGTTGTTTCAGTCGCAATCTGGCAGCGATTTCGCGATGGGATGTATTTTTATTTACTGGGAATTTTGATCTGCGCATACATCTATGATGAAAGTCTTTTATCAGGCATAGTCACTATTGCCGCACTTTGTATCACTATAATTCTCAGCTGAGTCCCATTTCTAATCACAGCTAAATCACACCTGAACGAAAACATGTCATAAAAATGAATACGCTTTGATCGGAAAAAAACAATGCGTCATATAATTTGATAAATCAAAATGAACCTATCAAGTGCGAAATAAATGAACACTGCATGATGGGAAATGTACAGGAAAAATCCTGAGAGTCATCCATTGTGTCCAATATTGTATATCTTACTACACACAGTCTTAAAGAACAAAGTGTCCGGGTTTGTTCAATTACAACTAAAAATGTTAACAACGAGCTGTGATTTCCAAAGTGACAAACATATGAAGGCAACCTTGACACGTCCAAACCGTAGCTCGCAGCCGCTACATGGTATACCCAAGTATTCGCTGGTTCACTCTTTATCAATGATCGTGTCATGAAGGAACGAGAAACTGTTGAAATATCTGACAATGGGACAGTGCAGAGAAGAACGGATTTATGCCTTTCCCAAGTGCCAATTTAACATTAGCTGTTCTATTCAGAATTCAAATTTGGGTTTGCCGATAATCGTTACGCTTAATATATGAAAACTTTTATTTATCAGAAATTAATTTATTTCGGTTACCTTTGCCTCTTCAAGTCTGATTCCATATATTTATTAATAATATATTCCGTATATGTAAAAATATCCACATACACTGGTATTTACATGTACATACGCAAAATCTTTATATGTAGGTTTGAGTTCTCAATTTTGGTTGAATCATATCCCAGAAACACTTGATACCATGTGTACACACACACACACACACACACACAAGGTCTGCAAGAACGATCTCAGGTGCTTTGGCATTGACCCTTCCAGCTGGGAAAATTTGGTCCAGGACCGCCCTCGGTGGCGGCAGGCTCTGCAGAGCTCTGTAGAGGACTGTTCATGCCTGAAGTCACTCTGGCGCAACACCATGAAGCTAGGAGGTCCAGAAGAAAGCAGCAGCAACAAAGCGCTGGCACATCAACATCTTCAGGGACAGCCTTCACATGCGACATCTGTGGTCGAGAATGTTTTTCTAACATTGGAGTTTACAGTCACAGGAGGCGCTGTAACTTCAGGGGCACAAAAAAACTATATTATAGTCTTCCGAGACTGAAATGCCAATAACAGTCATCAGACCGCTGAGTTTAAAGCCCCATGAATTTTCTGTTTACCATTTTGAATAAAGTCAATAGATTTTGAAAAAAAATTTTACGGTTAACATTTTGTACAGAATGTTGCTTTTCAAATTAAGTTCAGCAATTCATGTTGTTTTGAATTTTGAATAATTTAGATTTTATAGAACAATTTTTTTTAGGAGGATAGACAGCAGATAAGCTATATAACAGATACATAAATTATACCTCTGTTTTTGGTATGTACGTATCGACTTATAATTTTAAAAAAAGATGTGATTGAGCATTAAAATCGCGCATATACATCAAAATGCTTATAATAAGGTACAACATTTAGTTTTTAATGTTTACTGATTAAATGACATAATTCATCAGCTGACTTGCCTTTTTCGTCCAGATTAATTCAGGATGGATTAAAAATTAATCGATCAGTGGAACTCTTCAAAGTTCTTCATAAGTAAGGACAAAAACAGCCTTTAGAAAAATAGAATTGTTTCAAACCATTACGAGTTCAGGGTTACATTTTTTTAAGATAATATTTTTAATGTAAATAAATAAATAAATAAAAATCCTGAAATAAATGAATAGCATAATGCACGAATTCTTAGCTCCTTCTATCGTTAAAATTAATTTCTCTGGCTCTTCTCTTCCTCCCTTCTCTCACTCCCTGGTTTTTCTAAAAATCCTTTTAGACCGGTCATGGATCAGCTACTTTTTCTAATATATATATATATATATATATATATATATATATTATATATATATATATATCACAGAGATGACAATATGCTAACTTACCGTTATTTCAAACGTGTATCCAGATTGTACATGTCCGTTCACTTTTCGAGCATTTTTGCTTTCATTCAAAATGAAATCTACAATAGTAAACGTGTAATTTTACTTTGTCATTTGACGTTAATTGAATTCCTTCTTATTTCAATGAAAAAAGAAAATTGACGTCATCAGGTTTTACAATGATTATCCAAGCTTATATTATTTCAAAGAAAAAGGAAATTTTACGTCACCAAGTTTTACAGCTTTTTTTTAGGCTTATTTATATTATTAATAACGTCTTAAGCTTATTGTCGTCGTTTTCTGCCTCGACCATATAATGAACAATTATGACGTGGCTATAATTTGTATGCGTTCCAGGTCAGTTTCAGATCAATGAAATGAGTAGTTGAGAAAAGTTAATGACTGATCGGCTTGTTTTATCAGCGGACGCCATTAGATTAATGGGAAGGGAGTAACCAAACACCCGTAATTTTATTTCTTTTTTCTGTTCTGTTCTTTTTTTTGTTTTTGTTTCGTTTTGTTTCGTTTTTTTCTTTCTTTTTTGGATTTTACATCATGTCAACCCTTGTTCGATTATTTCATGCCGAAGACGTTTTGTTCTATTCATTCTTGATGGTATTGAATTTTTTTTTTAACTCAATTTTTTAAAAACACATTTTATTAACTCATTTTCTTCTATTTAATCCATAGATGTGACCCTAAAATGTACTACCACTCCGATTCAGTGTGAAATTGGAAGTAATAGCGATAAAGGGGTACTCCATATTCCCCAGAGACCTTGAATTAGAACTTCACCATTAATGCAGTTTAATGTCATACCACAATTCTAAGATCCTCAGCCACCGCCATCTAGTACATATATGATGAAAAGGGTTGGGGTTTGCCATAAGGGCCGTAGGGTCAGGACAATCATATAGGTGCTAGGGCTTAACGTGACCATCTGATTGATCAGAGGATGCCTCTCCAACCGTCCGTTTAGCCTAAGTAAGGGCCAAAGTAAAGTGTTTCATTCATGGACTGCTGAGCCACCAGGGTTCCATCCTTAAGCATCACAGATCACCACCAAAATCCGACAATCATATAGGTGCTAGGGTATAAGCACCATGGATCACCACCAAAATCCAACAGGTAGCCTCATTTGTGTGTGTGTGTGGGGGGGGGTTCTTACCCCTATTCAAAGGTGCAGTCGGCGTACTCCACTGCCCCAGACCAATATTTTAAAATATTGAATTGATTTTATTTTTATTTTTATTTTTGGAATTGATTATTTCTTTTTGTATTGATTTTGATTTTCTCGCCTCTTTGCCCCGAAGCTGAAGCCACGGAGCAAGGTAAGTCACTATTCAGTAATTATGATCTTACGATGCCAGTTTATTAACCATTACACTAAGGCAAGGCGCTTAGTATCTATATACGTTAGTGTAACGTTAGTTTTTACATGTTGTGTTTCGAATTTAATTTTCACCGTGTTTAAAACTAGCTCAAATTGAATCTCTCATATTTATCTGATGGCAAGGTTCTAGTTCTGTAGGTCTTGGTAGTGTGGAGGTTGCATTTCAAATTAAGTTCACCGATTTAAGTTGTTTTGAATTTTAAATGATTTGGATTTTAAAGAACAAAATTTATTAGAGAATATAAAGCAGATAATTATATAAAAATACGTAAATTATACGTCTGTTTTGGTATGTACCTGTCGACTTATAACTAACAAAAGGAGGTGTCATTGAGCATTAAAATTGCGCATACACATTAATATGCTTACAATAAGGAAAAGTACAAAATTTAGTTTTTGATTTTTACTTATTAAATGATATAATTCCATAATTAAAAATCAATCGATTTGTGGAACTCTTTTAAAGTTCTTCATAAGGACAAAAACCAGCGTTTGGAAAAATAAAATTGTTTCAAACCTCTCACGAGTTTAGGGTTATATTTTTAAAAGTAATATCTTAAATATAAATAAATTAAAAAGAAAAACAATTCCTGAAATAAATGAATATTATAATACACGAATTCTGAGCTTCTTTTATCGTTAAAATGAATTTCTCTAACTTCTCTCTTCCTCCTTTCTCTTATTCCCTGGTTTTTCTAAAATTGAATCTCATATACTTATCTGTTAACGAGGTTCCATTTTTATTGCCATTTGAAAAAAAAAAAAGAAAATTTTACAGGAAGGCTACACTCTGTCATAGCCCCCCAGAGAATAGATGAAGATTGTCTTTCTTCATCTCAGAACCGCAAGGTTCCGGATTCGATACGGGCCTCGCCAACTTCGCGCACGAATAACACAGCTATCAGGCTGCTACCGACAATATATATATATTATATATATATATATATATATATATATATATATATATATATATATACAGTGTGTGTTAAAAAATGTATTTACATAACCAGAACGCTGACTTAATACTACTGATTTAATAAGCTTAGCTTAGCTTGGTTTCACGCAAGTTCAAGAATATGGAACACCCAGTAAAAACAAAACTCACATACGCTGAGTTGGCGATGACCGGTATCGAACCAAGAACCTTGTGGTTCAAAGGCAGGTGTTCTACCGACTGAGATAAACCGGTACTATAGTTATTTCCTAACATCTCTGCATAAAATAACCTCAGACCGGTTGACATGGCGTAAAAATCAATCAATCAAATATTTTTAGAGGCATGGTTAGGGCGTGTACACATTCGATCAGATCAGTTACAAATTAATTTGGCGTTGATTGTTCATATTACTGTCAGGTAATCGCAAGGTGTGTCCTAAGTATTTTATTATGTTGTAGCCACCCATCGCTTTTCAAAACATTTTTTTTAAAGGCGTAAATCTGCATTACTCGTCACCGTAGAAATCGATACGGGTATTTATTTATCGTTATTTTTGATATCATCAAAACTAAACGAACCAGCAATCCGATTTTATAATTTATTGAATTTGTTTAGTTTTATATATATTTACCAACCCCTCCGCACAAGCAGGATGTGACACAAGGTCAATACCGTAAGCGGACTTTAAAAGGTTTGAATTCAGAGTTTTCCTTTTTCTAGACTGGTTGCCTAAGTAGTAAAGTCGGCCTGATATCGGCATCAGCCATACAGCGAGGGAGTATATCCCCTCTTCACTAGCGCTAGACCAAGGAGAGTATTTCAGCGTCTGATGTGAAGCGCCACACCTACCATCAGCACCTCATTTTACCGCACCGATCCCCGTGCTACTCATACGCTGAGTTGGCGAGGGCCGGTATCGAACCAGGAACCTTGTGGTTCCTATGCCTAACCAAGGTTAACGAGTCCAGCCTGACCTATTATTTATCCATAGCTGGAAGGAGAATAATTGGTAAAAAAAGAGACGATCCAAATTGCGAGGGGGGTTCGAACTCGCTTCCTACGATATCACAGACCAGCACATTAACCACTACACCACCACATAGCATTAACTTAAATGATTTGATGATACAAACAGAAATTATCATTTATTTATTAAATAAGCCCTAGTGTTATATTTCGAAGTGAAAATTAATTAACAGACGATTTTTCTACATTATATTTTAATGTAAGATTTTTAAAACGATAGTTCATGTTTAACAAACTAAAGATACGTTTTTATATTAAAATAGGTTTTGATTTTAATTTAAAAAACAAATTACTTATTTCACGTTGTTAATTTAATAGCATTTTTTAAAAATTATAAATCTTTAAAAAAAACACATTTTTTAGTTATTTCATATTGTTGTTTTTACTTCAGTAGCAATTTTTTTAAATATAAAAACGCCCTGTCGGCGATCAAAACCGAATGCGCCGACTGCACCTCTGCAAGGAGTAAGACACCTCCAATGGAGCCATCTGTTGGCCGTGGGTGGCGACCCGTGATGCTTAAGGATAGAACCCAGGTGGCTGAGCAGTCCATGACTTGCAATATTCCACTTTAGGCTTTTCTTGGGTTAGACGGGCGGTCGGAGAGGTCCCCTCCGATCAATCGGCTGGCCACGTCAAGCCCTAGCACCTATATGATTGCCCCAACCCTATTGCCCTTGTGGCAACCCTCAATCCTTCTTATATGGGTGCTAGAAGGCGGTGGCTGAGGGTCTTCATGTCCTGGGAATGACGTTAAACTCTATCTGATGGTGAGGTTCCAGTTCTGGAGGTTTGGGGAATGTGGAGCACCCTTCATCACCATTGCTCCCTGGTCCACTCTGACCCAGAGTGGTAGTACCTGTTAGGTCCCATCTATGGGTTAAATAGAAAAACATGAGTTTATAAACAAAATTGTATTATGCATTAAGAATGAATTTATTTCACAAATTTGTCGGCATTAAATAACCCACCGAGGTTGATATGCCATAAAACAAAACAAACCAAAACCAAAAAGTATAAAAATAGAATACATTTCCCAAGGGAAAGAACTACGTGAAATGCAAATAGCGTCGTATAAGATTTGAACTCATCTCACCGTGTCAATTTCCTACGATGATAACCATTGCACTACACGCCTCCAATTAGTTTAGTTTTATAAATCAAATTCACTTTTTCTTTCTAAGAAAAAAAAAGAAGAAAGTAAAAACCCAGGCCTTACCATAGAACGGTGATTAGCAAGCTTATAGTAGATCAATTTGCTAGTGTAAAGAGTTCGATTCTCACTGGGTGCACCCAAAAGAAAGCTAAGCTTGGTAAACACTTGCTTGTATGTCAACTATGTATCATAGTACGGAGGAAGCCTATCGTAATGTAATGGTGAAAAAGTTCGTTTATAGTTCGATCCCCCAACTTTGCTGGTGGGGCTTAGAATACGTTGGCTGTATCCCTTGCATAAAAGGGTGTATCCTGGGTATAACACTAAACCGCATCTAGAAGTGAGGCTCTAGTTCTGGAGATCCGGGGGTGTAGAGTACCTTTTCATTTTCATTACTTCCAGGTCTGCTCTGACCCGGAGAGGTAGTATCTATTATGGTCTCATCTCTAGGTCAAATTGACCTGTTTTGAAATTATTTGTATTAGATAGGAATACTTGATATCATATAATCGTGTGCAAAAAAACCTAAGAAACTACACACAAAATATAGATGTAAATTGGAGTTCTGGAAAGTGGGGAGTACCCATTCATTGTCATTACTCCCAAGTTCCACTCTGTTGTGGTAGTACATTTTAGGGTCCCATCTATGGATCAAATAGAGCTGTTTGCAAATTAATGAAAATTATTTCTACCAGTTTATTGATACGCATAAAATTAATGAAAATTATTTCTACCAGTTTATTGATACACATGAAGTTAATAATGAATCTAACATGAAAATTATTCTACCAATTTATTAATATACATGAAGTTAATGAAATTATTTCTACCAGTTAAAACCAAACCAAACAAAAATATTTACCTACAAACTATTCGCTGACAAATTATATTTACAAATAAACCAGATGTGGCATTAAATAGTCCACAAAGGTTGATATGCCATTAAAAAAATAACCGACCAGCTAACATGAAAATTATTTCTACCAATCAATACATGAAACCAATGAAAATTTTTGCCAATATATTAATACACGTGAAAGTTCTACCAAATCAAACAAAAATATTGACGTACAAAACTATTAGCTCACAAATTATATATATAAATATTAATACAAATTATATATATATAGATATTAATAAATTTGAAGTTAATAAAAAATCTAACATAAAATTTATTTCTACCAATTTATTAATATACATGAAGCTAAAAAAATCATGTATATAAAGAATAAAAAAAAAACAAGATTTGGCATTAAATAATCCACATGGGTTGATATGCCATTAAACACCTACCAACCAACCAATCAGCCTTAGTGGACAGACAGACACACAACACACACACACACACACACGATATATATATATATACAAGGTGTGTCAAAGAAGTATAGAGATTTTTGTAACGTTCTGTTCATTAATTTTTTTTTCAGAATACAAGGTGTGCCAAAAAAAGTACCAAGTTTAAAGCTGTATTTACCAAGATAGAAATGAAGAATGAATGGAACGTTATTTTTTTTCAGAATACAAGGTGTGTCAAAAAGTACAAAAAATATCGATACATTTTAACACACACTATATATATATATATATATATATATATATATATATATATTTTTGTGGAAACCTAGACATGGACATATCAGCAAAGACTTCAGCTCTGTACGGATACTGGATGTCGTGGGGAGAACTTGCCAGGAACAATAATTGATAGGGATGAGTGGTGTGTGTGTGTGTGTGTGTGTGTGTGAGAGAGAGAGAGAGAGAGAGAGAGAGAGAGAGAGAGAGAGAGAGAGAGTCATGGAAATCCGTACTATCAGTGCGACATGATGATGATGATAATGATGATGATGATGATGATGATGATGATGATGACACTCATTGTTATCAATGCTTTCATCGCCGCTAATTGTCTTGACGCCATCTTAGCGCGACACACTGTTAGATTAAGAAGACCTGGGATACGAGATTTCTCACGAGATCTCGTCAGCCACGTTGTGTTGATTAATTATATAGAAAAAGTCTTTTGACATTAGTGTAATTTTCTCAACTCCTTACCTGCGATGAGAATTGGTGATTTTTGGGGCGAGGGACACTTTATTAACTCTAAACTTGTCCTTTAATTAGCATCTCAGAAAGAAAAGAAAAGAAAATTCTCGTTAAAATTCCAGTGTTCTGCAACTAAGGCAACTCTTTAAGGGTAAGGAAACGAGTGACTATAGTGTTAAAGAAAGCTCGTGGTGTAATAATGGTTAGAGTCATAGAGAATGGACTCGTCGACCCTAGTTCAAATTCTGGACGAAGCTTCTTCTTCTTCTTCTTCTTCTTCTTCTTCTTCTTCTTCTTCTTCTTCTTCTTCTTCTTCTTCTTCAGAATATCCGGGTAACACTCATTTCAGTTTCCTGCTGCAACCAAATTTCCAGCCGGATTCTACCTCTCATATTTGGTCGAGCACATAACATTGTGTCATGGTTGGTTGGTTGATGCAATTAACGGCATATTAACTCGTTTAGGGTTATTTCATTCCTAGAGGTTAGGAAACAATATATGTTGTATATCTATATTTACACTTGTGTAGTTTAATCTTTTAACGATATGTCAGCATCGTCGGGCAAGAGGTTACTTTTACATGGTATTGATCAGGTTTGTGTTTATATTTTTGGGTATAATTTTATTTCTCTAAAAAAAAAAAATAGAATGTCATCTATGTTGATTTTTCGCATACATTTTACATATTATTTGCATTAAAAGAACCGTTTCTTCTGAGAGCAGAATCTCCACATTCTATGAGGAAGTGTTTGACATTATATCAACATTATAACCCAACAGAAACCACTATCTACCGTTAACGTCAAATGTAAACGACTACAATATGGCTTCTTAATTTGCTCTTTATGGACCCCTTGATTTTTCTAATGGCAACGTAGAATGAAAAACGAAAATTTTCAAACAGAAACTAAAGCACTACTTATCTGATTTCCCGTTTAGAGACTTCAGTCTCTAGACCTCTAAGTTAAATTGACCGAATGTTTAAAGAGGGCCGTACCCCAGGCAGGATTTGCCCCCTCGTCTAAAATAGACAGGGCTGGGTTTATTTCCAGGTGCCTGAAGCACCCTCTGAAACGGGAATGCCGACGGGAACTACGCATTTTTTTTGGCAGTAGCCATCGCACGATCTTCGATTTGTGCATCACTTCCCACGTTAAAAAGACATCGTGACGCATACCTTTCCCAATGGTACTATCGCTATATAAAAGGCAAACAGCGTAGTCCAAAAATTTGAACTCGTCTCATCGGCCTGTTGGGAGGTTATGGTAAATACCACCTCTATTTAACAGCCTTTGAAAAAATTTTAAAAAAAGTCCCCAAAACACAACAATATCAAAACTAGCAAACAGGGCCGTGAAATATACAAGTAAACTTATAATAAACTTTCAAACTTTGTAAAAAAAAAACTGATGTGGTCACTTCTAGAATAGACTCAGTCATAATTAGTGATCATCCTCCACACATTACTACAACAACCAACATTACGTTTTTTTTTATTGTTGTTTTTTGTTTTGTTTTATGTGACATTTTTTATATTGTGTAATGTGTGAAAAATAACCATTGTCTTGTTTTGTCTTGTCTTGACAACACGTTCAAATTTTCTTCAGAGGACAAACAAATTAATTATGGCGCGGTAATGAACACATTCGAAGAATATTGTCACCCCCAGAAAAAGTCCAAACACACTGACCTTTTGAATTCCTCACTGCTCGACAGGACAAGACTAAATCCATTGACGAATTGTCATCAGACTAAAAAAGAGGAGTCAGGAATGCAAACTAGACCATCTCCGGGATAGTCTAGTTAGAGACTTAATAATTAATGGGTCAAGTGATCTCCGTTTATAAGAAAAGGTTGCTGTTGGAGGTTGACTTGATACTAGAGCTAAAAATAAATCTAAAAACAAACAACAAGAAAAAGTTACAGTGCTTCTTAAGTACGATAACTACCTAGGAAAATTCTTCCCCAAATTATCATGTCTTGGGTACGACGCTGAACTGCGTCTAGGGGTGAAGTTCCAATTCTGGAATTATCGCCATTATTCCCATGTCTACCCTGACCGGAGTGGTAGTATCTATTAGCGTCCCATCTATCGGTTTTCATCTAAAATCGATCAAAAATGAGTTTTAAAAAATGTGTTAAAGATTTAGTTTGAAAGAAAAATTGAATATCCAAAAAGAATGAATAAAACAAATGTTTTTGGCATAAAATAACCCTACAAGGGTTGGCATGCCATAAAATCCAACCAACCAACCAACCAACCAGCCTTCACCTGCAACCAAACTTATGAAGCGAGAACTCGGAACAATGCTTCCAACTATAGCCAAACTTAGGTGCAAAAGGTAGTGATTAAAACACTCCAACAAAAAGCACCACCAACTCCATCCCTTGAATCTTGGGGACCATGTACGCATTCAAGACGACAAGAAATGGTAAGAGGAAAATGCGGTTTTATGGGAGCCTTTTGTTTCTCCAGTTTTAGGCGAATTGTTCGGACGAAAGAAGACAAACACACAATGGAATTTAACACCTTGTATTGACAATAGTACAAGAATATGTTGCAAATTTTGTTGGCATTTGCTACAAAACTTATCTGTGAGGTGAAATACTGTTCGTTGGAGAAGTGGCACTAGCAAGGGTATTCTGGTCGCTGTGGTTATAGAGTTCTGTAGAGACGCGTCCGTTTTGTCAGTTCTCGTCCGATAAGTAAAAATAGGGGATACTCTTTTAGAAGCTTCTCGCCTGGGTAACTGTTCGTTTAAATGACGGTGGATGGGGCCTTTTTTAGTTGACTATTTAGATCCTCAGCCTTCTGATAAGTATGCTGTCGAAACGACCTTCAGTAGTATGCTATGAGACAGTCTTAGAAAGTATGCTGGTTAAGGGCAAGGTGATGGGAGCGCTTATTTCAGAGACTCGCTTCGGTGACAATCTCCAGATAAGTGAGGGTTTTGATTCTGGCGCCAACATCGTATGTTGGTTATCCGCCCTCTAGCGGCAGGGAAGATAATTCTCTATCAAATTTCCGATAATGGTCCAGCATAGGAAAAGTAAAAGAATGTCTTAACCTTGTTCATACTCTGGTTCAAATGGAGAACGGTCGAAAACTTTGTGAAAACCATGGACAACTGCTGGCGAGACCGAGAACTCAAGAATCACTAATCGATCCCTATCCACAAACAACTAACAGATCATCTCCAGAGACATCAGAACTACACCCAGCTGTAGCAAAACAAGCAGTACAAACGAGATCCGGTCGAACAATATACCTACCGGCCTTGCATTCAGAATATGCTCAATAGAAATAATTATAACAGAAAATGAATAATTTTGAGTTATATATTTGTTTATATAGTAATCTCCCTTGAGCATCGCTCTCTGAGTAGATGCTAATACAGAAAAGGCACTGTCATGGCGGTGCTCTTATAACGCACATGTGTAGACTAATAATCTGTGTAAGTCCTTCTTCTCCAGCATGTCCAAGTAACACTCATCCCAGTTTCCTGCAGCAACCAATTCTCCGGTAAGATTGTACCTCTCATATTTAGTCAAAGATATAAGCGATTACTTAGAGACATTGCAATGCTTGTGTTAACGGGTTAAAATCAATCAATCAATCTTTAGAAAGATCTACACAGAAAATGTGAATATACACGTACAATGAACGCAATTCCCTAACCTATAGGCATAAAGTAATCATAGACGGATTGATATGCCGTTAAAACTAATCAATCACTGCAGTAGTAACCGTCTGTGAGATTAGTTTGTTGACAATTGTATATTTGGCCGTTGTAATTAATAGTTACCTTAATTACAAAGAGCAACAACATGTAGTGTTTCTTCGGTCACGATGTTTATAGAACATAGCAAGCAGAGAGTTTACGTTCTACTGCAGCAACTTTCGATTTTGGATGTTTATTTTTACGATACGCTTTTATTACATTTTAGCAGAGCTACCCAGGGTTGCCCGGGATTAAAAAAAACTGAAAATAAATCCCTTATCTATACTTATATATATATGTATAGATTAATACAAATTCTTTTTCTATATATTTGTTTTATCTTTTATCTTTATATATTATTGTCATTAAGTTGTTCATTTTTCATTATGATTATATATGTTGTCCGTTAGTGTATCAGTTTCAGCCTATCTTTACCCTGTGAGGTAAAGGATACACACGTATATATAATATATTCAAACCAGCTTTGAGTGTGGGTTTTCTAACATCGAATAGAATCCTTATACATGTATCTCCGCTTACTTTCAAATGTAGTTATACAAAATGTTCAATTTCAAAAAGTATCAAACTTGAGAAAATTGAATTTTTTTCTTTTGCTTATATTTTATTTTTATTTGCTTTATTATTATTATATTATTATTATTATTATTATTACATACATTATTGATTTATATTTTTCTTATATTTTTCTTTAGCTTTTCTGGTGGAAAATTGAGGGTAAAAGATTTTTTAACCCTGCTTCGTCCAAAAATAGAGTGTGGATTTTATTGAATTTTGGTCTTTGCTGGTCTCCACCAATTTTCCTCTATAAAATGACGTGCACTCGGCCAAAGACAGATATACAGAATCTTTCTTAAACATATGTGTGTATGTGTATGCGTAACAAGGATTTTGCTTGTGCAGGTGTGTTCGCAAGAAGTGTCAGATCATCAGCATAGTCCGCATCCGTAATAGTCTGTGCGGAATATCACCTACTTCTTGTCTTTTTGTAGTGTGAGGCATTTTTCTTTTATGGGATCTAATCAAGGCAGCACGGAACATTGGCCTATTCGTGAACTCCGATATAACTGAGTTCATTTGTTTTAAAAATGAAGGACGCATCTCCACAATCGATGGTAAACTCCTAAACTCGGTGGAACAATTCATGTACCTAGGTAGTAATATCTCATCAACAGAAAGCGATGTTAATGCACTCATAGGAAATGCATGGTCTGCTATAAACAGATTATCAATAATATGGAAATCCGATATCACTGACAAGTTAAAGCGACAATTCTTCCAGATCGAAGTTGTATCAATGCTTCTGTACGGTTGCACCACTTGAACCCAAACATTACTCCTGCATATTTTTGCCTATCTTACTTGGCTGGTTTGTGAGATGGAAGGTAAAATGGTTGCTGTTTTGTGGGGTGTGGTTTTAAAGATTTATTCAAAAATAGCATAATTCTGACACAAGTTTATAAGTGTGGAGTACTCAATGAAGATTTAATCTCAATATGGTGGTAATCTGAAACACTACTTTACTAATGATAAACTTGTTTACCCAGTGTCTCTAAATATGAGAAGTTTTCAATTTCAATTTGGTTAGATCATATATATATATATATATATATATATATATATATATATATATATGAGAAGTAAACAAACAAACAATGTGTTTTGATATGGCTTTTTTAGCCGACAATTTTTGGGAGAATAGTCAGGGTTCGAATCACACACAAAGCGGTCTTCCTGTCTATAGCTCTGCTGATGAGGCCTAATAGGCCGAAATGTACATACAGATTGATTTTTCTCGATTTGTTTAACCTTACATTTGAATAGGTATGCCCGCCTAATTTATTAATTAATTTTCAAAATTAGGTACGACTTCAATTAAGCACATATTCTCCCAAATATATGTGTGTGTGTGTGTGTGTGTGTGTGTGTGTGTGTAAAGGACAGTTGGTGTGTATGGATGTATGTATGTCCAGATGAAACTAGAAAAATAAAACCACGACAAAGTAAATATGTACAGGGTGGTGCAAAAGAGTAGGTATACAGTAGTGTCCCATCAAATTAAGCTAGATGGGAGCTGCACAAGAATGCTGCTTGTAATCTTAAACAAATTGTGGAAACAACACCCCAAGAGAAAACAGCTACCCGGGCCACCTATCACACAGACCATCCGAGTAAGAGGAACAAGACAGACTGGACACTGCTGGAGAAGCGGTGACGAACTCATAAGTGACGTTCTCCAGTGGAAGCCAACACATGGGCACGCTGCTGTAGGCCGTCCAGCAAATACGTACATTGACCAGCTGTATGGATACTGGATGCTGCGTAGAAGACCTCCCGGGGTAATGAGTGATAGGGATGGTTGGCAAGAGATTGCCATGGATATCCATGCTACTAGCGCGAGAGAGGTCCTTTGGAAAAGATTTTTCATATTTTCTATTCATTTCATTCATTTTTTAATTTCATTCATTAATTCATTCTTTTCATTAATTATTAACACTATCTCTCTCTCCTTCTCTCTCTCCTCTCTCTCTCTATATATATATATATATATATATATATTATATATATATATATATATATCAGTTTTATACATGAAGATGGCAGATGGACATGCCGAAAGCACTCGTAATGAAACCTTGGGTGGATTGCTACACCAATTCCACCCTGACTTTAAAAAGATCGCCAGAAAATTAGAAAGGATCGAACAAAAACTCGTCCGACAAGAATCGTCAGTACAGTTTAACGAAACATGTTTAAAAGAAAAAATACTGCCAAAATACACTTATATATATATATATATATATATATATATATATATATATATATATATGGCTGACGTCTGATTTAGGTCGGAAAATTAACACGGAAAGTTTTTTGGTGGTACCCAATGACAGTTTAACTACAGTCTATGAATTAACATTTTGCGAATTGGGTTACGGTTTTAGGGGATTAAGGTTGTTTTTAATTATGTATTGCTTAAAAAAAATAAACAAATAAAAACAAATTACTATACATTTAATGTTGAAAAATGTTTTTTTAAACTAAGTTTAATTGAAATTATACATTTCAATACTAACACAAACAACTGTCTCAATAATAGATTCAATAACTAATTTCAATGGTTATTTGAATAAATCAGAAGTCAGCCATATATATATATATATATATATATATATATATATATATATATATATATACATGAAAGTGGAGAAGATTCTTCACCTATTGTTATGGCTCAAGTTTCAATTCTAACATCATGGCAGATCAAAAGAGCAGTTGACCTCGTTTTGGAAATGTTTTTGTTTTCTTCCCGATCTGGGTCAGTGAAGTCAAGATATGTGATCAAAAGACACGTTTAAACGAAATCAACCCACTTTAACGAAACATTCATATGATAACCACTCTGTAATATTATTCTATCTATCTATCTTTATTAGATGATCTCCAAGCATTGATAACTGCTAGAGAGGTTTTAAAAATTTAAGATATCATTAAAGTTTGCATTTAGAACGGAAGGAATTTGAATTCACACGTTCAGTGGTAAGTTTCTTTTTTCTTTCTTTCTTACCCGACCGAGTTTTCAATCAACAAACACAAGTAATGTTTAATTTGACAAACTCAGGTGATTCATTTAGTTTTTTTTTTCAAGCTAAGCTTAACCGGTTTAAAAATGTCAACAATGTACAGTGAAGTAAAAATACATACCTGAGACGTTATGTTAAACGAACTGTTTGGGCACGATAATTTCTACCGCTTTCTTTCGGCGAGTCAGTGTAATGTTTTATCTTTTAAGTCAAGCATTTTCTACGTGAATGGCAGTTGTAATGATAGTAATCGTATCTCTGACAAGCGGACTGACAAGTAATAAAAAGGTAGCAACGGTTGTTGGGTCATTTTTTTTTGTGGAATTGTAACTTTTAAAACGCGAGCAGAAAAATGGGATCAGGTCTCCAATAAGCACCTCAGCTTCTCAAGCCAGTCAAAGGTTCACATTTTCAGTCGTCACTCTCCTCAAACATTAGTAAACAAACGAACTGGCGATTTTTTTCAAACGTTTATGAATATTTTTCAACAATATTCATTCAAAAATATTCATATACACTTCTGATTATTATTATGTCTTGGACAGTATTTCGCATTAATACTAGTTTTTGATTTTAATAAAAAAAATTGTTTGGTAATACGAGGCACTGCCAAAATCTTGTTTTATTTTCATTTTAAAAACGATTTAAAATGAATTAAATTGATTATTTAAGGTCAAATGTTTGTCTAAGTCGAAAAATAGTAACACAATGAGCATCAGTAAAAAGAATGAAATAATATTTTATATGCAATTTATTTTTAATACATTTTAAACAATTAAATTTTGCTAAAAAATGGCTAATTGAAGATTTATGAAACAAACGCTTTTATTACACTTTCATAAAAATAAAAAATAAATGTAAAATGTTTCTTCTTAGAAATCAATAACATTTTTTAAAAACACACTATGAACCGAAAAATTACTAAATTGTTGATATTTATTTAAATATAATATAATCTTTTTTCGTTCCAAACAAACAGTGTGTAAAAGTCGTTAACCTTAGGAAATCTGAGAAGGGAAGCTTTTTTTAACATAAGACTACAGGAGGTTGTAAATGATAATTTACTTACCCAGATTGATAAACAAAAAATTACCAAAAATCAGGGAATTATCTGATTTCAATAAAATTTTCAGTGTTAACTTATTAATCAACGAATTCCTTTTTTTTTAATTGCTGGATAGTTTCAATCAAACTGATTCAATGTAAATAAATCGAAGTTCTTAGCGTTTTCGAGAACCATAGATGCTTTTGAGGAAACAATTTATATACCTAATTAATAGATAAAATTAATTTAGAATATGAAACGCCTAATTTTAAGTTTTACATTTCCTATTTTTAGATTCTAAAAACGAATCTTTATTTAATAAAGAGTCTACTTTAGTATTGTTATCTAATCATTTTTGGAGAAAACTCAATTGACAAGTTGAACCTTCACTCTTTTAGACAGAACAAATATCGATGTACAACTTTTTTCACTGATATTCTTGTAGCTAATTATATACAGCAGAGTAAAAAAATCTCTAAAAAATTTCAAAAGTTTTTTTTACATTTAATTATTCGATTTTCGGTACTTATTTTTCTACCATATACATATTCACACACACACACACACACACACACACACACACACACACACACATATATATATATATATATATATATATATATATATATATATATATACTAGCAAATATATGCACCCTCCGGGTGCAAGTATTTAAGTTTTAATATAATAAAATATCAAATTAAATTAGAAAAGCTAATGAAACTGAATAAGAATGCAAATAAAAAGATTTTGAACTGAGGGGGTATGATTGAAAAATAGAACAACTTTGAAACCAACTCTTCCATCATTTTCAATTACTCCCATCTTTCATTGCTAAATTTTTTTTAATTTAACTATTTAGTTAAAATAGGAAGTAAAGACTAAAATGACAGTTATTTTTTCTTGTTAATGGATTTCTTTTAAGATTTATCCCCGAGATTTTTGCTCATATTCAATAAGATAAAACCAAACAATTAGAAATCAATAATACTAAGTACATATTTATTAAATTCAAATTTTTAATATCAATATGCAAATTAGCCTTCCCATTCACATTGTAAACCACTATTTTGTTGTATATATAAATACAACTGTATGTTATTAGAATGTAAATATGGTCAACAGTCTTAATGATGTAAAACAATTTTATTAATAATTGAGGTTTAAATAAAAATAAAATCATGGAGAATATGATGTAAATAACAAAGGGAATTGTGACTTGTATAGTAATATAGTTTCGGTTACAGACAGACAAACCCACAATCTCCATTATAATAAGATATATATATATATATATATATATATATATATATATTATATATATATATATATATAATGAAGAATTGCAAGTAAGAAAAGTGTATGCATAGAAACACTGCTCTATGCTATAATAGCAGAGCAGGTATAAAACGTAAAATATATAAAATTATAAGTACTATTTTCCCGTTACTCAAGTTTTTACACACACACACACACACACACACACACACACAGATATATATATATATATATATATATATATATATATATATCACCTTAGAAATCGTGAGGTTACATTGTTCAGATATGAGAACAACGTTTTAAATCAACATATACACCTTAACCCCAACCCTAGATGGCGTGCATATCGCAATTCTTCTTCTATATAAACCCACCGGTCACAGTGAATATATTTTTTGTGGTGTCATTTTTTCTCATTTTTTCATTTGTGTCATTGTTACTCTTCTCATCTAGGATACCCCTTTTTGACCCTCTGAAGGGTATACAGTCAACGTATTCTAAGCCCCGTCGACAGGACCTTTAGAAACAAGAGCAAAGAGAAGAAGAAAAAAAGTCGTATTCGTAAATAACGATGTTTAAATTAAGAACTGAAACAAATCTGAAAGTGAAAATTAAATTACATCAAATTATTCCACAGTTTGTTAAATCTTAGTGGAAAAAAAAGAGAAGCTATTGTATAAAAATAGTTTTCAAATCAATCGTTGTTACCTTGGGAAACCACTTAAGATATGTTTGCTACTTGTTTATCATATTTGTGAATAAAAGGTTAACTTGAGTATCGATAAAAATATTTAATCACAGTGTAGGTCAGCGATTACATTACTGATGTCTCAAAAAACATCGAATACTCGACGTCCATCGTGGTATGATGGTTAGCATGGTAGTCTCGCTAGATCCGCTACTACTGAATAGCGAGTTCGATCCTCGTTGGATGCCCCATACTAATGACCTCATGTCACATCCCACCCGTGGCAAACGGGTTGGGTAAATACAAGTAACATTGAATCCATTCCTCATTATGTATTCATGCAATGTTCATACCCCCTCCCCCCAAAAAAGGAGTATCCATGATATAGTAACACCAAATACAAAGGAAATAAAGATGAAATAAGCTCATTTACGCATACAATAACATCTCACCTTTTATATATATATATATATATATATATATATATATATATATATATATATATATATGTTTAGCCTTACATTTAATAGGTATGCCCGCCTAATTAATTATTAATTAATTAATTTTCAAAATTAGATACGACTTCAATTAAGCACATATTCTCCCAAAAATTTTCGGCTAAATAAAGCCATATCATAAACACACCGCGTGTATATTTACTTCTCATATATATATATATATATATATATATATATATATATATATGGGAGAATAAGTGCTTAATTGAAGTCATACCTAATTGAAAGTTAATTAGTTGATAATTAATGAATTAGGCGAGCATATCTGTTCAAATGTAAGGCGTAAACAAATCGAGAAAAAGTCAATCTCTGTATGTACATTTTCAATAGAGTTTTTCTTCAAAAAGTATACTTTGATGCAATAAAATAAGGTTTGCATTAAATATATATTTATTTTTAGAATCTAAAAATATAACATTTTATGCTTAACATCAGGCTTTTCATATTTTAAATGAATTTTATATATTAATTTTTCATAGCAAAAATACTAAATTAAAGTTTTGAAATAAAATAACTGATGCATTATAAAATTCATTAATTGATAAATCAATACTAAAAATTTAATTAAAATCGGATAATTACCTGATTTTTGATATTTTTTTTGCAATCGCGAGAATACATTAAAATTGTAAACAAGCTTTTTAAAACCATTGAAAAATAGACAAAATGGCGGATCGCATCGAAATTGACCAAAACAAATCGTTTTAAATCTATTAAAAATAAACTGCATATGTAATGATATTTTTCTTTTTTTTATGTTACTACTTATCGATTTAGACAAAAGTTTAACCTTAAATAATAGATTTAATTAATTTTAATTCGTTTTTAAAAACGTAGCAAACGATTTTTTTGGGTATACCTAATATATATATATGAAGTAAAGTTAACGGAGTGGCTTTTTTTCGGTATCAGCCGGACATCGAGGGAGTCTATCTCCTTTTCGCTAGCACTTAACCAGGGAGATCGATTTTTGCTGAGGTGGAGCGCCACATCTACCATCAGCTCCTCACTTTACCGCACAGACCAGATTACCCAATCTGGTTAAAAATGAGACCGTCCAAATTGTTCAAGATACAACGCAAAAACGTAAATTCAGATTATCTGGTGTCGCTTAATCGCAGATTTCTTATTTGTTCCATTTTATTTCACCCAATTTTAAAAATGAAACATTCCGAATGGTCTTGTGAATTTCCAGCCCAACTTAGATATTTTTCGAGTCGTGTTTTTTGTCACTTTTTGTCGGTAAATCAATGTAGATATTTTAAACGCCCTCCCTCCCGATTTTTATTGGAAAATCAATGTAAATATTTTACAACCCCCTTTTAAGAAAGACGGAGAGAGAGAGTAAAATCAAGATTACTATAGTTTTTTTTACGTATTGAACTATTATGTAATAGAGCGTCCGATTAGGAATCACAAGGTTCCAGGTTCAATACCGGCCCCCGCCAACTCAGCGTATGAGTAACACAGAGATCTGGTAGGTGTGGCGTTCCACTTCAGACGCCCAAAACAATCTCATTGGTTTAGCGCTAATGAAAAGGGGATAGGCTCTCTCGCTGTCTAGCTGATACCGACTTTATGCCACCCCAACGACTTAAACATACCAAGCGTTGTAATTATTAAATTATCATACTGTGGTATATGCATGGTAGGGTAGGTCAATTTTTCACTCTTTTAAAATATCAAATTGTCTATCTATGCAAAAGTTGTGTGTTAGTATACTGACACCAAAAATTAGATCTTTTACTTGTACCATTGTTTGAGGAAACAGCATGAAAGATCGTTTACTAAAATGCACTAAAAATCCTCGATTTCTAAAGGATAAATTTTGCGAAAACGAGGATTTTTAGTGCATTTTAGTAGATGATCTTTGATTTTATTTCCTCAAACAATGGTACAAGTAAAAGATCTAATTTTTGGTATTAGTATTCAGTATACTAACACACAACTTTCGCATAAATGGACAATTTGATATTTTTTAAAGGTGAAAAATCAACCTACCCTAATTCACAGGTTCCGCTAGTAGATAAATATTCTTCAAATTACAACTTGTCAATATCTGTGGAGACCGTAGTTTTAAAATAGTGTCAGCACGAACGCCTGAGATACAAGAGACTACGTTCCTTTTGAAAAGGGCGGGAGAATTCTCTTTCGGAAATTATGCTATGGGGCGGGGGGCAGAGAAAAGGGATTTCTAGTTTTGTTCTGCCTGATAGGAACACCTAATTATTATCATTATTATTACGAACGAGAATTCTTCATTTCCCCTTTTCTCCCATTGGAGAGAACTGCTACACTGGAAGAAGTGGGACAGCAGATATCGGCTTTCTGAAAGAAGACAGACTGTTCACCAGGAAACATCATAAAGGGTGTGTTTTCGGGGGGAGAGTACGAAGGAGCGACACAGAGGAGACAGGTCTATAAAAAAGAGAAGAGTTTAAAACTAGAGTAAGTGCCCCTCCCCCCCTTTTGTTATCGTGTATTCCTGAACTTTGTCTTTTTTTTCTCTATCCCACTTTTCCGTATCACGTTTTCTTTTGGAATGTTTACCCGTGTGTGCACTTTGGTCCTTGTGCTTGCTTTTATTTTCGATTTCCTGCAACTAGCAACCTTTTGGACTGTCAGAGTTCATCCACTTATCGAATAAAGACAGGGAGATTTCTCTCCTTCCTGTTATTAAGTTTATTTATCTGGTCTCCGTGTTATTATTGGTGTTGTTATTGCTAGTCGTTGCTCTTGATTTTGCCTGGCCGATTTCTAGTTAGAAAATTCGGTCGTTGCCCTCGTCAGCGCCAGAATTGTAAAGTCGGTAAGCAGTGTAGTCTTGAAAGGCGGTTTAGCGGCAGGAGTATTAGAAAATGCATTCTTCTTATCTATTTGGAGATATTCCATATCAATAACAATTCCAGAATACCATTCTATTGTAAACTAGCAGAATTACACGGCATTGCCTAGGATTTAAAAAGTTAAAAATAAATATCTTATCTATACTAGCAAATATATGCACCCTCCGGGTGCAAGTATTTAAGTTTTAATGTAATGAAATATCGTATTAAATTAGAAAGTCTAATAAGAAGGCAGATAAAAAGATATGTAACAGAGTGGGGGTATAATAGAAAAATAGAAATGAAACTTACTCTTCCATCACTCCTGTCTTTCATTGCTGAATTTTACTTATTTAACTATTTAGTTAAATTAGGAAATAAAGAATAAAATGACAGTTATTTTTACTTGTTAATGGATTTCATTTAAGATTCATTGAAAAGATTTTTGCTTATATTCATTAAAATAAAACCAAACAATTAGAAATCAATAATACTAAACACATATTTAATAAAATCACATTTTTAATATCAATATGCAAATTAGCCTTCCCATTCACACTGTAAACCGCTTTTTTTTGTATATATAAATACAATTGCATGTTATTTGTATGTAGATATGGACAACACTAATAAAAAGGTGAAGCAATTTTATTAATAATTGAGGTTTAAATATGAATAAAATCATGGAGAATGTGATGTAAATAACGAAGGGAATTGTGACTTGAGTAGTAATATAGTTTCGGTTACAGACAGAAAAACACACAATCTCCATTATAATAAGATTTATATATATTTTATAGGGAGTTTATATATTTTAGGGAGTTCAAATGAGAGCTACTAAGGTAATGAATGATTTAAAAACCCTTTCGTAAGAAGAAAGACTTAGGAACATGGACTTACCGAGAGGGGATATGATTGAAGTCTACAAATATACACAAATTTTATTCAACAAACTTTGATCTATTAAACATTGCTCAAAATATCAATACCAGGGGTCATAAAGTAAAACTCTTAAAAAAATCTTTGTAAATGACAAAATTATTTTAGTAACAGAGTGGTGACTACATGGAATAAACTACCATCATCAATAGTGAATGCCCCATCTCTAAACTCCTTTAAGGCAATGTTAGATAATCTGTTGAAAGAGTATAGATATTCCGTGGAATTAAGATGAATGTTTATAAGGAACAGCTGACAGGTCTCAGTATGTAGATTAATAAAAATTCTATATATATTTGTGTCCATATACAATAAATAGTAGAAAATGTGGAAATATTATTAAATTCATATATATATATATATATATATATATATATGTGGGTGTGTGTGTCACAGCTACTATGTATACATATATATAGATATATATCTCAGTCGGTAGAGTGTTCAACTATGAACCACAAGGTTCCTGGTTCGATACCGACCCTCGTCAACTCAGTGTATGAGTAGTACAGTGATCTGTGCGGTAAAGTAAGGAGCTGGTAGTAGGTGTGGCACTCCACCTCAGATGCAAAAACAATCTCCTTGGTTTAGCGCGAGTGAAAAGGGGATAGACTCCCTTGCTGTCGTGCTGATACCGACTTTAGGCCACTCCGACGACTTTACTTTATATATATATATATATATATATATACATATATATATATATATATATATATATCACAGCTACTATATATATATATATCACAGATACTATATATATATATATATATATATATATATATATATATATATAGCACACATATATAGATCACAGATACTATATATATATATATATATATATATATATATATAAGCACACATATATGTATCACAGATACTATATATATATATATATATATATATATATATATAAGCACACATATATATATCACAGATACTATATATATATAATATATATATATATATAAGCACACATATATATATCACAGATACTTATATATATATATATATATATATATATATATATATATATATATATATATATCACAGCTACTACAGCTGCGAATTCAATAAGGGTATAGACCCCCAAGACCAGGGATCACACATACACTAATGAATAAACAAAATAAACCTACAGCTTAAGATAGATGACACTATAAACTAAACAAAATGAACAAGGAATAAAACAAATGAATGGGACCCACTCCACCCCCCACCCCCAAAAGATCAGGCAAGGTGGTGCCCCGACCAACCAAAGAGGTGACAAAAAGGACACAAACGGGAAAGATCAAAACACACACACGCGCGCATGCGCGCGCGATGGCTTCGAACTTTGTGCAAATGTAGCTATTTACTAAGCTTTTCTTAGTTGTGACACAAGGCCACATGTACGGGGATGCCCAGTGAGACTCGAACTCACTAGTGTTGGTCTGCTAATCTAGTTGCTAACCATTACATCACGCGGGGTGTCCAACTGTATTGACGAAGATCACAAGGGTCTAATTCTTATGTAATTTACTGTTTCTTCCAGAAGTTAACAATCGCTTGGATGTCTCTTGTTCTACTCACCTCAACACATTTATCTTATCTCTTTCTATATATAGATATATCCTCCCCTCTCTCTCTCTCTCTCTCTCTCTCTCTCTCTCTCTCTCTCTATCTGTCTGTCTGTCTGTCTGTCTCTCTCTCTCTCACACACACACACACACACACACATGTAGATTACTATTTATAAGACTACTGTTGACGCTTTATTTAAATGACTAATTTATTTCAAACTAGCAGAACTACCTAGCGTTGTCTGGAATTTAAGAAGTTAAAAATAAATCTCTTATCTATGTTAATATGGACGCACCTAATGGTTACAGCCGTAAGAAATGGACACGGCGAGACGAGTTAAAATCCTGGACGAGGCTGTTTGCATTTCACATACCATACCATTGGGAAAGGTATGAATCCGATTAATCTCCCTTCAGCTATGGGTAGATAACAGGACAGACTGGGCTCTTTAACCTTGGTGAGGCAACCAGTCTAGGAGAAGGAAAACTCTGAATTCAAACCTGTTAAACTTAAGAAATTGACCTTGTGTCGCATCCTGTTCGTGCGGAGGGGTTGGTAAATACATATACATTTGTATATAAGTACCGTTTGTTCCATAATATTCATATATAAGTAAGAGAGCTCAATATTTAGGTAAACTAGGGCAAAATATGTTTATGAAGAGGGTTAACTCCATAATATTCATATATAAGTAAGAGTGCTCAATATTTAGGTAAACTAGGGCAAAATATGTTTATGAAGAGGGTTAACTCCATAATATTCATATATAAGTAAGAGTGCTCAATATTTAGGTAAACTTGGGCAAAATATGTTATGAAGAGGGTTAACTCCATAATATTCATATATAAGTAAGAGTGTTCAATATTTAGGTAAACTAGGGCAAAATGTGTTTATGAAGAGGGTTAACTCCATAATATTCATATATAAGTAAGTGTACTCAATAGTGAGATAAACAAGAGCAAAAATATAGTTTTACCCTAGTTTACCTAAATATTGAGCACTCTTGCTTATATATGAATATCATGGAGTTAAGGAATCCCCTCTTCATAAACATATATATTTATATATAGATGATAATAAAAAAACATTTTCTATATATTTGTTTTATTATCTTTTATTCTTTATATATTCTTTACCTATTGGCACCAGTACGAAATCGGTGAAAAGTTTGTATTTACTTTACACTATGTCTAATAGACAATTACTACTGGGTTTGATTTCCATAGGCGCTCCATACTTTTGGCCTTGTGTCAAAACTAAGCTAAGGTGAGTAAATGACTACTTTCCCCAAATGTTCTTTGGGAAATGCATGAATTTATATTTGCTTTAGAAAAGCTATTACTGTCTACAGCTAGAACATGTAAACCAGTACAATCTGTTACTTGGGGAGAACATGTGTAGCACAATAATGATTGTGTAGGTTCAGGACTAAAAACAAAAAGAATATATTGTCCATGTATATGCATGTGTGTGTGTGTGAGAGTCCGTAAAAAACAAAGGTTTTCCACATCAGTCAGGGTTCAAGAAAACCCTAAAAATGTACGAGCACCTTGAATGTTTTAATTCAAGGTGGTCACTTAAAGATAATATCACTAAGTGGCTAGTTTAAGAGAAAATGGGCCTTGAAAAAGTTAATGGTCTGAAAATTGGGAACACTGAGATTGGTAAAAAAAAGTAATGGTTCTAATTTTAGGAGAAATTGGAGCCATAATGTCTGCACGAAAAAGTTATTACTAATTTTTGAGTGGGTTTTTGCTCTAATCTGGGTTAGATGGGGGAGAATCCTGCATATATTCTGCCGGCTCGAGTCTCAAAAAAGGATATTCAGACCGGCAGGCGGGGTGATAGTGTTGTCCCAGTGGCGGTAGATAGAAAATAAGCAAAGACCACATCAATGAAACCAGCAGCTGACTCATACTTTAGCGAACCTTCTTGCCAGCTGACGACATGTATTTAGGTACCATCTGCTCCATCACAAACTACACAGAGTGTCACACCTTCCTCCTCTATTAGTGTCCTGTCATCAATCTTTGTGATGTTTTTTAAAATCTTTATGAACCTGTCTCTAGCTCGTGCCTTTCGAACCGGCCAGTACAGAATATAACAACGCGGAGTCAACAACAGTGTGCAACGATGGTGCACGACGAGTGCGGAGCGGGTATTGTCACACATGTTCACCAATGAGAAATGATACGAGGAAGCTTCCTGTTTGCAAAATCAATCACCAAGTAATTAAAAAATGTTTTAATCTGATATTATTTTGCATATATATATATTCATAAACAGAAATAATTTTTCCTTCACTCTTTTCTGACATTGGCGAGAACTGTAATGTTGGAGGAAGTGAAGGATGGACGCTGTGGAAGAGCGTTAACGAGAGACATAGAATAGACAAAAATGTTATATGGCCCTTGATTGAGAAAAAATGATCTAGATCTATCACTATATCTGCACCAACATTCAGAGGTAAAGAAGAACAGTTTTCTCGTTTATTCCTGCCATAAAATAAACTGAACCCTCATTTTATGTCCGTGTTTTTGCAATAAATGGTTTATTTTTCTTGCACCCGTTATTTTACAATACTAAATATATTTTCTTTATTTATTTTAATATTCACTTCAATGTGTATATTCTAAAAGTTTTTATTTTGTGAGAATGTTTAGTTTTAAAGTGGGAGTTCGTTTTACAATTTAGGCATAAATTGGATCCTCCTTTTATGACCGTAATTTTGTTTTTTTCGTCGACGATGATTAAAATCTGACGTTTTTATTTTAGAGTACCAAAGCCAAAAAGAAAACAAATAACAACACAAAAGTTAATATTCAACTTTTTACTCGTAAATTCCTACCATAAAATTAGGCTTGGTCATTTTATGGTAGGAATTTACGAATAAAAAGTTGAAGTGTAAAAACAAACCCCCACTTTAAAACTAAACATTCTCACAAAATAAAAACTTTTAGAATATACACATTGAAGTGAATATTAAAATAAATAAATAAAATATGTTTAGTATTGTAAAATAACGGGTGCACGAAAAATAAAACATTTATTGCAAAAACACGGACATAAAATGAGGGTTCAGTTTATTTTATTGTGGGAATAAACGAGAAAACTGTTCTTTTTAAGCCATTCAGAAATGTTAAGATATTGAAAAATTCCTCGAAGATGTCATCAAATCAAAACTGCAATCGTTCTTTTATAATGGCATACACACTTTAGCTCAAATGTTGGATAAGCCAAGAAAAGTACTTTTATGCCCTAATAATGGTACCATGAAGTATTTTATTAACAGATTTTATTTCAAACATGCTCGTAACTTTCACATCGACCTTAAAAACACTTATCTAAATGTAGCAAATTTAACAGAAAAGAAAATATAAATATAATAGACAAAGGTTGTTAAAGGTAACATTTAATGTTAATTTGACACTTTTAATGGCTCTTAAGATAAAAAATAAAAACAAACTTCAATCTAATCTGAGACTTAAATATCCTGCCCGCCGATTTTAGTATGATAAAACAACGTGTCTTAAGTAAGTAAGTAAAAAAAAGAAAAAAGAAAAAGAAAAAAGAAGAAAAAAGGCTCGTACACATATGCGAGTGAACCTATTCGACCTGCTTTCTCGGTACTTTGTATCAGCCCACTTTTCCATAAGCCTTATACGATAAGGATATGGAGGGCGTCCCAACGTGGTGTAATGGTTAGCAAGCTAGTCTCGCTAGAGCCATTACTGCTGAATAGCGAGTTCGATGTTCACTTGATGCCCCATACATGCGACCTTGTGTCACACCTACCCTTGGGTAAATACCTATAATAAGAATATGGATTTAAACAAAAATAAAAAGCTGTTATTGAAAATGAGCTGCTGGTTCAATGGAAGAGACTTGTTAGATTTAGATGTTATTTTTTCAAAATGTTGCGGAATGTTCTTTTTTTCTTGTATTTTTCCTTGTAACATTCGAAGTATAATATATCAATACTAGCTGAACCTGTGGATATACCACAGTATGATAATTTAATTATTACAACGTTCGATGTATCTACTTTGGAGCTATTGCAATAGTTCAATATGCAAAAAGTATGATAATCTTGATTTAACCTCCCTCCCTCTCCCTCTCTCTCTCTCTCTCTCTCTCTCTCTCTCTCTCTCTCTCTCTCTCTCTCTCTCTCTCTTGTCTTTCTTTCTTTTTATTATGTTCGATTGAAACAGATTAGCGTTATCCCCCTTCTTTCTCTTATATTGAAGCATGTCTTTTTCTTCTTTTTAATAATAAAAACGGAATGGTCCATTATTTAGCTGAGGTGACGACACTCATAAGAAATATGAATTCGGCGGATAGGCGACACCAGATAATCAGGATTTACATTTCATTTTTGATGATTTGGACGGTCTCACTTTTTTAACCAGAGGTTTTTTTGCAATATGATAACGGTCGGAAGATTAATATATAGATATGCGTATATAATTATAATATTTATTATCATAATAATATGATATGATATATGAATTTATTATAATATTATGATATTGCCGGTTTAGTTCAGTCGGTAGAGCACTCACCTAGGCAACCGCAAGGTTCCCGATTCGATAGGGGTCCCCGCCAACTCAACGCATGAGTAGCACAGATTGGGTAATATAATATGTGAGCTAAAGTGGAGAGCTCACAAAAGGTGTAGCATTCCACTTAATCCAAATCAATCTCCCTGGTCTAGCGAAAAGGGGATAGACTCCATCGCTGTCCGGCTGATACTAACAATACGCCACTCCGCCAACTTTATTTTTACTTATAATAATATAATATATGCTAATTTATCATATCCCATTATACATTATTTATTATAATAATGTAATATTAATAATATATTAATATATGCGTATATCTTATTATAATGGAGATTCGGTGTATCTATTTCTGTAATCGAAACTACGTCACTGTTTACATCACAATACCCCCAGGAATTGCGTATGTTTATCAATGAGTATTTAATTTATAGTCACAGTCACAATCATTAATATATTAATTAATACATAGAATAAATATTATTTATTAACGATGCCTATGAAAACCGGAGTTAGATTTACCTGCAAACTGCCCATGTTATTTATGTTTAAAATCCTGCAATGTGTCTTATATGTCACTAAGAAATAAAGGTTTACATAATATGGTATGATTATTTTGCATACTGGATTTAATAAAACAAGGCTTAATAAATTAATTACTTGGTGTTATTTACCTAATATTATTGTCTTATTCTCCAACGTATTAAAATCAATACTATTTAGGGTTTTATATCAAAACCAATTAAAATAAGTGTAATCTTTTTATATGCGTTCTTATCTAATTTCGTTAGTCTTTCTATTTTAATATATTTCATTACATTAAAAATTAAATACTTACGCACCGGAGGCATAGCCACCCGGTTTCGACTGGGGGTCCGGCGAGCTTCGGCCGCTGGACCGGTGATGTTATAATAATAGCGTCGATCCCAGGGGGCCATCCCCCCAGGCAACACCTGCCCCCTTGATTTAAAGGGGCAGGGCTGGGTTTATTGCCCAGTGCCTGAGGCGCCCCCCTTGAGGGGGAATGCCGATGGGATCGACGCAATTTTTCACCTGCCACTCCATGAGCTTCGGCTTATGGGTGGTCCCACGTTAATAGGGACTTTGTGCCTGACCCGTACAAGTGGGGTACGCGGTAAATACATACTTACACACCGGAGGCGCATGTTCTTGCTAGTAACTGTACTATTTTAATATATGCATTAAAGCTTGTAAAATGTGTTCTTTACACCTAAGATATATTTACGTATGTAGATATAACTCTTATCAGAAGTATTTAGTTATTCTTCTCTTAAGGCATTTAGTCACACCTTCCACGCGTAAGTGGAATGTGACACAAGGTCAAGTTAAATGTGCACGTCCCACTTCATATAATCCACTTATGTATGAAATCTAACTTTTAGAATCGCGACCAGCTCTCGCTACAGGGTAATGAGAAAATTATTCTGTTAACATGTGGTATTATGTTAATGAATCTTTTGGTAACGTAAATGTAGAATTGTATGTTAAAATGTCATAATATATCATTTGTCGATTTTGTAGGGAAAAACATATTTTTAATAAGATTTGTACATGTGTGTATACAAGAAAATATTACCCTAAATCCTCGAGTATAATCCGCACTTTTTTCCCAAAATTTAAAGTTTAAAATCCTAGCACGTACTATACACGAGGTTAAAAATGAAAAATATTTTCTAAAGCAATGTCCGAGTCTCTATTTGCTGTCCGGCAATATTTATTCAGACACTTTTTTTTTCAGATGTACTGTCCCCTAAAAATCCCCTGCGTGTTATACACAAGAGCGGAATATACTCGAGGATTTACGGTATTTGTCTTATGTTTTAAGATAAGGCATGATGATTTATATTATTTAGATTTTTCGGACTGTTGTCCTCATCTTAGACAATAATAAAGAAGACAATATTATGTCAAAGAAACTCTTAAATTGCGATTGACCCTATAGATAAATAAATTCTAAAAGCAATATATATATATATATATATATATATATATATATATATATATATAATAATATTACAATGCGTAAATGGAATATACCTTGGTGTGGATATACATTTAAATTTATTTCGACAAGTCCGGTCTTTGTTGTTTGGAAGACCTCACACACCACACACACACACACACACACACACACATGTAGCTAGATGACAAGCCAGAGGATCAGTTGTTATCTTTACGTAATTTTACATTTAGTCTTATATATATATATATATATATATATATATATATATATATATATATATATATATATATATCATTTATTATATTATTTAATTTAGTATATATATATATATATATAAGACTAAATGTAAAATTATTATAATTTATATATATATATATGTAAAATTATATTATATATATATATATATATATATATATACATTTAGTACATTTAGTCTTATATATATTATATATATATATATATATATATATATATATATATTATATATATATGTGTGTGTGTGTGTGTGTGTTATATATATTATATATATATATATATATATATATTATATATGTGTGTGTGTGTGTGTGGTATATATATATGTATATATATGTGTGTGTGTGTGTGTGTGTGTGTATATATATATATATGTGTATATATATGTGTGTGTGTGTGTGTGGTGTGTATATATATATATATTATATATATATATATATATATTATATATTGAACAATGAGAAAATGTAGAACAATATTAAGTTTTTGATATTTTTATAAGTACGATGGAATTGCAAAATTATTCAAATGCAGCGGTTTATTTTTTGACGGCATGGATGAACAAGTTTATGAAAATAAACCTATTAAGCATTTTATCATGGTCTCTTTGTAATGCAAAAAATAGAAAGTTATGCTATGTTAGATCTGATAAAGAAAGTTGTATGACTATTCAATGGCGAATAGAATGTTATTCATTAATTTCTAGGAGCAGAACATTCTTTTTAAATCTTAGAAGACAACAGATATATATATGTTTACACGCACGCGCGTGCGCGTGTGTACGTGCGTAAGGTGCGTGGTGTAACGGTTAGAGTAGTGGGAAATGGACTCGTCGACCCAAGTGCAAATCCTGGACGAGGCTGTTTGCATTTACATAGCAGTTATACCCTTGGGAAAGGTATGCATCCAACTACTCTCCCCTCAGCTATGGGTAAATAGTAGGGTAGACTGGGCACTTTAACCTTGGCGAGGTAATCAGTCTAGGAGAAGAAAACTCTAAATTCAAACCCGTTAAACTCCGCTTAAGAAATTGGTCTTGCGTCGCATCCTGCTCGTGCGGAGGGATATATATATATATATATATATATATATATATATATATATAAAAACTGTTGATAGGAAGGCCCGAAACGGTGCACATTCTCTCCTGATGATCCCAAGCATTTGTAAACATCATTTGTTTTTCAATATATCAAATTCACTCTGTTGGATTAATTTCCTTTTATTTCACACACAGACACACACACACCACACACACACATATATATATATATATATATATTATATATATATATATGTCTGGACACCTCCCGATCTTGAGAGGGAAGTATCTCGATAAGGGGCAGACAGATGCTCTTGCGGAAATCAGCTTTAGCTATAAGAAGTTTGAGGTAAGTTGACTCGAGCCCTCCATTCTGAAGCGACACATGACGGACGCCATGGAAACATTTCCTACATTGAAGTCTGACCTGTGTGGCAGCGCCTATTTCATATGTGTGATAGGGTACATAAAAACAAGCTGGATCCGTGGGCCATCTGAATGCTCACAACTGCTCACATCTGGACTACTTGTAGAAATGGCCTTATTCTGTCAAGAAGCGGCAATCACCATATATATATATATATATATAAAGGGAGTTATTGGGTGATTAGGGTGTATCTCATTTTCAATTGTGTCCAACAATTGGAGATACAGTGTGGTTACCTTCCCAATAGTGTCCACCTTGCACTTCGAACATTTGGAGAAAGGATAGCATGTGTGTAAGTTTAATGTGGGATAGATTCCAATAAAGTCTTCATCAGATGATGACCTTGAGGTCAAACGTGATTTCGGGGCCTTAACCTCGTTACTTCTACCCAAAGTGTCCCCAGCAGAATTAGATATACCATCAAACTTATTGGATGGGTGTTGGGAAACAGTTGCGTAATACTCTCTTATTAGTGAATTCCGTTGAGAGAACAATTGATATCTAATTAGTATTTAAATGCGTATTCAAAAAAAAACCCAAAAAAACTCCAGTTTACGGTTTTAATGTAAAGATTTTTTAAATTGTAAGGGTTTCGCGTTTGCTTTATGTATTTAATGACAGGGTTATAAAAAATAGATGTACTCGGTTTTTTTTAAGCATGAAAGAATAGTGAAACTAAGAATTTAAATAGGTTAATATTCAAGAAATACAGTTGACTTACCGGTTTCGTTTGGATTAATGCTGTACTAGTTTAATAGTAACCTGTCAGTAGTTGGTTTTCGGTTAAGAAACCACAGATAATATCACTAAAATATTACACCACCAATACCTATCCCTCTCTCATCACTCAACATTAAAAAAAGGTATGGAAATAAATACGACGGTGTGTAAATATATCTTAAAAAAATAAAAAAAAACAAAAAACAAAAAAAAACAAACAATATATTCAGAGGATAATCCTATCCTAGCTGAAGTATTTGCCAACGTTAAACGTTTCGGGTCTTTTTAAAAAATATTAACCATCATCAGGACATTGTCAGTATGGGATGTTGTATCTTCTGAATTTTATTCAATTTTAAAATATAATTTAAAAAATAAAACATCACATATTGACAATGTCCTGATGATGGTTAAATATTTTTTTTAAAACCCAGAAACGTTTAATGCTAGCAAATACTTCAACCATAATAAAACCATCCTCTGTATACCTTTTTTGCTTATATATATATATATATATATATATATATATATATATATATGTGTGTGTGTGTGTGTGTGTGTGTGTGTGTGTGTGTGTGTGTATCACTAGCTCACCTGCGTGAGTTAGTGGTAGTCATTCTGTCGAATGCGTTAAAGCATGAAACCTGAGGGTCAGAAAATTCCCATGTAATATATATATATATATATATATATATATATATATATATATATGTGTGTGTCTGTGTGTCTGTATGAGAGAGTGATATCTGTGTATACAGTGAATATTGTGTTTTAAAAAGTCTTAAATTGTGATTGGCTCTGTAGATAAATACAGTATGATGTGCCCAGTGAGAATCTAACGCACTAATAATAGTTTGTTAGCCTAAACGATTTAAATCAAAGTAGGTATTTATCCAACCCGTTCACAATGGGTAGGATGTGACACAAGGTCACAAGTATGGGGCATCCAGCAAGGATCGAACTCGCTATTACAGTAATAATGGATCTGCGATACTAGTTTGCTAACCATTACACCACAGTGTGACGCCGTTAACTACTATGCTATGTTAGGTGCCCCCATACTCACTGATATTTATTTTTCAGATCTCCCATCGGTCCAGATGAACATAAAGTCTTCTTTTTTTTTTCACGTAAGGAGCTACGCACGAACCGAAGCTCACACGTGGCCAATGCAAAAAACAAAAAAAAAATGCACCAGTATTCTCTTTCAGGGGTACCTCAGGTACCGGGCAATAAACCCGAACTTTACCTCTTTTAGACGAGGGGCAGATGCTGCTTGGGGTGAGGAGAAGGGACCCAGTTGTAACTTAACAACGATTACTAAATGAGAAGTAACCAAACGGAGGCTGGAAATGAAATGGAATCTTTATAACATTAAAAAAAAATACAATACTCACCAGCGGCGTGAAGAAAGGTAAACCACTGCTAGTGGTATAAGGCTACTCAGTCAGCATAATACTCCTGCATTTATGAGGATTGGAACATACCCATTGATGTTGATAGGTAAGTTATATAAGCTATATTCAGTAAATAACTATGCCAAGAGATAGTTGGGCACCTCATGTATTGTAATGGTTATTTAGCTAAATTTGCAGACCATTGTTTGATTCTCATTGGGTACCCATACTTCTGGCCTTGTGCCACATCTAAGCTAGGCTTAGTAAATAACTACACTAAGTAATGATGGGCACCTCACGTGTTGTAATGGTAAGTAAGTTAGATTTGCAGACCATTGTTAGAGAGTTTGATTATCAATGGGCGCCCCATACTTCTGGCCTTGTGCTACATCTAAGCTAAGCTTAGTAAATAGCTATATAACAGACACCCAAAGCCACTGATTGTTCAAGAGATTTGCTTGATAACCATTGTTCTATAGCAGGTATCCAGTTGAGCATAGTCTGGTACAAGGCCACAAGAGTGGGGGGGATCAATTTAGAATCTCATTAACCCGTGGTTTAAGGGAATTTGAGCATTAGTATCTACAAGATCGTAATATTATAGTTTGGTTTGTTTTCTTTGTTTTAATGGCAAATCAACCTTCGTGGGCTATTTAATACCAAAGTTATCCTAGGAGAAGACTAGTAGTGGTACTATTTAACCAATAGCTGGGGGGGGAATAAGGACTAATATCCTTGGGATATTAGTCCGGAAGTGAACCTAATAGCGCAAATGGAGTTTGAAATCACTTACTATGATGTTGTAGTCCAGCCCGTTAATCACTACGCCACGGGGACTTACCCAGTGCCTGGGGCGTAGTGATTCCCCGTAATATTATGGAAACCCAATACAATCAATATTTAGAGCTAACTAAAATCAAATCAAATAAATCTTATTATAATGGAGATTATGAGTTTGTCTGTCTGTAACCGAAACTATAACACTCCTCAAGTCACAATTCCGTTATTTCACGTCACATTCTCCAAGATTTTATTTCTATTTAAACCTACATTATTAATAAAATTGGTTTTACATTATTAATACTGTTGGCCTTATGTTGGCAATTGTATTTATATATACAAAAAATAGTGTTTACAGTGTGAACGGGAAGGCTAATTTGCATATTGATATTAAAAATTGATTTTAATAAATATGTGCTTGGTATTATTGATTTCTAATTGTTTGGTTTTATCTTAATGAATATGAGCAAAAATCACGGGGATAAATCTTAAAAGAAATCGATTAACAAGAAGAAATAGCTGTAATGTTATTCTTTACTTCATATAAATAGTTAATAGTTAAATTAGGAAAATTTAGCAATGAGAGTGATGAAAGAGTCAGTTTCAGTTGTTCTATTTTTCGATTTTACCCCAGCCCCTGTGTTTCAAATCATTTTATCTGCATTGTTCTTTAGTTTCATTAGCCTTTCTAATTTAATATAATATCTTATTACATTAAAACTTAAATACCTGTACCCGGAGGGTGCATATATTTGCTAGTACTAATAAATACTATTTGTGACATATACTTAACTGGCACAGTGCCCTATATCCAGGAGCTTCGGGTTCTAGACCGGTAAGATAAAATAAATCGTATGATCCCAAGGGACCGTTCCCACAGACAGCACGTTTCCTCGTCTAAAAGGGCCAGAGCCGTATTTATTACCCAGTACCTGGGGCACACCAAAATGTTTGCCCTGGCCACTGCACGAGCTTCAGTTTGTGCGTGGCTTCCTACGTTAAAAAGTCCTTATGTCAATCCAGCCTGGTGAGATGTCAGTAAAATATTTACTTACAATTTGTGACATATTTAAATGAAAACAATTTTAAATCGGTTATTTTTAACGGTATTTTTTCTGCCTCAGATTTTTGTATTTTCTTTTTAGTTTTTATTGATATTTTCTATTTAATTTTTATTAAGATAGGTTTATATCCAGCTGCGATTTACGAGTTATTCGAGATTCCTTTCTTACAAAAGAAAAACCCTTTAATCTTTTTCTCTTTTACTTCACTCCTCTTAATTCATTGTATATTTCATTTTATGCACAAGAAACGTAACTAAAAATACAATTCGATATATCGTTGACATTTTCTTTGAATTATGAGTCACAAAGAGTTAAATGACTGCAGATGCAGTGCACCCCTCGACTGCGCTTAGAAAAGAGGACCAGAAAGATTATTTGAGATACGGAAGGTTCAGGGAATTTTTTTTTTTTTCATTTTGTTTTCAATTCTTATAACACACGTAATCTAGGCTTAGTAAATCTTACAGGTACACTCAAACTTAAAAAGCTTTTTTAGATTGTTCAACATACTCGGAAGAACGAGTATGTCAACGACTTGCAAGATATGCATTTTAATCCCAGCAACATGAACAAAGAAACTCAAACAAAATTGATAGGCATTGTATATAATTATAGTCAATGCGAAAAATTCAGGCCTCTCTTTGTTTAAAAAAAAAAAAAAGGAGAAAAAAAAAAGAAAAAAAAAGAAAATATTATTTCTAACTTTTAACGTATGATATAAAATAGATAAATACAAACTATATATATATATACATATATATATATATATATATATATGTGTGTGTGTGTGTGTGTGTGTGTGTGTGTGTGTGTGTGTGTGTGTTTGAAATATGTAATTTAGGCAGCATTCATTCATTTATACATATAGAATTAAACAAAACAGATGTCTCCTGTTTAACAAGTTTATTTTCGATTTTTTTCAGCTTTCTGGCCAACTTTTCTTTTTTATATATATATATATATTTGGATGGAAACCATGGATTAGTCCACCGAAGTTTTTGTCCCAAGGACTAATCCAGGGATTCCATTCAAATACAAAAAAGTTGGCCAGAAAGCTGGAAAAGATCGAAAATAAACTTGTTAAACAGATGACATCTGTTTTGTTTAATTCTCTCTCTCTCTCTCTCTCTCTCTCTCTCTATATATATATATATATATATATATATATATATATATATATATATATATATATATATAATGTAATGTATATATACATGTATGTATATACATGTAAGTATACGTATGATATATATGATATACATGTATGTATATACATGTATCTATATATATATATATATATATATAATATATATATATACATGTATGTATATATATATATATATATATATATATATAATGTATGTATATATATATTATATATATAATATATACATACATATATATATGTGTGTGTGTGTATATATGTGTGTATAGGGTGTCCATAAAGTCCGTAAGCACTTTAAATTGTTAATAACTTTATTAGTATTTATAAATAATTTAAAGTGCACACGGACTTTATGGATTCTCTTTACACACATACTCACACACTCACATATATATACATATATATATACATATATATATACATATATATATATGAATATACACGTGTATATATACATATATATATATGTATATTTTTTTATATGTATATATATATATATATATATATATATATATATATTATAGTATATACACATGAGAAGAAAATGTTGAGGTTAGTTACTTACCTCTTTGCGCATCTGTCTTCCTCTTCATTCTTTCTGAATAATCGCTCGGCCCGAGGAAGTATTCCTGCTGTTACGCAAGAGTAGCACTCATTCACGCCGCTTCTTTCACTTCAGCATATCAAAAGTTGTGTGACCTCGATCTTCTGAAATGGAAAATACCACACTGACTATGATTCCTACCTTTTTTTTATAAACTGTAAATATCTCTAAGTAAACGATTGTATTTTGCCGCTTTACGTAAAAACACATTTGGGGGTGCTTTACCATAGCGCGGTGGTTAAGAAGACAGTCACGCAAAGTAGTTCACTAGGGTAGTGAGTTATATATCTTTCCCCTTTTGGGTGTCCCGCTACATTGGTTTTTGTGTCACACCAAATAACCATTTTTTTTTAAATTATCGTGTTATCCCTTTCCCTATCAATTCTTGCATCATTGGTATAGATATTACGTGAAAATCAAAATTTGGTAGAGTATTTATTTAATGTAACATTTCTTTTGTTTACGAGCTTCATCAGATCATGATTAGAATTTTACATTAAAAAAAAGAAAAGAAAAGAAAAAGAAAAAAATACTTATATAGTTGTCTGAAGATAGCTAAGATTCCCAGAAATGAGGATTTTAGTTGAAATAAATTTATAACCGCCAACGTAACCGATATTTAGGCCTTTATTTTATCAATTGCGTATATATATATATATATATATATATATATATATATATATTTTTTTTTTTTTTCGCAGTTAGGGTCTTTCCATGTGTGTTTAACCAAGCTGATGCAGGTAGACCATAAGGAGAGCTCAATGTACCTAATACCAGTGAGTAAAAGGACAGAGCAAGATATTTAGTAAATGAAGAAAAACTCTAAACTTGCTTCATTACAATAATTTATTTCAACCGTATTAATACGGCATCTTCAGGTAATCACAAGAACATGTTCTTGTGATTACCTGAAGATGCCGTATTAATACGGTTGAAATAAATTATTGTAATGAAGCAAGTTTAGAGTTTTTCTTCATTTACTAAATATATATATATATATATATATATATATATATATATATATATATATATATATATATATATAGAGAGAGAGAGAGAGAGAGAGAGATAACTTATTTTATTATTATGATTATTCACTTCTGCAATCGCCTGTAATTAATCAATATTTTGATTAATTCATTGCAATTAACCTTGAAGATTCTTATGGTGAAACTTGAGTACGTTATTTCTATATACAACAATACTATATATATATATATATATATATATATATATATGTAAAATTTGGTGGAGTGACCTATTGTCGGTAACAGCCATGCAGCGAGGGAGTCTATCCCCTTTTCACTGGCGCTAGACCAGAGAGAGTTTTTGTTGAGGTGGAGCGCCATACCTACCACCAGCTCCCCACTTTACCGCACAGATCAGATTAACCAATGTGCTACTCATGCGCTGAGTTGGCGGAGACCAGTATCGAACCAGGAACCTTGTGGTTCCTAGGTGGATGCTCAACCGACTGGGAAACCTTTTTTTTTTTTTAAATAATTAAGAATAATGAAAAGAAATTCTTAGAAAACGGCTGGTTTAGTTTGATTTGGTTGTTATGTTAAATCCTTTTCGGGTCATTTAATGCTGAATCAAGTCATTTTTGATAAACTAAGGACTCATGCTGCTTACAGTACCTGTTGTTGCTAAGGTAGTCACCTGATTAAGTATTGAACCGGTTCATCAGTGCTTAACTTCAGTGATCCAGCGGGAACCGGTGCTTTAAGCGTGACGACTGTAATGACATGCTGCGAGTTCAGAGGGTTTCAGTCTGCACAATTGGTTGCGAGAGTGCAATTGACCTACACAGAGAGCTTTGTATTTATAAAAATTAGCTTAGTACGATATAAACACCCTGTCGGCGGGGCTTAGAAAACGCGGACTGTATCCTCTGCAGAGGGGTAAGACCCCTAAAAATGTCCTGGGCATGAGACTAAACTGCACCTGATGACGAAGCTCCAGTTCTGTAGCTCAGCAGGGTGTGGAATACTCCTTCATTGTCATTACTCCCAGATTCAATCCGACCTGGAGTGGTAGTATATGTTGGGCATATTTTTGGTAAATGTTGTATTCCATCATAAAAGAACGATTCCGATTTATATATATATATATATATATATATATATATATATATATATAGTAAGAAATGTGAAAAAACACAGGTTTAAATCAAATGAGTGGTAAGTTTATTAGCCGACGCTGCAGTGTTGATAAACTTAAAACTCATTTTATTTAAACCTGTATTTTTTCAAATTTCTTACTATACTACATACCGTCGGATTCACTTCCATCTCTTCACACACACACACACACACACACACACACATATAACATATATATATATATATATATATATATGTGTGTGTGTGGTGATTGCCGCTTCTTCACAGAATAAGGCCATTTCTACAAGTAGTTCAGTTGTGAGCACGCAGATGGCCCATGGATCCAGCTTCTTTTTATGTACCCTGTCACACATATGAAAACCTCGACATACTGACCCTGCCACACAGGTCAGACTTCAATGTAGGAAATGTTTCCATGGCGTCCATCATGTGTCGCTTCAGGATGGAGGGCTCGAATATATATATATATATATATATATATATATATATATATATATATATATACTGTTTTTAAATGCGTTAATTACCCCAAAGTGTTCTGCAGTAGTAAAAACGTTTTTGTAATAAAGAATTCCTAACCGGAATAACTCTCCATTCACCAGAATGGAAAGTTATGCGTGAAAGTGAGTATACTTGGTATCGGTAGGGAAGTGGTTAATGCCGATTTTTTTATGAGTTCAACCTTTTGTCCTAATTTGAAATCAGTGAACGAGAACCAAGGACCCATATCCGGTGGTCACAAGAAAAAATGCATGACTGTTTACTTGAAACCCAATCCATACTTCCATACCAATATCGATACCATTCACCATTCGTACTCGTTAGATAAATACACGTATTACATGTTTTTTGTTTGTGCAGTGACCTAAAAAAAAACGTGTTTTGGCTGAAATTTGATTTATATGCTGTGCTATATTTTTATATTTCTCTTCTTCCAGAAGCTGTCAAGATGTATCGACAAACGGTAAGCATATAAGTATTTTATATTCTATTATTCGGTAAGCATGTAAGTATTCTGTACGTGGGGGGGGGGCGTGGTGTAATGGTTAGAGTCGTGGAAAAGGGATGCATTGATCCGAGTTCAAATCCTGGACAATGCTGTTTGCATTTCACATTATTAAGTTTCTGACTGCCATCCTTGGTTCTATGAAAAGGACTTAAAGTAAGTAAGTCTTGAGCTATGGAATCCTTTGGTAAGTGAATAAGTCCTGGATTATGGAATCCTACGTAGTGTCAAAGGTCCAGTGATATAATCCTTTGTTCCGTCGACCACGAAGGTTCAAAGCAGTGTGTGTAGGTATGACCAGAACAGCCGGTATAAATAACAATATCACCAGCAGAGTATTGTCAGTGATTGGCCAAGAATATGGTCATATGATTATCGCCGAGTCTATAAATAAGAGTGGGCATCTGGCACACACCTTATATACAAAAATGCCAACACACCCCCTTTTTTTGATATTCCATTCAGAAATATTAAATCATTTCATTCAGGAATATTAAAATTTACAATCATTTCATTCAGAAAAAATTATAGTAAGAGTATTTTTTTTATTACTTTTAATCTTAATTTTATTAATCCTATTTTGTTGATATTTTTTATTATTGTTATTATTTTGCTATTCCTAATCTAACTCTTAACCTAATCATTACTGCCAAAATTAGTATTGTCCCCTTTTCCTTTTTTTGTGTTAATTAGAAAAATACAATACACTACAATACAATGTAATACAAGTTAGTGAGTTAGTATTTGGTTGGACAAGTTTAATTTCATGTCCAGGACATTCATTTTCGGTGGGGGTGGGGGTCTTACCCCTCTGCATGGATACAGTCGGCCTATTCTACAGCCCAAGCCGACAGGGCGAAATCATAAGTTTAATTTTGGCCCCCCATGATATCTTTTTTTTTTTAAGTATTAAGTTTTATCTTGTTCAATGGTTTTGTGAACAGATCTGCAATGTTCTTTTCCGATTCTATATACTGTAAGAGTATAGACCCCTTTTTAATTTCATCTCTTATAAATTGATATTTTATATCAATATGTTTTGATGTCTGGTGTATGAGGGTTTTTTTGCCAGTAATATGCTCGATTGATTATCACAGTAAATAGTTACAGGGTTATTAACGACTCCTGGTTCACGACACTTTTAAGTAATGTCCGTAAATAAAGGGCTTCTTGCCCAGCTGAGGCGAGACTAACAAATTCGGCCTCACATGTTGACCAAGAGACAACTGGTTGTTTTTTAGATTTCCAAGAAATAATCGAGCTTTCGTCCGATAATTTAAAACAGTATCCTAATATACTTTTTCGGTCACTTGAACCTGCCCAGTCGGTATCACAAAATCCCCATAATTTCAAGGTTTCAGATGATTTTTTTAAATACTAGCAACTGACTTATTGAGCCTTTCAAATATCGCAAAACATGCTTCGCTCCTGTTAAATGAATTGATGTTGGTTTATCCAAATACTGAGATAATTTTGAAACTATATTCGATATATCTGGCCGAGTAGCCATCATAATATAAATTAAGGAACCAACAATTTCACGGTAGAGCTTATTATCAATTAATTCATTTTCATTATCAACATTTTTATTTATATCCATTTCACATGGAGTATGACGTGGTTTACAATCGGTCATATTAAATTTGACCAACAATCTTTCAATATATCTAGATTGATTCATTCTAATAGTATTTTCACTATGTTCAAATTGTATCCCTAAAAACAGCATTCCCAGGTCGGTCATTTTAAATTTTAAACTTAAACTATTTTTAATTTTTATTAAATCAGCTTCTGTTTTTGAAGCAATTAGAATATCATCCACCCATAATAATAAAATTACTGCTATTTCTTTGTTAATTTCCTTGGTATACAGACAAGGATCTATAATAGAGGGTTTAAAATTCTGGTCAACCAGGTCAATGCTAATATCCTTTGAAAAGTTATGCATCCAATTGCTCTCCTTCCAGCTATGGGTAAATAGTAAGACAGACTGGGCTCTTTAACCTTGGTTAGGTAACCAGTCAAGGAGAAGGAAAACTCTTAATTCAAACCTGTTAAATTCCGCATAAGAAATTGACATTGTGTCAAATCCTGCTCGTGCTGAGGGGTTGAATATATATATATATAAGTATTCTATATTTAAAAAGGTTACTTACTAAACTAAGTGTGGTGCTCCTTGGGTTATCTTATTCCAAGACGTTTTGTTTTATTCATTCTTGTTGGAATTCAATTTTTAAACACATTTTGAACTCATTTTTTAATTTATTTAATCCATGGAAGTAAAGAAGAAAATTACAGTTATTTCATTCTTAATGGATAATCAATTTTGTTTATAAATTCCTGTTTTTCTATTTAACCCATAGATGGGACCCTAACAGGTACTACCACTTTGGGTCAGAGTGGACCAGGGAGCAATGGTGATCAAGGGGTGCTTCACATTCCCCAAACCTCCGGAACTGGAGCATCACCATCTGATAGAGTTTAATAAAGACCCTCAGCCACCGCCTTCTAGCCCCCATATGATACAACGGTTTGGGGCTTACTATAAAGGCAATAGAGTTGGGACAATCATATAGGTGCTAGGGCTTGTCATGACCAGCCGATTGATCGAAGGGGGCCTCTCCGACCGACCGTCTAGCCTAAGTAAGGGTTTAAGTGTTACGATGGGAATCAAAGGGTTAACTGATCGTCTAGCATTTAAATATATTGCCTTGATCTCATGAGGAGAAAAATGGACTTGATATCATTAGGAATGTTCTATTTTTACATTGACGAGGAAAAAGGAAATGAAAGAAATGCACCTGTTGTTGAGATTCTTCTGAAGTTTTTTCTTTCTTCTTCTTTTCATTTCTTTTTATTTCTTTTCTCTTACTACTATCAAACGTATCTTCTTTGTTATTTAAATAGACTGGAGAATACGTACATATATTCATTCAAGCGCGCGTGCACACACACACACACACACACACACACACATATACCAACGTACGCAAACACACACACGCACGCACACACACACACGCAGGCGCGCACACACACACACTCGTGTGCGCTGTTTACAAAAAAAAAGACAGTTTCAAAATGTTATCTAAAAAAAAGGCTAAGATATCGACATTCACAATTAAGTATTATCATCATCATCATCATCATAATCCTCACAAAGCCGTATCAACAGCATAGATCTCCACGAATCTTCCTCGCCATCAGCCCCTATCGGCTATCGCTCATGGAAGGTCCACTGTGCAGCATCCAGTATCCATGCAAAGCTGATCGATATAGGCTTTTGACGGACGACCAACACTTGTGTGTCTATGTGTAGGTGTCCATACGAGAACGTCATATGTGTTCGTCCTTGCCTCTCCATCAGTGTCCAGCATGTCTTCTTCATCTTACTTGGATGGGTTTGTGTAATAGGAGGGAAACGGCCGTACAGCTGCAATTTTTTGGGTTGCTGCTTCCAAAATTTATTCAAGACAGCACACAGCATCCTTGTGTAGTTAAATCTAAATTTTTCTCAAAGAGTTTTGTTAAAGTCCTTGTAGAAGAACATGAGTGGTAGATTCTTGTAAGACCAGGTTTAGAGGAACAAAGAAAAAAGATCGTATTCTAAAAATAGATAAAGCCAGACTAACCGACGCCAAAAGTTCAAAACTCCCGCCAACTAACAGACATTCTGAGAGCGGGGGAAAGAAAGATTCTAATCGTAGAGAACCCTTAGAAAAGTAGTAGCCAGCGAACAGGCAAGTCAAGAAATAACAACCCTCCTCGAATCGGGTGAACAAATACAAGTACGCCTTAACACTAATAAGAATTTGTAAAAACACACCTTTGTAACTTGTTTATTTGATACAATTTATAATACACATATAAATGACAATTTAATTACGACTCAAACTTCCTTTGTGATTATTTGTACTGTTTTGCTTGTTTCTTTATTGTTACATTTCACATAAACATTACCTCAAACCAACATACAACAAACCCATAGATGGAGGATAAGGAATTTCATACCTTTCCCAAGGGTATAAGTCCGAAAGTGAACGTAATAATCCGGCTGGAAATCGAACTCCCTTACTACAATGTCACAATCCAGACCATTGGCTATTATGTCGCGAGGACCCTCTTTTGTTGATTGGGTGTATCAGAAAAATCTATATGATTTCGTAATCTAATAACTTGACCAATTCTCGTTCAAATGATCTCAAATTTAAACCTGTTTGGAAACAATTCAAAATTCTATGTTTCATTCATTCTTTCTCTCTTCTGGTATAGAAATGTCACTGATTGAAAAAGAATGGGCATTTGAACATTAAACATAGAATTTTTAGTTGTTTTTACACGTACTGTAAAAAAGTTGAGATCATTTGTACGAAAATTGGTCAAGTTATTAGATTACGAAACGATAACAATTTTTTCTGGGACACTCTGTACGTCTCAATTTTTATTTTTTGAAACATCCTGTATTTTAATAAAACTATAAGTGGTTTAATTATGGAATTTATAGACTTAGAAATGTCAAAATTGTCTGCTTCTGTATATGATAGTTAATGACATATAGGAGGATAGCAGGGCATAAAAATCATATTCCTATTTCAAGTGAGAATATTCAGTATGCACTTAGTAATCTGTTGTA